>CM042896.1:16634500-17312000 GCA_023653625.1 Triadica sebifera | reverse complement strand
TTTGAGATTTAAGAATTATACGATCAGCCTTATCTATTTTATTTTTATTAAACTATATAGTTTTTTAAATTTTAAGTTATTTACTATTAGTAAAAGAATATTATTTTTTACTCAGATGATATTAGTACAATAAATTAAATTTCATGAGATAAATAATAATTTTTTTGTTATTTTACCACAATCTAATGATTTTCTAATAGAAAATCTAAATAGAATATAATAAAATAGGAAATGATATAATAAAGTACTAATATAATAAATCAAATCTTGATAGATAAATAATAATTATCTTTTAAGATTTTGAAGTGCGCATTTTGGGCTTGGATTGTGTGATCACCATTTTCACCCCAAATCGCTTTGTAAACCCAAATCAAATGTCCAGTCCAGGGCTACGACAACCATAGCCCAAAAGGAATGTTGGTTTTTTGGACTACATATTATTAGGGACCGGGTCAACCCGCTTAAGTATTTATAAAAAAAAAAATTGTTCTTTATTTTAAGTAACGAAACAATACTTTTATAATTTTTGTTTAAAGAAAAATAGTCCATTAGCTGGATCTAGAAAAAAATAACATAATTTTGAAAATAAATAAAATAACTACTTATTGTTTCTGTATACATGAATTAAGATTAGTCAAAAATTAATTTTAGAGGGCATTTAGTTTTGAGGCAATTGATAGTTATTTAATATTTAATAGCTACTCTAAAGATGCTTTTAGCAGTAGATTCTATTTCTAATTAACTGATTGAAAATTTTTTATTTTTTAAATTTTTCTATTTTCATAAATTTTATTAATTACAAAATTCTTATGTTCTCCAAATAAATTTTCAAATAATAATTTATTTACAATTAAAAATATAAAAATATTATAAATAATAGTTAAACTACTAATAATATTCATTGTTATATCTATGATAATAATCTATTTTTTTTATTGTTATATATATTATTTAACATATTAAGTATAAGTTATATTAAAAATAACTAATATCATTAATGGTCATTTAACATATAAATAACAATTAATATATATATATATATATATATATATATATATATATATATATATATATATATATATATATATATATAATAAACTATCAACTAACAATTATAGTTCACTAAACCAAACTGACTCTTAATATATCAATCAGGTTAGCTAGGGTCATAAATTATTTTTGAAAAATTAGATGAGAATGTCCTATGTTAAATATTTTCACACTCTTTTAATTGAGCAGAAGCAACCAACTCTCAACAGTTTAATAAATTATAAAGTTAAATTGATGATTAGTAATTCATTTTTCAAATCAATATTTTAGAAAAAAAATACTAAAGTTAATACCTAGTAACTAATTGCTAATGTTTGTTCCTCAATAATTATCTATCAGTATTAACAATTGATAGCTGAACACCACCGCTAAACTAAAAGACACTTCATTGAAATATTTCCTATCCCCTGCAATGAATTTTCTGTGTATAAATAAATAAATAAAAATTATGTTTTTTTTCTTTAAACAATAAAATTAAAAAGTCAGGAGAAGAAAAATATTAAAAGAAAAAAATTAAACTGGGCCATAATTTCCTTCGCTAGGTGGAAAACTCACCTTGGACCACTAATATTTTGGAAGGGTGTTTAGAATTGCTCTTAGAAATCCACAAAGCGTTTAGAATTTTTTTAATTTAATTGACTAATTTTTTTAATTTTTTATAAACTGTTTTTCTCAAAACTATTTATGGGAAAAATATCTATTTACCTGTTTTTTTCAAAAACAGTTTTTAAAATTTAAAAAATTTAAAAATTAATTTTTTTTTCTTGGCAAATCATAACCTCGGTGAACAGTTTAAACTCCTACTTTAGATCGTGGGCCGAGGCTTATGATGGATGGAAGTCCTTTCTATCTATGCTAAGTGCTAACTATGCTAATAAGCCTCAGTCAAGTACCAAAGGGCAAAGAAAAATAGGACAGATATAAAAAGGGGAAAGGCATGTTCCTGAAACCGTTTTTTTTTACCGGGCAAATTTAGTATTCTCGTCCAAAAGAGAAGAGCATAATCTCTCAATCCATATTCAATCACGGACGATCTATTGCGTATATTAATTTGGATCGTATAACGGCAGAAATTTATAGAGCCAGCAGAAGTATAGTGCTTTGCCCCTTGACTAATTTGTGTTCCAGCCGTAGAAAATATCAAATTAATTTTCGTACCCTTTCTTGTTTTTGACACAAACTGTTTGAGCATATAACCCAATTAGAGTAATTAAACAATGCATTCATCTCCCGGTAGCGACAGTGAACGCTTGATGTTTAAGGCAACGAAACCCCATTTTTTCAAGATTATTTTCCATGATACTCTTCGTTATAAGAAGCTGGTAAATGTTCTTCTCTCTCTCTCTCTTGTTCTTTTGGTTCTTGATCCTGTTTCTTGCATTTCCTTGCATAACATTTACCGGGTTTATATAGTTTCTTTCCCAGTTTTGATTTTGATAATTCCATGTTTAGGGTTAGTTATGTTCCCCATTGTTTATAAATTGTTATGTGGTTTGATGCTTTTGAACGGCAGTGTATTCCTAGGAGGTTTGTGAAAAATTATGGAAATAAGTTGCCAAATTCTCTGGTACTTAAGGTTCCTAGTGGTGGAGTATGGCCAGTGAAGTTGATCAAGCGTAATGGTGAGATTTGGTTGGAAAATGGGTTGCAAGAATTTTTGGAATATTACTCTCTAGCGTATGGATCCTTCCTTGTTTTTGAATATGATCAGAGAAACTGCTGTTTTAATGTTATCATACTTGACACTAGTGCTTCAGAGATAGAGTATCCATACAGAGACAATAGTGAGAATGAGAATGACGAGGCTAACAATCTTGAGGAAGAACTGGTGGAGCCAAATGTTGAAGAAGCAGAAAATGACTCAATCTTGGATAAATTCTCAGAGACTTGGAAAACAAAAGAGAAATCATCATTACCATTCGCTCAGCCTTATAAGAGGATGAAGCTAGAAGATCTGAAAGGACGATTTGAAGGTATTCAATTTCCATCACATACTATATTTCCCTTCTTGGATGGTCAAATAGAAAGCTCAAGTTGTACTTTTTATGCTTGTCCATTGTTTATTTTTATTCTCAATTTAACAAAATGGCAGGCAAGAATTTCTGGATTATTAATTACTAACACATGGATCCTGTCTTGCTTTTGAATATGATAAACAAAATTGTTATTTCAATATTATTGAATTTGACAAGAGTGCTTCAGAAATTCACTGTCCATTCAATATCATTGGAGATGTTGAGGAGCCTAAAGTTGAGGAAGAATTCCAAGAGCTACAAACCAAAGAAATTGAAAGTGATGTCTCTATCGAAATCTTGGATAACTTATCGCTACCTCGAAAAAGAGAAGAGAAATTGCCATTACCATTCTCTAAGCCTCATAAGAAGATGAAACAAGAGAATTGCACAGGACAATCTGAAGGTAAGCATATCTATCGAATAAAAATAATGACCAGCTCAATTTGTATTTTTGCTTTTGACGAATATGGAAAACTTGATTTTGCAGCAAAGAGAGGCAAAGGGGACAGGTTTGTGAAGAGAACACACTCATTGACTTCTGAAGAAAAATCTTGTCCACTTCACAGAGCAGTAACTAATTATAAATCTGAAAATCCTTTCTTCATTATTGCTATGCAACCAACATATGTTGTTCTTACATCTAAGTTGGTAAGCATTCAGTTGAAAATCATTAGTTTAAGTACAAAAATGTGTTTCCTGTTTCAAACTATAATTTTCTCTTTTCCTTTTTTTTTTCCTGAAAATCTGTTCTTTTCTTTTATTGTTTGCGCAGGCTATACCCGTAAGCTTTGCCAAGAAATATTTCAAGAAAAAGAGCGGTGGCATAATTATAAAATCTATTGATGGAAAAACTTGGTCTGTTCGGTACAGTATTAATATAAGCAATAGAAAAAATGCAGCTAAGATATATCATGGTTGGAGGAAATTTGTAGACGAAAATTATTTGGCAGTTGGTGATGTTTGTGTCTTTGAACTGATTAATCAAACTGAAATTACACTGAGAGTTGTAATTTTCAGAGATTTTGAAGACGCAAGTAGCAGCTCACCACTTGGTCAGTTTCAATTTATAAATCCAAATCCAATGATTAATTATCTTTCCTATTAAGATAATGCCAATGCCGATGCCAATGTGATGTAGAAAGCAAAACTCACTCTTCTTTCTGTTGGTGTTATGCAGGAAATAACAAGGATTTGAAACGCCAAGAAAGATCATGTTCAAAGGCTATTCAAGATGCTGATCCTTTCTACAAGTTTACCTCTTTGAATCCATTCTTCAAAGTGAAAATTCAACCAAGCTATCTTGAGCACTCCTTTGTTGTATGTTCTTGAACATTAATGTTCTAGATAGAAATGGCATCATACTAATTTGTAATCTTTCTTATAAATCCTGGTGAAAAATATTGTGCGCAGAAAAAGGCCTGCAGTTGTTTTGATCAATTTCTGATTGTTTTTGCAATCAGTTTAATGACGAATTCAACTTTCTTCCTTGTTGCAGAATATACCAGATAGGCTTATGGAGAAATATGTGAAGCAAAGCATAGGGAAAGTTATGTTGCAGGTTGAGCACAGAGTGTGGCCTGTGAAATTAATCAGCTGCGGAAATAGTCGAAAGAAGTTGTCTGCTGGATTCCGTGCATTTGCTAAGGAAAACTCTCTACAAGTGGGAGATGGTTGCATCTTTGAGTTGATTAATACTGAGACTGGTCTGCTGAAAGTCTCCATTTTCAGAAACGTTGACTAAACTTTTGCATTGGTATCTTGGATTGTATATATTCTTATAAAATTTTCTATAGGGTTTAGGGTGTAGAAGAATTTTGTTCCTAATCTTAGATTTATGCTTGAGACGAAGTTTGATTTCTATTCCTAACGTTAGGCGGTCTGTAAGAATATAGTTCTACTAAATTTTAATATATATTTTTTTTCAATGAAATATTATTCTATTGTGGTTTTGTTTTTAATTTGACTGACGTCAAAATTTTATTAAAGTTTGGTTACAGTAATCTATTAAAACACAAAGTGTAATATGTTTGATGGGTTGAACAGCAAGAGGCCGTTTAGTTTGAGTTCGAAATCGGAAGTGGAATAAGCTGAAATTAGAATTGTAATGTGTTATTTATTTCTTATTTTTGGTTCAATGAAAAAGATAAAAATATGTAATAGAAGAAAAACTCGTAAATTAAGTGACAATTTGATCAAATTTGTCCATAGATCGATATTATCACACGAGGGAAAGAAACAGTCAGTCATAAATAGAAATATGAGTTAATGAAAAATGATTGAACAGTCATATGAACCGAACAAAATGTACAATTCATGATTAAAAACTTGAACACTCGTATGCATACACTTCTTTATCATACCTCCTTCCGCTTCAGATATCATTTTAGAAAAGAAAAAAGAAGTTCATTTCAAGTGTTATTTGTTTAAAATCAATGGAGTATTTATGATTATTTTACAATTTACCTTTGTGTTGTAGTCACTATCACATTTGTATCTTTCTTCTTCCTCTCCTTTTTGTTTAACCTTTCTCCATCTTAATAATTAAAAATTAAAGGTAAATTTGTCAATTACACTCATTGTGATTCAGAATTAAGGTAATCTAATTATTTGCTTAATTCATGTGCCACAAACTCTAAAGACACTTGAAAATTGAAATGAACCGGAGAAAGTAAACATCAATTTAGGGGGGACATTTTTCAGTTTACTGTAGTTGGAAAAATTATTTCCGTTTTTATGGTAATTTTGGTAAAATTCCAAATTTGGGATTTAGGGGAACATTTCTCAGTTTATTGTAATTGAAAAGCTATTTCCGTTTTTATGGTAATTTTGGAAAAAGTTCAAGTTTAGAGTTGTGTTTGAGTCAGTGTGCCAGTTGAAGGGGCACATTGAATGAAAAAAAATTCGCTTTTAAAAGACGAAAACTTGCAATAAAAAGAGCAAAATCACTGAAACAAGAAGAAGAAAATTAAAGAAAGGATGTGGTAACTTTTTGCTAGGAAAATAGAATGTTGCGTGTAGGCTTTTGATCTAAGAGTAAGAGTGTGAGAGTAACACGAGGTGGGAAAGTAAGAGAAGGTGCGAACGCAAATTAATATTAACATAATAAGTAGAAAAAAATAGCATTACTAAGTGATATGTTCATTGAAAAAAGCAAAAAAAAAAAACATGGAATGGAAGGACCCACATAATAATAAAAAGAAAAAAAGCAAGGTGAACATGTAAGTGAATATCCATTCTCTGTCAAAAAAGTTAAAAAGAGAGGAAGAGATTGAAAAAAAAAAACCCCCGACTTGAATGAAATAAATTAATTATTAAAATTAAAAAAATATATAATCAGTGTGCCACTTCAGCTTTTGAAGCGGTGCATAACATCTTCCCCTGCCACCTTATCAAAACTATCCAAAGAAATATTTTTTTAAACTATCCTAAATATGAAATTATGCCAAAAACTAAGCTATGGAAATAGTTTTTCCAACTACTGTAAATTAAGAAATATCCCAATTTAGAGAAATTAGTGAATTGTCATAATCCTAGTCAAAGTAGGATTTGAATACTAACTCAAATTATCATATTTCATAAGAATTTATGATTCATTTTTATCTATAATTTCTCGGTGTAGGATACTAGATGATTGAGAAGAAATTCTATTAGAGAAAAAGTGAAAGGCTCTCAAGGTTCGCTTGGGAGTACTTATAAAATTATTGTACATTTTATCTTATGTGCCTTTTAAGATCCACCATTACCGAATTAATGAAACAATTTTGCTTTTCTTACCGATATTATACAGCTAGCTGAGACAGGTTATCAGACAATTTCAATTTTCATATAAAACAATTATCATTATATAAGTAGGCATTACTCATTAGAAAGTCAATAGAGTTCAAGAATGGAGACTTGGCTTATAAGGCCAATGCAAACTTGATGTATAAGGCAATCAAACCCCAATTTTTCAAGATAATTTTTCATCATACCATTCGTGAAGGGAAGCTTGTAAGTCTTACTCTTTTCTATCTTTCCTTTCATTGCAATCTTCTTTCACCTTGTTTAGATTTTCTTTTGTAGAGAACTTACATTTGCATAATTTTTTACATTGGAGTATTCCAAGAAGGCTTGTAAATGGATAGGATCTGTCAAGCCAGGTAATCACTACAAGAAATCTCATTATGTGTGACAAATTTTAGTTGCTATAGCCACACAAACAAGAGTGTGAATTACGATAATTTTTAAGTTGTCACACAATATAATTTTTACATTTGTTTGGTGATAATCTTAAAAATTGTCATTATTAAATGAGTTATTATGTGATTTTTATTTTTAGTTGTAACTAAATATTTATTAGTGACAACTTATAATTGTCACATAAAAATTTCTTATGAGAGAATATCTAAATGTTGTCACAAATTATTAATTTAACAAAATTTTGTATGCTTAATACTAAATTACTTTAAAATATCTTTTATTCGCAAGTCATTTATGTATTGTCACATATATACACTATAAGAAATCTTTTAACTTATGATTATATTTTATTTGTAAGGAAAAAATATATACGTGACAAGAAATATGCACAAGAAGTTGACAAAACGTGATAACATAGTAGTTTTACTTCAATGAAAATGGGCAACTAGCAAGAGATTAAGTCACATGACGTATGCAACACCCACTAATTAGGATCTAATTAATAGAATGAATTAAGAAAATATAAGTATGAGATAAAGAATTTATGGTGTGCGGAAAGAGTTAAAAAGAAATAAGAAAGTGAAGTGTTATAAAGTTCACGCACGTGACAATATCTTCACAATCGTGAACTATTAAAAGATGAAATTTTGGGTTCAAGCATATTCATGATGGTGACAATTATCGTCACGCATGTGAATATCGCTTAGTAGAAAAAGAATCAGTCTGTTCTTTACTCATTTTTCACAACTTTATGGAACACCCTAACTCCATTCCTATATTCTCACACCAGAAATATTCTTCCATCAATTTTCTTTGATTCCTAACTCAAAAACACAATATTATAAGTTAAATAACAAGATTTAACAAAGCTTATTAGTGATTGTGGCTCGAGAGAGTTTGTTCTTGAGAGTGCAGACAAAGAAAAAGAGGAGGGGGGGCTTGAAAACCCTAATCTACATGGTATTTCCTTCAATTTTCAGTAAGAAATCATGTTTTCCACTTTTCTTCTACATATTTTAAGCATTTTTCATATCATTCCAATTTTGGGTAGAGACTCATTTTCAAATGGGTTAAGGTTTCAGTTCAAGCTTGGGTTTTATGGCTAAAACTTCCCTTAGAAGCTTAATAAGAAGTTAAGGCATGACCTTGAAAGGGATTAATTGATAAAAGTGTTAGCTTGAAAGTTTAAAGTTAGTGCTTTGTATCTAATAGCTTTATGTTCATGTTTATAGTTCAATGATGTTAAAAAATAATGTTTCTATTTGTTAGGAGTTACAAGAGAGGGTGGGATAGACCATCAAAGAGAGGGATAAACTTGAGTTTTGAGGCTTCATATAGAAGTATGTATATATGCCTGCATTTAAATTCCAATGGTGGTTTGTTCGCATGTTAAATGAATTTAAGGTGTGAATAGTGACATAAATAAGTGTTAATTATGGAATAAAACATGAGATAATTGACTATAGGTCATAAATATTATGTATATCACAAATGTTAGTCTTAGGTACAATGAGCTTTAAGGAAATAGGTTTGCACTTATAATATCATGAAATGAACGTTAGCTTTTTTCATAATTAGTTTGAAAGAGGTAATTAATGTCATGATAATAGAATTGAAAAAGAAGAATTGTAAATGTTGTATATATGTGCATAATGAGCATTAATGATGCTTGAGTTGATGTATGTAATAAATGTACATTATGGGCTAGTAATGAGAAGTGTTATAATGGATGAGTTCTAATTGATGATGAATATGATGATTGAAAGAGATATAAATGCATACAAAATCACAAATGATTGTTGGATTAAGAGATGAGCATGAAAAGGTAAATTTGAGTAAGTGTTCAATTGTGATGTTTATATGCTTTTGGATGTCTAATGGATGTACAACACGATAAATGTATGAATTATTAAGAGTGTTAATAGAAATAGGTTCTCATTGGACAACCATTAAAACCCTTATATGTGTTTTGCATTAAATAACTTATTTTTATGGTTGAATTGTTGGAAAACCCAAATTCAAACCCGTGTTGTAGGATTCATGATTGTGAATCATCAAACCTAATATCGCTCATTTCAGGCAAAATGTTTCACAGCTTGAGTCACCACTTGACACACAGTTATGAATCATCACAGTCACGCCCTTGACTATTTCTTCAGGCCTATGAAGGAATATGCATTAAATAGACAGATGCGTTTACACTCAAGTTCACGGGTTGCTTCACAAGTAGGGGTACCTATGAATAAGACTTCATGGTCGTGAACATATACTTCATGCCCGTGAAGTCTATTTCAAATATAATATATTGTTTTCTTCTATGATGTAATAAGATGACTATACACATGTACTCCATATGATAAACCACATGTATGAACAATACACTTATATCAAATATTATATATGTATAATACATTAAGTTTATTTGTATGATTATAAGAGTATATGTATTAAAATGTGTTATATGATAAAGTACATGCTTAAAAGATATTGAGTCATGATATTTGGTATTAAGTGTTCACATGAAGATATTTATTACGTATAAAGATTATGTTATAAGAACGCATGAAATTCTATTTCTTCATTCTTGGCCACCAGTAATGAGGTCTTAAATTGTGATACATCTTTGTCATCCCCGAGTGTATTGCATAAGGTGCATTGTGTGCCTCTTCCATTATTTCTTGATGCAAATTTTCAGTATCTGGAACACATATGCGTGATTTCAACATCAATGTATCATCTTGTAAATGAAACTTTGTATTGTTTTTCTGCCTCACCATTTTACTTTTCTCACATAATTGAGGAATTTTGCCCTGTGCTGCTTTAATAATTTCCTTTAGTATCGGTCTAACTTGAAGAGTAGCAATCGGTAATCCATTATCATACTTCCTTAATTCAACATTTAGAGATCATAATTAAATCAAATATGGAAAAGAAAATACTTATAAGTGAGTTACACTACTACTAGCTTTTCTACTCATTGCATCTGCTATTACATTGGTTTTCTCTGGATAGTATTCAATTATACAATCATAATATTTTAATAGCTCTAACCATCATCTATGTCTCATGTTTAACTCTTTTTGTATCAGCAAATAACCCAAGCTCTTTTGGTTTGTAAAGATCTGGAATGTCTCACTATATAGATAAT
The DNA here is from genome assembly GCA_023653625.1 of Triadica sebifera. Taxonomy (NCBI): domain Eukaryota; kingdom Viridiplantae; phylum Streptophyta; class Magnoliopsida; order Malpighiales; family Euphorbiaceae; genus Triadica; species Triadica sebifera. The sequence goes on along the minus strand of CM042896.1, from coordinate 17,301,608 downwards.
GTCTCCAAATCTTCAATAAAAATACTACTGTAGCCAATTCTAAATCATGCATTGGATATGAGATCTCATGTGATCTCAATTGTTTGGATGCATAAGCTATCATTTTACCATGCTACATCAACACGCATCCCCAAGCCTTGGTGAGAAGCATCACTATATACCATAAATTTGCATGTACCCATAGGAATAGCTAACATTGGTGCAGTGGTTAACCTGTGTTTTAACTCATCAAAACTTCTTTGGAATTCTGGAGCCTATTTGAAAGACATATTCTTTCTTAACAATTTAGTCAAATGGCTAGCAATTAAGGAGAATCCATCAATAAATCTGTAGTAGTATTTGGCTAAATCTAAAAAACTACGCACTTCTGAAATATTTTTAGAAGCTTTCCAATTTACCATGTCCTCTATTTTCTTTGGGTCTACCTCTATACCCTTACCTGATACCACATGTCCAAGAAACACCAAATGATCCAACCAGAATTTACATTTACTCAGTTTAGCATATAGTTGTTTCTCTCTTAAAATGTGCAACATAATTCTTAAATGTTGTTCATGTTCTCCCCTATTCTTTGAGTACACCAATATGTCATCAATAAATACTATCACAAATTTTTCTAGATATGGTTGAAATACTTTATTCATTAATGTTATAAATGCAGCTGAAGCATTAGTCAACCCAAATGGCATTACTAAAAATTCATAATGTCCATACCTGGTTCGAAAGGTAGTATTCGGAACATCTACTTTTGCTACCTTTAGCTAGTAATAGCCTGATTTAGAAAATATTTAGGCTTCATGCAACTGGTCAAACAAATCATCTATTATAGACAACAGATATTTTTTCTTGACTATCATTTTGTTTAGTTGTCTGTAATCAATGCACAATCTCATTGTTCCATCTTTCTTTTTAACAAATAATATCGGAGCTCCCCATGGTGATACACTAGGTTTGATATACCCTTTATTAAGCAATTTCTGCAATTGGCTCTTCAATTCTTTCAACTCAACTGGGGCCATTATATGATGTGACATTGATATTGGTGTTTTCCTAGTACCAGTTCAATAGTGAATTTTATCTCTTTATTAGGTGGTAAACCAGGTAGATCATATGGAAATATATCAACCATCGTTATATTTTCAAGCAAGCTATTAGTGGTTTTAGCATCAGTCACATATGACAAATATGCCTCACATCCTCATTTAATCATCCACAGTGCTTTTACAGCTGAGATTAAACATGTAGGTACAAGTTTTCTTTCACCTAGAAGTACAACTCTGGGTTGGTTTGGTGATTCCAAAATTACTTTATTAGTAAAGCAATTCATTATTGCATGATATTTAGTTAACCAATCCATTCTTAATATCACATTAAATTCATATAGTGACAGTAAGATCATATCAGCTATCAATTCAATTTTATCAATGCATACCAAGCAATCACAACAAACATTATTCACAACTACCATTGTTTCCAGGGGAGTACTCATATTTATGTCAATCCCCAAGGGGTCATACTTTTGATGCAATTTGGATGCCATATACGATAATATGAATGAATGTGTGGAACTAGGATCAATCAATGTATATGCTAATATTTCAGAAATATAAATATTACCAGTGACTACTTCAGGAGCATTAACTACCTTTTACCTAGTCATGGAAAATACTATATCTTGTGTAAGGGTTCAGATTTGGTCACTTCTCTGCCTCTTGTACCTGCCTCTGCCTCTGCCTTTGCCTTGTATCCCACTGGTAGTGTTAACCTTGGGTGCCTCAATTGTCATCTCTAATACCCCTCTGCCTCTGCATATCTTTGCTAATTTGGCTCTTTTTGGATAGTCTCTATAGATGTGCTCCAATGACCCATAGAAATAACATGCTTTTGTAAGTCTTCTGTATTCACCCGTATGTTGTCTACCACAATGAGTACATTAGGTCTTTATTTTGCATATTGGTTTTATCATTTGCCTAGATAAAAGAAAGTCATGTCATGACCTTTGGAGCTTGAATATCCACCTCTGTTACTAGACTATGCTGGCATGTATCTTCCTCTCTTTCCCAACCTTCTGCTAAACTCTCTAAAAAACTTTAATGCTGCCTTTTTAAATTGTTGTTTTCCAACTTCTTTCATTAACCTTTCAGCTTTAATTGCTACAGTTCTGAGTTTGGTATAACTATAACGATCAGTAGTTGTGATTCTATTTCTGATTTCATATTTGAGACTCTTCTCAAACTTTCTGCATTTGTCTCTTTCAGTAGAGATCGTGAAAGTGACATAGTGAGAAAGTTTATTGAACTGCACCTCATAATCAGCAACAAACATGTTCCCTTGTTTTAGGTTTATGAATTCTTTTCTCTTCTCATCCTTATATGCCTCAGGCATATAGTTATTATGAAATTCCCAAAGAAATCATTCCATATCAAAATTGGTGGTTGTGCATCATTATCTATGACTGTCTCTCGCCATTCATAGGCATTACCTTGAAGCAAATACACTGTATAATCATGTTTCTCATCTGGGGTACATCTCATCATATTCGATACTATTTGTGTTCTTTTCAACCATGTCTCTGCTTCTGTTGGATCTGTTATGCCATTGAAGTCAACTGCACCTTATTTTTTCAACTTGTCATAACGTCTTTCCCTATGTATTTCATGTCCTTGTACTTCTTGTTTTAGGTTTTCATAGGGTACATCTGCATGTGATGATTGAGATGCATGTATAGGAGCCCTAACTCCTAGTGCTGGTTGATCTCTATGCAAATATATAGATGATGCCTCATGAGAATGCATTTCGGCTGGCTTCTCCCTCCTTGGTGAATCAAGTATTATGATGGCTCTAAAATTCATAGAAATGTGTCACTGCTTAATATTCAATACATATGATACACATGTTATCATGCTCATATGCATATGCATATTCCCATGGAACTTATCCCTGCTCTAATACCAAAAATGTAATATCATTCCTTATACATTTAAATACAACCTATCCCTATGTCTAGTAATCATATATGACATACAAGTAAGAAAAATGAACCTGTTAACATTTATAGTATTTTTTATCACATTCATATCACAATTCAATAAATTTGCAAATCAACATATATCACATATATTAAAACTTAAATTTTACATCTAAAGGTTTATGATTTGTGTTCATTTACACATTTTAGAATCAATCCTGAGTAATTATATATTTATAAACGTATAAGTCCAAAATGTAGATGACATGATATCATGCTCATGTGGAATGCAATGAGAGATAATGGTGAGGCTCAGCCGGTGACCTTTGTTCCATGTCTTCTATATGCCAGCCAAAATGAGCTATCACTTTTCTTTACTAGAAAAATGATGCAAATCAATGAGTTGTGACTCAATGAAAGTAATCATCAAATAAGTTCTAAAGTACCAAGCAACTCATAGTAACAAAATCATAAACCCATTGCATTCACCATTGTCATATAATTATGAGTAAAATTTAAGCATATACTCACTAATCTTTGTCTATGCTCATACTTAGCTCATTTCATTTTGTTGTGACTAAGTTAAACAAATATTGCCCTGAGTTTCTATGTAAACATTTGTTATGTGAACATTTACATTTGCTAGCTAGTTTGATCATTTGTTTCATTTAAACATCTGTTGGGCCATAAGCCTCTTGTTTTGCCTTACAGTATCAATTAACTAGTCACAACGTCTTTTTAAGTCATTATGTATATACATTTGTAACTAAGCATTCATCAACCGTTATGTCCTTATTACATATACCATACATATCCCACATATATTTCACATATACTATATATATATCATGTATATATCAAGTATGCTAAATATATACCTCAAATATATCATACATATACCACTTATATATACTACATATGCCACAAAATTATTTATCATCTCATTATCAAAGTCAAATCATGTCAATTATATGAATCACATAACCATAAACCATTTCACATTGCAAATAATGTCTATTTACACTAGAGAAATCATTTGATAATTAAACTCACTTTTTCCTTTAATTTTGACTCTTAACTTATTGTTTATCCCCTCTTTGTGGATCTCCAATTTTTTGTGAATCTAATATGGGAATATAGTTGATTAATTCATGACTAGAGAAACTTAATTTGATTTAAACAAATTAATATGCATAGTTCATATAAATAGTTAGAGTTTTTCCTATGAGACAGTGTGACCTTATGGGAATAATTAGCCCATAACTTTTTCTACACTTATCCAATTTGTCTAATTTTTATTCATAATTAAATTAACATATAATTGTATAACATATTAAAATTTTCTATCAATTGGAGCATCGTACAATTTTTAGTATAATTTCTAATTGATTTCTGTTTTCTACCCTATTTTCTGCCCTTAAGCAGTTTTAGGATACCAATTTTGGTCCTTCATAACTTATAATATACATGTCATATTATAGTGAAACTTTACATTAATTTTATAGGTTAAAATGGAGCATTTTTTATGTTTACAACTTCTAGCAGTTATATCTTTAAGGTCCTCAAATTATAAGAAATATTTTACTAATCCATAATAAAGTTGGCTTCCAAACCAATATGAATTATGAAGGTCATATCTAACTCTATACATAACATATTAAGGTTATATTTTTACAAAAATTTAGATAAGACATACCCTATAACTTTCATATTTTTATAAATTATAGATTCTATCTAGAATGAGCTCAAAATGACTAAACAAACTGTTGGACCTACCCAGGGTACTAAGCATTATGGAATAATTATGGTTCTATTTACTATAACTCAACATTCACAATACATATGAATTTTAAATTTGGTATAAAACTAGATAAGACATATATCTAAAACTTTTCATGTTTTGATCTACTTAAAATATGAGCTCTATCATATTCAAAATAAGTGAAAATTGTGGTGTATTTAGTTGAGGTTCGAATCGAAACCAGCTCCAATCAAGAGGATTCCTCTTTATATACACCAAATCTTGCAAAAATATTTATATAACCATAAACCTAAGATATATATCTATAACTTTTATGTTTAAAACTTATTCAAAATCTCCCTATAAGAATACGAAAATGGAACCCTAACATTCTTCCATAAAAACATAATTTGCAAGCTTTAAGCATGATAACTTAATAGGTTGCTCACCATAAATCATATCCTATCAACCTTAAATTTATCTTAGAAACATAAGGATAAAGAGTTAACTTACAGGCGATTAGTTTTTAGGTTAGCTGCTGGAATTTTATGGAGAGAAAAAGAAATGAAGAGTAGTAAAAGAAGAAAGGGTTATGAGAAAGAAAAGTTAAACTCCACCAATTGCTATATTTCTTCCTCCTTTTCTTTTATTATTATTATTATTATTATTATTATTATTATTATTATTATTATTATTATTATTATTATTATTATTATTATTATTATTATTATTATTACTACTACTACTACTACTACTACTAATTGCTAGAAAAATACAATATCATTTTTTATTCACTTAATAATACAATTTAATTAAACAACTATGTCATATTTTTATTAATTCAATCTAGTTATTTTATTTACTTAAATATTAATTTTATGTCATCCTTATTCATTAGCTAAATTATAAAATGGACACGTGCATCTCGACACAATCTCAAAATACTAAGACATGTAATTAGTGCATGTTATGAATTTCTCCTTATGAGAATACATGTAAAATGCACGTGTTCAAATGAAATATATACAAAATGCATATATCCAAATAAATAATATGTAGAAATGCATATGTGAAAAGTCAAGAATATTACAATAAGTTTTGAACATGGTATATTATGATATGCTATTTCATAAACGTATGTAATATGACCACATACATTATATATGAATGTTAAGATATAATAACCTAAATATGGTAATTAGTGAACATGAGTATGTGTATAAAGAATATACAGAGTTAGTGATGCATGTTTTGGACATACAATAATGAGTCTTTTATCTATGAGGAAAAATATATTGTAAACCTATGTTCTTAAAAGTGCACTAGGTAAGGTAATGTCTTAACGTGATAAGAAAGGTATGCATATATGAATTTTTAAGTATATATACAGTTGATATTATATTTATACATATGTTCTCACACATAGATTGAAGCTAATTAGATGGTTGTTGAAAGAGAATGAGAGCCTGAAAGACAAGTCATAGTATACAACCTAAATTGGGTGGGTGATACACCAAATATGTCCTTTATTTTAATTTTATAGATAAAACGATTTGTATTTTCCCTTTAGAATATCGTTTATAAACTTGAGGCTATTTGAAGCACAATACATTATTTCTATAATACCCTCTTATATAATCAAAATTAACCCAATTATATATATATATATATATATATATATATATATATATATATATATATATTACAATGAACATGATTTCCAAACATATTAAATAAAAAAAAATTTATGTACCATGGTCATAATGATTTATAAAAATAAAATATCCTATTAATTAACACAATTTTATAATACTATGAAAACCAAATATGATATTATATAAATAATCATTAGCACAAAAGTTTTTGCAAAAATTGATAGTTATAAAACTACATGTCTCTTAAATACAAAGCATGTACAACTATAACTACCCAATTCCCAAATGAACCACCAAAAAAAAAAAAATACAAATGTGTATCATCAACCCCTCAAGCTTATTCTCAAAGTCTAAATTGAGGCATCATTCTTTGTTGATCTAACTTCTAGGCTCCAAATCTAGGTATGGAAAATACTCACATGTTAAGCAATATAATGTTTAGTGGTACATAAAAATGTGTAAAGTGTATAAGCATACATATATAACATGCATGATAAACTTACCATCATACATTTATGTCTTACCTCAATTGTTCTCATATACAATACTCATCACAAATGATGTCATGCACTAAAATTCTTATAGATTATACACAAGCTTGAACATGACATAACAATAAATCAACCAATAAACAAACAAGTGTATGCCACACTTAAATAATCATAAAACTATTTGTTCAGTTTACTCTTAACTAAAATAAATTGAATATGAGAATAAAAACAAGACTCTCACCCGAGCCCCTCAAGACATCTGTTTGAGTCTCTCAAAACACCTATCTGATGTAAGAGAAGTATGCATATATATCAAACATATGTATGAGCTTTACGCTTTTATCCTTTAAAGATAATCCATAGTGACCAACCTAGGTCATTTGGTATCGATCTCCCCTCAATTACATGTCATATATTATAACTCTAGTCCTAGTTAGAGTATTAAGCATGATTGTTTTCAAATCAATTGCCATAACCATACTATGCATTAACCGTGATTTTCCATATGCCATAACCATAACATAACATAACTGTTATCATTTATCATATCCATTTTTATACCATGTTATAAGAAGAAAATAGAGGTATACCACCTCAAATAGAGTCAACCTTGATTCATGCATTGAAACCTTAAATCAACATTTTCATGCCCGTGAACCACATTTCATGGTCGTGAACAAACCTTTCACGGGTAGTGAACCCGTGATTCAACCCCTGGTGTCATAGTTATGACTCAACCTTAGCATGAAACAACCTGTGGAGCTTCCCATACGTGGGTATGTTTCACTAAAATCACCACAACACGACATTTATGCCCGTGAACTACTAGTAAATGATTGTGAATTTAGGACAATTCCCAGAAAAATATGTTAAAATAGAGCATACCATTTCATATGAAAATTTTCTCTAAGATTGACAAATGTCAATCGCCTTATCAATATTTTAAAATAGTTTTCCGTCATCTAACATGTCATTAACTATTTTTAGCATCAATTATAAGCATTTCAACATTTTTACCAAATCAAAAATCTACCAATTACCATAATTTAGCATTCAAACCCTAACATGCATTTCTAACATGACAACCATGCACTTTTACCAATCAACAACCAACCCAACATACATTTAAGACATACTAAACATACAAATGAAAAATAAAAAATAAAAAAACTTTGAATGTGGTTATGTATATACCTTTCACCAAAATAGAGCCTTGACAAATACTCTAAACTTTTCAAGCTATCTCCCCCCTTTTGGATGATCCTTCAAGCTCCTTTTTAGATCCTAGCGATGCTAACAACTTCTTCTTAAATCACAAAAAATGAAAAACGAGCATAAAACAACCCTAAATCATGTTTCTCCCTCTAAACTGTCAATAACACCTTATTTCTTTCTTCTCTCAAGCATTTACCTTTAGTTTAAATCTTATAATTTGTGTGAAAAAAAAGAAAAAAAGGTAGTAAGAGGTGATGAAGGTTAATTATGATGTGTTATATTGGATTTTAGAGAGCGGGGAGTAGATTTTTGAGGTATGACAATGAGAGAAAAATATGTCTATATCATCTCTTCCTGACTGACCAAAATTCATAGTTGTGACTCATATTTCATAAACATGATTCACTATTCATAGTTGTGATAAATTAACTTCATGGGCATGAACACCAAAACTTTGTTATTCATGGTTGTGGCTACTAATCACATGAGTAAAAAAGTCATGACATTCACGGTCGTGACAACATATTTCATGGGTGTGAATCTCATCAAAACTTTATCGTTTCAAACCATAACACTTTCACGAGCATGAAAGAACTAACATCAATCAACTCAACCCTTATCTCAAAATATACCATTCTCAAACCCTCTTTAACAACCTATATAACTTATAGTCCCTAATTAACATATGTTTACAATTTCAATATGATGAAACATTTTATTTTGCCTTCTTTTTTGTTTTTCTTCATATGAAAATTTAAAATAGTTATCATGGTCATGATGCAACTAAAGTAATTTACAAGAAAGTTTTATTTTAATTAAAATTTTAAAATGATGGTATTGTAATGCTCACTTATATAGTTGGATTAATTCTGATTATATGAGAGAGTGTTACATGAAACCTCAAAGTTTTATTTAAATCCAAAAATCAATCGCTATCTATAAGCTATTTGTCCTCAAAAGACTATCATAAGACATTCATAGGCTACCATGTAGATGTCAAAACTTACTTTTAGACTGCATATATGCATGGCTATTAAGGAATCTATGCATGTGTCACTAACATCCGTGTTGTTGTCAAGGATAGCCATATGGCTGCCCTTCGGCCATAGGTCAAACTTTATGCTTTAAGGTTTGTTTTGAGCCTAATCCTCCTATTTGATCCTTAGACACAGGCAAACAGCCCAATCCAACCATTTTTCATATTTTGAAGCCTAAATCATAATTTTCTAAGCCCAAATATTTATTTTAAAATCTATAATTCAATTTAAGCTCAGAGCACAAATTAAGCCCAAATGAGTCTAGACAAGCTCAATAGCCTATTTTACTAAGTCTAAAACTAATTTCTAAAGCTCAGGAGATCAATTCTTGATCTTTTCATTATTTTCATTATAAATTCTTCCAACAGACAATCTATTCTAGCTATCATCACTGAGTATTTATGTAGAAAACCATATATGCAAAATCCTAATGTATATTTAACTATATAACTTGGAGCAAGTTAATGAAAATTACTTTAGCTGCGATGCACAAGTTGAGTTTTATCAATGGTAAGATTAAGATGATGACGTAGGATTTTGATGAATATGAAGACTAATTCACCTATAATGCTATGGTTGAATCTTGGATCTTGAATTTTTTAACAAAAGCTCTTTATAATTCATACCTTTATGTTAATTCCGCTAAGGATTTTTGGGAAAAATTGAGCATACATACTAATATATAATACCTTAATAAAACTTATAAAAATAAATAATTGATGTTTTATAGAGGTTTACAATTTCAATCAGGCTTTTTAAGTTAGGGTTTTGCCACAATCTTATGAGGTTAGCCTACTAAACAACAAGTCGTTTTTGTTAATACTTTTAAGGATAGATGTAGGCTTGTTCATAGGTTGGTTGGGTCCCATTGAACTAGTCCGAACCAAATAGGACTAGGCCAATTCCGTATCCATCCCAGATTGTGACCCGATATGGAAATGGTCTGGTCTATACGCTTTTCCAAAACTAGGAATCACTAGTTCCAACCCATAAAATTCAATTTTTTTTAATGGTAATGGTCTTATGACCGTTACCTGGGCCTGGCTACCCCTCCTCACCCCCACGCTTGCACATCACTATATACACCCATATTTTTTTAAATAATTAAATAAATTAAAATATAAATATAATAAAAAAACAAAAATAAACCCTTATAATAGAAAAGTAACAGTTATATTTTAGAGGTATTATTAGAATTTAAATTTCAATTTTTTTCTATAAATACCAAATTGATTTCAATTTTTTCACTTTCTACACAAAAATCTCAAATCTCAAATTTTCTTAATTTTTTTATAATTAAATCTCATTTTTTTTCTATATATATTCCTAATTTCTCTGTAATTACACTCCTAATTTTTTTGCTCTAATTTTTTTTTTCAAAAATACTCTTTACATAAAATCAAAATTTTCTTAAATTCTCTCTAATTTTCAAATTTCCTTAATCCTATAAAAAAATTTTTAATTATATTTCTCTACAATTTGTTTTTAATATTATCTAATTTTTTTCACAAAATTTAATCATAAATAATGACAAGTCATAGTGGAATGAACAATTTTTTGGTGAAAATATTATTTTTGATTTGGAAAATTTTATTGAAAATTTGGATAACGATGAAAAGTAAGAAATTCTAACTGAAGAAAACTAAAGAAATAAGGTGGTGAACAACCAGATATGGGTTAAGCGGCGCAATCAAATCTAACTCAAGGATCTAAAGTAAAAATTTGAACATCCAATATTTTTCAAATTCATTTTAAAAAAATTCAAAAAATTAATGGGTAATTTGATGTGGTGTACAATTATTGTATACAAACACACAAATTTAAAGTTGAACGTGATTATAACATATTTTGAAGGCATTCATAAAATAAATATATTACTCAAATTGGAATTGAGAAAAGATAAACTCCAATTTTCAGGTATGCAATATTTTTTTCTACTTCTTAATTATTTCAATATAATGATAAAAAAATAAAAAAAGAATTGCCAAAAATTATAAGTATGAAATATTTAACTTTTAGTTTTGGTGTATGCTTTATTAATTATTGTCAAAATATATTAAATTCATCTATTAAACATATACCTAAAAATACTTTTAAACGTGGTTTATTTAATTTATATAAAGAAAATAAAAAAGAATTGTACAAAATATTTGCTTCTTTGAATGAACGTGTTTGTATTTATAGTGATATTTAGAGTGATAATTGATAATTACATTCTTACATGAATCTTATATGTTATTGGATTGATGGTGAATGACAATTAAAAAAATACTTGTATTTAGAGTATTTAATGATTAACATACCTCCAGTAATATTTTTAAAATAAAAAAAATATTTTGAAAAAATATGGATTAATTCATAAAAATTTTCAATTTTTTTTGATAATGTGGTAGCAAATACTGTATCAATTCAAGACATTCAAGCATTATGTCAACCTAACATTAGAGGTAGATTTTTTCATGTTAAATGTACATGTCATGTGTTAAATTTATATATTCAAGATAGTTTTAAATGTTTGAGTTGTATAATTGCTCCAATTAAATGAACAATTTCATTTTTAGAGTCATATCCACAAACAATTTAATTATATGATCGATTTTGTCGTAAAAATGATAGAAAACCTAAAAAATTCTCTCACTCGTTGTAATTCAAATTATAAATTACTCAACGAGTCATATAAATATAAAAAATTATTGTATATTTTTATTTCTAATAATGTGCTACAAATTAATTTATATCTATAACATTGAATTTGTCAAGATATTTTAAAAGTTTATAATAATGTAACATATGTTTTAAGATATCATTTATTATTGTGTGAATGTATTAATATTGTTAATACTTTTTAAGATTATATTAATGATCCAATTTATTATATTAATAATCTAATTTTGTATGATGAAAAATAAATGATTAAGTTAATTTAAATTTATTCATTTGATTAATTTTATATGTTGTATTTTTTTTATCTTACATGTAAAGTAAAATGTTTATATGATTATTTGAATTTTTATTATTCATTGTTAGATTTAGGTGATAGTATTGGTATTTATGCTATTATTAATTATGTAAAAAATTTAACTTGTAATTTATTTATGTAATTTAATTTGATTTATAATATTGCTACTATTACTAGTAGTAGTGACATTATTAGTCAAGTTAAGGGTAAATCGGTAAAATTTAGAGAGAGTGATTGTTTTATATTGCAAAAAATAAAAAATTAAGATCATTTTCCGATTTACCCTGAACTTGATATTTATCTAACAACTTACATTTAACTTTGATGATAGAAAGACATGTAAATGTTTTTATTGGTGGAGTCGATATCAAAAAATCAGTTTCAACTGTTGAGATTGAACAAATTTTTTATTATGAGAAGTAATATTTTGAATAAAACAATATAATTTAGCAGTCGAATCACTAAAAGGTTAAACATATGTTGATGATTGAACTAAAATGATATTAAAATAACAAGAAATAACGAAATATGAAAATAAGAACCTACAGGATTTTCACCATTGAAAGAACAAATAACACATCCGATACTGATAGTTCTAATTAAAAAAAAGTAAAATGAGTTAACAATTAAAATTTAAAAAGTAAAATAACTACGTGAGTCTTGATTTCTCTAATCGCTAAGAGAATATATAAGCAATTTAATTAAGTTTAAGCTCAATTATTAATATTAATATTTTTTAAATATAAATTCAAATTTTTAGAATTAAATTATTTTTTAAAATAAAAAATTAAATTGATCAGATTTTTAGCCTAATTATAATTTTTATAATTTATTAATTTGTAAAATAAAAATAATTATTTCTAATTTCAAATTTATAATTTTTTAAAATTAAAATTTTCTTTTTTTATAACAATTTAACTTATTATACAAAATCATAATTTAATATTTAATAAGTTAAATTTTTTTTTTAAAATTTTTATTTTTTATAACTTATTGAGTATAAAAATTTATAATTTACACAAATTAATATAAATTTTTTTAAAATGTTTATTATTTCTAACTAGCTTATTAGTTTCTTTTTATTTATTTCTAATTTAATATTTTTTTAATTTATAAATAAATTAATAAATTAAATTAAATTTTTTATTTTAAATTCACCAAACAATTTAAAAAACTGTTTGAAACCGGCATAAACCGGTGCCTCTCCAATTTCAGTGCCAAGGGAATAGATTGCGTGCGTAAATCTGGTTAGGATCCGGTTCGGGTTGTGTTCGCGTTTACACAAATCCGAATTCGACTTGTCAAAAAATCTAAACCACAAGGAGACTTTCAATTCAAAACGCGCAAGGAAAAAACCACGGCCAATCAAACGGTTCATAAATTCAAATCGACGGTCCAGATTCACCGATCCCGCCAGAGAACATTCCAGAACAAAAAAAAAACCTATATATCCCCCCTAATCTTACCTCTGCATAGCTACATAGTCTAACAAGCAAGCCCGAGAAACCCTGTGCGGCTTGCTTTTTTGTTTTCTAATTTGAATCTCTTAAGTCTCTATTCTTTCGTCTAACTTCAATTCTTGACAATGGCTGGTAAAGGAGAGGGACCGGCGATTGGTATTGATCTGGGTACAACCTACTCTTGTGTTGGTGTTTGGCAACATGATAGAGTGGAAATTATAGCAAACGATCAAGGCAACAGAACGACGCCGTCCTATGTTGCCTTTACCGATACTGAGCGTTTGATTGGTGATGCTGCTAAGAATCAGGTCGCCATGAACCCTATCAACACTGTTTTTGGTTAGTATTTCTCGACTTCGCGCTGATTTTGGGTCTGGTTTTCGATTTTGCTTAGTTTTGTTTGTGGTTTGAATGGGTTTTTCTTCCAATAGTTGGATTTGAGTCACAATGGATGGTAAAGATTTGCTTTCTTTTGTATGACATATGACCTGCATATCTCCTTTTTACGGGTGTGTTTCTGGGATGAATGAGTTATATTTCCGATGTTGCTTTCCTGGTTAAAATAAATGGAAAAGGATTTGAATTTATTGGATTTGATAGATTTAGGTCCAACAAAGTTGTGTTCTTTTGTTAGATCTTTAGTTAGTAGCTATGGTTTTGTTGGTTTTGGGCAAAACGTGAATTTATTTGGTATAGGATGCATTATTGAATTTTCTACGTAATGATGTTGTTTATTTAGATGATTTTTTGTTTGCGCTGCGGTATTATTTTCTTAAAGAAAAAAAGAAGCAAATTGGGTATTGGATTTGTGATGCGATAAATAATGAGATATTTTACTTTTTTTTTTTCTAAAATAGAAATTTCCATGAATATTTGTGTTGTGTACTGCCTTGCTTTTATCTTAGTTTAGATTTTTTTTATTGTTTACTGAGTTTGGTAAGAAAAGATTACATCTTTGATCGTTTGGTAAGTACCTTAGAATGTTTTCCTTATTAAATTTAACATGCTACTTTGTACTGTGGCTTGTTCGATGCTTGTTTTTACTGTCTTCAAATTATTGGCTTTGTTTGGGGGTTGTGTTTATTAATTGGCACTATTCATATGTCGCAGATGCTAAGCGGTTGATTGGTAGGAGATTTACTGATACTTCAGTTCAGAACGACATCAAGTTGTGGCCATTCAAGTTGATTTCCGGACCTGGTGATAAGCCCATGATTGTTGTCAACTACAAGGGTGAAGATAAGCAGTTTGCTGCTGAGGAAATCTCTTCCATGGTCCTTATTAAAATGCGTGAGATTGCTGAGGCTTACCTTGGCACAACCGTGAAGAATGCAGTGGTCACTGTACCTGCTTACTTCAATGACTCTCAGAGGCAGGCCACTAAGGATGCTGGTGTTATTGCTGGTCTTAATGTCATGCGTATCATTAATGAGCCCACTGCTGCCGCCATTGCTTATGGTCTAGATAAGAAGGCAACCAGTGTTGGTGAGAAGAATGTTTTAATTTTTGATTTAGGTGGTGGTACCTTTGATGTCTCCTTGCTCACAATTGAGGAGGGTATTTTTGAGGTCAAGGCCACTGCTGGAGATACCCACCTTGGAGGTGAGGACTTTGACAACAGAATGGTGAACCACTTTGTTCAGGAATTCAAAAGGAAGAACAAGAAAGATATTACCGGAAATCCTAGAGCTCTTAGGAGGCTGAGGACTGCTTGCGAGAGGGCAAAGAGAACTCTTTCTTCCACTGCTCAGACAACTATTGAAATTGATTCTTTGTATGAGGGCATTGATTTCTACTCAACCATCACCCGTGCCAGATTTGAGGAGCTTAATATGGATCTTTTCAGAAAGTGTATGGAACCTGTTGAGAAGTGTTTGAGAGATGCTAAGATGGATAAGAGCACGGTACATGATGTTGTTCTTGTTGGTGGCTCCACTAGGATTCCCAAGGTGCAGCAGCTACTGCAAGATTTCTTCAACGGAAAGGAGCTTTGCAAGAGCATCAACCCAGACGAAGCTGTTGCCTATGGTGCAGCTGTTCAGGCTGCAATCTTGAGTGGTGAAGGCAATGAGAAGGTGCAGGATCTTTTGCTGTTGGATGTCACCCCGCTTTCTCTGGGTTTGGAAACTGCCGGTGGTGTTATGACTGTCTTGATCCCAAGGAATACAACAATCCCAACTAAGAAGGAGCAGGTCTTCTCTACATACTCAGACAATCAACCTGGTGTCTTGATCCAGGTTTATGAGGGTGAGAGAACAAGAACAAGGGATAACAACTTGCTGGGTAAATTTGAGCTTTCAGGAATTCCTCCAGCTCCAAGGGGTGTCCCTCAGATCAATGTGTGCTTTGATATTGATGCCAACGGCATTTTGAATGTCTCGGCCGAGGACAAAACCACTGGTCAGAAGAACAAGATAACAATTACAAATGACAAGGGAAGGTTGTCTAAAGAAGAAATTGAGAAGATGGTTCAGGAAGCAGAGAAATACAAGGCCGAAGACGAGGACCACAAAAAGAAGGTCGAGGCAAAGAATGCTTTGGAGAACTACGCCTACAATATGCGTAACACCGTCCAGGATGAGAAGATCAGTTCCAAGTTTGCTGCAGACGACAAGAAGAAGATTGAGGATGCCATTGAACAGGCCATTCAGTGGCTAGACGGCAACCAGCTTGCAGAAGCAGATGAATTTGAAGACAAGATGAAAGAACTTGAGAGCATCTGCAATCCTATCATTGCTAAGATGTATCAAGGTGCTGGTGCTGACTTTGGTGGTGGCATGGACGATGATGCTCCTCCAGCTGGTGGAAGCGGTGCTGGTCCTAAGATTGAGGAGGTCGACTGAGGAACCTGTTTTCGATGTTTTTATGTTTATGTATGGTGACGAAAGATGGACTTTTTGGTTCCTGTGTTTGCATGTTTCCTTCGATTTTTCACTTAGACAGTAGGTTCCCTGTTTTTAGTTTCTATTTCGGATAGTTTATGCCATTAATGCAAAATTTAAGATTTTGCTACGCTAATTCCAAATTCACTACTCCCCAAATTTATGATCGTTATATTATACATCGTGGTAGAACAATTAAGAAACGAAGATTACACATCATAATGTCCACGAGAGCTAGAAACCCACCTGCAATTCAGCATCATTTAAGTTTGAGAAAATTTTCGCAGCCGATGAACACAATAATAAAATGTAGCTTACAATTCCAGTATTTTGGAAAATGTTAAGCTCGAATAAGGTGAGCATGAAATAAAGAACCCAAGAGGTTAGCAATGGTTGATCATGAGACAAACATTTACATTATATTGGCCTTTATTGAACCGTATCTGTCGATTACATAAAAAAAATAACTATCATTTATTTCTCAATACTCCATTTATACATTTTTTTATGATCAATAATACTCCATTTATACTTAGAGATGGTAAGCACGCTTACAGTAGGTAAACAAGAGTGTTATATCTGGTAATTCAAAGTATTCTTGAAAATTTGAATCTGAAAAATGCAGCTGGGTATGGCTAGTGCATTGGAAACTCTCTTCGGATAATCTTACGGTGCAAAACAGTATCATATGCTTGGAATTTATCAGCAAAGATCTTGGATAGTATTATTATGCTGCTCGTTCTTTTTTTCTTACTTTGTTGATTTTAACTATTCCGATATTAAAGGTTTTGCAGAGAAAGTTGCAGGGAATATTTCTCTTTGGCTAATTCCTGTTCTGTTTTCCATCATCCTATCGTTTACCTGCCAAATGTTCCCATAAGCACAGTGCAAGAACAGGATTATTTAATTATAAAAAAATTAAATAATTCATATTGGCGTTGATGACCAACAATCCTTACTCTCGGACATCAATTTACTGAAACCCGCCCTTTCCGACACCGACTCTATGCTTCAGTCCGTTGGTGAACCCGAGATTAGCAAAAGTGCTAGAGGAAGTTGCTGTCTACAGAGATTAGAGTTTCTTTAGCGAATTCAAATGTGAAAGAAATGTGGGAGGTTTGGCTTAATAACATCAAGTGGGTATATCCAATTATTTGGTTGGTGCTTTGGACGATGAGATTGCTAAATTTTGCAAGTCAAATGATGTTCTAGAGTATGAGAGAGATCCAAATGAAGGGATTGATTCAATAGGAAAATTTTGAAGGCAACCATATTGTTTCAGAATTGAAATTTTATATACTGTGGAAGTTTTTGCAGCTCAGACGTTGACATTGCCTTTTTTTTTTTTTTTTTTTGCGCCAGATTTAAGTTTTTTCAACCATTAAAGATAATTTTTCTTTTTTTAATCCACGTGTACCATTTTTTCCACATTTAAGACCTTTTGCAGATGTGTTATTATTTTATTGGTCCACATAAACTAAAAAAAATTTAAGCGATAAAATGACAAAATGAGATAAATATAGGAGACTTTATATGCTTTATGCCTTTTTATATATATTGTCAAACTGAATCAAATTATATATATATATATATTTGAGGCAGAAAAGTCAGATCTGTCGCAGTGCCCCGACATCCCATGCTGAAGATGGAGGATCACCACGGCTTTGATGTGTTGGCTGCTAGGGTTCCATATAGTGCTGGAGGGAGAGACACAGAAGGATTAAAGTTGAGGGCATGTTACCTTGCTCCGAATCAAATGAGATTAAAGCAAAAGATGTTTCCTTTGTGCAAGCATAGGTATGTTTTATTTTAATCATTGCATTATGTGATTAAGGTTAAAAAGTATAAAAATTTCAAATCCTAATGAAAAAAATTGTTGGTAGATTAAAATGATCTATTTTTTCCCATTCTTTTATGACTATTTTCCTTTGTTTTTTTTTATATCTATTATTTATTATTCGAATTGTTGCATTATATTTATCTAACTTTTATAGTCAATTTATGTTATGACAAGATTAATTGTATGTTTTATTTTAATCATTGCATTATATAGTTAATGTTAAAAAGCATAAAAAATTCAAATCCTAATGAAATAAAATAATTGTTGGTAGATTAAAATGATCTATTTTTTCCCATTCTTTTATGACTATTTTCCTTTGTTTATTTATATCTATTATTTATTATTCGAATTGCTGCATTATATTTATCTAAGTAGTCAATTTAAGTTATGACAAGATTAATTGTGAATGGTGATTGTGTTAAAAAAGAATGGGATGTTGGTTTCTTTATACGAAAATGATGTCCTCTGGGAGCTCAGGCAAACAAAGGTTTCCTCCACCTTATTCATTTTGGATAACATTGAGACTTAATCATGATTAATTTTTTATGTGCCTAGTCTCGTTTTTGTCATATGTTAATTACCTTCATAATATTGTCTCTTGGTCTCAAATGTTAAGATCTCTTTACATTTCCTCCGCTTAGATTCACACTCTTTTGCGCAGTCTCAGCATCATGTATAATTTTGTTATTTATGAAAGATCTATGATACATTGATAGAGATGGCAACGGGATGGGTTTGGAATGGGTTCCCTATTCCCGACCCCAACCTCTTCCTCCTATCTCGATCTCGCTCCGAACCCCGACCGAAAAAATTTTTGGATTTCCATCTCCATGCCCGATCTCCGAATTTTATTAATTTTTTTATTTTAATTTGTTAGTTAATTATATAATTTTTTAAATAAAAAATATTTTTTACTTAAAATAAGTGTTATATTTTTATTTTATTATTATTTTTAAAATATTAATTATATTAAAATATAAACAATTATTATATATATAAATAATAAAAATATATAAATATATTTTCGGGGCGGGGATCGGAATGGATGATATATATATCATTTCTGTCTTGTTCCCGACACAAAAAATTTGGATTCAAGACGGAAAAAATTTTTATTTGAAAAAATCTCGGGACGGAAAAAAATTACTATCCCTGTATATGCATGAGGAGTCATTGAGTATCAATCATACGTTTGAAGAACTATTTGGACATGTAATTCTATTTGCTACTATTGATCTTTGAGAAATTATTTCTATTTCGTACAATGATATTGTTTTTAGCAATTTTACTAGAGCTATAAACCTAACAAGTTTCAAAATGTCTAAATTGTTTTGCTCATTGGTCAGTGCAGGTATTCAAATCCTACGGTTGGACACTCCACCTATCATCATATCTTGGATGATTGCAAATAATCCAATGACTTTCTTATGGTTATTTGAGATTGTTGATGAGTGCTCGAAAAACAGGTTTAAATTTTTTTATTTAATTGATTGAGTTTTTTAATTTTTTATAAACTTTTTTTTTAAACTTGTTTTTGGAAAAAAAATATTTATTTATCTGATTCTCTCAAAAATTAGTTTTTAAAACTAAAAAAAAATAAAAATAAAATTTTTTTCTACAAAAGTATTTTTTCCAAATTTAACACCAAACAGATCCTTAATAGCATTAGCACCTCTCCTGGGGCAGTCAGCCATATCGTTTATATTTCAAAAGTTAGGGAAAGATGACAGAGTAGGCTTTTGAGGGCTCTGGTAGAAGTTGGGAAACATGGATTGATCATTTTTTGGGAAACAGGTTGGTTAGTTTCTCTGATTTTATGATTTTTTTTTTTGATGAATTTGTTATTTATGGGCTTGAGTTGTTTTTTAAATCATTGACTGAATCTATTATAAAATTAGTGTTCAATGAGTTTGAACTTTTATTACATGTTATACTTGAGATTCCTAATTTTTCTTACCTCTCTCTTTTATTGAATTTAGTGTTTTATCGTTATGTGTCATTAAAAATGATCATTTTAGTTCTTTCCATCATATGCTTTATTACTTTTTCATGAAGGGCTTTCAATATGATTGTAGTTACTTTGGAACATCTTGGTGGCCTCAAGTGTTGCTCTTATTATTCAATCTCTACCAGCCAAATTTGCAGTCGTCACAGGTAATAGCATCTGAATCATTTGATTATAGTGTATATTCCCCAATTATATTAGTATTTCTATTTTTTTCCTTTAATGACGATTTTTGATTGTAGGAAAGCACTTAGCAGAATTTTGTAGGTTTGAATATCCTAATGTACTAAACTACATCCTCTGGATTCTTGCTAAAATTGCTATTGTTGAATGTGATATTCCTAAAGACCAGAGTTTTTTTTGTTTATGGACAGGTATAATTAATGAATTGATATAAATTTCTAAACTGTATCATTTTGATAATTGAAATGTATTGTTTTATATGCATGTACTGATTGCTTTGGTTAATGATATTATCTCAAATGTATTCTTTTTTTTACTACCTCTTTAACTTTTAGTTTAATTTTTCTTTCTGATATATTATATTTATAAAAGCTATTGGTTGATCGTTGAAAATATACGTAATAAACGTATCAAGTATTGGTAGCAAACTTGAAGAGTTGAAATCAGAAACAAAGAAAGGCTCAAATTCAGGAAATATCGAAAAAATGAAATTTGAGATCAATAAGAAAATTCTTTCTGCTTTAGATGCTGTGACATTGAAGGAGACGTTTGAGAATCTAGGAATTGGAGTTGGCATCTGCCTTGAAAACAACCCAAGATAAAGCTGTTTCTGAAAACGACAAATCGTAACATATATATATATATATATAATTTTCAAAATGATTACTATTTGCAAATCTTTTTTTAAAAAATAATTTTCAAAATAATTACTGTCATTTTAAAATTATTTGCTAATAAAACATAAAATAATCTATTTAAAAAGCATCCGATATCATGTAATTCATCATATTCATACCTTTCAACAATCATTATAATCCAAAATTTATTGTTTTAATAAATTCTAATAGTAAATTAAATTATAACATCATTAATCCAAAAAATATATAATTAACCTATTGTCCATATTTTATATTTTTTTATAAATTTTATAAAAAAAGGCACCAAATAATAGTTAAAATAATTGTTATATGTGATATTTGTAAAATAGATGATATATATATATATATATAAGTGCTAACTACATGACGAATTTAGCTTAGGCAATGTTGCAATGAAATCTACAATTTTAACAATATTATATACATTAATCATCCATAGAACTATTAATCAAGGAAAAAACTTATTGCATTTGAGTAATGAAACAACCTAGAGCAACAATCTCAATTAGCAGCAAAGAGATGATCAAAGCCAATTTTCTACTTCCACCGTAGGTACTACATGATCGCGCATAAGAGCACTTTGTGCAATAACTGGCATGAAAATAAAAGCAAACACCTAATAGCATCAACGAGTACAAATTTCATCCAAATTATCTCCGACATGATAGCAAGTAAATGACACGAAAATAAAAACAAACACTTGATAGAAATTAACATATAACTCAATATAACCAATAGAAAACTAGGTAAAGTTTTGTGGTATATATATATATATATATATATATATATATCAACCTCAAAAAAATAATGTTTACCGATCATTAGTCATAACATAACAATTAAAAAAATTAAGAGATGGAATTATTGAGTTTAAGCATAGAAAGAAAAGCATATTACTCAAGTGCTCATGTGAAAAAAAAGGAGAAAATACGATTATTTAACTTAAGAGTTTTTTCATGTGCTAGTGTTGTATACAAGGAGCTATGTACAATTATTTTCACAATCAAAATTATTAATTTTTTTCTTTAAATTTTTTTTCTTAACTTTCTCAAGAATCAAACAATTTTTTTGGTTACCTTTTGATGATTTTTTTCTTCTAAATCAATTTGAAAATCTTATCTTTAGTCGATCTTTTCAGTTTAAGATTTTTCTTCCATTGTCTCACGGAATTAGCAATTAATTTTCTTTGAAATGTTTTCTCTCCTTGGTGGATTATCTTTCTCTTTGAATTAGCTTTATCTCCTTAAAAAAATAAATATTTTTATTCACAATCTTTATTCTAAATTTTATCAATAGCAAGACCAAAAGAATCTCTTTCAAGCCCTAATTAATTAAGGTATTCATGAAGATGAAAAGTCTACACTAATTCTTGTTTTCTCGATCCTCTAATTGGATCAAACTTTTATTCAAGCTAGATATAGGTATTTCTTGACTATGAACCACTAGAAATCAAATCTTAAATTATTTTGGATAATAATTTATAAAGCTTGCACTTATGTTCTTTTTACGCGAGAAATTATTATTATTATTATTTTGGAATGATATACTTTTCATGCAGAACCATATGACACATAGCAGATTAATAGTAATTAATTAATATGCTGAAAACAAAATACAAGAATGTCAAACTTCAAACTAAGTATTCCATTAGAAGTTTAGGTTGTATCTTATTTTATAAGAGCATTTGCAATATATTTAGGTCTCTATTCACGAATCTATCCTCAAAAATTAACATGGATTTCAGCTTAATTTCTTGAAAGAAAATTGTAACCAATATCTAAGTTAAATCAATTTAAAATATTCGAAGGCAAAAATCTATATGTATATCAGACCTAAGCACTGCAAGATGGTATCATGCCACCTGGAGAATCATCATTGCTAGCCATCTAAAAATATGTGATTCAATTCAATACCTTAGGTAGAGCTAACTTAAAACTAAAATCATTACATGGTACAACATAAATTTATTGATGAATGTACTTTTATCCAAGGAAAAACATGTTCTAACACTTCTCAGTAGCTATGCAATCTTCAAGAAGAATTTTATCCTCCGTGAAACATAGAAACATAAGAAAATAATTGCAGTGTACCTGACAAATCAAGAATTGAGTCTTCTACTTTGTTTTTGTTTTTTTTTTCTGACTTTTCAAAAATTTTAATTTATTCTCATGCTGCTTGATTTTGACTCTCGCCATTTATAGATCATCTTGAAGTTTCCACGGTTCACATGATTCCAAAATTAGATCGCATGAATACTATGATTTAAAAAGGAAATAACTGGAGAATAGAATAAGTTAGGTGTTAGATAGAATTATATAAAGAGATCAAGGCATCATTCAGAACATAGAAGATATACTCCATGACTAGACAAGTGGAAATTAAGTCATGACTGCTGTTGCATATATAGAAAATTTAAGTACAGAAGACATTTAACCATGAGACAACCAGCAAATCAGGGATAATGGAATATCACCCCAGATCAACATATGATCAACTCCAATGACATAAAATAGGTCAAAACAAAATGCAACAATCAACAACAGTGAACGAAAAAGGAAAGATTTTCATGGTATAATGTTTGATCTTTTTTTTTTTTTCGTTTTCATAATTTATTATGTTCATTTTCATGAGTAAAATTTGGCATTAGAACAGGAGATGGCTCTATCTTCAAGGCAATAACATATAATCTAGTTCCAAAATGAAAGAGAAAAACTTGCCAAGTTCATTTAGAAGTGGATAATAAAAGGTGATCGCATTCAGTTATAATGTATGTGGTTCTATACATTCCACACTAAACTTGGCAGATATAAAAAGGGGACAGTTATTGCAGATATAAAGAGAAACGACCAAACTCTGATAGTTGAAAAAACAAAAGAAGAAACAACACCAGCAAACATAATCCTTGACAGACACACGCATACACGCAAAAGAAAGAAAATCCGCACTTTGAAGTAAATACTTTATCTTGGAACTTTTTTTTTTGTCATGTATATAGTTCTTGTTTTTTATGTATATATTCCAATGAAGTCATGAAATCAGTTTAGATTAAAAAAAGGAAAGAAATCAGTTCTATATGGGGAAGAAAAAAAAGAGAGAAATAAGGGAGGAGGACAAACATTACCTGCGTAGGGGGAGAGTAATGTCTGGATTTAATGGGGCTAAGCGAGATGAGAGGCGTAAGGTGAGAATTCTGCAACAAGAGAGCCGGCGAGAGGGGACAAGAACTCCAACGGCGAACGGCAGGCGACCAGCAACAAACGAAGGACGGTTCTCAAGCAACAGATGGCGAAGCAGGAGAATGGGAGAGGGCTAGAGATTTCGATCTGTGGAATTGGGGAGTGTGCAAAATAAAAAGAATTTTATAAAGAATTAGCAACGCAAGAAATGTGTCGCTAAATAGTGCCATGTTTTTAAGTGAAACGACACATTTTCAATTAGTACTTCAGCGACGCCTATATCAGTGAAATGCATAGTTCTCATTGTAAGGGTGTAGCGAAGCAATCTTAGCATCGCTAAATAGCTAGCACTACCGAGTCACTAAATCTATCTCCAATTGTTGGAGTGAAAGTTAGTGACGCTAAATAGGCGTCGCTCAAGACTTGGGTCTCAGTGCGTCACTATAGCGTCTCTGATGTCATCACTAATTCCTATATTTTTAACTAGTCCCTTGTTGTCGCTAATGTATCGCTACGGCGTCGTAAAATCGCGACGCCGGTGCTTACATTGCAAAAGTTCGTCGCAAAATTACCATTTTCTTGTAGTGAAATTATATGTTGTTTATTATATCTGCTTCCAAATTCTTAACATAACGTTTGTGATGGGATGTCATGTATTGATTTCTTGCATTGAGTTTAAGCTTCTGTTTATTTTTTTGATTCAATCCATTTCTTGAATCCTGCAATCTGTTCCTTATTCAATTTTGATGGCATATTTCTTTCACCGTTTCAACAGATGTGAATTTTGAAAAGAAAAAAATAAATTGGAAATGAAATTAAGATTATAATTTATAATTAACCAAACTATGAACTAATAATGACAGAGTGAATAGGGAAGGCTGATTGATGAGGAAATAAAGATGCTTCCACTTTCTGTGGGGAAAGATCATATATTATCTATCCAGCTGACATTCCCTTTGCTTTGATTTTATTTTCTTTATGCAATGATTGAAATTTTTAATTTTTTATAATTAGCTTTTTAGATTTTTTATAACTAAAATAATATTTTATTTGTAATTAATATATATATATAGATAATTTTAAAATTTAGATATAACTTTTAATGTGGTTTAGTTTTATGCTATTATAATTAATTTATGGCTAAAAAATTGTATTTTTTGTTTATATTTTATACATATATATATATAATAAAATAGAGTTAATTATTAATCACGAAAACATTTAACATTTGATGAGTAATTATGAACTGTTAACTTCTAAAAAATTGACGGTAATCATCAATTATTAGTACTTAATTCTAATGGTTGACACACTTGAAAGTATTCTAATTGTATTTCACTTAATAAATTTCGTACAAGAGGGGTGTATATATAAGCTGCCTACAATGATTATTTACATCAACTTGGGTAACTAGCTAGATATGGCAGCTTTATAGATAATTACAATAGATTAGAAGAAGCCTAGATAAGAATGAGAGATAAGAGATAAAATTTACTTATCTCCTAATGCTCCCTTAAGCCTAGATATTGTAATGTGATTGTTTAACTCACCTCTTATAGTGAAAGGAGAGATGATTGCATATATAATTTTCTTTTTTGTAATTTTTTTAATTTCATCAATAAATTTAATGATGAATAATAAGCCATCACTTAAAATATTGACGATGCTTAACATTGTTTATATTAGAAAAAAAATTACATATGAAGCATATCTTAATTGTCAATGTTAGACTTATTTCTTTTTTAGTCACTAATACTTTTAATATTTTCAAAATTAATTAAATTATGAACTACTTTAAT
Organism: Triadica sebifera; assembly: GCA_023653625.1. Lineage (NCBI taxonomy): Eukaryota > Viridiplantae > Streptophyta > Magnoliopsida > Malpighiales > Euphorbiaceae > Triadica > Triadica sebifera. The sequence goes on along the minus strand of CM042896.1, from coordinate 17,275,538 downwards.
GAAAGTGGCACATCAGTGTAATAGTGTCAAATTTAATATCAATTTAATGCAGATCAACTTACACATCATATAAAAAATTTAATATTTATTCCAAAAAAAGTTAATATCAATTGAAAATTAAGTGTAAAAGAATATTGAAGGTTAAATTAAAAAAAATAAAAAAATGATCAGAGGTTAGGATTTTTTTGTAATTAAAGCTTTTTAATATCCACATGCAAGCAACAAGTGTGCTCTAGCTGTCTTTTTTTTTTTTTTTAAAGGTACACCTAGTTAGTGTACAAGTGTTACAAACATTAGAAAATAGGGCGAGTTTTTTTGGAACTGAAAAAAAATATATAGGGTGATCTTACCTGTATATTTTATTATTAATATGCAATTTAATTGATTATAGATGCGTTTTTGGATAGAATTGGTGAATGTAGAAATTGGGTTAATGAAGATTAGCTGTTTTTTCTTGAAAAATTAAAATCAGTATTAATTATAGAGGGACAATAAAAATTAGATGAAGAGAGATAATGAATTTTGAATTTTAAACTGAAATTTTTAAACAACTAAAAACGAATTCTTGGGTATGTTAGTTATTACAAATATATAATTATTTGATTGTCCTTAGTTACTAATAGAAAATGACTAAAATGTGCATTTTAACTAGCTGGATTCTAGCCAACTATTTTTATTGTATATATATAATAAATATAATTATAATTTAATTAGTATAATACCATTTTTATAATTAATGATAGTTTTATTTGTACAATTAAAATATACCTAGTATAATTAAAGCAATTATAGGACAATTGAAATATAATTGGTATAATTATATTTTAATTAGACTAAATGGATAAATTAGTCTGTAAACTATAAAAAAAAAAAGTATCATTAGCAGTTTACAATTAGTCCCTGAACTATACACTCTAAAATTTGACTCAATACAATTAAGTCATTTAAGTTTCAAATCGATAAAATGAAATATCTAAATTATGTTACTGTTTATACTCGTTAGTAGTTTACTTTGAGTTAACTCCATTTTCTTTTAATCAATAAAAAGTTGATACGTGTCACTTAAAACGGTATCGTTTAACCTGTTAAATAAAGTCAAATGATCAAATTAGCTCATGAACTTTGACTTAGTACAATTAAATCATTTATATTTTAACCTGATATAAATAAGATCTTAAATTATCTTGATTTTTATCCCTTATGATAAAATTCGTTGAGTTAATCAACTACCAATCATAAACCAATACGTGGTATTTTTTTAGCTTAACTTAAAATTTTATTTTTATAAAAGAATAAATTATATTAAAAAATTAGCTTTTCTAAACAAAAAAAGTACTTTTTTCACAATAATAAAATTATTTTTTTCAGAATAAATAAATTATTTTTTATATAATTTTATTCCTCCTCCTTTTTTCATATAATTTTAAGTATGAAAAAATTATGATAACAAAAATTTATTTTTCTCTTTGAAAATGATGAAATTTCAGAGAGAAAAAATAAAAATTAATTGAATTTTTATAATAATAAAATTAATTTATTTTCATAATTAATTAACTTCCACATATGATGTATATATATTGAATCCAAGATAGATTTTTGTCATGGTACGAATCATTTTATTAATAGCTCAATTATTTTGGTTCTATTAGATATCGCTGTTATAATTTGTAACTACTATTAAGGAAAATATTATCTTAAATATATTTATTAAAGTAATTAAATTTTATTTTTAAATAATTTTGACAAGTGATGATCACTAAAACCTCATAACTAATTAAACAACTTGAACATTTTAATTTTTGATCATATAATTTATTGATTATAATTGAGCCTATTATTTACATTACATTATTAAATTAATTGGAGTTACTCTTTCAACATAATAGTCAATTATTAACTCAATTTTATTTTTTTTCTTTTATAAAAATAAACTTTTGCTTTTTTCTTAAAAAATTCATCATTTTCATATTTAAAATTATACGAACAAAGAAGAGGAGGAATAAAATTATACAAAAATTAATTTACTTATTATGAAAAAATTATGAATGAGTAATTAATTTTTAATACAATATATTCTTTTATAAAAAAAGAAAAATAATTTTTAAGTTGAGCTAAAAAAGTGCCACATGTCGATTTATAATTGATAGTTGAGTTAACCCAACGAGTTTTATTAAAGGCGATAAAAATCAGAATAGTTTAGGAACTTATTTGTACGGGTTAAAACATAAAGAGTTTAATTGTACTAAGTTAAAAGTTTAGGATCTGATTCGTACTTTTAGATATAATTCAGGGACTAATTTGACCATCTGACTTTATTTTAATGGGTTAAACGACACTGTTTTAAGTTATACATGTTAAATTTTTATTGATTAAAGAGGAACTGAGTTAACTCAATGGAAACTGTTAATAGGTACAAATAACGGTATAGTTTAAAGCTTAATTGTATATGTTTGAAACTTGAAGGGATTAATTGCACTAAGTCAAATTTTAGGGTGTGACTCGTTCTTTTGAGTATAGTTTTGGGGCTAATTTATCATTTTGGCCATTTAATTATACTCTAACAATATCATAATAAAATACTTCGTACACATAGATTAGGAAGTTCCAAAGAGCTCAATGATATGTCTTTTAAAAAATATGTTTTAGTTGGTATTTTTAGTGTTAAATTATAGGCTTTAATTAATTATAGGTATTTAGGTTGTTTTATTTTATGTTTCCAAGTTCATTGTATGAGTTGAGGTGATTATGAGGATATTGAAGAAAAGTTGTTGAATTAAGGACTTTCGTCATGCTTGTGATGGTTAGTGCGGTCGTGATGACCTAGTTTGAAGAAGTGGAGTTCCATTAAGTCAGCATGCCCGTGAAAAGTTGGCCAGCACAACCTTCTATCACGACCATGATGTAGTGTCATGATTGTGACGCCCAATGAGGAGCCATCATACCATCTTTACTGTCACAAGAACGACGCCTGTCACACACATGACATGCTATTTCCCCCATAGAATCATGAGTTAGATAAGAATTAGCAAATTTCAAGTTGGATTAAGAGACTTGGGCCTTTTTGGGATATTTTTATGTAATTTTCATAGAAAAAAATTATTTTCAAGAGTTAAATACCAATTAGGACTTTAAGAGATATAAATTCAAGTTCTAAGATTATGGTTTAGGGGCTATCAATCGCAACCTACCTTTTTATTCTTCCATTAGTATTCATGTGGACTGAGTTCCACTTGAGAAACTGATTTGTCTCTTGAAGATTGATTTAGAATTGCGTTGGAGAATTGGGGATCAACCTATCTGCAAGCTTATGTTTTGGCCTATTTAGGGAACACTTTAGTTTTCTTTCATATTTCCTTTCTCTGCTGTAATGTTTAGCTTAAGTGTCAGTATGAACATGATCATTGTGATAGTGATGTTATGGTAGATTTTTCAAAGGTGCTCGGTTAGCAACTCCAATTTTGTATGAACTTATTCATTCTATGGAATGAATGAAATATTTCTCTTCCAGTTCAATTTTTCTTCATTAATTTCTTATTTGATAATTGATTGGCCTTCAATTATTAATCTTGGAATAAAAATCATAAGGTTGGATTATTAGGAACATCACTGTTAATTTAACCTAAAAATTGGATTGAACACTAATTAAGTAATTAGTTTGATTATTTAGCACTATAAGGTGAGAACCATAAAATCAGAATTCATTATGCTTAATTTGTTAAGGGAAATACATAATTGGAGTGTGTGAGATTGAACACCCATTCAATCCATTTGTTTCAATTCATTATCTTAGATAACATTTTAGTTATATTTAGTACTATATATTAGGTTATTTAAAATTTAATCAAAATTGGATTAGAGTGTTTAGGTTTTAATTTTCTGTGTTTATTGGCAATTAACATTAATTATGGGTTCAAGCCTGATGATTCCAGGGAAGAATGGTCTCTCGGGTATCTTGCCCCAAGTAATGATCCTGAGTCTTATCGACAGTTAATTGATCGTCTTCTTTATTTGAGTTTTACACGTTCGGATATTACTCATGTTGTCTAGTGACTAAGCAATATGTTTAGGCACCATGTTAGTCTCATCTTGCTGCTACTCATCATGTTTTGTAGTATCTAAAAGGCTATCCATCTAAGGGCTTATTCAGCCATGCTAATAATGAACTTCAACCCATAGCCTTTTGCAATGTTGATTGGGCTGTGTGTCCCGATACTGGGAGATCGTTGAGTGGATATTGAGATTTTTTGAGATCATTTTTGGTTTCTTGAAAGATAAAAAAACAAAGTATAGTTTCTTGTTGTTCTGCAGAAGCTAAATATCACAGTATGGGCACCATCACTTGTGAGATCCAATGGATTCATTATCTACTTAAGGATTTCCATGTCACAATTTGAACACCAATTAATCACACTTTGGTGTGACAATCAAGCAACATTCCATATTACTACTAATATCGTTTTCCACAAACGAACAAAACATCTAATAATTAACTGTCATTTGGTGAGGGACAGATTTAAACAAGGCTTCATTCTTCCCAAATATGTTTCAATGATGTCCCAATTGGCAGACATCTATACAAATTCTCTCTTTGCTCCTGTCTTAAATGATTTTCTACTCAAATTGAGCATGGTTGGTTATCACCAAGCTCCAATTTAGAGGAAAGGCTATAGAATGTACAATATTTATGCTATTTAGTTTTGAGTACCAGTGAGTTAGCTTTTAGTCAATAAACAATACATGTGACTATAAAAATACCACCACTGTACAGTTTTTTTGGTTGTGAAGTGTATTATCTTTCTTTCATCTCTGCTTGCTTTATTGATCCAAAATGGAGTTGAAATCGTTCAAAGATTTAGTGTTATTAATTAGAATTGTGGTCCAAGCACAAGGGGTAAAAATAATATAATAAATACATCATAAAATAATCAACAAAAATAAACTTTCGCAATATAACGTAGTTCACTTTTTTATTTTGGCTACATCTATGAAAAAATTTTCAAATATTTTTCTTCTACTAATAAAAATTAATGTATACAAAAAAGAGATTTCTCTCGACACAAACTAGAAGTAATACACTAATTTTGCAATATTCGAAAAATAGTGACACAAATATTTTCCAAAAATACCTAAAATTATTTTTTTCACTATTTTTGTCGTTCCCAATTTTTGGAAAAATTTCCAAAGAAGCCTACTCTATCACAGAAAAATTTTTCTCTGAATTTTTCCTCACACTGCCTTTCTCAAATGAATTTTTTTACAGTTATTTTGAAGTGAAGAACCTCTAATTATTTATAAGCAGAGGGATATCCTTTTCTCAATTTTTCTGCTTCATTTTCGGTGGAAGTTGCAGAAAAATTTGAATTTTTTTTAATAATTAATTAGTGGTGGGTTTTACATGTGGAGAAACTCAAACTAATTTTTCAAATAAATTTGTACCGGCTTGCTGATATATTTAAAAAAAAACTCAACAAATCTCTCCCTCTCGACTACATTTGCGCTCCACCATTCCAGTAGTTAATCGATAGAACTCAAAGTACAATTTTGGTAGAATCTTTGTTAATATGTCTAATTTATTTTCTTCTCTATGGAACTTCTCAAGCTATAATAGCTTATTCTCCATCACATCTCTAATTCAATAATATCTCACATCAATATAGTTTGATCTTGAATGAAATAAGACATTCTTTCAAAGATGGGTAACACTCTGATTATTACAAAACAACTGATATATATCTTGTTGCAACCTAAGTTCTTTCAAGAATTTTTTCATCCGTAACAACTCTTTACATGATTCTATTGCTGCAATAAACTCTACTTCAGTTGTAGATAGTGCAATGCATTTCTGTAACTTTGACTGTCATGACACAGCTCTTCCTGCAAAAGTAATAATGTATCATTAAGTAAACCTTCTCAAGTCTATATCTTTCAGTCATATCTACATCTGTATATCCAACCAATATAGATTTGTTATCTCTAAAATATAAACATATTTTGAATGTACCCCGAAAATACATGAAAATCCATTTTACTGTAACTTAATGTTTCTTTCCAAGATTTGAACGGAATCGTCTCACTACTCCAACTACATGAGAATATTTGGTCGTGTGCGCACCATGTCATACATCAAACTTCTAACTACTGAAACATATGAAATATTGTCCTTCTTATCCATCTTTTCATGTGTAGAATGGTATTGTTTGGAACTCAGCTTAAAATGATTAGCAAAATGACAACTAATCATTTTATCTTGATCCATTTTAAATCTCTAAAGTATTTTCTTAATGTACTTCTCTTGTGACAACCATAATTTTTTGGCGTTCCTGTCTTTGATAATCTTCATGTCATAAATCTGCTTTACGGGCCTTAAGTCTTTCATGGAAAAAGACTTGCTCAACTACTTTTTCAAGCTGTTAATTTTAGAAATATTCCAGTAAATAATCAATATGTCATCCACGTAGAGCAAAACAAATGATCAAATCTTCATTAAAGAATTTCTGTACAAAAACACAATGGTCTGAAGTAGTCTTCTTATAGTCTTCTTATAGTCTTGCTCCCTCATAATAAACTCAAACTTTTGTACTATTGTCTCAATTTCTGCTTCAAGTTGTAGAAGTTTTTCTTCAATTTACAAATATATTTCTCTCTTCCCTTATGCTCAAAAATCTATGTTTGCTCCATTTATATCTCATCTTCTAAATCACTATATAGAAAGATAATTTTGACATCCATTTGCTCAACCTCCAGGTCAAGACTTGTTGCTAATCCTAACATTGTACGGATGAATGTCATTTTTACAACTGGTGAAAAAATCTCATCAAAGTCAATCCATTTCCTTTGGTTTAATACTTTGACAACCAATCTGGCTTTGAATCTCAAATAGAAATTTTTATCTTCATGTTTAATTCTGAATACCCATTTATTCTTCAAAGCTCTCTTGCCTTTGGGTAGCTTTACTAGTTTAAAATTTTTGTTCTCATGTAAGGATTTCATTTCATCTTGCATGGATTCAACCCAATTTTTTCTGCGCTCATCAGTCATAGCTTCTTCAAAGCGCCCTACTTTCCCCCCATTAGTGAGTAACACATACTCATTTTTTGGATAACTTGAAGATGGTTGTCTCGTTTTATTGCTCTTTTTCAAAGGAACTAGAGAGAATACAGGTGTTGGTTGATGATGAACATTATCATCTTTAATAATATCTCTAGGTAATTAGTTGAAGCATTATCTTCTTAATATAGATCAACATGATCTTTATCCCCAACTTATCTCGACATCGATGTTGAAGGAATCAATTCTAAATTTATTGAGTTTTCATTGAAATCGGAAGCATCTTTCTTCGTCTTGACAATATCTTCAATGATCTCATTCTCCACAAAAATAATATCAATATTTATAACAAGTTTCTTCTCCATTGGATCATAAAATCTATAGTCAAGCTGATATTTTCTATAGCCAATAAAAATACACTTTCATGTTTTGACATCGAGCTTGGACCTCTCATCTTTTGGAATATGCATAAAAGCTCTACAATCAAATACCCATAGATGGTCATAGAAAACATCATTTCCTAACCATGTTTTCTCTGGTAAACCTAGCTTTAGAGGGATACATGGTGAAAGATCCAACACATACACAACCATGAGTAAAGCTTCACCCTAAAATATTTTAGGCAACTTTGCATGTAAGAGCAAACATCTGACTCTCTCCATCAAAGTTCTATTCATCTTCTCAGCCAAGCTATTCAACTGCAGTATTTTTTTGAGGCGTTGTCTGATATCGAATATCGTGCTCTTTGCAGTAGGCATCAAACAACCTAGTGTATTCTCCACCATTTGTCTATCCAGATGCATTTTAACTTTTTTTCAATCTTTATTTCTAATGAGGCATCAAATATCTCAAGAAATTCAGTACCTGATCTTTTGTCTTTAAAGCATACAACCACATCTTCCTCGAATGGTCATCAATGAAAGCCACAAAGTACTAAGCACCACCCACTGACTTTGGCATTGGTCCACATAAATCTGAATGGACTAGATCCAACATATTTTTCATTATGAAATGAGGAAAACTCTTGAAAATAACTCTGTTTTAATTTTTTGCTAAATAGTCAACACATTTCTTCAAATGCACTTCATCCATTCCGGGTAACATCTTCCTTCTGACAAAGGTGGTCATCCCTATCTCACTCATATGGCTGAGTCTCATATGTCATAATTCAATAACACTGTCTTTCTCCACATAACTCACAATATTATTAGAGAGTTTCACATGCATCACATACAAGGTAACATGAATTGTACCTTTGCCTACTATCAAGGAACATTTGGTGAGCTTCCATTGGTTATTAAAAAAGATACTACAGAAATCTACATCATCTAATTTTTTTGTAAATATCAAGTTTAGGTGAATATCTGAAATATGACTGACATCTCTTAGGACAAATATGATATCATTCACAATCTCCAAACAAACATCTCATCTGCAACAACTTTTGATAGATTATCGTTTTCCATTTTCACAGCACCAAAATTTTCTATTGTGTAGGATGAGAAGAATTCCTTTTTAAATGCGGCATGAATGATAGCATCACTATCAATTATCTATCTGGCCTCGTGGGATGTAAAATTATAGTATCATCATAAACAACATTGAATTCGTTCATGGTATTTGTCACTTCATCATCACTGTTGTCATATCACTTTACTTTCTTGTCTTTCTATTCCTTCATGAACTTCCAGCAATATTTCTTGATATGATCTTTTTTTTTTGTAGTAATGACATTCAATATTGACATATTTGTTTGACTTGTCTCTACTTTACTCTCTAGATATCTGTTGCATAGACTAACTCCTTCCTTTACAATCTATAATTAGAACATCTAGTTATGATGAAAAAGATAAGTTTTTTGATATTCTTCTCATTTCTTCATTCAGAATATTGCTTTTTATGAACTCCATACTGATTACACCATTAGGTGCAGTGTTGCTAATTGAAATTTTCAAAGTCTCCCACAACTCTAGTAGAGAGCCCAATACTAACAAAGTGAAAACTTCGTTATTCAGCTTTGTGCTCATTCTGGATAGTTGATTTATTATCCCTTGCATCTCATTTAAATGGTCAGCTATGGAAGTCCTTTCCTTATATCTCAGCTGTGTCAATTTGTCAAATTAAATAATTTATTATTGTCTGTTTTTGATATATATAGTTGTTCAAGTTTATTCCATAGCATTTGGGCATGAGTTTTATTGCAGATGTGGTTGTACACATTATCTTCGACAAACTTTCGGATATAGCTGCACACCTACTCATGCTCAAATTTCCACTCATTCATTTTGCATTGAGTTTAGCTGTAGCAAATATCGACAAATGCATTTTCATCATAAGTAGGAAATTATTTATTTTGCTTCTCAATATATGGTAATTTATATCATTTAAACTTATCATCTTGGTGCTCTTTATTTCAATTAAAAAAATAGAGACTCATTTTGCTGATAGTAATCAAATAAAATCTGTTTTGATGTGAAAAATCAATCAATACTGCAACCATAGAGTATATTAAGAATTTTATAGGAATGATAGATTAACTTTGATATCACTTGTTGGATATAGTGGGTAAAAATAACACAATAAATACAAAAATAAAATAATCAGCAAAAATAAACATCTGCAATTTAACATGGTTCAACCTTTAATTTGGGTTATATCCACAAGACAAATTTTGAATATTTTTCTTGTACTAATAAAAATTAATGGGTACAAAAAGAGAGACTTTCCTAGACACTAATATAATAATTTTGAAATAAATCCAAAAATAGTAACACACAAATATTTTTCAAAAATATCCAAAAATTAGTTTAAAAATATATATACAATGTTAAAATATTTATTTTACCAGTATAATTTTTTATACCTACATCATCGTTTTAATTTATATATATCATGAAATATATTTCCAAACATATTTCAATTTCACAACATTATATAAAGCTATTTCCTAATAGCATATCCAACTCATATACAAGAATATATATTTTTTCTTTCATGATAGAAATTACATAAAATCAATTTAAAACAATTATGACTTAGATTATAAGTTAGTACACAAACCTTTACTATGATTTGTTGGAAATTTCCATCTCATTTCCTTTTTCTACTTCCGGTGCTTGCTCTGACGGTGCACCTGAATAACCATTAAATTTCTAATTAGTTACCGAACTAATAAAAATTACTAAATTTTAATGAAAATTAAATTACCTATTTAATTTTCCTGACTCTCACGTTTACTGGTATTTTTCTACCAGTATTATTTCACGCTTCGTGCTACTAATGCAAAATTTTCAGTTATTTTCAAATATTTCAAATTAATTAAAATTTTCTCCTCAATTTATTTAATTTTCCCTTCATATTTTTTTATTTTCCATTTTTTTCTTCAAAAATAAAAAATTCCTATTAACTTATTAAATGGTCTAAAAATTCAAACTAAATTTCTATAATTACTTTGACCAATTTTCTTCTATTTTTCATCACCAATTTCACCAAATGTCGTTTTTATAAAAGTATCATTAAATTATAAAAAATAATAAAGTTTTCTTATAAGCGTCACTAATTTTTATAACTTAAAAACACTTTATAGAAAAACCGTCATTAAGTCTCTTAGTTTAATGACTTTTTTTTTAAAAAAAAAGCATCATTAAGCCACTTATTTTAACGATATTTATTAGAAGTGTCATTAAATTAGTGTCACAATAGACCTTTTTTCTTGTAGTGAAGTATTTTCTAAAAATACCAAAAAATATTATTCTCACTATTTTTGTCACTCTCCAATTTAAAAAAAATCAAATAAGCCTATTCTCTCATATAGAAAACTTTCTCTCCGATTTTTTCGTTCACTATCTTTTTCAAATGAATTTTTTTTACAGTTATTTTGAAGTAAATAATCTCTGCCTATTTATAGGCAGAGGAATATCCTTTCGTCAATTTTTCTGTTATACTTTTATTAAAAGCTGCAGAAAAATTCTGGGTCATACTTTTCTGGTGGAGGATCAGGATACTGAGCAAATTCTCTGTCTTGATTATAGTGGAAGTTTGGAAATATTGTCTTCTCTTACAATTTTCATAATATGAATCTATATTAACCTTATAAGGTTTATAGACTAGAAACTGGAACTGATATTGGGTAAAAGGGCGGATTATGAGGCATTAAAGATAGAAAATTTGCTCAGTATCCAGATCCTCCACGAGAAAAGTATGACCCAGATGATTGGCCACCTCCAAATCCAAATGAATCGGATGATCTTGATAATTGACCTCAGTATGATATAGAATGGCTCAGCAGATACAGCTTTGAAGTTCAGCATTTAAAAGAAACTCATATGAATATTTCGAACAAATTTGCACTGGTTTGCCGACATATTTGAAAAACTAAAGAGTTTGTTCATTGTCGACAACTTTGAACTTGTTTATAGGGGTGTTTAGGATTGATGTTGGGTGTTCAAAAAGTAAGTTTAGAATTTTTTTTGATTTAATTGACTAATTTTTTTAATTTTTTATAAACTGTTTTTTTTTTCAAACATGTTTTTGAGAAAAATATTTATTTACATGTTTCTCTTTAAAAACAGTTTTCAAAACTCAAAAAAATTTAAAAACAAAAAAAAATATGTAAAAGAACTTTTGTTAAACGCAATGCCAAACATACCCTATAATTTTATTTTTGGAGATGTGACTGAAGTTCTTTGGAAATTTTTGCTTTATAGATATGACGCCAAATAATGCATAGGAAAATGTTTCAAGTGTTTTATTTATTTATTTATATTTTAAATTTATTTTGTTTAGTTTACAGCTTTCCCCATGTGTTGATCTTATAACTATAATTAAAAAAACTACTTTGTTTAATATTTAATTAAATACAATTAAAATTTCTTTTCATTATTTTATTAATTAATAAAATTTTAAATTATATACTTCTTTTATAAATGAATTTCACAAAATTTTCCAAATTTCTTTTTGCAATTCCAAAATTTTTTATTTGAAATGAAAACATTTTTAATTTCAATTGTATGAATTTAATATTCTAAAGATGGTATCCTGCAAACGCCTTAACTAAATCAATCTCTTGAATTTTACAAAATTTATCTCCTATATCTATATTTTTCTTGATTATTTTATGAGATAAAATGATTCAATGATATCAAAAATTTTACATATATATCAAATTGGTACTAAAATTTTTTGTATTAAATTGGTACCAATAATTTGAAATTAGTTTCAAATTGTGGTACCGAAAGTTTTTTCCCTGGATTTTTTGGCAATCTCTCAATCCCACATCGGAAGTGGAAGAGAGAGGAAGAAAAATATTAGCCTATAAAAAAGGCTTCATCCCCTCTTAACAATTCATCCCAAACACCAGTCCCCTACTTCTAAAATTGGTTGTATTTTCTCTCTCTCTTTTAATATTTCACTTTGTAATATTTCTTTGAAATAGTGGAATATTATTTTAGTAGTGTCTGAGTATGTAGACATAATTGACCGAATCTCGTTTAATTCTGGTGTTCTCTTTATTTCTATTTAATAGCTATTGTCGGGTCATTTACTTTGTGATATATTGTGCTTTAAATTATCTGAGAAAAATTCTGTCACCAAGACTCTAAGAGTCTAAGGAAGTTGGTTTTTAAGGGATACCATTTGTGACTCCACCAACTACCTGAGAATTTTTCTTTGTCTTAATTTTTGGCATAATTATTCACTTTGGTGGAAACTAACCCGATTTCCACAACAATTGGTATCAGAGCCAAGGTTACTGAGTTATATACTCTGTGGTTGTGGCGTAAGCTGATCTTCCACATCAGAAATGTTTCCTTGGATTCTTGGGTATTCCGTATTTGAAATGGCAAGAGACAGATAAAAATTCATGATGGACACAACAACTTCTACTTCATCAATTTTGGCAAGAACTGTTGTGGCAAATACGAGAATTGCAGTTGAGATTTTTGACGGTACAGACCATTTCGACATCTGGTAAGGTGAAGTTCTAGACGCCTTATTTCAGCAAGGCTTAGACATTGCCATTAAGGGAGAAAAGCCAGAAGGTGCATATGAGAAGGAATAAAAGACAATCAATCGTTTGACATGTAGTACAATTCGATCGTGTCTGTTCAGAGAGTAGAAATATGCCTTTTATAAAGAAAATTCTGCAAGTAAATTGTGGAAGACACTGGAGGAAAAATTCTTGAAAAAAACAGTTAAAATAAGCTCCATATGAAGAAAAGGCTGTTCAGATTCACATATGTTCCTGGTACCACAATGAATGATCACATCACCAATTTCAATCAACTTGTAGCATGAAGATCTGGCCCTAATGTTGTTGGGATCCCTTCCTGAAGAGTTTGAATTTTTAGAAACTACTCTACTCCATGGGAAAGTTGAGGTGTCTCTTAGTGAAGTATGTGTTGCACTATACAGTTATGAATTGAGAAGAAAAGACAAGAAGGATAGCACCAGTGGAGCAGCAGAAGCTTTGATAGTAAGAGTTCGTTCGAAAAATAAGAACAGGGGAAAGAAAGATAAATCAAAGTCCAAAGTGAGCAAACATGAATATGTATTTTGTCGAAAAAATGGGCATTAGAAGAAAGATTGTCCAAAGTTGAGAAGCAAATCTGGCAAAGGCAAGACTGTTGCAGATTCAAATGTAGTTGAATGTGAGATTCAGATTTTTCATTAGCATTGATGTCATCAATAAGTAGTTCGACTGCTTGGATACTGGATTCAGTCTGTAGCCACCATATGTGTCCCAATCGAGAATAGTTTTTTGATTTTAAAGAAATCAAAAGTGGAGTTGTTTATACAGCAAATGACGGCCCTTGCAAGACAACTGGAATTGGTTCAGACCGGTTGAGGAATCGTGGTGGATCAATCAGAACTCTGACAGACGTAATATATGTGCCCAGTCTGATGAAAAATCTCATTTCTATGAAAATCCTTGAGAGAAAGGGTTTCACTATAATCATTAAAAATGAAGTAATGAAGGTTATATCTGGAGCACTTGTGGTGATGAAATGAGTTCAAATGAGCAACAACTTGTATTATATGAAGACAATACATTCGTTGGAACAACAACAACAATTTATAGTGATAACTAAGAGCTAGAAACAACCAGATTGTGACATATGCGCTTGGGGCATGCAGATGAAAAATCCTTGAAACTTCTGAAAAATCAAGGATTATTGCAAGGAGTACGAACCTACAAATTATACTTATGTGAGCATTACATCAAAGGGAAGTAGACGAGAGTGAAGTTTGGTACTGCAATCCATGATACCAAGGGTATTATGGATTATGTTCACTCAAATGTATGGGGTACTTCTAAAACTGCTTTAATGGGAGGTAAACACTACTATGTTACCTTTATTGATGATTATTCAAGAAGAGTATGAGTGTATACAATGAAGATAAAATATGAAGTGTTAAGAGTTTTTCTCATCTGAAAAAAGATGGTGGAAACTCAGACAGACAGAAAGATCAAGTGTCTTTGAACAGACAATGGGGGAGAGTACACAAGTGATCATTTCATGAAAGTTTGTAGAAATGAAGGAATTGTTCTATATTTCACTGTCAGAAATACACCACAATAGAATGGGGTGGCTGAACGCATGAATCGAACTCTACTGGAGAAAGTTCGGTGTATGTTGTCTAATGCTGGATTTGGCAGACAATTTTGGGCTGAGACTGTAACATATGCATGTCATCTCATTAATCGTTTGCCATCAACTGCTATCAATGGAAAAATACCTTTGGAGGTGTGGTATGAAAAACCTGCTATAGATTATAATTCCTTACATGTGTTTGGTTCCATTGCATACTATCATGTTAAGGAATCAAAGTTAGATCCAAGGAAAAATAAAGCTATCTTTATGGGGATATCCTTTGGTATCAAAGGATATCGACTATGGTGCCCAAAGACAAAGAAAATAATCTTTAGTAAATATGTTACCTTTGATGAGTCTACCATATTAAAAAAGGTAACAATGGAGCAGACAGATGGTTCTCCATAGCAAGTGGAAGAAACTCCCAAAAAGGTGGAGCTTGATAGAAGAAGAATTGTTGATCAAACAATTGTAAAGTCTGATAAAATTACTCCTACAGCAGAATAGGAGATGATGGTAGAAAATGGATTAAATGAGGAAGCAGAGGTTTCAGCACAAAAACCTCCTCAGCAACTTGAGCAATTGCATTACGAAAGCCAAAAAGAAATATTAAGAAACTTGTTCGACTTGAAGATATGACTAATTATACATCTTCAGTAGATGATGAGATTCCTTCCACTTATTGTGAAGCTATTCAAAGCTCAGAATAATAAAAGTGGAGAAAGGCTATGAAAGAAGATATGCAGTCCCTTGAAAAGAATTAGACATGGAAGCTAGCAAGTCTGCTAAAGGGAAAGAAAGTGATTGGCTGTAAATGGGTTTATGCAAAGAAAGAAGGATTTCCTGATAAGAATGATATCTGCTACAAGGCAAGATTGGTAGCTAAAGGCTATGCTCAGAAGGAAGGAATTGATTATAATGAAGTATTTTCTCCAGTTGTAAAACATTCATCCATTAGAATACTGTTGGCATTGGTAGCACAATTGGATCTGGAATTAGTTCAGCTGGATGTAAAAACTGCATTTTTACATAGATACTTAGAAGAAGATATCTACATGACTCAGCCAGAAGGATTTAAAGTTGCTGAAAAAGAAAATTTGGGGTGCAAGTTGAGCAAACTGTTGTATGGATTGAAACAATCTCCAAGACAGTGGTACAAATGATTTGACAAGTTTATGATAAGGTAGAAATACATAAGAAGCAAATATGATCATTGTGTATATTTGTGTAAGCTACAAGATGATTCCTTTATCTATATTTTCCTTTATGTTAATGATATGCTGATAGCTTCAAAAGATGAAGGAGAAATTCAGAAGTTAAAAGCTCAACTAAATCAGGAATTTGAAATGAAGGATTTAGGGAAAGCTTAGAAGATTCTCGGTATGGAGATATGCAGAGACAGAAAATTGGGGAGACTTTATTTAACTCAGAAACAATATCTGAGAAAAGTATTAAAGCGTTTTGGGATGAATGAGAAAACAAAACCAGTTAGTACTCCATTTGCTCCTCATTTTAAGCTTAATGCATCTTTATCTCTGAAAATGATGAAGAATGGGAATATATGTCAAAGGTTCCATATGCAAATGTTGTTGGTAGCTTGATGTATGTAATGGTATGTACGAGGCCTGACATTTCACAAGCAGTTGGAGTTATGAGCAGGTACATGCATGATCCTGGCAAAGGACATTGGCAAGCTATGAAATGGATTCTACGGTATATTCAGAATACTGTAAATGTTAGTATAATGTTTGAGCGAGATGAGAAAATTGGTCAGTATATAGTTGGATATTGTGATTCCGACTATGCAGGTGATTTAGACAAACGTCGATCTACTACTGGTTATGTGTTCACATTTGCGAAGGCACCGGTTAGTTAGAAGTCCACCTTACAGTCAACAGTTTCTTTGTCTACAATAGAGGTAGAGTACATGGCAGTTTCAGAAGTTGTTAAGGAGGCAATTTGCCTTCAGGGGTTGTTGAATGACTTGGGAATTGGTCAAAAGCATGTCAAAGTGTATTGTGACAGTCAAAGTGCTATTTGTTTAGCAAATAATCAAGTTTATCATACAAGGACGAAGCACATCGATGTTCGATATCATTTTGTATGGGAAATTCTTGAAGACGGTGGGATACTACTTCAGAAGATTTTGACTGCTGAAAATCCTGCATATATGACAACAAAAGTTGTGACATGTGTCAAGTTTCAATATTGTTTGAACTTGATAAATGTTATTAGAATTTGAAATTGGGCGTTTTGAAGCGCATTTGGAAACATTACTGAAATTTGTAATATAAGAGTTTAGAGAATATTTGTTTGGAATTTTGAGATCGTCAATGTGGAAACTTGTTGTTTTTTGGCAATCTCTCAATCCCATATCGGAAGTAGGGGTGTAATCGAGTCGAGTCGAGTCGACACAGTGTTAGGCTCAAGCTCGACTCGATTAAAAAACTCGAAGCTCGAGCTTGACTCGAGCTCGATCGAGCTTGACTCGAGCTCGATCGAGCTTGACTCGAGCTCGATCAAGCTTTATTTTAAATGCTTGAAACTCGATTCGATAAAAATTCGAACTACTCGAACTCGACTCGATAAAGCTCGAATCAATAAAAAATTAATAAATAATATACTCAATTAAGCTCGATTAAGCTCGTTTAAGCTCGATTAAGCTTGAATATAAGGGTATAAATATAATTTAATTGAGCTCGATTAAGCTCGATTAAACTCGCGAGTCTTACGAGCTGAGTATTATGATACTCGAACTCGACTCGACTAACTACTCGAGCTCGAGCTCGACTCGATTAACTCCGAGTCGAGTTCGAGTATTTTTCGAGTCGATCTCGAGTATCTCACGAGTAGCTTGACTCGTTTACACCCCTAATCGGAAGTGGGAGAGGGAAGAAGAAAAATATTAGCCTATAATAAAGGTTTCATCCCCTCTTAACAATTTATCCCAAACACCAATCCCCTACTTCTAAGATTGATTGTATTTTCTCTATCTCTTTTAATATTTCACTTTGTAATATTTCTTTGAAGTAGTAGAATATTATTTTAGTAGTGTCCGAGGACGTAGATATAATTGGCCGAACCTCATTAAATTTTGGTGTTCTATTTATTTCTATTTAATAGCTTTTGTCGGGTCATTTACTTTGTGATATATTGTACTTTAAATTATCTGAGAAAAATTCTGTCACCAAGACTCTAAGAGTCTAAGGAAGTTGGCTTTTAAGGGAGACCATTTGTAACTCCACCAACTACCTGAGAATTTTTCTATGTCTTAATTTTTGGCACAATTATTCATTTTGGTGGAAACTAACTCGATTTCCATAACATTATACCCTGTCTTTCTCTAGAGTCCAAGAAACCAACTATATTCTTGCTAGGATAGGGGGTTGTTGCTACCCATAAAGGCTTTCCCCATCCAAAATTAGATTCATACGTAGGAAAACTGCACATACTACTGAAGTGTAAAGAAACCATCTCTTCACTGGAAGTCTCGACTAAATTTTCAAGGAAATTGCCCCTCACTGTTTTGAAGCTTCTTTACAGTATCTGTGTTAATATTTCTTATTGAATCTTTCATTTTCTTCACAATTCCATAAGAGTCATCATTTTTAGCTTCCTTATCAGCCTTTGTTGTTGCCCACCCAACTAGATTCCCAAATGACAACTTTTGCAAAGGCAATTCCATTCTTGACCGCAAGTTCTCCGCAACATTCACCTTATACAGCTTATTGTTCGCTTCTGCAGTCTGAGTGGTGGCCATAAATCGACTCCATATAAAAGCAATTAAAGCCTTTACACGCTACAACCTTTCTCCATTGATGGTATATTTAGCAACAAGAGCTTCTATGGTGGAAACATCAAACACAAAAACCTTTGTGATGATCTTTTCCTTCGGATTAACCACTTTCGTTGGTTCATACCTAGATATATTACGAGGTGGAAAGAGGGTGACTGAACCCAAAATGGGAATACTGATGTCGGTATTCCCTCTAGCAATGGCAGCCCACTTGTTTAGGAACATAAAGTGCGAAAAAGCATCACCAAGCTTATGCGACATGCCATATGAAATGACTAATCCACCACAGACAAAGAAGGTGATCTGACAAAAAGCTGCTAAATCACTTGCATCCTCAAGTTTAACGGGAGCGGACTTCTTGTAGTTATAAGGATTTCGATTTCGAAGAACAACAGAAAGCTGACAATTAGCTTTGGCTTTTACAAAGAGGAAACCTTCATCGTTGCAGTCGACCCAATATGCATTATTAATACGTCTAGCAAAAGGGTAAAAAAGGGTTAAAACTTGTGATAGGGATTGTTTTAATAGTTTGCATATTTCTAAATTGTTAATGCTGAATGTTTTAGGGTAAAATAGAACAAAAGGAAGAAAAAATGGGACATGAATTTGATCAAGGAAAAGTTGTAATGCCGAAGGTAGTGAGGGGTAGGGGATGATGGCTTAATTAGTTGTTTCGAAATCGACTTTACTTCAATCTTCATTTTTCTTGTTTGCAATCTATAAACAAGAAAATTCGAAGTTCTTGGCAAGCTAGCTATAATTTTTATTGGGAACACTATATAAGGGCCTAACAACTTTACATTTTTGGCATCATGCCTAAAAATTATTTATTATTTTTTTTGTATATGGTTAGAAAAGTTTCCTAATAAAATATTTTGGTGATCTTCGAATAAATATTTTCCTCTAAGATATGCATGGGAAATGAGGATGGATAATTAATTGAAAATATATGAATTAAATCCAGCCAATATTCACACGTGGGCATATACTAATAAATAATATTATAGTTTTTTTGGTACAATAATTAATATAGTTTAATATACTTGGCTAACACAATATATGGTGGCTAGGATATTAATTATACAAATTCAAATAATAAAAGAAAAATAAATATAAATAATAGAAATGCAGGGTATTTCCAAGTATCTTGCCACGGGCTTGGTCTTTTGATGCCAACGACCGTGCGACACTAGCAAACTTCACTCATTCGGATGATAGTCAGCCTCTCCTACGAAAGCTAGAAGAAACTAGCAAGTAAGCAAAGATGCTAAGAAAAGAAGAAAGAACTTGGAGAATGCTTAAGAATTGCTTGTATTGCTTGAATGAGTACAAATGAATTACATAAGGTATATATAGGCCTCCACCTCCTAAATGGATGACCGATATCAATTCACACCTACCAGATGGATAGTTAGGATTAACTCCCACCTAACAAAATGGATGACTAGGATTGATTTCCGCCTACTAAATGGATGGTCAAGATTAGCTCCCACCTACCAAAATGGATGGTTAGGATTGATTCCCACCTACTGAATGGAGGGCTATGATTAATTCCTACCTACTTTAATGGACGACCAAGATCTATTTAATCTAACGGTATACAATGACATTTTAGAATATCATACAAGTGTGGGAAATTATACATGTGCGGGGAATCTCGGATGAACCTTCAATCTCGGATGAGCCTTCACGGTGCGTAACATTCTCCCCCACTCAATCTGACGACGTCCTCGTCGCATCCCTCTTGTATGCTTCAATCAAGTCCTTAAAGGACCACAATGTGACTTCATGCTCCCAACTTGCTTCAGTATCCACTAAATCCCTTTCTTGTTCTATAGTTTTTAAAGTATATTGAAATGTAAGCATGGGCATAAGGTTTTTTCCAATCAATTTATAGTAACCAATTTTTCATTTCTATAATTTGCGTTTATGTGGTGATCTTTTATTTGAGGTGTTGTATTTTAATGATATTATTATTTTTTTAATGATTCTCTATTGTGAATTCAATGATGGTTTTTAGGCAAAGACTGGTTTTTAATGAAGTTTATGTGATCTTTTTTTTGGCATAATGTGTTATGCTCACTAATTTTTCGGTTATAAGGTTTCATAGAAGACTGTTTTTGAAATAGATATGTATTTGTATTTTCTGTTTGGTATAAGGTTTCATATAAGGTTGTTCAGCCCAATATGACTACAAGATCCGATAATAAAACACCCTTGGTTCTAGAGAATTTTTGCACTATTATTTCCAGAAACCACGTTCATCACCAGCAAATGATGCGAATTAATTACTGTTTCATTGGCCTCTCGATTAGCTTCTAATCTTACTTAATTATATTATTTTCCTGAATGATGAACAATTTAATTTGTTAAACCTATATGTTTTCCTCCCAATCTTTTTGCCATGTGTACTTTGACTAGGCGTAAAAAGAGGAGAAAATTAAAGATGCATCATATGGTTTTTGAACTAAAATTTATTTCCAAGTATAAGAGCACGAAGCCGGCAATTGTGCAGTCAAAAGAGAAGATGGTGAGGATGATAGTGCTGAAGAAATTGAATCGCTTGGGTGTAGGAGCCATACGCACCAAAGTTGGCATGAAAAATAATGTTATTAGGAACCTTCCAAATAATGTTCCGTATTGACACAAACTTCCAAGTTTTTATTTTTGGTTTTATTTAAATTTGTGGTATTATATGTAAGTTTTATTTATATCTAATCTTAATGAAGTATCTTTATTATTTTTTGCTTTTATTTATTCATTCAATATATCTTTTATCATATATGTTTAATATATCTCACATATATTAAATGTATACTATTTCCTATTTCAATATAATAACTTTTATTACAATAAAAAATGTATGTAATAATAAAATTATTTTACTAAAATGTAAAATTGAGGTTTTGTAAAAAATATTTGTTTTTTAAAAATAGATTTCAGAATTATGATATTTAGATGTATTAAAAATTATGTTCCACAAATATATAAAACATATATTGTATATATAAGTATCATATATTTGTCATAAATTTTTTACTTGTATATTTAATAATTCAATGTATCATAGAAATATATAAAACATATAATTCATAATAAGTAATATATAATTTACATATACTTTTTACAGTACATTTAATAATTCTAAGTAAAACGGATATATTAAATATACATATTGTAAATATAAGTCGAATATATCTTATTAAAAATTCACTAATGGGTGATTTTAGTAACTGTTATTCCTCTATGCATAAAATAGAATTTACCACGATTATGGTTAAGTCTAGTTAAACTTCTAAAATAACCTTAGAAAAACCAATACTTAATATTTTGTAGACAAATTCTTTAATACTTAATGAACCACAATTTTAAGTAGTTGTATGAAGTAACGCCATATTTTTATTGTACATTTAATATTTATTAGTAATACATATAGAAAAGATATACTGTAAATATAAGTCACTTATACCCTTTACTTTGTGTTTTTAAAGTTAAAGAAATGCATAATATATTCTTTGTTACCTGTATAGTTTTCTAATAGATATAGTTACAATGTAGTAATAAATTTATTACAAAATTTAACAATCATATACCTTTTATATTCTTTTCACTGATTTTTGAAAAGAAAAATTTAACTGAGTTTGCATGTACATGTTCCTACCATAATATACCTGTTATATATATATATTGACAGGTAGTATATCTGTCATATTATTCACGTAAAATAATGAATTACTGATAAATATACTATGTTTTATTATTTTAACAATATAAAAACTAATTTTTTCCTTTATTTTCTAGAGATTCACTCTAGAACACATGTTCATCATTTTTTTTAATTATTTGTATCATTTAGATTATTAAGTGAAAAATGAGCAAATTTGAAATTGAAGAAAGAGAAATAAGGGTTTGAAACTCATAGTATTGTAATTTATTTTGTAACTCCACTTGCATGTCGAATTAGTCCAATACCAACAACATATAGTAGTTTTAAGCTCTTTTTTTAAATTGAAAAATATTAACACAAGGAAGCTAAAACAATGGATTCAATTACACCTTAACCATCAAAGTCAAGCCCGTTTAGTCAGCCTCCAGTCCAGTGCAAATCAACCTAGAATCAATTTTATACTATACACTAACTCTTCAAATCGATTTTGGGCTTCACTAGAGGCATGAATATATTTTTAGCCATCATAGTAGGAGTTGAATATTGGGAGTTACACGATTCCAAGCAAAAATAACTGACACTAAAAAAAAAAAGCTAATCGGACTGAGTACCGTTATGGAGCCTAGGATTGTCAATCAACTCGAATCCACAATCCAACATTTCAACCGTCAAAATTAAGCCTATTTGCTCAGCCTCCAACCTAATCGAATTCAGCTTAGAATTGGTTTCATACTACCAAACGACTGACTTTTTAACTGATCTTGGGCTTCAGTAGTGTTATTGAAGTGTTATTGTGTAAGGGAGTGTAACCATCTCATTGAAGTGTTATTGTGTATGGGAGTGAATGTTAGGACCACAAGGCTGACATATACCAAGCCTTATTTAAATTAGGTCAATCAATAATATCCTTTTCCTAGGGATTATTTGGCTCGAATGGTACAAATTCCAAGAGAGACTATTGAAAATTTATTCTCGGTTTAGCAAAATGCAAATGCAATATAAGGCTACGTTGACTGAGGCTGATTATACTACTTTAGCCATCAAAGGAGTGACTTTTGTTTTGGGTGAATGATTTAAAAGACAAAGGTTTGAAAATATGTCAGATCTAGTGTCTTAGGCTACCAATTATGAACTGTTGCTTAAAGAAAAGGACCAGAAATGAGTTTCCTCAAAGGCACATACTATAAAGACTAGGTCTTTGCAGTCATGGATTAGGCTGATTCTGAAGAAGAAGAAAGTTACGAAGAAGTATGTTTAGAAGATTTCAAAGATGTTGGAAGCCCGTATGAATGCTCATTACTTCAGAAACCTCAGGATAACGACACTTTGTCTTCTCAGCAATAGCACAAGCTTACTATTTTGATATCTTTGGACTATTTCTTTTATATCACAAATGCTAATGAAATATTTGACCTAGTGTTATGGTCAAATATCTCTTTTTGCAGATCATATGATCCCCCTTCTTGAAGAAAGGTACAAAAAAGATCATTGCAAATGACACAACACTTGGAGGAATATCACTAAAAACTATATCACCTTCTAAACAAGATCAAGAAGGCGATCAATGAAGGTGATTGCTTATCCTTGGATAATGAAAAGAGATAGGTTGAGAGAAAGGAATTACTGTTAAGGTGAATGTTGTAATGATTTGACTTGGATTCAGGCCTATATTAGGGGATGAAAGAGAGACAAAATAACATTGTACCCTCATCGTCAAAAGTTGAGTTGAATGCGTTTGAGACAAAAGATGAGTCAGGTCGATCTAATAGAAGGGTGATAGTACAAAAGGAAGAAAGAAGATTTACAACTACTCGAAATCTTCTACTCGAGCATTGCCTAAAGCCACAACACTCTTTAGAGCCCGTTTAGCATTGAGGTTGCGAGCTCAAAAAGCTGATTTTGGACTAAATTAAAGCCGGTTTTGGACTAAAAGCATCTTTTTGTAGTGTTTGGTTAAACCACCAAAAACATATTTGAAAGGCCTAAAACCAAGATTTGAAAAAAGCATCAGTTTTGATGCTTCTTCAAAACTATAGTTCTGAGAAAAACAAGGGAAGTAGATTTTTATATTTTTTAAAGTTCAAAATGCCCTTAATGAACTATTTTATTTATCATTATGTCATCATATAAAATATATCTTTCTTCTTTCTTTCAGACCCTAAGCTTTAGCAGACCTCCTCCCATCTGCCTATTGCATCTGGTCACGCTATAGCATTGATAGCCCATCTTCAATCTACTCCGGGAATCGGTGGCTACTCCTCTTCCTTTGCACCGGTTAGAACATTTTCCCTCTTGCTCTTTCTCCCTCTCTTTTATCTTTCTTTTTTGCATATCTTGTGTGCTTTTAGAGAGGGTTTTAATGAAACCGAAGACTTCATTGTTCTGATTTTTTGATGCATTGGATCACATTGTTTCGCTGTCCAGCATTAGTTCTTTTGTCTTTTGCTTTGAATCTACTCTGGTCATGCTCTAATTTATTTGTCTTTTGCATTTCTTGTGCTTGTCCTAAATTCAACTACTGCTTTCTATTTTTTTTTTGGTTAAAGTTGTGATTATGATTTTTGATTTGGACAAGTATGGATTTTGAGTGCTAATGCAAATTTTCTCAGAATTTGTGATTTTATGTGTGGATATACTAACGGTGAAAACCGAAACGACATTGGCATTGAAATGGGCAAAAATTTTGTATCTTTATAAATTTTTTCCATTTATCTATATGGGCATTGTCTTAATTTTTTTTTTCTTTTCCATTTATCTATATGGGCATTTATCTATATGGATATTTGAGCCTAGGATAATAGAGATGCATTTCATATTTTTATTTATGTAGTAGCCAGTGCAAATTTGGGTTCATTTTCTATAGTCGGTGGCTGCATGCATCTGAGATACCATGAGGTTTAATAGTGCATATACTGGGTAAAAACACATGAAATTTTTTAATTATATGTTTATATAATTTTAAACTCAGATAGGTTCTCTTTTCGACTTTGCTTCTATGCTTGTAATAAAAATCTAAAATGGCAAACCATTTTGCAAGGTTTCCTTGATGAACAATTTCTACAGCTTGAAGAACTCCAAGATGATGCTAATCCTAAATTTGTGGAGGATTATCTCAATTTCTACAGCATGAAGTTTAGGCATAAAAATCCCAGGACAAAGAACATGTATCACTATAATAATTTCCCATTTATCTACATGGGCATTGTCTTAATTTTTTTTCTTTTCCATATTATGTATCTATGATCAAATGTTGATACAAATGTGTATGTGAGAGAGAGAGTGGAAAATTTATTAGTTGTATAATTTCATTTCTGCTAGATCAGGGTGTGAGTTTATTGTCTCTTGTTTATACTATGTCTTTTCTTTCTATCTCTTCTTTTGCTTATTTCTTTGTTTAACAAGAGTTGAAAATGACATCATGTGAACATTTAGGTTGAAGTTATTTACTGGTGTACTTTATTTGGAAATTCTTATTACTTTGTGTTAAGAATTGTCTTTCTAAACATACAGTTGTTCATGTTTCAATTAATATACTGATATTGTTCTATATTTAAGTTTTTCAACTTTTATATATGTACTTGACTTGCCTGATATTAGAATTCTCAATGGGAAAAATGAAATACTCCAATGAAAATAAAAAGCTAATGGGGAGGGCAAGGAGTGCACCTACAATATGGGTATATGGTTTTGGACGGTGGTGAGGGCAGATTTGTGATATGTTGTTGTCTTCATAATTGAAGCATTTTGGTTTGCTGGAATCCTGGTTGAGCAGTTTGATGATGATGATGATGATGATGATGATAATAATAATAATAATAATATCTTTTTATAGATTCCAATAGACGAGGAAGGAGAGCCTCTTTATGAGAATTTCATTCATATGTCAGACATGCTCAACAATTTGTTCATTCTTGAAATTATATCCTCAGAATATTTGGGCAGCTGGAGGGACAAGTGGTGATGCTACTATTCATACTAATAAGGATAAAAATGTGTTAGAAAATATTCTTTCTGCCAGTAGATCTGGATGTTGTGTGCATCATTGAGGCTTCTTCATAGTATAGACATGCTATTCTTGTCCTAAGTAAATAGATCAATTTGTGTATGAATTTTGCCAAATTATATATTTTTGTTCATTTCAATTGTGTATAAATTTTGTCTAATTATGTAGTTTTATAATTTGTATCTGCTCTCATTTCTCAACCGGTTTCTACTGCATATTTTCTAAATTATAATCAAGAACAAAACATAAATATATATAATTTGGTTTTTATAATGATCACCTTTTAATGCAATTTCACCATGAAAAGGAAATGCAATTTAGAGTGTCTCAAGTAGGCAAAAAAAATCCTGAAACCCAAACCATTACCAATTATTAAAGTTAATCTTAATAATTTTATAAATCTTTGAATAATGATTAGAAATAAAGTTAGTTATATTTGTTAACCATTGAATAATAGCTAATCGTTCATATATTTTTTTTTTTGAAAAATGGGTAGTTTACCTTTTTAATGTTATATAAAAATAAATAAAAGTGATTATACCGTACGACAATCAATTTATTATTGTAATTCAGAAAATAGCTTAAATCTATTAAACCTAATATTATTGTGTAATGTATGATAATTATTCTAATATTATATTTTAAATTGCATAGACTAGAATGTAAATTTATTTTTATTCTCTTTACTATTCATAATAATGTTTTTAAAGAAAAAAATAAATTGGTATAAAATTGATATTTATTAGACTCAATATTAATTTTACTAAAGCCAAAAGGTAATTTTTAATATAAAAATAATAACAAATAATTATATTTTTATATATGTCTAATTTTGTCATTTATATTTAAAAGCACTTCTAACAACTATTTTTAACCAAACATAGAAAACTGTTTTTTCTTTTTTCACAACAGTTTACAATTTAGTTTACCAAATAGAAAATGTGTTTATGCTATTATTAGCACTTTTACTATAAGGGTTCGTTTGGTGTTGTATGAATATAGATATATGTATATATATATTGATGTGAGAATGTGATATGTTTTGATATAGAAAAATGAATTGATATAGAAAAATGAATTGTCATGGAGTTTGGAAAAAAATGTTTTCGGAAAAATTTTTTATTTTTAATTTTTTTGAATTTTGAAAACTGTTTTTGGAGAGAAACAAGTAAATATATGTTTTTCCCAGAGGCAGGTAAATAAATATTTTTTCTAGAAGCAAATTTGAGAAAAACAGTTTATAAAAAATTAAAAAAAATCAGTAAATGAAATAAAAAAATTATAAACCTGTTTTTTGGATACTCAACCGCAATCCCAAACACTCTCAGAGTGTTTTTGAAATCAAGAGAAGCAGAATTAAACAACAATACCAAACAGACCCTTAGTGTGTTTATCCTGTAAGACTTGCTTCGAAGCCAATAGCCTAAAGTTAGATTAATATTGCAGTTTCCTGATAAAGATGATAGCAAGATGCATGGGGATATTTCTTGGTTTATTGTGGATGGGTAAAATATTTACGAAATTGAAGAACTTCTTAATCTAATTCTGGATTTGGGGTTTCATGGTCAAATTTAGAGTCCACCTGCAGCGCGCCAATTAGACTTACACACAGCAGTGCCTGCAAGCAATCCTGCAGCCTTTTCTCCCCCTACAGCTTTCCCGTGAGCATGCTTCCCTGCACATTTGAAATAAATGCAAACAGTTGAACTAAATGTGCCCTTCACTATTTGAAATAAAGGCTAAAATATTCTCTTCATTACCAGCACAAAAGCACAAAAAACTCTCCTTCAGCACAAATAATCTTCTTCTCTGCCCAGCACAAGCACCAAGCTCTCCTTCTTTTCTTTTTTTCTTTTTTTTTTCATTCATGCATCATTTTCTTCAAATTTTTTTTCTAGAATAAATACCATTAAAAGAGAGATTTGAGCTTCCATTAAAAGAGGTTAATTAATAATTATTATCAATGTAGTAGTAGTAATAATAATGTAGAAATAGTATGTAGTAGTATTAGAAATTATTTAATTTTTATTATAATTATTGAATTAAATAAAATGTAATAATAATAATAATGATGATGAAGATGAAGATGATGTCATGTTTGTGCCATTTAATATGTCATGAATGCTTGTCAATTTAGTGTGTAAGTTGAGTTACTATGAATTGTGAAATTAACATATAATAATAATAATAATAATAATAATAATAATAATAATAATAATATATGTAATTAAGGCCTAGTAAATGAGAGGGATTAGGGAAAGATAAGTATGTGTTTGAGAGTTTTGTTAAGGGAAAAGAGCTGAGAAAAAATGAGAAAAGTGTAAAGTGCAATGTTATTTTTATTAAATTAAATTCCTGAATTAAATTAATTAATTAAATTACATATTTAGATTGAATTATTACCGATATTATTATTATTATTATTATTATTATTATTATTATTATTATTATTATTATTATTATTATTATTACCTAGATAAATAAAACCGAAATTTATTATAAAATTAATTAATATTTAGATGTTGAAATAGTAATTAGTAGTAGTAGTAATTATTGAAAATTTATTATTTAATTAATTAAGTAAAATGAAATTATAACATATATTAATTATTTATTATGAATACTTAGATAAATAAACCCGAAATTTATAATAAAATTAATTAATAATAATTAGTAGTTAGTGGTAGTGCTAAAAAAACATATATATATATATATATATATATATATATATATATATATATATATATATATATATATATATATATATATATATGTGTGTGTGTGTGTGTGTGTGCGCGCGCGCGCGCGCGCGCATATATATGCATTAATTAGACTATTAATAGTAATAATGTAAAAAGGTAATTTTTTTTAATATTCAAAAATATAAATAAAATATAAATAATGAATAAATTAATAATTATTATCAATGTAGGAGTAGTAATAATAATAATGTAGAGATAGTATGTAGTAGTATTAGTAATTATTTAATTTTTATTATAATTATTTAATTAAATAAAATGTAATAATGATGATGATGATGATGTCATGTTTGTGTCATTTCATATGTCATGTATATCATTTTAGTGTGTAAGTTGAGTTATATGATTGTAAAATTAACATATAATAATAATAATAACAACAACGTCCGTAATTAAAACCTAGTAATTAAGAGGGATTAAGGAATGATAAGTATGTATTTGAAAGTTTTGTTAAGAGAAAAAAGTTAAGAAAAAATGAGAAAAATGTAAAGTACTATGTTCACACATGTGACAAATCGGCTCACGCTCATTATTCACGCCCATAAATATCTTCCAATATAAAATTACAACAGTTATTCTTTCTTTTTTTTTGACCTAACTCAAAAGTGAATCTTATAATTCAAAGTTTTTTCTCACCAAAGACTAATCCCTTATTTTCCTTCAATTTCAATGTCAAAACACCTAAACCAATATCAAATATCAAAGTTTAAATAAATTATTGTGAGATAGGAGCATAAAGAAGTAGTATTCTTGAGTAGGTCGAACTAAAGGAGGAAAAGAGGAGTTCGGATCTCCCATTCAAGTAGTGTTTCTTTCGATCTAGGTAAGAAATCACGTTTCTCTTTTTTCTTTACAAGATTTCATAGCTTTAATCATGTCTAGTTTGTTTATGGTTGAGAGTTATTTTCAAATGGACTAGGTGATGGCTTAATTTTGAGAGTTATGATTTAAGACTCATGTTTAAGCTTGATTAAAATTATAGTTTGCTTAAGAGATGAGGTAAGTGAGATTAAGGTTATTAAGATGGTTAAGTTAGGGTTTGTATCTTTTATAGCTTTAAAAGTTAAGTATATGGTTATAGAATTTGATATAGATATATTATATGTGATAGAAGTTGAAAGTGAAAGAAGAAGACTCTGGACTGTATCCATTTGGTTGAGAGGTTCTTGGACATGACAAATGAGAAAAAGTAATTAAGTGTCATTAATTTGATTCAAGTTATAGTTGTTAGGAAATATCACTTTATAGCCTTCTTATTTTGAATTCCTTTTCTGCTATATCAATTGTTCTCTCTCATAGGAACACATTTTTATCTTTTACATTTGTAATTATCTTCTTTTTTTTTTTTAAGAAAAGAAATGCGTTAAAACCAAAATGAAGCACACAATACCATAGAAACCTTTAGAGACAGTCCGTATCCACCCGTAAGACATAGCAGTGTAAATCGGAATTATCAATCAACATACAACAAATAATTTTTTCGAAGGTTTTCCTTTTATTTTTACATGGTATCAAAACCTTAAATCTTTTTCCTAACAATGTCAAATCCTCTATCAAGTGTTTTAGTCTCCTCCTCTCCTCTTATTTCCTCAAACCCATGCCTTCTCTATCAAATTAATTATCTACTAAGAACTACCTATCATGGATATTACAGTTCATCCCTCCTTGAAATTATCAAAATCCTCGTGGCTTTATTGATGGCTCCAATTCTGCTCCTTCCAAAACCATAACTTCTCCAACCAAGGCTATTGCACAAGTTCCCAGTCCTAAAAATGATCGATTGTTCAAAAACGAAAACACTCCTCGATTCTTTTTTTTTTTTTTCTCTTATCAAAGAAATATTTCCACATGTAATTGGATTATCATCCTCCCACAATGTTGGGTCTGCTTTGGCCAATGCCTTTGGTTTCATCTCTCAAAACCCACAACTTCAAATTGAATTACAAGAACTAAAATAAAATGATCTTTCAGTCTCTCAATATTTGTGGTAATTCTAGGATTGAAATTGGATAAAAATGAATAGTTGTCTGACATAATCTTAGCAAATAGAATTTGTTAAAATGGTTCAAATGAATGAAGATGGAAACGTTGATACCACCATAGCTTTCATTCTTATTTATTTGGATACATAGTCATAGTTCAAAGAAAATATATAAGAACAATTATTTAAAAAAAAAAAAAACATTATGCAAATTGATACCTGCTGGGCACAAGCACTAAAGATTCTTTCATTTTGGTCTCTTCCATGTTAATATCTTCAGTCCTCACGTTATAAGGCAATTTCCAATCAAAATACAACAAAAGATTTGCAAGTGCAAGCTCCACCAAAGCCATTCCCATAGAAAGACCAGGACATATTCTTCTTCCTCCACCAAATGCTAACATGTCAAAATTATTCAGATCTTGATAATTAATAGGATGATTATCCATAAATCTTTCAGGATAAAACTCTTCTGGGTTTTTCCATATCTTAGGATCCCTTGCTATTAACCATACATTAACATATATTCTACTTTTAGGATATATCTCATTCCCATTTATGTTGAATTGCGACATTGATTCTCTAGGAAGAAGTGGGCCTGGTGGATGCAGTCTTAAAGTTTCTTTTATCACCATTTTTAAGTATCCAAGCTTGTTAATATCACTTTCACTAACTTTTGTTTTTGATCCGATGTATCTTCTGATTTCCTCTTGTGCCTTCTTCATTACTCTAGGGTTTTTAACAAGCTCTGCCATTGCCCACACCAAGGTTACTGCTACAGTGTCAAGTCCGGGAAGAAATATATTCTGCCATATCACATAAAAACAGGTTTTTTTTTCTTCTGTTTGTTAGAGTTAATGCAAGCCAAAGCTTAATTCAGAAATTTTTTAACATTATAGCGAATAAAACGCTCAAAGAGTCAAGAATTGTCAAGATGTATATAATGCTTAATAGGCCATACTTCAGTACATTCAATTTAATTACAAAAATGTTTTACTAACTTGATTTTTAAATTCATGTATATGTCATAATGCAAATCAAAATTTTCTTCAAATTAAAAAATATATAATATTTTCGAAAAGCTTAATTAAGTGAAGACTTATAAATAAGTTCTAGTTATAATTGCAAACTTAAATTATACTTATATTGTTAATAAAGAATAGTAATTAAAAAAAAAAAAAGAATAACAGATAAATGATAAAAATGAGAAACAGGAAATGGAAAACCATTGACATACCATAAGAATAGCTTTACTGTGATCTTTGGAGAATTGAATCCCATCAGCAGATTCATTTTGTGATCTCTCCAACTCTAACAAAACATCAATAATATATTCTGGATCTCCTTCCTCTCTATTATTCCTTCGTTCCTTGATATGATCATCTATCATCTTCTGATAAAAACCATCAAGTTCTTTAGCGTTCTTTTCAAGTCTTGCATGTAGACCAGTGATTCTATCAATTATCCAACCCACAAAAGGGAAGAAATCAGCTGCGGAAAATCTCTCTAACAGCTCAAAAGTTTCATGACTAATTTGTTGAAATTTTTCTTGGCTAAATTCTCCTTTAAATCTGTTACCAAATGATACTCTGCAAGCGATGTTGGCAGTAAGAGACAAAATTTTCTCACTAAGATCAACAGGAAGAAGCGAAGAATTCGAAGAACAAGATTTCGAGATGGAATCTATCATTAAAGAAACCTCTTCTTCCCTAACGAATTGAAAAGATTCAACTCTCTTAGCACAAAAAACTTTCACAACACAAATTTTGCGCATCTTCCTCCAGTAATCACCATAGGGACTGAAAGCTAAATCAAGATAATTGTAAGATAATTTTCTGGTACCAGTGAAGAGAGGTCTGCTGCAAGTTTTGAGATCATGGGTTTTCAAGATTTCCTTTGCTGCTTCCGAAGAAGAGATGAAAACAGTCGGTACAGTGCCAAAATGGAGAAGCATCACATCTCCGTATTTCTTGGATAATCCGCACAGAGTACGAAGAGGTGATGCACCTAGTTGGTGTAAGTTTCCTATAATTGGAAGCCCAGGAGGACCTGGAGGAAGCTTCTTCTTCTTTCTGTTAACTTCTAGTTTCTTTGAAATTAAGTGAAACAACAATACAGGCAAGAGAAGAAGAAGAGGAAGAAACAGAAGAGGAGGATAACCCATTATTGCTTACTTTCTTCAGTTGTTCACGGATCTTGCCTTGAGAGTTCTCACTGGCATTTCTATTTAACATATGGAACACTTAAGTTTTTTTATTTTATCTTTAATTTTTTATTTTATTTAATTACATCATTTAACTTTTATTTTTATTGAATAAATTATTAAAAATTTCAAAAATTAATAAATTACAATCAGAAATAAATTTTTAAAAATTTCATAGTTTATCTGATAAAAATATTATTTGAAATAACAATAAAAAAATATTATTTTAATGTACTAGTTGTTTTACGGTTACAGTAGTTGGTATCGACCATAAATCCTAAACTTTTATAAAAAATTATTAAACTGTACGTGAAATCACACACAAAATTTTAAATATAGAAAAATCATATAATATTATAATATTTGAAATTTATACAATATCAAATAAATGAATATTATCTCAAATAATAAATGAGTAAATTTTTAGTTTTTTAAAATTTGTTTCAAAACTCGTGGAACTTTTCTGTAATTTTTTCATTTTTATTAAATTCAATGATTTTTTTTCGGAATTCTTAGTCCAAAATTAATGGAAGAAATAAAATATTAATATTCTCATTAATCGTTGTTAAGATAATAATATTTTACATTTTTCAACGATTGCTTCTCTCTACTCTCTTATTTGGATGCCATCTTCTCTCACAATTTCAATCCTAATTTCTTTAATTTTATCTCCTCTATCATAACCTAATTTCTATTTCCCTTCCTTATCCTCCATTAAACCTTACCTTATCACTTAACTCAAATTTTTTTCTCTTCTATATAAATTTCAATCTTCAATCAAGGAACATCAAACCCAACAACATCTTTAATCGCTTTATTCAATTTCACTTGATTAAATTGAATAATTAAAGTCTAATTGGTTAAATTCAAATTTAATATTAAACATAAATTGATGAAATTGGAGCTGCTCACTTCATTAATTATGCTCAAATTGAATTTTGACTGATTAAATTAAAAAAAAATTGAACATCATTTTAATCAATTTCAAATTAATAAAGTTTAATTTAAGTTCAGTTAATCAATTGAATATCAATTTAATTAATTGAATTTGAATTTAATCTAATTAAGTTTAACTAATTAATTTTAATTTAATCATTTTGAATTTCAATTCAATCA
Organism: Triadica sebifera; assembly: GCA_023653625.1. Classification (NCBI taxonomy): domain Eukaryota; kingdom Viridiplantae; phylum Streptophyta; class Magnoliopsida; order Malpighiales; family Euphorbiaceae; genus Triadica; species Triadica sebifera. Next base: position 17,241,374 of record CM042896.1, on the reverse strand, counting down.
ATTATAAGTTCAATTAAAAAATTGAACCTCAATTAAATATAATATTACACAACATATACGCGCTTATAATAACATGCACAACATGTGGTTTAATCCACCAATAACTATCTTCCATGTGAATTACAATTTTTATTAAAGAAATAATTCAAAAAAACATTTATTCAAAAAAAGCATTTCTAATAATAAAAAGAGTTCATTTCTAAAATACTTATACTAAATAAGTATTAACTTAACTATTCATATGACTTAATTAAACTCAGTATTAATATTAATACTATTACTTAAGTAATCCACAAACCAAACGGACAAAGTTAAACTGGGCGAAACAAAATAAATACAAGGGGCGAATATGCCTTAAGGTGTAATATATATAATAAATTTCTGTATTCTTTGTTTACATTTTTAGGTAAGATCATAAATATTTCAGTTATTTAGGATCTGGATCTCTCCTCCTCTCGATTCTTTAACAACTTGATAATTAAAATATCAATTTATTATTTAATGACAAAGTAAACTGTAGATTAGTTTAATAAAACGTTTAATTAATTATTATTTCATGAGAAAATAATATAAAAATAATAATAAAAAAAAAACTTGATAATTAAATATAATATCCCAACCGTCCAAGCACATGTTCCTCATAATTGAGATTACAGAGTTTAATAATTTTTGTCAACTCTAATTAATACGGAACACTGTCGAAGTTGAAGGTTACCAGATTCTTAGGGATGGCACAACATTCTTGAATAACTTAATTGGTAATTAAATATTAATTATAAAATGCCGCATTTTCCTCATGATATCAATTGAGTTTAGATATAGGTACCTACAAATTAAGATTTTGTCAAAATTAGGGGATTTCCTACCGTCCTCCGTACACGCTGAATTTAAATGGTATCTTTACTTTTTTTTTCCCTTTTTCACTCTATTTTTTCATGTTTTTTTTTTAATTTCTTTATAAAATTAATTTTTTTAGACTTTCACTTCCTACAATTTACATTATGTCCCCCTTATTGAATATATTTTTATGAACACTTATTGTTTAATTTTTGGTTTTATTTTGCTTGATATGTTCAGCTAATTAAATTGGATTCCATTGATTAAGTGGAATGGTATTGAAGTATAATTGGTTAAATTGAATAATTTAGCTCAATTGATTAAATTGAAATTAAATATTAACTTAAATTGATTAAATTTGGGTTCAATTTATTGAACTCAAATTGAATTTTAATTGATTAAATTAATAAATTGAAATCTAATATAATCAATTTAGAATTTTTAAATTAAATTAGTCAATATTGAACAACTCTTGCCCTAATTTGAGGAAAGAGTTGTTCAATATTGTCTTGTATTGGTTTTAGATTTGCTTTTTGAACAATGACAAGCATGCAAACTTCTACTATGTTAAAAGCAATAGTTGGAATTAAAACTGATTCCTCTTCAAAAACAATGTCTCTAATCTTATTTCTCTCCCCAAACTCAATATCTTCATAAAATATTGTTATTTCCATTTCAAAAATTAACTTTGTAGCTCCTAAATTGCTTTGAGTAACCAATAATGTAGTTGCTTACTGTTTTGGAGTCCAATTTCTTTTCATTTGGCCTATAAGGGTTAGCCTTATATAGACATTCTCCATATGTGAAAGTTCTTTGGACTTGGCTTTGAGCCTGTCCAAAGCTCATAAGATATTTTGATAGCTGCTTTAGTAAATATTTCGTTAAAGATATAAGCTGTCGTTTTTAATTTTTCACCCTAGAGTGATTCTGTAATGTCTCACTTATATATTAGAGATAATCTCATATATATAAAAAGGGTACCACAAAATTAACTAGATAAACTTGTCTGAATTATTTTTTTAATTTAAAGTAATTCATTTATTTAGGTTGGATTAGACTTATCTTTTTAATTATATATATATATATATATGGTTGTTGATTAGATTATTTAGTTGATTATTTGTCGCATATTAGGCTCATACATAACTGTTTACAAATATAATATCAAAATATAAGGCATGTTCCTTAACTAGATATAAGACATGTCTATCAAAAGTCATATGCATGGTCAAACTCAAAAAGAAAAGCAATAAGTAACTAACGCTCTAACTAAGTCTCTTGTGTCTCCTCTGATATGGGCTTGGATTTCTTATTAACCAATTTCATGATCTACTATACAACTCCAATATCTGTGTGAGAAAAACTCACGCTAAACTATCTCTAACTTAGTGGTACATATAGGTATTAAAGTTTTTTCCAAGCAATCACACAAATGCATATCTCAAATAAATTATAGCACATTAAAATTTATTTCAAATTTGACATATAAAAGAAATAAGTACATAACATAAAAAGAAATAAATATAATAACCTCATTCAATAATTAAATTATCTCTAATTTGTATAAGTTTTTCATAACTTGTTACTTATGTAAATAAATAAATTTTCATATTTTATTTCATAATTCATTAGTTCAAAATTCCGTTCCCGGACTGTCTAGATACGGGGTGTGAGATAGAGATACTTGCGGAACTTAAGCCACTCTACTCACTATAATCTCAAGTCAAGGGCGCTCGCGGAGCTTCAACCACCTTGACTGAATATAACCACATCATACATGTAATTAGAATCAAGGACGCTCTCGGAGCTATAACCACATTGTCTCTAAATCATATCAATATCGGCATCGTAACTTCCCCTTAATGGTATACTATCTATCCTATGTTAATCTTCGGGTAGAGAAATGAGCAATTAAAATTATTAATTAATTGGTTTTAATCATGTCTTACTTGTCATAACCAATTCTCCTTTCGTATCAACATAATTATAGGTTCACAATTTATTTCAAATTCATCTAATAACATGATATTCCATCAAATATTATCATAGTATTACATTCCTAATTAATAATATTTTATAATTTAAAAGCATGTAACAGTATATTATTTTATCATGTTGATGTATAATTTATGTCATGCACACACAAATATACATTAGGGCAAACTATAATACATATATATACAAATTTTGATAGCGTTTTTCTTTTTCAAATCTAAACTCGGAGCTTGTTCACTTTTGTTGTTCTTCCTCTTGTTGAGATCCTAATTTGAATAGTCAATAGTTTGTTAAAATATTTATTCTTAATATAGTTTAAATAAATAACTAAAATTTCTGTTAAATTGGAACATGACCTCTTAGAACTATTGACTCTATAACTTTTTATACACCTATCCAATTTATATGATTCTTATTTCTAATTAAATTTAACATGTAATAATATAATATACTAAAATTGTAGAATTTTTAGACCATTACACAAATTTTAGTGTAATTTTAATTATTACTCTGTTTTCTGCCCTTATATAGTTTTGGGGTACTATATTCAAAAATTCATATCTTTTAACGTATATATTTAATTATTATAAAAAAAATTTAAATTTAGATAAGGTAATTTGGAACATTTTTCGTGTTTTCTATATTTTCAAATTCGGTCTCTAAGGTACACAAATAATAGAGAATCTATAACTGGTTTAGATAAAATAACAACCTAACCAGTTCATTTATTAAGGTCATAACTCACAAAATAAATAACATTTTAAGTTAATAATTTTACAAAAACTTAGATAATATATAGAACTAAAACTTTTATGTTTTGAACTTTAGGTAATTCGATCTAAAAATTTGTCAAATATGAGGATGAAATTATCGGAGCTGCATAGGTATGTAAAACCAGCTCAATTAAGGAATAGTTATAGTTCATTTCACTATAACTCAACCTACATAAGAGATATTTATACCAAATTTTTTAGAAACCTATATCACACATAGATATACAACTTTTATGTTTTAAGTTACTTTATATTCAACCCTTAAAATGATCAAATTAAGCAAAAATCATAGGGTATTATATTGGTACTTCTTCCTAAACTAGTCCAACTCGAAAGAGTTTATCTCTTTATATACTCAAAAAAATTCTATGAAATTTCATAGATATATAAATAAGACATAAATAAACAACTTTTATGTTTGTAACTCTTCCAAATTCAGTTAATAAGACTATCAAAATTAAAGTGAAATAGATTGATGCAACACAACCCTAATAGTTCTAAATAATACAAGAACAATGGAAAATAGATTACTTACTAAGAACATATTTATTTGGAGTGATTTTGATGCAAATCTTGAGTGGGATGATGAGAAATTTGGGATTGTTGTTAGAAGAAATGAAGATAAAATGGGTAGAAATATGTGAAAGCTATGTTATCTAAGACCAAAGGGAAGTCTTCACTGACTTTCCCATTTCTTTTCCATTTTTTTAACTGTGCCCACTTTTTTTCATTTCATTTTTTCTCTTATTATTTCATTTTTTTAATTTTATTTATTTATTGTTATTTTCACATATTTACCTATATCTATTCTCCTTAATTTACCAAAACTACAATTTAATTATATGGCCTAATTTAATCAAATTTATCATGTCAATCAATTTAATTTATTTTAATTTTTAATTTAGTCATTGATTTAATTTATTTTAATCTTTAATGTCTATCATGTGGTTTTTATGCATATCACATATTTATTCTAACTAGACTCTAATTAATGGTCGTTACATATTCTAGTAAGGTAAAATAACTAATCATACTCCTTACCATATTTTTAAGAGTCTTATTTTGTCTTTCAGCTACACCATTCATGCTAGGTGAACTCGACATAATGTTTTATGGGATGATTTCACATTTCTCTAGGAAGTTAGCAAAAGGTACTATACATTGTTCTCTTGAACCATTATATCTACTGTAATACTCACCACCATGGTTAGATCCAACATACTAAGTTAAATTTCAACTTCAACTTTGAAAATCTTGAACACTTCCAGTAACTCAAATTATTCATGAATGAGATATAGGTACTTATAATGTAAGTAATCGTCTATGAATGATATAAAGTATCATTGCCCATTTTTAGAAGTTGAAGGGAATGACTCATAGATATCCATATGAATCAATTCTAAGATGCCTAAATATTAATAACACCTCTATCTTTTTTGTTTAGTTTGTTTTCCTTTAATAAACTCAACACAAACATTAAGTCTAAAAATTTGAGTGAATTTAAAATATTGTCTGACACAAGTTGTTCAACTCTAGATTTGGATATGTGATCTAAACACTTAAGCCATAACTTTGCTAAAATTTCTTTATTTAATTTACATTTAGTAATATGTGTATCCACATGCAATGTTTCATTATATGATGCAATAGTATTAAGAAAATATAGGTTATCATAAATATTCAACGAACCAATACCAACAATATATTAAAAGACTAAATTGATTGTTTCCAAAAAAACAACAATAGCCAAATTTGTCTAATACCAAAACTAAAACCAAATTCTGTTTAAATGATGGCACAATAAAAATATCTCTCAAATCCATATAAAAACTAATTTCTAATAATACCCTAAAATGGCATGTCACCTAAATTTTACCAACCTTTTATCGCACATAAAGATGTATTTTTCACCGTTACTTGACCTTCTATAACTTAAGCAATCCTACATAGAAACATTTATGTGTGTAGTAACACTAGAATCCAATCAATAAATTTTTCTTGGTATATAAATAAATTAATCTCAGAACAGACTAAAGTAAAGAACATATCTTTCTTGGCACATCAAGCATGATACTTAGTATATTCTTTCTTTATATGTCTAGGCTTTCCACGAAAGAACCATATATTTTCTTCTTTAGTTTTCTTTTATTCTGGACCTTTAACAGCTCCATTATCTTTGCTTCTTTTCTTGCCCTTATCCTTTAAGGTACCAGCTAGATGTGCATTTACATATTTCTCTCGTTTTATTTTGTCCTCTTCTTTCACACAATATACAATAAGTTCATTCAAAATCTTTTTTTTCCCTTTGGCAATTATAAATAACCTTAAATTGCCCAAAGTATACATGTAGAGAATTCCAGACTAAATTCATGAGTAAGTCTTCAAATAGCTCGAACTTTAGTGTCTTAAGTGTTGAAACAATATGTGACATTTGCATAATGTACTCCCTTATATTTCCATTGCCCTTATACCTGATAGAAGTCAAGTTAGCTAAATTAAAAATGTGTATGTTTCTACCTTAACATTTTTTTCATAAATCCTTTCAATTTTGGCTAGGAAATCATTGGCCTTAGTTATCTCAACGTATATTAAGCCTTGAAAGGCTTCTAGAATGTCACACCTAATAATCATAAGACTCAGACGATTAAAGTGATCACATTTCTCAAAGTTCATTTTTTTTTCAAAAGAACTTTCAATCATAAGAGGAATGATTGCTCTTCTCTTAATGCAAGATCTAGATCCATGCAGCCAAAAAAGATTAAAATATTCTCTTTCCAATCCATGAAGTTTGTCCCACTAAGAACATGAATACTATTTGCATTCATAAGTATGGAAGTTGTACAAAGAATAATCCAAATAAGCATATATGTTCACATTATAATTCAAAATAATTGACTTTTAAATTCAAACAATCATAGAATACATTCCAAAAGACCTAACACAACATCACTATCAAATCTTTAGACAGTAATATTAACTTGTAAGTCGTACTCTTCATGTAGTAATTAAATGTTGACATTAACTTTTTTAAAATTATAAGTCAATCTTTGGATTGATTTATTATTCACATGGGAACTTTATAATCATCAAGCATTCATCAACACAGGTGTGTATATAATTCGGCTAAATATTAACATTCTTTTGAATCAACTAATATTCACATGAATTTACAAAAATACAACTATCTCAACATTCTCAATAAGCTAATCTACACAAGAGATGTTACTTTGGAAAAATTTTGTTTCAATTAGTTATGTTAAACGTTAGACAAACTTAATAAGTTATAAGATGTATTTAAAAGTGCCCAAAAATTCAAAAAAAGTTATTGAGAGATACGAGACCTAGAAGGCACGACATCTGGGTAATGACCTAATATAGTCAGGACATCCTTGCAGATGTTATGTACATTCATGCAAATGTCTTCTCCACTTGCACAACTATTTAGCAAGTGACAGCCTTCTAGTTGACTGCTACAGTGACACAACTACCCGCAACCACCACATGATAACCCCTTACTAGGCAGCCTATGAACAATTTCTGAAAAGATCTTTAAAAAACTTGGATAATTTCATTAAAACTTGATTATTTAATCTTAATTTTCAACATAAACTACAATACTCATGCATTATAAATAATATAAATCTAATAACATATCAATTTCATCAAATAGTAAAAAAAATCCAAATTTATATAAACCCTAATATCCCAAACTTACAATCAACAACAAATCACAATGAACCCACAATGGAATAGCTTTGATTCCACTTGTTAAAATAGAAAAAAAAAATCAATATCAACTATAGAGAACACACAAAATCAAGATAACATACTCATATTCATGTTTCTATTATCACATAAATCAACCCTTAGAATCCAATCCATCCTCCAAGTAATTCAAGTAAATAAGTAGAAGAGAAATTAGAGAAAAGCAGAATCATACCTTGATCCATGGCAGATACCTTGATTGCGATATGGTTTTTAGATCTTACAAAAGATATTTACTCTTTATTAGCTTCTTTATGTTGAAGGAATTACAAATGAAAAGATAATGTGTTAAATGTTCTTTTGAAGATCATAACCCCCTTATATATAAGATAATTTTCTTTATTTCTAAATTGGTCTATTGTCAAATTAGAAATCACTTAATAATTTTTACACATTAAATCTATGACAACTTAATAACTTATAGTCAATTATTAACCTTATTATATTACTAATTAAATTGATTATATTTTAAGATAGCAATACATATTGAATTAGCATATGTAAGCCCATGTTTGATTTGTCAAGAATTCAAACTATTTATAATATAACAAGTTGCTCCACATCTCAAGAATAACATATATCATAAAAGAAATATGAAAAAAAAAGGCTTTTTTGGATGCCTTTTATGCCTATTTAAGTTGTCACAATATGATTGAGGATTGACAAAACCAAAAAAATTAAGAGAAGATAGTGAAAGATTGTACACTTTGTTGCCATAGCTAAAAATACTAATTCCAAATGGAAAAGCATAAACAGGATGGAGCTAAAAGGGATAACAACAAATCATGTATACCTATTTTGGCGGCCTTTTGCAATCTGAACAAATGGTTTTATGGTATTGATAAATGTTATAGAGTGGACGGAGAGGAAAGAAAGATGGGTTGGTCTCAGCTGCAAGTCATCATCTTTTAGTTCTTGCAGTCTAGGCTCTAGTTTTTCTACTTTCATGAACATGAGGCAGATGGAGTGGATGTTGGAGCAAACACAAAGGATGCAAGAGACATATAAGGAATGTATCATAGCTATGGAGACACGATTGTAGGAGAGAGACCAGTTGATCTCATCTATGGAGACACGATTGTAGAACAGAGACCCATGGATCTCACAGTTGGAGAACTTGATGTAGTTGGTACTTCCCGAGCATCCGAGTGCAGCCCAGCAGCCACCATATGGACAACCTACTGCATATCCACATGTTTATGATGATAACTTATTTTCAGATAATTAGAGACATCTTTTGAACTTTATGTACTGTATTTTTAATATTGAACTTTAACCAGAATTTTATATACTGTATTTTTAATATTGAGACTATCATAAATATATTTAACAAATTGTGGTGTTTATGATTTGGTGGGCTCTACTCTTTTGAAAGATGTATGTTCCTTTGTTAAATTGTATCACAAGTATGATAGTGACAGCAAAATATATATATATATATATATATATATATATATAAACATTTAAAATTGCAACGAAAATTTATGTTGCTATTTGTCAACAATTATAAAAAAAATTAGCAATAGATATTTGCAACATTAATTTAGAGATGAAATTTTTTGTTGCTATTTGTTACAATAGTAAAAATTTTGCAACGGAACTATCTATCGTTAAAGTACTTACGAATATTTTTGTTGCTAAATCTGTCCTTTCTGACGACTTTAACAACAGATTTGTCTATCACTAATTTAGGGACAGATTATTTTGTCGCTATTTTACCTTAAAAAACTTTAGTAGCGATGGTCATTTTGTCGCTAATTTAGCTACCCCTTTTCTTTGTCGCTAATTGATCTTTGACAATTGACTCCGTTATATATAGGACAAGAATTTTTATTGACATATGTAATTAAATTAATGGGATATTCTGTCGTTAATTTTAATGATGAATTTTTTTTCTCGTTAAAGAATTAGTTAGAAGATTCCAAAAGACGAATAATTTTCGTCACTAATCAATAACTATTAGTGACATAATTTTCCGTCGCTAAAGTGCAATTTTTTTTGTAGTGATATGGACATTCTTCGACAGCAACGACGGTGAGCAGAGCACCTTCACTGGGGAAAAAGAGAAATTGTTGACTAATGATCCAAAAGAAATGTGTCTGAGCTATGATATTGGGGAAAATAACGTGGGAATGACATCATATATGGTAACATTCATAGTATTGCCTGACGGCGAAGATGGGTGCAAGATCAAGTGGTCATACGCTGTTGATCCGGTTCCAGGGATGACATTGGAGAATTATTTATTCGTTTCGTACTACATATCTCGAGAACTCTGTTAAAAACATTCAAAACTCTACTATCTCTGCCTCTGGCTGAATACATCCCATTGAAAATCTTGTTGTTAACGTGATTTGGTCTAATGTGTGCTAAAAGTAAAATCCATCTATTGGATACTCTTAAATCTTAATGAGTATTGTTAAATATGGTACCTGTTTGTGTTATCAAGAACCTCTTAGTACCTTTTATTTTGATTGTCCTCTAGTTGTTCAATCAATAGTATAATTGGTTCGTCTGTTCTCTTTTGCCTGAATATGCATAAAATATAAGGAAATTTTAATTATATGATGTATACTTCTTTTCTTGAGAAATTCTTATATAGATTAAATTTATCATATTATCCGTAAAAATCACATTAGTTTTTGTATTCACATCAAACAATGTAAATAAAATAACTAAATACATGTCACATGTAATAGAATTAATATAAATAAACTGAATTTATCCGGTAGTTAACGGTTATCACATTAGCTTTTTTGGAGCTCACATTAGATGGTCACTTTAATATTCAATTAATAGTTAACGGCAAATTGAATAAAAGTGTTTAATTGAATAAACAAATAAAAATATATTGTGTATAATTGAAAAAAAACTGTTCTTCAATTGAAAAAATAGCGAAATGTTAGAAGTTATTTTTAAACATAAATTACAAATGCACACAGCATATTCCCTCATAAGGATTTTATTCAAACAGTTATAGATACATAATTTTTCCTCTTCTTGCATATTATAACTTTTACAATATAATACAATTGAGATATTATTAAGAGGAAGAGGATTCTGATAATCGCCATACATAACTACTTATAAACAAGCTTGAAAAGTAGCTCACACATTTAGCCTTAATGAACAGGAGTAGATGCCTCATTGCCGTCATGATCTTGAACATGTTTGTACTTAAACAACTTAGCCCATAATAAATAGTATCCCAAGTTCACCACCCCTATCACTGCCAACATCCAAAATACATAATCTAATCTCCCATCATTAATATTGTCAGGTAACCATTTTGTTGACCGACGAACCAAACTAGTGATTGCTGTGCTTAAATAGTATCCAATTCCAATTAGCAGTGAGATCATAGCAGTAGAAGTACTTCTTAATGATTTTGGAAATTCTTGATAATATAATGCTATTTGTCCTGGAAAATGAAATCCCTCTGCAAATCCCAATATCGTTAATGGCAAAACAAGCCATAGACCGGACATAGGTACGACCGCACCCGGTTCACCTGATAGGTGATGGGTTCGGACCAAGTGAAGTCTCCTCGACTCAATTATGGCAGATCCTATCGTAGCCAATATATTGATGATGTGGCCTACTCCTACACGTTGAAGAGGTGTCAGAGATTGACCGGTCAGATTTTTCCATGCGGGGAGTAAAAAACGGTCAATGATAAATATTGAGAAGACAGCAGCTACTATGTTGATTCCTAGAAAAGACCCAGGCGGGATTGTGAAGTGTGAACTTAGGCGCCTGTCCATAGTTAGGGCTTGAAGAATTGTTAGGCTATTAAACATGGCTATGATGACATTCAACAAAATCCCAGTAGACCACAATGGGATAATTTTGATTAAGGTTTTGAGATCTTCTACCTCCTCCACCGTACATAACTTCCATGAACTTATATGTGAACCTTCTGATTGACCATCATCGCCAATTTTTATGGCTGCCTTATTCAAAAATCTACACAAAAAGATCAAGTCTTCTAGTTAGAGAATATTGCTTTAGTTCAACAAGCTTTCAGTAGAGACAAGTGCAATATTGTTTCATTTACATGCATGAAAGAATATGATTGAATAGATCAATAAACATTTGACTTAGACAAGAATAATCCACTCATCAATCTAATTTTATGTACCTGAGACTTTCTGTAAGAGTAGGAACTTCCCCTTGATTGTTGTCTCCATAATAAAAATCTTGGTTTCGAAATTTTTTTGATGAAATCTTCCTTTTTCGGATTGCTGCGACCACAACACGAGCAATGCTGGTGAAGGGACTACCCTTCAGCCTATAACTAATTTCTGTGTAAAAGCGTTTTCCGGACAACAAAAGGGCTAAGCCAATGGCATTAGCGATGATACAAACTCCAAACCCTAAACCCCAACTCAAATTATCTTGAATATATATGATGGCTGTAAAGCTTAAGAAATTGGCAAGGTAAAAAGTGAAAAAGTACCAATTGAAGAATATTTGTTGATCATTTGATGAATTAACAAACTGATCTGCTCCCATTGTTGCAATTGTGAAGCGAGTGCCTCCAAGTCCTAAGGAAGCTAGTCCTAAGGCAATATAGAGGATTGCATATTGAAGTGGGGATGGGGTTTCACATGCCTGTATTCCAACTCCACATGGTGAAGGCCTCAAGCTATGGATTGTTGATGTTAGGGTTAACATGATCACACCCTGGGATTTACATTGAAATTTTAAGTCACAATTTCAGTATAATCAATATGCATATATGCTACTACATGCGTGCATAGAAATATATTACTAGGCAGAAAATATTTTTAAGCTCCAGCCTTTTTTATTTTTTATTTATTTACTTTTTTTAAAATTCTATTGTATTATAACCTCCTGCACTTTATAAATGTACACAATTAACCTCTAAACTTTTATAAATGTATGTATTAAGCACTTTAACTCTTATAAATGTACACGTTAAGTCCCTTAACTTTTATATATGTACACATTAAATATTTCTCTTCTATTTTAGGACTTAATGTATGCATATATATATTCCATGAACTCAATGCAGCACAATAAGTTACACAACTTAAATGGACAAAAAAAAGTTTTGGGGCTTCATAATAAGAATATACAAGATAATTTTAGAAATTAAGAAATTACTTATTTTACCTCATTATTATTCTATGCTATTAATTAATACTATATATTGTTCTATTAAATTAATATAATTTAATATTTAATATTTGTTGCCTTTTTATTACCATTAACTACATATACAATCAGTGTTGTTGGAAAATTGAAAATCTGAGTTGAATTGTTAACCTTACAAACCGTTTAAGAAGGAAAATTAGCAAAAAAAAAATTATTCAATTAATATAAATTAGTTTGATTACGTATGTGATCTTACTTTTAAATGACTTAATTAAGCAATTACACTTTCTTTTAAAAAGTCAACTAGCATAGATATGCTAAACTTCCTAAAGACTACTAGTGGGATAACTTTGGACAATAATGATTGAGTCAGTTGTAGATAACTCCTCAAGAAAATCAAATAAATTAAATTAAAGGGAAAAAAAAGATATGGGTTTGGAAGATATTTGACTTTTGTGGTCATTTTTTTACCTAAACCACCACTAGTAGTCATAAAATTTTACTTCTTTATCATTATAATTTTTAAACTTCAAGACCTAATCAGATCCCAATTACATATCTTTCATATACCTTGCAGAAAGTGTTCATATGTGCTGTGAAATTAAGGTGGAAATTTTTGATTGAGCCACAGCAACTTCCCTTGAAGTTTTAGCAGATTTAAGGATGTAAGAAAAATAGAAAAAAGAAAAGTTAGACTTACCAATAAGGAAATGAAGGCAGAAACACAAATAACAGAGAAAGAACCGAAGAAGGAATCAGCAAGAATGGCTCCAGCGATGGGAAGGAGACAATTGCAACCAAGAATGACATTATTAACTTGAGTGGCACTTATGCTTTCCATATTAATTTCATTTATCAGAAATACTATCAAATTTGATGACCATCCTGCTGCTGCTAATGAAAGCCCCATCACAGCCCCTGCATCATCAAAATTCTTAAAATTATATATCTATACATATATATATATATATATATATACATACATACATACATATATATATATATATAGATATATATATATATATATAGATATATATATATATAGATATAGATATATATATATATAGATATATATATATATATACATACATATATATGTATAGATATAAATACAATATATAGATATTTATATCTATACATATATATGTATGTATATATATATATATATATATATATATAGATAGATAGATAGATAGATAGATAGATAGATAGATAGATATATGAAAGATTCAAGAAGAAGAACAATTACCTATAACGAAGGGAAAAGAATACCATCCTCCTCGTTTATCCTTCAATGCTGTTTGTCCAACTTCAATGGAGGCGATTCTTGTTTCTTCCATATTCTCTCACAATGTGAGCAACTATTTACTATGTCTATGTTTTATAGGGGGAAGCTGCAATTTTGCCTTTAAATTTTTAAAAATTCTCAATTTTGCCCTTTTTATTTATTTTTTTTCTTAAACTAATTTTGTACTTGAACTATCAAGCCAAAATTTTGTTTTTTTTTTAAACTTCCTTTAAATGAATTCAAATTAATATTCCTTTTTTTTTGTGAAAGTCAAATATTCTTTTAACAAAAACGCGAAATTCATATATATTTTATTCCTAGTCGTATTTTCATGCTTTTGTCCACATGAATAATTTATATTTTATGATTTTTTTTTTATAAATATGTGTTAATAATAATTTTGTAAATATATATGAATAACATTCTTAATCTAGAAATAAAGACCTGATAACATTTCACAAATTTTGAATTATTTTATTTTAAGATTTTAAGAAATTTAAATTACGGGCTCTTAGTTTTTTATGTAAAATATATTTTTTCAGTGATAAGATTATAAGCATTCTAATATTTTCTAACAACCTCACTTTTAATAATAGTAAAAGATAATTAGGAAACCAATTTTAATTGAAAAATAATACCACGAAATCTTTTTTTTTTGTATTTTTATTGTTAAATTCTAAAAAATAAGATTTTAAAATGCATTTGCACATAGCCATAAAAGGTATGGATAGCATTTTAGATATATAAATGCAGATAGATGTTGAAGTTTAACTGAAAAGTTTTTATTAATTATTAAATCAATATTTTTATTATTTAAAGTTATTATTGATATCATCATGTACATATAACTACATAATAATGATCAACTAAGAAAAATAATTAGATTCCAAAAAGGGCTCTACCTAAAAATAGAGTCTCAAATAATTTAATTATATATACAATTCAAATAATGATATAGATAAATGAGTAATTATAATACTATTAAAACTAATTATTGTAATATGAAATTTGCAATTTGGTTGTGCAAATACTAAAAAATGGGAATTCAATTTTGACTTTGGGGTTTGGGGTTTGTTTAATGATTTTAGGTTATATAGCATTGCATAATTGATTCTTTAAACGAGGGATCATTCAAAAATCTTGCAAATAGCCTATATATACAAGAGTTTCAAAGTATAATGCAACATAGCACTTTCTGTGGCGAGCATCTCCTATTTACAACAGTGGAAAATCATTGGAAAAGAAAAACTCACCCGAAGCATGAAGCATAGATCCATCAAGAAAAAAACCAGTATTGAAAAGGGCACTATCTAAATCGAGGATGACAGCCAGATACAAACTTCTTCAAAGGGCTTGATATTGACACTACAGAAATCATGCATAAACCTCACTCAATAATTATAATTCCATTTCAAGAAATTCCACTGAACATAACCATCAATGGCTTGATTAATAATTGAAAAATTGGTAAGAGATTCAAAATTAATTAAAGCTCAATTATCAATCAATTCCACCAATTTGAGCTCAACATGAGCTAACAAAAACATGGGTTATTTTTTGTACGATGCTGGTTCTGGTATTTCTATCAATCACTCTTCACTAAGCACAATCTTTTTATCAAACACTATAGTATAGGCTCAACGTAGAACATATGAAAAGAGTTAATTTCTATCACAATCAATTTTTTTTTCTTTTTGGTTTTATCTCTATTTCAATATCCGATAACAATTTAGATTAATTTAAGTGCTCATTATTATTTTTTTTCTTTCCAAATAATAAACTTTAAATATTTTACTAAAATTCAACTACTAATTTGATTTATTTTTTAATTTTCAAGATAAATATGATATTTTATTAGCAAAAAATAAAAAAAATCCCAAAAATCAGTAAAAAAAATATAAATATAAAATATGTCAAATATTCTTCATAGAGAATGCCACATCAGCATTCTTATTATATATTGATTGATGCGCAGCGGATGATATATAATTGACATCATTAAAGAAAAATAATTTTTTATCTGACAAGTTAATCTGGACCCAATTAACCTTAGTTGAAATTATTAATTTTTCGATCGAGATTAAAAAAATACGATAGAAATTTATGAGGGAAAAAAATTACTGTTCAAATATCCAAGGATGTGTTTGGCCATATGTAACCCTAGAAGAAGGGATTGACAAAGAAATGTAGGTGAGGAATATTGAAAACTTTATCAAAATCTAGAAAAGTTGTTTGCCACTTAATAATGTTGGCGTAAAGTGAGAATGGTAATCAAAGCCGAATAAGTGCTCTTCAAAATTTCAAATCACTAGACAATATTCATTTCTTTGCCACCAATAGGTGTCTTCCTCATCGCTCTCTACTCTCTACTCTCTTTCTATCATTATATATTCCATTAAATTTTTCAGCGGTTATTGTCAATAGCTAATTAATTTTAGTGTTTGACAAAACTATATTAGATTTTTGTTGTTATATTGTAAAATTACTAATAAGAACAAATTTTATTTATTCAAAATATAATTTGAAAAGTTGTTTGACGGATGGATGCAATTGATTCCAAATCTGACCGAACACATGCCCACCTTCATATATTTTATTACGAATCTCAATTTCATCCTCACTTTTCAATCTTCTATATCTTATAATTATGATTATGAAAAAATATATTTCTTACAAAAAAAATGAATCTAGATAAAATTGATAAATAAATATATATATATATATATATATATATATATATATATATATATATAAAGGGTAAATGTGAAGTATTTGCATAAAGAGTTTAGGAGAAAAATTACACCTCCCACTTTAAAATTTTATGTCATCTTTATAGAAAAAAAAATGAAGAAGAAGAAGAGGCATGTCATTTTAAAAGTTTTGACCGACAAAAAATCAAAAAATGTTGTTGCAAAAAAGGGTGAGATAAAGATTGAAGGTAAATTTGGTAAAAAAATAATAATATATATAAAATATAACATTTGTATAAAATTTAGGAAAAAATTAATTGCACCTTTTCCCAACATTCATTTAATGGAATCTATGAATTAAAGGCAAAATTAAGAATATTTTATATTAAATTAATAATTTAAAAATGGACAAACTTACACCTTCTTCCTAAAATAAATAAACAAATCATGCAAAAAAATTCACATCGAACTGCATCTATTCAATTATCGAACAAAAATTTTAATTATCACAATTTGTAAATAAACCTTTATTTTGATATCAATTTCAATTAATTGAAAATAAAATAAAAACAACGAAAAAAAAATTCAAAAGCTTCTGTAATTAAATTTTTAATTTTGATTTATTCTCTTGCATCTTTAATATATATATATATACATAACAAAATTTTCTCGTGATTTGAATGACTATATATAAAATAGTGATTTTTGCTAAGGATAACAATATATAAGAATATTTACCTAATTCGGGAGATTATACTTGACAATTTGGGTATGTTTTTATACTTTTCCTTTGAAGGAAGCTTTGAGCGCCCTATATATAGACTTTGCATTATTGAGTGTCAGCAATAAAAATTAAAAAATAAAAATAAAAAAGTGTACGTAGGGCTGACCCTTTTTAACACCATTTATCTCTAAATTTTGAAAACTTAATAATTGTTCATATTTGGCAATTCAAAGTTCAAAGTGATATCCATACATTCACATACATAATTTTATGTTGTTCTTCTTATAGATGTCCGACAGGGATGGCATGTACGATATAGATAGATAGTGTGTGATCAAAAGCTGCATTCATGGTGGAGAAGTCTAGCTTTTAGGCAAACCCTCGGGAAAGAAGAAAAAGAAAGGAAAAAGCTGCTTGAATCTTTCCATGGAATGGGATAAGCTTTTGCCTAAAAGGCTTTTGTACCAGCCTCTGCCTGCTTTATATATAAGGCAACATTTTACGCCTAAACCCTCTCCCATGCCCACCTCCTTTCCATAACTAACTCTCATCATTTCTTCTTTTTTGTTGCAAAACTACCAATTAAGTCTCCCATGCATACAGCGCATGGACATCAATTCTTATTCAACTGAATAATTGCTCTATGAATCATATTGATTGCACCCCCATCCCATAATCGGATTGCTTAACCTAGCTCACAATGCATGGACATCAATTCTTGTTCAACTGAATAATTGCTTTACGAATCATATTGATTCCACCCCACTCCAGAATCGGATTGCTTAACCAACCTCACAATACATGGACATCAATTCTTGTTCAACTGAATAATTGCTCTACGAATCATATTGATTCCACCCCACTCTTATAAAGTATTAGTCTTTAAAGGAGTGATCAAACATGTTTATGAAATGAATGTATTGAAGCCATTTACCCATCTATCAGAACAAACACCTCTTTCAGTATCTAAAAAAATGCAATTATTAGGATTGATGTATCTCTGAAATCGAATCATTTTCTAAGAATATATTTCTGTAAATAATAAAGATATTATTATATGGACATATTTGACTTTAAAGATCACTCACTGCCTATAAATCATATGACAATAATAACTAAATTAAATCTTCTTTATAATACAACCTTCATTATTAGTCCTACCTACCATCACTTACCAGTTTAATTATATCAAAGCTCTGCTCACTTTTTTAACATTTATAAATTCATTTTTAATAATTAATTATCATAATTCAATTAATTTCTCATACTTGATATAAATTATTTCCGTCAACTACAATAGATGAACTAATCAATTATAGTTTACTCAAATATATCATGTTTGAATATTACCAATCTCGGAATTATATATCATTGCTGTTTATTCTTTATATGTTAATGTTTAACTTAATATAACCAACTAACTAATTATTAATAACTTCAACAATTAAAAACCTCTTTATTCAAAAATTAATTCACATTATTCCCAAAATTTAATTAAACTAATTCCAATAGCCACTAATATATATTCGATAGTTCCATCAGTCATCAGGTACCCTGCTCACTGTCAGGAATTCATAATCAGTGCCTAGCCCATCATCTGTTCTTTCTTTTAGTTCACTTCTACAAATATCTATTCGTGTCCGGGACAGATTTCCATTTGGGGCAGTGGGACATTTGTCTCGTTGGCCAATTAAAACTTAGAAAAAACTATGTATTATATTTTTTTTCCTATATTCAAATGTATATTTTCCCTCACATATTTAATATATCAAATATTTTCTTTAATTAACTAATTAATATATAATTGATAATTAACATAATTAATTAATAAAGTTTATATATTGATATAAAATATAAACTTAAATTTATATAATTAATTATATAGTTTTTACTATATTTCTCATATAATTGTCATCAATTATAAAATTTTTAGTATATTACTTATATAATTACTAATAATTATATATTATTTCTATATTTTTTATAATCGTTGTCAATTATATATTTTTCATTATATTTATTATATAATGACTAAAAATTATATATTATTCTCTATGTATTATCATATAATTACTAGTATTTTAGTTGTTAATAATTAATATAATACATTAAAATAGTAATTGAGATATTATAAATTGAAATCAGTATTAAATTGAATAAATAAATAATATTTAAAAATGTAATTAAAATTAATACGCGTTCCACACTGATTTTATAGTTGTAGAGTTCATCACATTGATGCGACATAGTGAAACTAAACATGTGTCTTATTATTAGTAGTATGTGAGATCACACCTACTTAAGATGTGGCCCATGATTTGTTTTTGAAAATGACAAACCAATTTTATATTAGAGAGGGTCCCACGCCATGATTACCACGCATAATAAATTATGCCATATTTAAGGTCATGAGTCATATGTTATATATTTCATAAAAATAAAAAAAAATAAAATAAAATAAAGTAATATGTTGTATCTTCTTATGTTACGATGTAATCTTATAATTTATTGAGAGATTTAATATATATAAACTTCTCTTTAGAGTTTGAACAATATCTCATATGGACTGTTTACTCTTATTTTTATAAAGGGTTGGATACAGCTAAAGATTATTATAAACTTCTCTTTGGAGTTTGGGAAAACCTCACATGCACAGTTTTCTTTCTGCCCCAAAAAAGAAAGGAAATTACAAATGATTTAGAACTAAATAATAATTAAACCAAACTTAAATTCCACAATCCACATGTATCCTTATTTATTTGTTGGCAATTGGGAGATTTTTTTTATTTTCTTTATTCAATTTTTTTATTTATGTGTGCTTGTTTCAATATTGATGATAATTAGTTTTCTGAGGTTAGAAATGGTAAAGGGATAAAGTTTTTCGTTCCTATTTCTGCCCCATTTTTTCGTCAGCAAAAAATTTCGAATTTTTGTTTCTCTATTATACAGAAGTGGAAATTTCTGATTCCAAACCGAGTACATATTTTAATTTGAATTTTTTATTTTATTTTAATATTAACTATATTTTATATTTTATTTAATTAGGTAATTATATAATTATTTAAATAAAAAAATTATCTTAAATGTGTGTTATATTTTTACTTTATTATTTCAAAAATATTAATTATGTCAAAATATAAATTATATATATATATATATATATTTGAGACGATAGATATATATATCATCTCTGCTATAAAAAAAAATTCAAAATTGGAACAAATTATGAAAATTATATAAAAAAATATACCTCGTTTGGAGACAGAACATCACAATAACGAGTCTAATTGTCATCCCTATCAGCAGTAACAGTTTTACAAAATAGATTTTTGATGCATTTCATTAAACATAACAAAGTATCTGTACAAGTAAAATAGGGAATTAAGAATTATATACCGAATAGAAATGAGTGAATACAAAATACTATTGGAAAAATGATTAGTTTAGCTTAATTGGAAAAATATTTTACAATAAAAACTTAAAAAAAATCTAATTTTAAGGTTTTTCTAAAATTTATTATTCTAATTTTAGGTGTTGATGTGGCAACACAGAGTTGTGCGCCACTTGAAATGGAAGTGGCGCACAACTATGAAGTTGCTGCAGGTTGGTTTCCTGATTGTGCATACCCATATAGAGGTCGTTGTTGCATAGAAGGTTGTCCTGGTTGTGCCCATTTACAAGCAGGGACATATATTGGTTGTGCGTAGCTACTTGATACAAATGGATTTATGATTCGTTTCTACAGGGGAAAATACCAAATGATATCCTAGTGAAAAACATGGAAGATGCAAGTAGTGATCTAGAAAAATGCATGGAAAAACCACGTAGTACCATTAGGAAAAAGCACAAAAGACCCCATAGTAATCCAGTAAAATGTATGGGACAACCAATTAGTATCCTATTATTAGTAAAAGGCACAACAGATACTTGTAGCAGTCTAAAAGAATGCATGAGACAACCAAGAAGTAGTAAAACTATGCATGGGACAACCAAGTAGTGTCTAGTATAGAGAAGACATGCATAGAATAGACAAATAAACATCCAGAAATTGTACATGAATCTTGAAACAAATATAAGACTTTTAACAAAATTACATGCAAACTGTAACAATGGCTTCCCACTTTAAAATATATGACAAATCAACATTTGGAAATCATAACATAAAAATCTTAAATCAAACATGAGACTTTTAACAAGCTTACATGCAAATTGTAATGATGCTACTCTGCTTTCCACTTTAACTATAAGTTCCAACTTGCATTGAGTTATAGATTTTTTAATGATCAGCCAAGTATAAAGTTACATGCTAATTGCAACAATTAATTTCCGAAAACAAAATTATAGCTCGGGTTTACATTAGAAGAAGACACACTACAAAAAAAAAATCAAGATTACCAATAGAATTTTTTTTGTTGATACCAACGCATAAAAAAATATATTGGTAAATTTACCAACAAATTACCAATAATGAAAATTTATCTCTTAGTAATTTACTCATATATTACCAACAGTAGGTAAATTAAATTTGTTGGTAAAAATAATTTAGTTTTTGGTAAAATTTTTATTGGTAATTTATCAATAGATTATTTTCTATTGGTAATTTACAAATGAAAAAATTTCCGCTTGCAATTTGCCAACTAACAAATTTATGTTGGTAATTTGCCAACATAATAAATCTGTTGGTAAATTACTAATGGACAAAATTCTATTGGTAATTAAGTAATCTATTAGAATTTTTTAATTATAATTATATAAAGAATTGATTTGAATAAACTACTAATTAAAAACTAATATAATGCATTAAACATAACACATATTATATAAAACTTATGGAATATGAAATATGAAATATAGCATATTTTAGATTGTATTTATCAAATGAAAAAAACAATAAAATATCATGTATTAAACATAATGTATATTATCAAGTTCAAAAGTAATATTTAATTAGTATCATATTGATCTAGTCCTAATACAAATCTTAAGCATCTTCATCATCATTGGTAGTGAGAAAATTAGTAAATACAACTATGCTTGCAACACCACTCAAAAGTCTTTGTATCATAGTCTTCATCTCTCCTCATCCCTCTGCCTCATCTCCTCTCATATTTCATCTTGGACCGCATTTTGAATCTCCTCATAAATCTATGCCTGCCAGCAGTAGTTCAGAATTTACTATTGCAAATGTAGAAAAAAAACAAATAGCAGTTACAAAAGATTTACCCCCAAGCCCATAGCACCGTTTCTTCTTTGATGGTTCAACAACTTCAAAATAAATCTTGAACATATCTACATTGTCCGAAGAAATTCCCTCAGACTGATTTTCACTAGTGGTAGTATTCCTTCACCTTATCCAACAAACAAATAAATATATCAATTTGTACAACATTAAACATACAAAATTCTCACATTGTTTAGACCCTATTTCTTCATTCTTTTTTCTTCAATTTTCAAAAACCTCTACAGTAGAAAATAGAGGCAAATAATAATCAGTTGCCATAGCAAAATGACTGCAAGGCCAAACAACTACAATTCCCCAAACAAGTTCCTTAGATTAGCACTTAATTTTTTTTCCCACTTCTAGGGACTAGTGTTTTTGAAACTCCAATTGCACCAATAAGTTATATGAAATGACGGAAAATTTTGCAATTACAAGATGATTTCATGTTGGAACTTAATCAATCTAAAATGCAGTAAGTTAAAGTGAAGGCAAATCGACCAAGTGGGAAATAAGTAAAATGCCTAAGATACATAGAACTAGCTCCATGCTGAAAAATGAACTGAATAATAAAATATCATAGGGAAAACCAAGGGAGTAAGAAATTGTTGTACATTGTCTCAAGATCCTCGTAAACATAACAATGACCATTCAGATGAAGCCTAAATTGCGCCTGAAATATAATGAATTGAACTTAATGTTGCCAACATGCACAAAGCACGACTTTGGCATCATGGTTCTCCACTTGAGAAATCAAACACCTAATGAAGACTTTTTCCCTGACATTTACAATTTAATAAAAGTTGCTTTCTGATTTGGCAATTCTTTTTCTCAAAAATTATGACTGTAAAAAGCAATCTGCAAAGTTTTAGCCTCTACAAATAGAGGATGTAATTAATTAACATCTAGTAACAAGATAAAAATGAATGCAATCTTAATCTATGTTACCTATTTGAAAATAAATGAAAATTATAATAATGAAGCGTATCAACAAACCAGATCTCATGCTCCACAAGTCCAGAGTCGTAAATTTACTTGCTCTCATTGAAAGGAAGAAGCAAAACCAAAAGCAAGAAAATAAAATATATATAAACAGAATATGAAGATCATAAAGATCTAGCATGAACTACAATCTCCCCAAAGACCTTTCCAACACCCATTATCAGTAGTACAAGCAGATCTTTCAAGGGGGTTGAATCAAATGATAACAAAGAGAGACAAGAAAAAGCTTTAATGGATAATAGAAGGCATTTTACCAAATTATGCGAGTCATAACCATAAAAGAATACTTCTCCCTCTCCTTTTCCAATGACTGAACTCCCAATGTCTCAAACAAAGAATTAAAACAAAAATTATATACCCCACCAATTAAACACATTCATATGAAGCCTATAGATTGCACCTAAATGTATATCACAGTTAGAAATTAGGTTCATTAAGTATCCAAAGCAATAATTCTGGCCTAATCAAAAGTTAAAACCTACTGATAACCTTTTCTTTTTCTCTAACATGGCATTTACACTTTAACAAAAGGAGCTTCCTCCTCGGTGATTATTTCTTTCAAAAACCAAAATTGTTGAATGCAGTCAGCTCTCCATAATAAAGCTGATAAAGAATACAAAATCAAATTCTGGTAAGTAACTCATTATGATATAAATACCAGGCTGCTATTTGATTCATAAAACAATGGTAGATGCAGCAGGAAACAACAAACTGGACCTCCTCAATCCCCTAGCAAAATCACTTGCTCTCAATGTCATATAGATCTGTTTTGTACATATTTATCAAGGAAAAGCAACAAAGCACTCAAAAGACAATAGAAAGAGAAACCAATTATTCACTAGCATCTTGAAAATGAACAAATGTAGGTCAAAGCAATTAAATTGCCAGACAAAAAAATAACAAAATGTTGTAAAACCAAATATTTGAGTCATATATTTGGTTGAATATCATGTTCTATAATTTGGGGGCCATTACATTGTGTACTGATAAGGTTTTTGCTTGCATTTATAAGACAATGGTTTGAAGTTTTAAAAGCAACCACTTAATGAAAACATGTCTATTGGTGGGATTATTTCGAAATTCTCTTATAATTAACAAAACCAGAAAGTAACATAGCACCACACAAATGGATTTGGGTAACAAATTTCAAAAGCACTTTGGAGGTAGAGACATGAGCCTGCAATTAATGTGATATTATCTGCACCATGTGCTAGAATTGCCATACTGTTCAAATTGTAAAAACTAGATTACAAATGAACCAACTTGATCCTAACCCCTATATTATATTAACGTGAATCATGTGATATACATAGTCTAATTAACCTTATACCCTATTAACCATTATACAATATATATATATAGCCTTAGTATAAATATGATAATTATATAGAGAAGACGAAGCATATGAAGTATGCTTTTAAGCGTTAAATCTCAAAATTTACAAACAAATGAAGAGAACAGAAAGGGTCATTGACTAAGGAAAGAACAAATATAGAGAAGACGAAGCCAGCCGTGAATTAATGAAATGATTAACGAGTAAAATCTTAAAACCAGAAAATAATCGATCGGAAAAGGTCAACTTGTCAGGGAGAAATCTCTAAAAAACAAGAGACGGCAGAGGAAAGGGGGACACAGAAAGAGAGGAGAAGGGGGGGAATTAAGGAGCAGGGGAGGAAAATTAACGCATTATCTGAAACTTCAGCTTGTGGAAGAAATCTGCGATTCTTCAAACTCCGTAGATTGCAAAGGAATAATGGCAAAAAAGTCAAAGCTCCTGTCTTAGCAAGCTCCACCGGAGGAGGAACCCACAAGGATTTCTCAAAAACTGTGATGGAAAGAACCAATCTAGAGCCAGACTGCAAAATACATACTCGAATTCTATGATTTTGATGATAGAAAGTGACTTACATGAGTATATTATACGGATTTTGTCATTATAAACACGACGAATCCCAACAAACATAGCTTGTTTAAGCCCTCAGGTAACGCAGTAGGAATCTATCTCAAACTTACAAAGGAATGTTGACATTTCAAAGTTTAAATCCTCAATCCTCATGTCATATTCCGATCTTTGTGTATCTAGAACCCGATCCTTGTATCCAACAATCAGTCGACATAGAGTCCAAATTGCTTCTAAAGCCGCTCAAATCGCTGGTAAATGTATCTGCAAAACAAGAAAACAAGCCAAAATAACCATTATTTCAGAATATATAATGATAAAGCACTAAAATCCGCAAAAAAAAATGCAACTCTGTTCAAATTTGCTAACTTGTAATACTACAATTATGTGACCACCCATCTGTAAATCTCAATGATACGAAGCAAATTTTCATGAGTCACAATCGGTTAAACAGAATCGCATCCAATAGAAATTCCTAGTGAAACAACCTTCAAATTCCCAGGAATGTACATGTAAAGGTATAAATAAGAAAACAAATTATCATTCATGTAAAATTTCATTTCTCGACATTAAGCAATCGAATTCGATCCTCTATTACACACCTATAAGAAATTACCTCTGCATTAGCTGCAGATGCTCCACATTTATTTATTCAGATTTCGTCAAGTTTAATCGTTATCGCCTGTTTGGATAGCGGGAAAGGAGAAGAAAGAAAGAGCAAGAAAATTCACAAAGAAAACCAGAAAGAGAAGAAGAGAGACAAGAATACCAAAGCCTTTCACCAAAGTCGAACCAGCAACTGATTTCGAAACTAGAACCAGCAATTGAAGAGAGTACCGGAGCCTTTCCTGAGAAAGAAGACCTGAAGAAGCTGTGAAGTGCTTTTGCGTCAGCCGTGAAGGACAAGGGAATAATGTTTTCTTTCAATTAGGTTATCATATTCAGGTGAGAGAAATATCGAGGAAAGAAAGGAAGAGCGCCAAAAGCTAAACGGTGTCACTTTATTCACATATTAATTAAGAGTACAAAAATGCTAATTTAAATTAAAACATATGAAGTTTTATTATTATTTTTTAATAACTTAAACAATATTTTTTTAACTTATATTATAATTAAATTTTATTTCTTATTACTATTATTTAAAAAATTTATCTCCAAAATATTTTGAATAAAATTTAGAATTAATTATATTATTACAAATGAACTCTAATTATCAAAAGGTTGAAATAAAACCTAAAACATAACCCTAAAGGGAAAAATTAAAAAAAAAAAAAGCACTAAAAACCAAATGGAAAAACTTCATGGCCTATGAAACTATTTTAAACGATTTTTTTTTTACCCTAAAAGCTAGCCATTATGAGTAAATCTCATAATAAATACAGTTGTTTGAACGAGTTTCGATTTGATATATTATCATCCTCATAACTCAATCGGTGTCAAAAGCTATGGTCTTTCAAAGTTGACATACGCACAAAATTCATTTGTTTTCTATCAAAATACTGCAGAAAAACTTCAAAACTAATTCATCTTGTCCGCATCATTAATTTTTAAATAAAACTTATTTGATTAAACTGAGCTTAATTAATTTCATCAAGTTGAGATTTTATTGATAAATTGAAATTCAATTTAACTTCAATTTAAATTAACGGGATTTAGCTAATTAATTTGTTTTAATAATTTTAAATTGGAATTTAATCGATTAAATTAGATCTTAATTAGTTTAATTAATTAATTAAACTTAAAATGATTCTCAAAATGAACCTTAATAATTAAATTGAGTTCCACTTGAATAATTTTATTAAATTAACTTCAATTGGAGTTTAATTGATTAATTATGGGTTAATTGATAATATAACATAAAATAGTTAATTTGATATTTAATTGATTAAATTGAACTTTAAATAGGGTTTAATTGATTAATTACATTTGATTGATATAAATTGGGATTCAATTGATTAAATTAAGGTTTAACTAATTAAATTGGGGTAATAGTCTTAAATTGAGATTCAATTGATTAAAATAATATTTTCATTTATTAATGAACTTAAATCAATTAAATTGATCATAAATTTCAAAATGATTAAATTAGAGTTCAATTAAGGAATTGGACTTAAATTGATGAACTAGTTTCAAATTGAATTTCAATTGACTCAATAATTTGATTAAATTGACTTAAATTTAGATTAAATTGATTAATTGAGAGGTTGATTGATTAATTGAATTTTAAATTGATTAAATTGAGCTTACATTGGAGTTCAATTTATTAAATTCAATCAAATTGGGGTTCAAGTGAGTAATTGAACTTCAATTAATTGAATTGTAATTTAGTTGAGTAATTTTATTTTAGATGAATAATTTCATTTAATAGTCTTAAATTAAGATTCAATTGATTAAATTGGAACTCAATTGGTTAAATTACTAATTGAACTTAAAATAATTAGTAATTTAATATAAATTAAACTTCAATTAATGAAATTTGAGTTTAATTGATTAAACTATTTTTAAATTGAACTCAATTGATTAAATTGATATGCGACTTAATAATTTTTTAATTTACTTAAATTGGAATTTAATTGATTAATTTAGGGTTTATTGATTATTTAAACTAAAATTGATTAAACTGATATTTAACTTATTAATTTGATAAAATGGTCTTAACTCTTGAATTGAAGTTCAATTAATTAAATTATGGTTTAATTGGTTAAATTACTAATTCATCTTAAAAATATTAAATTGAATATAATCAATTAATTGAATTGAATTTAAAATGAATAAACCATTATTAAATAGAATCCTAATTGTTTAAATTGAGATTCTACTGAATTTAATTTGATTAAACTGACTTAAATTTGGATTAAATTGTTTTAATTAACATAAATTAGGGTTCTTAAGTGAATAAATTGGAATAACTTGATTAAATTGTCAGTTAAACTATCTTTATTTGAATTTATATTAATTAAATTGTGAATCAATTGATTAAATTTATAATTAATTGATAAAATTGACTCAAATTATGGTTCAATTTATTAAATTGAGTTAAATTGATTAACTAATTTGTTTAATTTTAATTAATCAATTCAATTCAAGTAATTTTAGTCATTAAAATTTAATTTTTAATATATTTTTTAAATAATTTAACAATGGATTTTCCAATGAATACATGTATGTTGGTAATTACCAACGACAATTTTTGTTGGTGAACACCAATATAATTAATTTCGTTAATAATACCAACAGATATATATTCGTTGGTATTTACCAACGAATTGCGATATATTATTATTTTTCATTGGTAATCCATTGGTAAATTTTGCGTGACAAATTGTCACACAAAATTTACTAATGAACAGTGATCCGTTGGTAATATTTTACAATTTTTCATTCTTTATGTTCCTTGTCCATCTATTGGTAATTGCCAAAGAATGTTGCTCATTTGTAAAATCCATTAGTAAATTGAAGTTTTCTTGTAATAGCATGGAAAATTTTTTGAATATATTCTTTTATAAGTGCAAAAAGTACTGAATGATGATATAAAATACCAATAGCTGAACCCCACTAATTACATCATTAACCAATTCTTTGGTTGCTTCAATCTATTCGGTTGAGCCATTTATATATATTGTTATCTCTGTTGAAGGATTACCAGGAAGAAGGTGGAGGGAAATTATCTGCATAAAGAGGTAAGTGATTAACAATTTTCAAGCAAAAGACGAGAGAAAATGCACTTAAAAGAAACATTTCATCATTTATGTCATAAGAAATTGATATGGCCTCCAATAGCATCAAAAATGAAATATTCAAATGACGATGAACCTTCTAGATATCCAACCAAAAGATTTTGAGGCATGTAACAATTTTGGACAACCATACTTAGCAATCACATCATTGATAAGCTCTTCCACCTTCACTGGACAGGCGCAACCTCAAAGTGGACAGTCCCACAGCCTTGCACCACTTCAAGATATGTAAGAAGCTTCTTACATATTCTTTTACTGAAAAATAAAAATGGAAAGAAAAAGAAAAATGTGTGAGTCGTCAAATTCTACTACCACAACCAGAAAAGGAGAGGAACCAGCCATCATAATTGACCTCGGTACAGCCTACTCACTGCATCGCCATTTGGCAACATGACAGAGTGGAGATCATACTGTTGTGGAAATCGGGTTAGTTTCCACCAAAATGAATAATTGTGCCAAAAATTAAGACAAAGAAAAATTATCAGGTAGTTGGTGGAGTCACAAATGGTCTCCCTTAAAAACCAACTTCCTTAGACTCTTAGAGTCTTGGTGATAGAATTTTTCTCAGATAATTTAAATCATAATATATCACAAAGTAAAATACCCGATAATAGCTATTAAATAGAAATAAAAAAGAGCATCAGAATTTAATGAGATTCGGTCAATTATGCCTACGTTCTAGGACACTACTAAAATAATATTCCACTATTTCAAAAAAATATTACAAAGTGAAATATTACAAGAGAGAGAGAAAATACAACCAATCTTAGAAGTAGGGGGATTAGTGTTTTTGGGATGAATTGTTAAGAAGGGGATAAAGCCATTTTATAGGCTAATGCTATTGTGAAAATTTGTTAACTTTTCGATGTGGAATTGTCACATCACATTTCAACAAATCTCCACTTTGGCGATCTCACAATTCCAAACAAACATTCTCTTTACAAATTTCAGTAATGTCTCCAAATGCGCTTCGAAGTGCCCAATTTCAAATTCTAATAACATTTATCAAGTCCAAACAATGTTGGAACTTGACAACTGTCACAACTTTTGTTGTCATATCTGCGGGATTTTCAGCAGTCAGAATATTCTAAAGTAGTATCCCACCATCTTCAAGAATTTTCCATACAAAATGATATCGAACATCGATATGTTTCGTCCTTGTATGATAAACTTGATTCTTTGCTAAACAAATAGCACTTTGACTGTCACAATGCACTTTGACATGCTTCTGACCAATTTCCAAGTCATTCAACAACCCTTGAAGCCAAATTACCTCCTTAACAGCTTCTGAAACTGCCATGTACTCTGCCTCTGTTGTAGACAAAACAACTGTTGACTGCAAGGTGGAATTCCAACTAACCGGTGCCTTTGCAAATGTGAACACATAACCGGTAGTAGATCGACGTTTGTCTAAATCACCTGCATAGTCGGAATCACAATATCCAACTATATACTAACCACTTTTTTTATCCCACTCAAACATTATACCAACATCTACAGTATTTTGAATATACCGTAGAATCCATTTCACAGCTTGTCAATGTCTTTTTCCAGGATCATGCATGTACCTGCTCATAACTCCAACTGCTTGTAAAATGTCAGGCCTCGTACACACCATTGCATACATCGAGCTACCAACAGCATTTGCATATGGAACATTTGACATATATTTTCGTTCTTCATCACTTTTCGGAGATAAAGATGCACTGAGCTTAAAATAAGGAGCAAGTGGAGTATTAACTGATTTTGTCTTCTTATTTATCCCAAAACGCTTTAGTACTTTTCTCAGATATTGTTTCAGAGTCAAACAAAGTCTCTCCAATTTTCTGTCTCTGCATATCTCCATACCGAGAATCTTCTTAGCTTCCCCTAAATCCTTCATTTCAAATTCCTGATTTAGTTGAACTTTTAACTTCTGAATCTCTCATTCATCTTTCGAAGCTATCAGCATATCATCAACATAAAGGAGAAGATAGATAAATGAACCATCCCGTAGCTTGCGCAAATATACACAATGATCATATTTGCTTCTTGTGTATTTCTGTCTTATCATAAACTTGTCAAATTGTTTGTACCACTGTCTTGGAGATTGCTTCAATGCATACAACGATTTGCTCAATTTGCACACCAAATTTTCTTTTCCAACAACTTTAAATCCTTCTGGCTGAGTCATGTAGATTTCTTCTTCTAAGTGTTCATGTAAAAATGCAGTTTTTACATCCAGCTGAACTAGTTCCAGATCAAATTATGCTACCAAGGCCAACAATATTCTAATGGAGGAATATTTTACAACTGGAGAAAACACTTCATTATAATCAATTCCCTCCTTCTGAGCGTAGCCTTTAGCTACCAATCTTGCCTTGTAGCGGATATCATTCTTATCAGAAAAATCCGTCTTTCTTTGCATAAACCCATTTACAGCCAATCGTTTTCTTTCCCTTTGGCAGATTTGATAGCTTCCATGTCTGATTCTTTTCAAGGGACTGCATCTCTTCTTTCATAGTCTTTCTCCACTTTTCTTCTTCTGAGCTTTGAATAGCTTCACAATAAATGGAAGGAATCTCATCATCTACTGAAGATATATAATTAGTCATATATTCAAGTCGAGCAGATTTCTTAATATTCCTTTTCGGCTTTCGTAATGCAATTGACTCAAGTTGTTGAGGAGGTTCTTGTGCTAAAACCTCTGCTTCCTCATCTGATCCATCTTCTACCATTATCTCCTCTTCTGCCGTAGGAGTAATTTTATCAGACTTTACAATTTCTAGATCAACAATTCTTTTTCTATCAAACTCCACCTGTTTGGGAGTTTCCTCCACCTGCTGTGGAGAACCATCTGTCTGCTCCTTTGTTATCTTTAACATGGTAGACTCATCAAAGGTAACATCTCTACTAAAGATTATTTTCTTCGTCTCTGGACACCATAGTCGATATCCTTTGATACCAGAGGATATCCCCACAAATATAGCTTTCTTTGCCATTGGATCTAACTTCGATTCCTTAACATGATAGTATGCAGTGGAACCAAACACATGTAAGGAATTATAATCTGTAGCAGGTTTTCCATACCACACCTCCAAAGGTGTTTTTCCATTGATAGCAGTTGATGACAAACGATTAATGAGATGACATGCGTATGTTACAGCCTCAGTCCAAAACTGTCTGCCTAATCCAGCATTAGACAACATACACCGAACTTTCTCCAGTAGAGTTCGGTTCATGCGTTCAGCCACCCCATTCTGTTGTGGTGTATTTCTGACAGTGAAATATCGAACAATTCCTTCATTTCTGTAAACTTTCATGAAGGGATCACTTGTGTGCTCTCCGCCATTGTCTGTGCGAAGACACTTGATCTTTCTGCCCGTCTGAGTTTCTACCATCTTCTTCCAGATGAGAAAAACTCCCAACACTTCATCCTTTTTCTTCATTGTATACACTCATACTCTTCTTGAACAATCATCAACAAATGTAACATAGTAGTGTTTACCTCCCATTGAAGCAGTTTTGGAAGGACCTCATACATTTAAGTGAACATAATCCAGAATACCCTCGGTATTATGGATTGCAGTATCAAACTTCACTCTCGTCTGCTTCCCTTTGATGCAATACTCACAGAAGTCTAATTTGCAGGTTCGCACTCATTACAATAATCATTGATTCGCCAAAAGTTCTAAAGATTTTTTGCCTGCATGCCCCAAGCGCATATGCCACAATCTGGTTGTTTCTAGCACTTGGTCATCACTAGAAACTGTTGTTGTTGTTCCAACAACTATGTTGCCTTCATAGTAATACAAGTTGTTGCTCCTTTGAACTCCTTTCATCGCCACAAGTGCTCCAGATATAACCTTTATTACTTTATTTTTAATGATTATAGTGAAACCCTTTCTCCCAAGGATTCCCATAGAAATGAGATTTTTCGTTAGACTAGACACATATCTTACATCTGTCAGAGTTCTGATTGATCCATCACAATTCCTCAATTGGATTGAACCAATTACAGTTGTTTTGCAAGGGCTGTCATTTGCTGTATAGACAACTCCACCTTCAATTTCTTTAAAATCGAAAAACCATTCCCGATTGGGACATATATGGTGGCTACAACCTGAATCCAGGATCCAAGCAGTCGAACTGCTTATTGATGACATCAATGCTAATGAAAAATCTGAATCATCACATTCAGCTACATTTGAATCTGCAACAGCCTTGTCTTTGCCAGATTTGCTTCTCAACTTAGGACAATCTTTCTTCCAGTGCCCCTTTTCTCAACAAAAGGCACATTCATCTTTGCCCACTCTAGACTTTGATCTGTCTTTCTTTCCCCTGTTCTTATTTTTCGAACGACCTCTTACTATCAAAGCTTTTGCTGCTCCACTGGTGCTATCCTTATTGTCTTTTCTCCTCAATTCATAGTTGTATAGTGCAACACATACTTCACTAAGAGACACCTCAGCTTTCCCATGGAGTAGAGTAGTTTCTAGAAACTCAAACTCCTCAGGAAGGGATCCCAACAACATTAGGGCCAAATCTTCATCTTCAAATGTCACATCCAAGTTCATCAAATATGCTACAAGTTGATTGAAATTGGTGATGTGATCATTCATCGTGGTACCAGGAACATATGTGAATCTGAACAGTCTTTTTTTCATATGAAGCTTATTTTGACTGCTCTTTTTCAAGAATTTTTCCTCTAGTGTCTTCCACAATTTACTTGCAGAAATTTCTTTACAAAAGACATATTTCTGCTCTCTGGACAAGCACGATCGAATTGTACCACATGTCAAACGATTGATTGTCTTCCATTCCTTCTCATATGCACCTTCTGGCTTTTCTCCCTCAATGGCAATTTCTAAGCCTTGCTGAAATAAGGCGTCTAGAACTTCACTTTGCCACGTGCCGAAATGACCTGTACCATCAAAAATCTCCACTGCAATTCTCGTATTTGCCACAACAGTTCTCGCCAAAATTGATGAAGTATAAGCTGTTGTGTCCATTGTGGATTTTTGTCCGTCTCTTGCCATTTCCTCTTTAAGACTATTTAATCACTTTCAAATGCGGACTACCCAATAATCCAAGGAAACCTTTCTGATGTAGAATATCAGTTTACGCCGCAACTACAGAGCATATAACTCGGTAACCTTGACTCTGATACCAATTGTTGTAGAAATTGGGTTAGTTTCCACCAAAGTGAATAATTGTGCCAAAAATTAAAACAAAGAAAAATTCTCAGGTAGTTGGTGGAGTCACAAATGGTCTCCCTTAAAAACTAACTTCCTTAGACTCTTAGAGTCTTGGTGACAAAATTTTTCTCAGATAATTTAAAACACAATATATTACAAAATAAAGACCCAACAATAGCTATTAAATAGAAATAAAAAAGAGCACCAGAATTTAACGAGGTTCGGTCAATTATGTCTACGTCCTCGGACACTACTAAAATAATATTCCACTATTTCAAAGAAATATTACAAAGTGAAATATTACAAGAGAGAGAGAAAATACAACCAATCTTAGAATTGGTGTTTTTGGGATGAATTGTTAAGAAGGGGATGAAACCCTTTTATAGGCTAATGCTATTGTGAAAATTTGTTAACTTTCCGATGTGGGATTGCCACATCACATTTCAACACATACCAATTGACCTGGGTAATAGAATGACACCGTCTTATGTGGCTTTTACTGACACTAATGATTTTATCGGCAATACTGTTAAGAATCAGCTCGCCTTCAACCCTACTAACACCGTTTTTAATATATGCTTCTTTGAAAAATTTCAACCTCCATACAAAATTGTAAGCTAAAAAATCTATAATGGAGCCCACTATGATTAGTTTTCGATTCGAATCTGTTGCTAATTGTTGATGGCTTCTGTAACACCAACTTCAAATTAGGGAATGTTATGTGAAGCATACATGACTTCTCATTATCATTAGAAACTCTTTGAAAGTAACAATTTTTATTTTGGGTAATAAAATGGTAATGGTATATAACTCATACATATAATGGTGATTTTTTAATAGTTATTGTAAACATCACAATCCTTATTATTAATTAACATTAAATACTCATAATTATTATATAACTAATTACGATCATTAAATTTTTTATCTAACAGATGAAAAATAATACTAATGAAACCGTAATTATTAAAATATCACTCATATATATAAGAGAGATTTTTTAATGGTTACGATTTTATTGGCAACTATTATAATTCTTAATGTCAAATAATATTAAATGTTATAACATTAAATACTTATAATTATAATATAACCAATAGAATTATTAGATTTTTTTTATTTAATGGATGAAAAAATAATACCCAATAGAACCGTAACTATTAAAATATCACTCATATATATAAATTGGAATCAATTAATCTTGTGATTAGTTTGAATAATTTTAAGGAGTTTTATATTTTTATTTTAAAATACCCTTTCTACGATGTCTTTGTTAGTTGGCAATTTAACCATGAAATAAGTGCAAATTATATCACAGATGTGTATTCATTATGTATCGTGATTCCAATTTTAAAACGACATTGTATTGTTCTTTTAGTTAAATGATTCACGCATGTAACGATCTAAATGCAAAGTATTTTTATTATCCATCGTATTCTTATTTTTCATCATCATCATTTTCTTCACAAAGATAAAAGAAAAAAGAAAATTATTTCTCTCTTATATAACTATGGTAGAGGAAAAAAAATTTTAATTTGCATATTTGATTTAATTTTTAGTATTTTTGATTTTTTTTTGCTATTGTTATAATTGTTTAGAATGAAAAATTATTAGTTTTTGATATATTTGTTTATGAAAATTGTTGAAAAACGAAAATATTTGAATTAAAAATCAGTCATAGTGATAAAATTGAGATGTTGAATGTTAAAGATGATAAATTTGTTAGAAACATGCAAGTTTTATTATTTAGAACTTAAAAATTCATTGTTTATAGTTATAACTTACAAATTCATATTCTTTAACTTACCGATTTATCATTTATATATAACTTACATGTTTATCAGTTATAACTTACAGGTTTATTATATGTAATTTATGAGTTTATCAATTATAACTTACAGATTTATTATTTATAACTTATAGGTTTATCATGTATAACTTATAGATTTATCATTTATAAATTTATAAATCCAATATATTTTAGGTTATATACAAATGTATATATTTGACTAGCATTATAATTAATTCAAAACACCGATTTTTAACTTGTTGATTTTTGAAAAATACTTAATTTACATTTTCAATTATCATATATATTGATTAATGAATTAATATTATTAATTATTATTGATATAACATTCTTTTTATTTTGATAAGCCCTACCTCAAATACATGTCATCTCATTATTAATACAATGACAATTGTCAGATAAATGATTAATTAATATTATCTTGGTTTTTATCTTTCAATTTGTTAAGCTAATTAATCTAGATTTATCGTAGACAACTATTCTTATAATTTGAAGGAATAATGCCTTTTTTTTTTTAATTTCCCATTTGTTAAATATCTCGAGTCCATATTGCAAGATGGACAAGGATCCAGGTATAACAATATGTAATAAGCGGTAAAAGTGATATTATAGTTGAGTGCATAGTGGGCCTTCGGACTTTAGCCTTTGTTTGTTTCTATGGAATTGAACAGAAGAGTTGGGAAAAGAAATAGGAATTCTCACTTTTCATTGTTAGGATAAAAACTTCAGCAGGGAAACAAAAAGAAAACGAGGGAAATTAAATTTCCCAATTTACTCACAATAATTTCCTTCCAAATTGGTGGGAAGGGAGTAACTTGTGCTGAATTCCCAACTTCTTACAAACCAGAGCCTCTATTTCTAACTTTCATTTTGATTCGTTTAAGGTAATCGAACAATAGAAAGGAAATTAAAGTAAATCTCTTTCCTTTTCGTCTTATTCCCTTAATTAAAGCAGACCAAAATTTTCTTGCTATACTTTGTATCCAAACAATGGCTTAGTGCTTGAGATAGAATTCAATTGGCCTCTGTTGGATATGGACTTCAGGAAGGCTTGTCTTATCCTTGTTAAATAGCTGATTGATATGATTGAGGCTTGTCTTATCCTTCTTCTATTGCTGCTACCCAACTTCATAAAATCTTTTTAAATTCATAATATCCTCATCTGAATTGCTTTGGCATATGAGTTGTTCACAAATTTATCTGTAGTTTATTCAATTTGTTCACTATTTGTCACTAACAATCTACTTGCATATGGTCACAGATGCAAAGCGATTAGTTGGTGGGAGATACTTTGATGCCTCTGTGCAGAGTGACATAAAGCTTTGGCCCTTTAAAGTTGCAGCTGGCGCTGTTGAGAGGGCTTAGAGGACTCTCTCATCCACTGCTCAGGCAAGTATAGAAAGTATGGTTTATATGAGAGTACTGATTTCTACACAACTATTACCTAGCGAGATTTAAGTTCCTAAACTAGGAACGACAATTGGATCTGTCCCTGCACCAAACCTGCTACGAATGGAGCAATTTTTAAAAAAAATTATATTTATACCATGCCCCAAACCTGTATATGCTTTGTCCCGTTCCCCCCTCCCATGATATATGTATATATATAACATAGTTAATAATTTTTTAAAATTA
The DNA here is from genome assembly GCA_023653625.1 of Triadica sebifera. Taxonomy (NCBI): domain Eukaryota; kingdom Viridiplantae; phylum Streptophyta; class Magnoliopsida; order Malpighiales; family Euphorbiaceae; genus Triadica; species Triadica sebifera. The sequence continues at coordinate 17,203,702 of CM042896.1, read as the reverse complement.
TAAAATAAAATAAAATATTTAAAAAAACTTATTTAAAATTTTATTTAATTAACTAATTAAGTAAAATAATAAAAAAATTAATATTAAAATAAAAAATTAATAAAATTGGAGGTTGGATAGGAGATTTCCGTCCTGAATGACGCAAAGATGGAAACAAAAAGTTTTTTTCCATTGGAAAACAAAGGGATAAATTACAGACAGTACTCCAATAATATGACGCGTAACAACTCAATATTTGAATTATTATTTGTAATAGAAAAATACTCAAACTATTATTTTAGATTTATTAACGGTGAAAAGAATTTTATGTTCAGCCAAAGCACGAATTTTATATTTTTGTTGATGCGCAAGTCAACTCTCATCTCCCAGTTTTTCTTGAAATGAAATTGAATCCGAAGAAGCAAGAACCGATAGCTTGCTACAAGTTCAAGCCACCTGGTTTAGCTGCGGAGGTGCAGCGATTGGGGTATGCCTTTCGCAGAAGATATCAGATGCCATCACAGCAACAACATTCATCAAGGGCTGAGCAGCCACGTTGACCGCAAACCGGTCTAATCAGGCAAAGCTTTCATTATTCAACGCCGAGTCTATCTTTCCAAAACATAATTTCTCATTCACAAAACCATCTGCCAAGCTGAAGAAGGAGGTTTACATGACAAAAAGATTTATCTTTCACGGCTCAAATATCGCAGCCCTCAAGGCCAAATCGGCAAGCCAAGCTGTAAAAAATTCTACAAAAGTTGAAGCTGTGACAGGTCTAATATGGAAATGCGCGATGACTGCATCAAGATCCAACAAAGATCATGCAAGGCTATCAATAATCTCACAATCTGTGAACATACATAAAAGAACGGTGTCTACTTTGGCTGAACATAAAATTCTCATCACCGTTAATAAATCTAACAGAGAATAGCATTAGGTGCTTTTGTGCTACAAAATAATAGTTTAAGTATTTTTATGTTATAAATAATAATTTAAGTACTGAATTGTTATGCGTCATATTGTTAGGCTACCATCTGAATTGTTATGCGTCATATTGTTAGGCTACCATCTGTGTAATTTATCCAAGAACAAAGTGAAATCGACGACAGAATGGAAGTTTGAGAATTAAGAACAAAGAAACTGAAATCCACTTCGAACCCACTCCTAAGCTAAATATGGATCTTTCATGGACGAGCAGAGTCCATGATGTTATTCTTGTTATGTGACACTGACTAATCCATTCTTTTTAGCTGCTCCATCTCAATTACCGCTAGAAATAATTTATTATATATATATATATATATATCAAAATGGCTGTCCATTTTTGTGAAAAAAAAAATAACTTTTTATTTTTGGGGGAAGGTGGGAAGAACGCGGAAACTCCTGCCCATCAAAGACTGCTGAAACAATTGACCACTCATTCCATGCGTAAGCCAAGCCAAGCCAGCCAGCAGGACTCGTGTATCTCATCTTTCAAGGCACAATTATTGGTGGGCCGGCTGAATTATTGGTATGCAATTCTCTATTTGTCTCGTTATATGCATTAAGGAAATTATGTTCCTGTTTGACCATAACGACAAAACTTCCTATATACCATCCGTGTATAACCTATCAGCTTAGATTTAGCAGATCATCACATATATTTAAAACAATTTCACTTACCTGGAGGGACCCATATACAGAGTTTTCGTATCTAATATGGCATTCAACTAAATCATGAACAGTTTGATCCAAATGGGTTAAGGGAAATGTGGTGACTGTCCCACTCCTCCATCTGGCAGGCTTTTAAGATGCGATGAAAAAGGGTCATTAAGTCGAATCACCCTTTGCATCCACTTTCCTCAATTAGTGTTTTTCAGGGACCAATGGATGTATAATTTAATCACAAAGTGAAAAGCAAAAGAGCATTAGTTATGCAAAAAGGAGTATTTGATTATGATTGCCTTATATATCCCGCCAACAAATACACCTACTGATTCATCGTAATATCTACAATTTTGGCGAATTAAAAATTTAACATCCAAAGATTCATTTAAACAGTTTTGTTTCTTATCCATGTTCAGGACCAGTAAAAGCTGAATGCAAATGAGCAACAGAACAACTACATAATCTATATGTATAGAAGCGACATAAAAACTGCTAATCACCAATTGAACAAGTTATATACAAGACTTGTAAATGTCATTTATAACACAAACCACTTGTAGCCAAAGACGAAACATGCGGTGTTCAAAATTGATACCTAGATTTCAGAGCACCATATCAGTTGCACTGCATTCATTGCTGATGAAACTCGTACTGCGGCTTTGAAGAAAAGTTTGAGGAATAAGTTCCCACAATTCAACAGCATTATATGAAAGCACTGCAAATCAAACACCACACCAGAAAATGCAAGGCAAATTTGACAAGTCTATTTTTCTCCATAGCTGACAGTAGTCGATCAAAACTTAATTTCACAAGTTTTTTCTTTTCATTTTTCTTGTTTATCCTTGGCCACATAGTTCAACCAGTGAGGCCTAAGATAGACAGCATAAATATCACCTATTGATGAAAATACGTGCAGCAAGTATTGATCAATGGAAAAATGCACTGTAGAGAAAAAAATGCAAATATCATTTCATAGATTTCCTTTATGGAATGGGGTTAGTAAACAATGAAGCACCAACCACTCTAACCGTCCTTAAATCTTTAAATAAATGACTCTTTTAGGTTGACAAATGCCCATTCACTCCAAGGAGAGGGCGAAGGCATACACGGACTTCATGTTCTTCTGGCCCTACACGATGTTTGGGAACAATAATTTCAAGCATCGTTCCTGTTTCGTCACGGTATGCTTCCAATTTAGCATCTTCTGGAATGCGGTTTGGAAGGGGAATCTCTCTAATGAATTCCCCTGGAGGGCAGTGCTCTGGTGTTGGATCTGTTAGCTTAAATGTCCTATCATGTCTCTTAATAAATGGCATGCAGGCTGTACTTATACAAGATATCTTCACAATTCCATGCAAATTAGTGTTCCTCCAAGTGACTTTCACCCTTTGAAGATCTGCAAAGGGCAAGCTGATGATGATTAAGAATGCTTCATCATCTTCATATATTGTTTTCGCTGCTGTAACAGGCCCATATACATTCTTCATTACCCCACTGAACTCATTAATCCATGCTGGCTCAACTGGATGAATATTCATATCAACTCTATCACCATGAGAGTTGTTAGCTAAGCATTCGTCATCATTTCCATGTGGCAAATAATCCTTCTTCCGCTTGTGACAGACAGGTGAAAGATCCATGATCTCACCATTGCTATGGTCCGATGACTGAGTTGAGAGATTCAAACCAGTCCCAGTAAGCAATTTTCTTGGGTGGGAGCTTCCATTACCCTTTAATGGATGAAGGGGACGCTCAAGCTCAAATTCTGTGTTTGGAAGGTTCCTCCACGAACCAAAATCACTAGCTTCAATAGGAATTGAGAAATTTATGTCGCGGCCTGTAAGCTCCATCCACCTTTTCCTCTCTTCTTCCTCAAGATTCATGAGAGTGGGTGATCTAACAATCTCTATACCATGAACACATTGAGGATTAGAGAGACCCCTGTAATGCTTCCTCTGCATCCTATGAGATCGAACAAACCCCTTATCAACACTGAATGGAAATGGGCGCTCCCCTTGGCGAGAATGCCCGTTCATGTAACTCCTGAGCTGCATCTTACCCAAGGCATTTTCAGGCCTTTCCTTGAAAACCCACATGTACATGTTCTCCATGTCATGCTGAACCAAGAAAGCATCAAGCTGCAAATCTGACTTCTCATACCCAGACACACCATTACTGTCCCTAATTATCTTTCCCTTTGACTTTTCATTCAGAACAGGCTTGAAATAGAAGCTAAAGAAAAACCAGGCACCCCAAATGCTATCAAGCCGTTTTGTGCATTTCTTTGCAACTTTCGGGACACTAACGACTGTCTCAACCTCATAAGTTTGAGGCGCAAGACCAACATCTAAAATGTCACATGGATCATTCCACACCAAGGAAGGAGGTGGACTAGGCTCAGACGATAATGGGAGATTGATATCTGGAGGACGTGAAAGAATGACTGATCGTTTCATCTCTCTTTCCAACTCATCATGTGTCAGAGAACCTGAATCCATCGACAGAAATGTAGATGGATGATAATTCTCCATAGACAAGGTTGTAAGGAGAGCTTCCCCCATATTTTTTTTTTTGCCCTTTTCCTTCTCTTTTATTTTTCTTGCTTCTGGGTTGTGACTTGAGAGCCACCACAGTTATTAGAAAATCATCAATAGCACCATGAATCAAATAGAAACTCCAAAAAAATTTCAGCAGAGCACCCAATCAATCAACAAAACCAAATAAACAACTCATAAATCTCTTCATCTTTTAAAATTTCAAAACAAACCAGTATGATAAATCAGAAATATTCATTAAAAATTTCAGAAATAAGCAAATGGTTGCATCAACATCATTGGTATGTCATCAACCTGCCAAAGGAAAAGTAAGAGAGAGACGTCAACTAAACACGTTCAAACTTAAGCTTGAGTTACAGATTTACAATCATATGCTGCCAAAAGGAAATTTTAACCATATTTTTTCAAGATAAACCAAATTAATAGAGAAATCAATAAATAGAAATGAACTCTCAAATATCTTCCGTCTTGAGGTCTGAAACTCCAAAAAATAATAAAAATATTCGCCCACCAAAAAGGCCTTAAAATTAAGTTAAAGCTAAAATTAAGTCACTCTGCAATATCCCAGAATCCCCAAACGGGCAAAAAACCCTATTAAGCGAACGTCTCCGATTTAACAGGAAACCCATATGAATTAACCCTCGAGAGATTAAAATCTCCGAGAAAGTTATCTTCTTAGGGTTTCTCAGCTACCAAACAGATATGAGAACCGAAAAAAACAAACATACAAAGAATTCCAAAATCCCTAGAATCTGATGAAAATTCGGAGAAAATAAGTAGAGATTCAAAGTGATCAAATCAGACCAGAAACAGAACCCTAAATCCCCAAAAAAGTAAATACTGAAAATGAATAAAATCGAAGAGATTCGAAAATTACCTAAAAGGAGAGACTCCAAATCCACCCAAAACAGAGGCTTACACATTCGATCCCCCTTTTGAGAGAGAAGGAGCGAGAGAGAGAGAGAGAGAAACGGAGGGTGTTAAATGAGACGGAGTTAAATAGGAGAAACTGAGAAAGACCCTACACCAGATAACGGTGAGTGCTGCTGATGAACGACGTTAAGTAACGGTAGAGGAGATTAGGGGTCAAAAGAGGGTCCCCTGAAGCCAAGTGGTCCTGTCTTTGTGTGTTTTTGCATCTGTTTGTCTTAATTAAATTTGTTTCTATTTATGTAATATAATTTTTTTTATAATCATACAAATCAGATATAATTTATAATTATATATTAAATTAATTTATATGATCCCAAACTGCAAACAGCTCCAGCAATCTCTCTCTTTTTACATTTCTATTGGACAAGAGATTTATATATTTTCTGTGGTTGAATCAATTAACTTAGTAGTCAAATATTTAATTATAATATAAAAAACTATACCATAATTCAAATTTTAATATTTGTATTTTATGTTAAAAAGAAATACTTCCACAAGTGATGCAACATCAGGAATTCTCACATTAAATTTATTAATATATAATAAATAAGCACATAATATTCATTATATATACCTATTATGACAATTTAAAATTAAAAAAATTAAATAAACCTTAAAAAGAAATAAAGAAAATTATTTTCGTTTTTTTGCATGTGATTTTAAAATACTTTTTCATTTTTTTTGAAAAGGAAACCATATTCTTATCAAGTAAAAAGAGAATAAATATGAGAAGATGCATGTTAATTTATTTTTCTATCATTTTCATAGGAAAATAAAAGGAAGAAAAGAAAGAAAAAGACTTCCACTATTGTGGAAACAAAAACCCATTTCCATGCCAAACAAATCAAAATCTGCATTATCTAAAAAGCAATAGGGAATTGTGTTCCTTATTACTTCTTAGGCACTTTATTTTATTTTTTTTAATTTTAATATTCAAAAAGTGAAAGTCAATATAAATTATTAAGTCAAGCTTTTCATGCAGTTGAATTTATTTATGACCATCTATTCATATGCTTGATAAGGTTAAGCTACAATTTTGAAGTTGGATGATGTTTTGCAGATAAAGAGTACTTATTAGTTATTATTTGATAATTAATTAATTAGTTCTAACCTTCTAATTAATTTGTACCCATGGTGCTAATATGGATGAGAAATTAAGCTCTAATTTCTAATCTAATTAGAATATAACTATATCAGAGTAATATTTTTTTTTCCAATACTCTATTGGATTTATTTAACTAATTAAATTTAATGATACCGACCAATTATAGAATAAATATCTAAAAAAGTATTGAAAAAAAGTGTTTCAAATTGTTTTTTTTTCTTTATTTCTTTTAATTTTCTAAGGAACTAAAGATTTGAAAATGAATTAAATTAGGGGAAAGAAGAAATAAATTTGACTATTTGAGAGTACCTCGTTGCCAACCTATCTTTTATTTATTTATTTATTTATTTTCTTTGATTAAGGGCCTACCTTGTCTATTACATGAAATGATAAGTTATTGATAATTGGTGATAAAATATTTAATTAAAATATAAAAAAGGATAATTGTTAAAGGTTCCATCTTTCATTTCACTACAATTACTAAAACAGTCCTATTACATGTTTAGGAATGTTTTGAGTCTTCTGCTTTCTAGTTTCTACTTACTATTCGAAGGCCAGCATTTTTCCTTCAGCTTGTGCCTCTTTTTCATTTGTTTATTCTTAACAGTGTCTAAATTCTACATATCCAAATAGAAAATGATTTTAGTTTACAGCCTGCCATCAAAACACACACACACATATATATATCATATAAATTGTAAAAAATAATTAATTAAACATAAAAAAATAATAAAATCTAAATATAGATAAAAATAATAAAAAATTAAGTTACATATTAAAAATCTAAAAGCAAGTTTTTAAATGAAAAAATGAAAATTACATGTTTTCATTAAAAAAAAAACAACTTTTAATATGAATTCTAAAAGATAAAAGTTGGAATTCAATTCTTACTTTTAATACTCAATTCAATTTTTGGGTTGTTGAAATGGATAAAAGTTGAATTAACCAAATATCTTATTCAGCTTTTAGTTTTAGTTTATAGCCTCTCTCTCACACACGTGTATATATATATAATCTAAAAAAATAATTAATTAAACATAAAAAATAATAGATCTAAATATAGATAAAAAAAATAAAAAATAGAGTTATGTGTTGAAAATCTAAAAGTAAATTTTTTATGAAAAATTGAAAATTACATGTTTTCATAAATAAAAAAAACTAACTTTTAATATAAATTATAAAAACTAAAAGTTGAAATTCAATTCTGACTTTTAATACTCAATTCAATTTTTGAATTATTGGACCGAATAAAAACTAAACTTTATTAAGCTTGATATAAAAAAAAAATATGAACAAAAAGGACTTAATTTTATGCTCAATTTTAGTTACCAAATTAATATTTTGTTGGGTCAACATTGTGTAGAATCTACCTAATAACAATTGGCATGTCAAATCACACACGGCACGATCTTATTATGACAGCATGATAACTTTTTTTATTGAAATTTGAATAATTAAGGAGTAACAATAATAAAAGAAACTGCAGCTCTTGGTGTGTTCAAAATACTAACTAATTTATTTTACAGTGTATATATAAATTGATAAGGAATTTTTCTAGTTAGAGATTTTAAATAATTATTAAAAAAATTATTTTGTTGTTTTTTAAAATTTTATTTAATAAGAACAAAATTAATAGATATATAAATGATATATGTAATTTGAAAAAAAAAAAACATAATTGTTTTTCCTTTACTATTGATCACACTTCACACCAGACCGGCAACAGCAAACAAAAAGCGATTCGTCACTGGTCAGATAATAATTTTTATAATGAAAATATATAATAAGGTAACCTTATCAGAATCCTATATCACGAGACATGAAGATAGGCTCCATCTTTGTTTGACTGCAGGCATTCCTAATCGAGGCCTTATCCGAGGTTGTCGTGCTCTGTCCAACTGATAAGTTCTTGGCTTTTCATCCCCTGGTGATAAGATGCCATTTTTTTTCTTAATTTCTATTGGTACTCGTAATTGAATTAAATTTATTTTAATTTCTTCCATTTACATTTTACTTCTTAATATTTTGGATTCATTATAGTTGAATTTTTGTGAGCAGTGGAATTCCATTTTTGCTGTGCGCCTCTTCCCATTTTCCTTTTCTTTAATACTTCAGCACATAATACTAAAGGAAGAATAATTCATATATATGATCCAAATCCATGAATTGCTAGAAATTCGTCATTCAAGAATCACTTGATGAGTTGAGTATTATATATTGCAAGTGAATATATTTAATAAATTATAAACTAATTAAAGAAATAGGGGAAATGCAAGAATTACATATTTCAATTTGAATTAAAATTTTACCCTAACTCCCATAAGAAATTATGAGATATGCTAAATCAGTTACATATTTGTACTACTATGGCAAGTACGTTAATTTTTTTTTCTATCATATTCTTAAAAAACAGTAACACTATGGGATAAAAATATAGATAGTATGTTATGAATTTTTCCAAAAATAATTATAAATTTTTTTATATTAATAGAATTCTGACTAGATTTCAAATAGGTGTTCAAAACTTTTTATTTTGAAAAAAAAAATTTGAACACTTATTTTAAAAAATATATATATATATATATATATATATGATGCTAATTTTTTTTTATGGCCCAAAAAGGAAAATACAAATTAAGCTACAGTAATTTTTCCGGGTTGCAAAGCCTCAATTAGATTTCCAGCTTGACATCTTACAATTCTAATAATATTAAACTCATATTATTAAAATGAAAAACTTGTTGATTAACCTATTGATTATTACACCACCAACAAAAATATCATTTTGGATAAATTTTGTTTTTTTTATTACATTAGGATAGATAATTTTATTCGGATTAAAATCATCTATTTCTATCATATTAGTATTTGAATTAAATTAGGTTTTGATTTCTTGTTGATCTTTAATTATAGATACAACTCAAGGTATCAATCAATTTAATTTTCTTTTATCACTAGTTGTAGCTTGTAGTTTTAATATTATTTTCCAATTTTGTGACCCATTTATTATTGTTTAGCACTTACTAAATCATTAGCTCCAAAATAATTCTCAGTCCCTTATCACAATTCTTATAGGAACTAACACCAACTTGGTCCTTGCTTAGTAAACTCTATAAATTTAGTATTTGCTCTAATTCCTTAGATGGTCTGCACAAATTTCAATTTTATAGACCGAATTTTTGGGTAAACAGTTTGGCAACCACAATAGGGCTATTGCAACACCATTAGACATAAGAAATCAACTATATGCTGCCATATTTATATTGTAGCTCCATTATTTGAGCCAAAAATTGTCAGATTGAAAGAGAGTAAATGATTTTAGAGATGCTTGCATGGAGTAGAATTCTCTAATGAATCAATTTCTAACAATGCTAAAAAATTGGTCACATGAAAGATATTATGGGTACTTTTTTAATACTTAAGAGATTATGTCTTTGTACTAAGATGAGGAAATTAGATATAATAAAACGATTAATTATTATATAAGGAGACTATATGGTAATTTACCCTCATAACAAGATGAGAAACTCGAATTCAATGACTCGAATAATCATCATACTAAGGGTTCGAATGGTTATAGTAATAAATAGTAAGTCAATACTTTGCCAAAGGGGCAAGTTAATATTTTACCCTCTTATCAAAATAGAAAATTCAACTATAGTGAATCGAATGGTCATAGTACTAAATAATAAGTAAACATTTTTCCAAAGATGCAAGTTAATACTTTACCCTCTTATCAAAATAGAAAATTCGGCTACAGTGAATCGAATGGTCATAATACTAAATAGTAAGTCAACACTTTGCCCTCATATCAAGATGGAGAATTCAACTATTATGAGCAAAGGGCAAGTCAATACCTTTATATCATGCTAAAAGATTCAAAAAATTTAACTACAATGAGTCAATTTCACTTTATGAAGACTTGGATAAGAATTTATTATCGGTCCCAAAATGCTCAAGAGGTGGGATAATTGAGTTTGTTTTAAAAATTTTATCCTCATTAGAACACTGTGTTCTATCTTTATTTTTCTACTGGATGGAACATAAATTTCTACTATACAAAATTTGACAATTTTTTACCACATATTTCTACTTAAAATATTGAATAATAAAAATAGAATCATTATGATAAATTTTTGATAAACAATCATAAAATATTTTGTCACAACTATATTAGATTCAAAAAGCTTAACTCTTTATATATAAATATTTTGCTTGACATTTCCACATCCAAAACCATGAGTTTGGCTTTATAACTCAATCTCTTCAAACTCATATTTTATTCTAATAAACTAGAATTAGAAGCTTATTGTAATATTAAAAAATATATTAGAAATGAGTAAAAGATCAACACAAGGATTTATAGTAGTTTGACCTCTATTTGTCTATTTCACTTTTCAATAAATTATTTTTGAGAATTTCTCTCACTAATAACCTTTTAATAAATAATGGATCAAACTAAATTATAGCCCTAATGCTCTATATCTCCTGGTCACACCCTCATTGTACTCCTGAGATTTTTAGACAAAGTAAAAATCTCAAAAATACTTACTTTTTTTTTTAATGTAGACTCAAGACAAATTTCAAACTCTATTTTTTTCAAAACTAAAGATTAATCTACCCAAATTTACAACCCAAACTTAGAAAGCAAACACAAAAAACAAGTTTCACAAATATTTTTCACTTGAAAACAAAATATACAAACCAAAACTATGTCTAAATGAGAAGAATTTCTAAGGTATAAAACTTAAATATGAGAATATAGAGTAGAAGAGGTTAAACACTTCTCAATATGATATTCATTTCCACTTTTTTCTCCCATGTTAATTAAGGCATTTAAAGTCATTTATATTAAAATTTTGAAAAACTAATCAATATAATTGTTGAATTATAGTTGTCAAATAAGATATTTAATGCCCAACTACTTTGTGCAAATCATTAAAAAGCTATATGCAAAGTTTTTCTCCTGGGTAGAACAATCTTGGGTAAATTACTCTTACATCCTTAAATTTTGATTGAATATAATAGTTTGTCTATTCATTTTTGGAAATATATTATAAATTCATTCAGATTTAATTACGTTAACTAAAAAGACACCTAATTACTTTTGAATAGAATATTACATCAGTTAACTATAATATTATTGAAAATAGTCAAAATTAATTTAAAAATACCAAAAATACCATTTGATAAATTTGACACTTTGTTAACTTAAAAAATGACAAATTTGACATTTTTTATTTCAAGTTGATGACATTAAAAAAAATTATATTTTTTAGGACAAAAAAAATTAAAGCGAATTTAACATTTCATTCGTTTGTAACAGACAAAAAAACGGAATGACTATAAAATATAATCAATTAAACCTCATAGATGTCATAATTTATTTCAAAAAATGAATGAATGAACTAGTGTATTCAATCAAATTTCAGTGTGATCGAAGTAATTTATCCAAAATTATTTCTACACAGTAAAAAAGAAGGATTGTTGGATAAAAACAAAACAAAAATAATTGCTCTTGACAGATTAACTACTCTCTTAACAAGCTAACGGTTATATGAAACTAACCAATAAGTCCTCTACTATTATATGTTTAACAATATATATAAGTAAGGGGTTAGCACGCATATTCAATAATTTAAGTCTCTATATTCATTTCATCTTTAAATACCAATAAGAAAAGTTTTTTATTTTCAAAAAATAAGTTTTTTTAATATTATCGTAGAACAAAACAATAAAGCCTAATTATGTTTAATTGACTTTCAAATAAAAGATACTCCTTTTTTCTCATTCATGAAATAAAATATATTAAGAAAATTGATCTATTAATATGATGAAAACTATATATGCGCATTAGTTAAGGGTATATTGAAAAATACATTTATATTTATTAATAACTTGTGGGATACATTAAATAAAGACTATTATTTTTAAGAATCAAATAACTAAGGGCATATATAACTAATAAGAACATATTAATTATATATTTTTTTAAAAAGGTATACCATAATTTTGAGATTATCTTTTTAGCAGAAGGACAAAATCTTTTTGGCAAAGGGATGAACAATGTTTAATTATGATTAAAAAACAATAATTATTATGTTAAATGATTTCATCTTCCATTTTGTTTCCTTTGTCCTATTAATCCACACTGGAGGAGATCAACTTTCAATTTCTTCTATTTCTAATATTTCTATCCTACCCCTAGTATTGCCTCACCTAGGTGAGATGACTCATTAAACAAGATAATATTGTTTCCCCTTCAAATTATTTATTAATTTCTAGTATTGTTATTTGTTATTTAGTTCATTCATTACTTTTATTCGATTAAATTGATAAAAGTCTTGCATTGGGATTCTAATTTTGGGATTGAGCTTGATTCAATTAATTAATATTTGTTCAATCGAAACAATTAATAAAAAAGAGATGTCAAAATAAAGATTGAAATTACTATTCGATTAAACTGCTAAAAATCTTTGAATTTTGAAATTATTAACTATAATTAATTTAGGGTCAAGTTTAATTTAATTAATCGAAACTTCTACTAGAAAAAGATGCAAAGCATATCTGTTTTAAGTTATAATTCAATCAAATTGATTTAAGTAATGAATTTTGAAACTAAAGCTAAAGATTCTAATGTGGAGGTTGAGTTTAAATTATTGGGTTGAACCTTGCAAATTGTAATTATTGCTCAATTAAAATAAAACAGCACTACAGTGGGATTGAAAATAATCAAAATAAAACAAAACTAGAGTGGGATTTAGATTAAGAAATCCCTGTTAAAAAATATAAAGAAAAAAAAAATACAGAGTGGTGAAGGTTGGATCTGTGAGTGGGGAAATGACCCAAATGGGTGATACATCAACTGATAAGGAAAACCAACACCAAGCAAGCATGTGCCTTGAAATTTGCTCTAAATGTATCATTGCTGCTATTGTTGTTGTTGTTGTAATAATTGTTATTAATTATTATTTGTTTCTAAATTTTAAAGGCTCTTGCCCAACTCCATCCATCCATATAATTGACAAGTCATTGGTTATCATACACTGGAAAGTTGCATTATTGAAGATTCCATCATTTCTTTTAGATTCAATCTTCAATTAATTTCATCATTTATATAATGCCTACTTAATTGCTCCCTCAAACCCACACCCATTTCTCTACAGTCTACACCAAAACAATCTCTATCAATTAATAAAATAATTCTTCTTCAAAATAATAGCTGGCCACACAACATATATCTTGCATCAATTAACAATAATTTATTTGTATTAAAAATAATTATTCACTGCTTAGCTTCAAATTTATTTTTTAAATTTGTTCCCTGAATTTTTTTTTTCAACAATCAATTTTAAATCAAATTAATATGCAATCTTTAACTTACAGTCATTTTACTTCATTTTATCTTTAAAAAATGCTTTTTTTTATCTTTTCTTAATTTGTTGCAGATTTACAGTAAGATTGAGATAGAAAATTATGATAGATAATAATTTTGTGAAGTTAAAAAATAAAGAGAAATGCTAGCAATACTTTTATGTATATTTATTTTATTATTAATTCATATCATTAAGTTTAATTTGTTAAATAAAATAGCAAATTTTATAAATTAAAATTTTGATAATGTGAACCAATTATAGAACAAATGTTTAAAAAAGTGTTAGAAAATAAAGTGTTGCTAGTCTTTCTCAAAAAAATTAATGAGTCCATAGGGTGAAGTTCTTTAAATTTGAGGTTCTTATATATGCATTAGTTAGGCACACAACATTTCAATTATTATGCTTATCTTACTATCAAAATGATTATTGATGTCTACACGTAATAACAATAACTCTAAAATGATTATACATATCCTTCAATTTTTTTGTTTTTTTGTTTTTATTTATTATTTGCATACACTCTTAAACTTCATAAGTTTGCGTGTGTTTTTTCTATATATATATATATATATACATAAAATTTTAAATAGATGGGTCTCACTTTTTTTTTTTTGGGGGGGGGGGGGGGTCTCACTTTATAGTTTATAATCATAGATTAGCCAATAATTAATTAAACCCTAAATCATTGGTAAAATCAGTTTTTATTCATTTAACTTTTTTTTTTTTGGGGGGGGGGATCTCACTTTATAGTTTATAATCATAGATTGGCCAATAATTAATTAAACCCTAAATCATTGGTAAAATCAGCTTTTTATTCATTTAGTTGATGAATATAAACTTAAAATTACAACTATTTATTAATTTTAGAGTTTTAATTGTGAGATAACATATAATTCAGGATTTAATTTGTCACTGTTAATCAAAATTAGAGCTTTAATTGCAAAATTGTTATTACTATTCATTAGATCCTAATCTTAATTAAAGAATGAGTAGTATAAATCTCAACCATGATTATTAAGAATAATTTCAAATATATAAAATAATTGACGTAAAGCATAATAATTGTGTGTGTGTGTGAATATAATTCAGCGGCTCCAAAATTTCCACCCAAAAGTAGGCATTTTATTATTGTCAAGACACATGCTTGGTAGTTGGTGTTGGATTTCCTTATCACCCAATTCCTCCCTGGATACTACCTCCTTGACTACTTTATTTATCTCCTTATCACCTTGAATTTCAGTTAGACAATAAATCATCCTTTTTAAAGCCTTTATAAAATTTGGAATTGAAGTCTTTTTTTTTTTCCTCACAAAGATCCGAATGGAGATTTAAACTCAATACATCAAAATTCTGATGACCAGTATTATTAAGTTAAAACTTATTGGTGATTCAATTGAGTCCTTAAAATAACATATTATTATTAATTATATTTACACTGTTCACAAGAGAAACTAGATTTGTATACTTGTAAATAATTACATGTAAAGATTAGACATAAAATAAATTTTAAATATTTCAAAAAATGTTGTGTATAAGTTTGTAGAGTGTGTAACAATCGGAGTTAACTCAACAAGTGAGTTGCTCAATGTGATTGTTGAACATTGAATCACAGCTTTGTTATAAAATGGTGTACCCATTGAGTCAACCTCACCTTCATATATCAACATCACTTAGGAAGTTTTGCCAAGCAGAAACCATTTTGTGCTAAAATTGGGCTCATAATTTCTCCCCATATATCAATCTAACCTTCTTTGCTAGCCCATATTCCATGCAGCGTATTGACATCAATAAGCGACAGATGTGTATTTTTTTTTTCTGTAAAAGAATTGCTTCATTTTGCCAAGGCAAAGGCATTTTTTATCCACTGTTTTTTTTTTTTTGGTCATCAAATTTTAACTGTATTCTATTGAGTTCCTAATATTAGTTTTAGTTACATTTGGTTCAAAAAGATAGAAAAAAAGTGTAAGGAGCTGATGACAGTACATATTGGGTGCCTGAACTATCCATTTTTTTTTCTGTTTAGTCCCTATTTCGACCCAATATATTAAAATAATTGATTATGGATTAAATGAAAAAAAATAAAAATTTGTGGTTTGAATAGACAGAAAACTTAATAGTTGAAGGATCAAAAGATGCTTTATTCTTTTTCCCATTTTCATATTCACATAACCAACGTGCATGACAAATTCTAGAACCAAATTATTACATAAACTACATAATTTGATCTTTGAATTTGTCATGATTGTTCTATATTGAGTTTCTATTTTTTTATTTTTTATTTTATACTATTGAATTCCTAAATAATTATTTTTTGGGTACATAATAAAGAGAGAAAAACAATAAATGTGAATATTTTCTCGAGTATGAATAAATTTCTAGGGACTTAATAGGAACCCAACACTCAATAAATAAACATGATAAATTCAGGAACTAAATTATGCATGTTGCTTTATTATTATTTTGAGTATCAAGGGACATAATTTTTTTCTCATAAGTGATGTTACCCATTAGTTTTTTTTAATTAATTAATTTAGATGCTAATATCGAAATCAAATTATAAGAATTTTTTTTCTTTTATTCCAAAATTCATTAGTACTCTCAAAACATATGTAATATAGAATATTACCTTACCGAAATACAAAACAAGAAACAATTCATATAACAAACTAGACATAAGACAAAATAGTGATATTGATATAAGCACAAATTAATATAATAAATAACACATAGACATTGATATCATAGTTATCAGTAATTGCTTAGTAGGCCAATGTCGATTGTGTTAAATGACCCCAGTGATGATCTTGGCAACAAGGTCATGGTTCTCCTAGCTCTAGTGGTCACAATCTACCACTGCATAGTGACGGGGTGGTGCCACCGCGAGGAGGCAGTGGGTGGCTCCAAGAATATACGAGGGAATAGAGAGAGAAGAGAGGCAGGAAGCAACATTGAGAAGTCTACAGCCCAATTGGTACCAACATTTAAGTTCCTAAAGGGGAAGGTCGATGATGAAGAGACTTGGGCAATTTGCTTGAATGAATATGAAGGAGAGGAATTGCGCAGATTGCCAGAATGTAGGCATTCTTATCATGTAGCGTGCATAGATATGTGGCCATTTTTCCATTTTAATTGCCCTGTGTGTCGCACTGATGCTTTGTCGCCTCACCTTT
Organism: Triadica sebifera; assembly: GCA_023653625.1. Lineage (NCBI taxonomy): Eukaryota > Viridiplantae > Streptophyta > Magnoliopsida > Malpighiales > Euphorbiaceae > Triadica > Triadica sebifera. The sequence goes on along the minus strand of CM042896.1, from coordinate 17,186,934 downwards.
CATGGTCGTCTACTAGCACCACCACCGTCACCACCACCATTCATGTGTATATTCAACCTCCTAATCTTCATCATGATTTGGGTATGTTGCAAAATATTGTTATTCAATCCAGAACTATTTAATAATGTAGAACTCATGTATAAACGAGCAAAAATTTTCTTATATTGGAATTTTTTACTTTCTGCATTGCAAATTATATATTCCATCACCAGATATTTGAAAACAAGTTAATATTGTTCGGTGTTTTCCAATTTTCCTTATGTAATACTTAAAATGAGGAAAATAGTAATTAACCTAGCACTTGGACGAATTTTTTTTTTTTTAAACCATTAGTATCGATCCTACAGCCACTAGATTGCAAAATAATCTGGATGTGCATTAAACACCTCTATAAAGAAAATAAAACGTTTTTTTTTCAAATTTTAAATATATTTTACATCCAAGACTTTTACTCTATATGCATGAAATATTAGATGTAAGCAAGGTCCTATTGGACTCTTAACCCTATTTTAGGTCCATTAGTAAACTTTGCATGCTGCAAATGACCAATATGGAAAACTAGGCAAGGTTTTATTGGCCTTTTAAGCCCATTTTAGGCCCAATAACAATAATAGAATGGGTTAAGATGACCTTTGAGGCCAGTATACAAGTAGAACAGTGTGCCATCCAAACGATAGCGTTTTGTTAATGGAGCAGGGGTTAGGTTATATTGTCAATATGCCGCCACGTTGTTAAGAGAGTTTTTTTTTTTTTTGGAAATCCACTACTCTAAAAACAGTATTAATGTTATGTCTTTTAATGCATTTAAATATATATATATATAATTTGTCATTTTTTAAAATTTTTCTCAAATTTTTTTAAATATTGTCTTTCAAAAATGCCCCATTTTCTTTTAAATTATTATTATTATCATATGTAAGAAAGTTAAATTATTATCATATAGAAGAGATTGAAAGCCAAACAAAAAAAGAGAGAGAAATTGAAAAGATATGAGAATGACAACCTCAATAATGGCTTATGTACCAGTTAATTTTTTTTTTATTATTATTTAGATGATAATTTTTAATATTTTAAAACCCACGTAAAATAATAAAATGTGTCATTCAGAAAATAAAAAATAAAAAATAAAAATTATAAGTAAAAGCGAATGGCATATCTCATCCAAAATTCTAATTGATACAAAATTCTTCATTATGCCATTGATCTTACTCTTATCTTTTGGTTTGCAAAATAAATTAAGCCATTATGATATCATTTTCCTAATCCTACCTTTGTGTATCATTGCATTATTCTGTTCCCAATATCTTCAATCTAAAAAGAAAACCACCAAAACCAAAGGTGGATAAGATTTAATACTCTCCACAAATAATAATAATAATAATAATAATAATAATAATAATAATAATAATGATGATGATGATGATGATGATGATGATGAATGTTCTACAGCTCCCATGACTTAAAATATTCATATAGAATTTTCTTTTCTCTATTACACTTAATTTTCGAATCAACTGTCTACTCCGATAGAATTATCAGAAGTTTGAAATTATCTATAAAAGAAAAAATGGGATAATAATCCAAATATATAATCAGAACAATTTCAAAATTATCCTTTCATCACTTTACAAATTCTTCTTTAAGTACTCAAACATCGGAATCAACCATCCATCCATTCATCCCATTTTCTCATCACCTTATTCTCCTGCAAGATATTTAACATATTCCAGCTATTCCTTAAAACGATTTACAGTTCTCACAATGTCCCATGTAGTCGTCGATGAAATACGAGCATTAATAAATGGTTAAGATCAAAGGGAAATTATGTTGCGAAATAGTAATACAAAATGAAAAAGGAAAAAAAAATCCCAAATAATTAAGATTTCCAACTCTTTTTCATTATTGCAGCCAACAAATTTCTCTTCTCTGAAAAATTTGGTGCCTTACAAACAATTATTTTCCAATTAGACATGTCTGTCTCGATTTTGTTTATTTGAAAAAAAAAAGTCAATAAATAGAATAGACAAATAGATATAGTTCATTGCCTCTCTTAATCACAAAACAAATTACATACCTATATTTTTCAGGAATATATATATATATATATATATATATATATAAATCATCAATATTTAGTAATCGGCAATTGGTTATCACAAAATTAATAAATAAATGAATTTACTGAATAACATAATTTCTATTAAATCATCAATATGTATTGATTAGAAACGCAAATTAAAATTAGTATCTTTTTAGGGATAATCAAAATAACTGAACAACCAAACTATTTTTTTTACTCGATCATGCATTCATTTATTCTCAAATTTTCATTCGACTCTGCCATTCTTTTAGAGGGGTCAAAATATTTTTCTATGGTTAATTTATTAGATGGATTAACCCAACTTCTTGGTAGGAATTAATGGAATCTTGGTTTGGTATTTTTTTTTTAAAACTTGTAATATTGCTTTCCAATATCATGCATCATATGACTATACATATGCGAAAGCAATATGACAAGTAAAAAAATGGAAAAATCAATATGACAAGTTCCAAAAAAAAAAAAAAAACCCCACCAATATTCCATTCATTTGCAATTAAACCATATATGACATATATATATTTCATGGTCATCTTCAAGCTTAAGGGTAAACTATATATGGCAATTCGCAAGTCATCTTTCAAAAATGAAAAAGCTTATGTTGGGAGATATTATTAATGAGTGTAAAGCTATAGTTGTTGATTTATGTAATATTTATTTTTCTTTTGTTAAGAGATATGCGAATTATGTAGCTTATACACTTGCTATGGCTTTGTAATCTATGATCTTATCTTTTAGGATGACTCTTCTCCCTATTTTGTGCTTAATGCACTTGTGATTAAACTCTTAATTATTTAAAATAAAATAAAAAACAAAAACAAAAATTTGTATTGAATTTTTTTAAAAATTATTAAAAAATCCTCAACATATGAAGGTCTTTTTAATTCAAACTCTTTTTTTTTCCCTTATCAATTTGAATCTTAACATTTTCGATTATTTTCAATTTGATCCATCCATTTATCTCCTATTCAATTTATGCATAAAACGCTATACTAGCATTATGATTAGGGGGTTAGAATAGTAAGTTTAAATTAACACTATGGTTTGAATTGATAAAAAGAAAAAAAAAAGGAAGACTAAAATTCAAATTGATAATATCCCTTGAAATATATTTTGTAATTTCTCCGATTCCTTACATAACTATATATGATATTTTAAATTTTGATTCCATTTATAATTTTATAACCTAAACTATATATGGTTTTTTCTCAAAATGTGTATATATCAATTTGCTAATCGGAATTCTGCTAATTATGTTTAGTGAGTCTTTTGACACTTAATTACTAGTGGCCTATATATTATTGAATTTTAGATCCAAAAAATATTAGTAAGAGTCAAAGCTTAGAATAACTATTAATTAAGTACTCAAAACCCAATGGCTCCTACTACATATTATTTTAAATTATAAGATTTATTTGCTCTATTAATGTATTATATGATCATTTTGATTTTTGGGTTGGTTGCATATTTATATTTTGTATGTCATTTTAGCTAGTGAGATAGTCAAAGCTTCGATTGGACAACGAAGAATTGTTTTTGAATTATAATGGGAGAGATAATTCAATTTTGAGATATATGGCTTAGGTAGGTAATGATACTCATTTCATTAGGCTATACATGTGGGAAAAAAATTTTAAAATATTAAATTATTCAACTCTCTTACATGCAAAAGAAAGAAGTAAAAATGTCTTTTTTTTAATGAAAAAATATGGTATAGAACGTAATTTCTTCTATAATCTAATATTAGACACTATAGATGAGATGGATAGATATTTATTTTGTTATTTGATTTAAAGTCCCAATATTGCAAATTTGCAATTGTGGGCCTATATATATAGCTATTGTCACGAGTAGTGCAAAGATGAATGAATGTACTTTCAAGAGTACAAATTTTCTTAAAATTATATGTTCTCTTCCACTCTAAATCAATCAATTTTGGGTTTTGCCCTTTTCAGGCGATAACTTTGGGAGGCCCCTAGCACAGTATTTTTCCAGTTTTATAATCCTTTGCCAATGCTCATACTAATGATTGAGGACAGTTAATTTTGAGATGTAAATTATTATTTTAATTAATTGGTCATTGGTTGAGGATGTTCATGTGAAGGTGTAATTATCCATTCTTTACTCTATATTGATGGTGTATATATTTTATGAATATAAATGGGTATTCATTTTAACAGAACTATTTCTTTTTTAGGTATAAATCATAATTGACACAAGGAATGAATTAAAATACTTAACTCCAAAATTTATAGAATAATTTGATGTGTAATATATATAAAATGTTGAGTTATGGTTAATTTGCTATGAATTAATCATTTTTAAGTTTCAAAAACTATATGCGATCCAAAATAAGAATTCAAGAGTTGAATATATAAAATAAAAGTATTAAAAACTATATTATAAGTGCACTTATTTGACTCAAAAAATGCATAATACTTATTTGACATGAAAAAATAACAGAAATAAAAAAATATGTTTTTTAAATACATATGAAGTGCGAAAACACACAATTTTTTTTAAAAAAATTTACTCTTATAAGAATGAGAATGATGCTGATTTATGTGAACATTCTAACAGAAGGAAGCCCTTTAAATCTTAGAATTCAAGTGAAGATGAGATGTTTTTGGAAAAGGATTCAAAGATGCAATGAAACACATAGGATTGGGTTGTTTCTGAGTCGGGCAAAAATATTTGTGCAGATATTGTTTGTAGCTGAAGCAAAATATATTTGGTGGGATATTGATTTATATAATTAGAACATGTTTGACATGCATTAATGAAAAACGATTTTCGAAAAAAAAATTATTTTTATTTTTTTAACGAAACAGTTTATAAAAAAACTATAATTAAATAAAAAAAATTTAAATCTGTAATTCTAAGTTTCCCTTAAACTCGATACCTTCTTGCTAAACCGTGTAATGGTGGCAACAAAAATTATGATTAAGCTATAGATTCAGTAATATGGTAATTGTGTCTCTACTTCATCATACAATTCATCAGTTCAATCTTTAAGATTTTGAACATAATTCTCACCTAATTTGGGCTTTATTTAAGGATATCAATAGGATAGATTTACAAATCCATGTGGCTAAAGTTGATATCTTTTGAGGGAGAATAATGTATTAACTTGCACACACAAAAAAAAAAAAAAATGATGGCTCAGAATTACCCAAGTCTATGGTACTATGATTGTCATCATATACTCTATTTTATTTTTGAGTTTTGAAAATTGATTTTAAAAAGAAATAGATAAATAAGAAAACTGATTTTGAAAAAAAATAGATAAATAGATATTTTTTTTTAAAATATATTTGAAAAAAATAATTTATAAAAAATTTAAAAAATAAGTCAATTAAATAAAAAAAATTATAAACCTACTTTTTGTATATTCAACAGTAATTTCAAATATCTCCATAATGACATAAGCCACACTTCATAGGTTTTATTATTATTTTGAATAAGATTATTTTTAGAGTTAACTCTCATATACACACCTCTATTTGATTAAAAAAAATTATTTACGTTTCTTAATTTTTTTAAAATTAATATTAAAAATTTAAATTTACTTATTTTATTATTTCTTAATACTTTTAACTGATATAATACTTATATGAGGTTGATGTAACGAGACAGATATATTAGCTAAATAACAAAATAGACAAACCTATATATATTTATGTATTTTTTTCAAAAATTATGATAATTAAACTTCTTTTTTTTTTACCAAGTACAAGTGTCTCCATATTTATTATTCTTTTATTTTAAATATAATTTCAATTTTACTTGTTAAACTCATTGATTTTTTATTTATTGAAAAATTATTAAATTATTAGATAGTTAGCCAGTCATCTCTCGAACATGTAAGATATGACTAACTCATAGTATCATTTTGCTGCAATTAACCAATTAAATAATTTTATTTTTATTTTCTGATTATTAGTTGCTGGCCTGCCAACACAATGAGTATATCCACTCATCTAAAAGTTGCACTCAATTCAAGTAGCTCATATTAATTTTTTTTGGTTGAATAGGTGGACCGTAAGACTATACAATATTAGGTTATTATAAAAGTATTAAACTCCCGTAAATTTTGATATATAATGGTGAGGAAATTGAAATACAAAATATTTTCAAATTTTTACGAGTGAAAATATCAATCAATTCACTTTTTAATTGACAGGTTAGACATTTTTATTTTTATTTTTATTTTATTTTCCCATACTTTGATTGACTGAAGTAAACAACCAAATGATTCAAAAAGTAAGATTAAATTAAAATTTTCCAATTCCAATTTTGTTAGAATAAGAATATATAATTAAATAGAAGACAGAAGCCAAAAATTCTTATTGTTTTTTAAATAAAGGGAAATTTATTTATTTTTTAATATAATATATGGCCGAAAACTAAATATTATAAATCAGAATCAAAGTTGACGACATTTGGTTAAAAGTTTCAGTCTAAAATTTTGTCCTAAGTTGCCCCCAAAGAATAATTAATTCAATTAATCAATGTCTTAAAGTTGTTCACCAATGAGCTTTTAGGTGAAATATGTATCTAGGAGGGCAATTCTGTAAATATAGGAGAAAGAAAACATATACATACCAGTGATACATCACTTTCCTTTAATTTGTGATCCCATGTGAGTATCCCTCGAAGAAAGTGACCTGTCAAACCATAAAAGTGAGAAAAATTGCCACACTTTTGCCTCAATCCCCTTCTTCTTGTGTTTTTCTTTCTATATATTTGTTCTTAATTAGTGTACAGTTTTATCAAATTCATAGTGGTTTAGTGCAGTTAATGTTGCTTACTAATGCATGTGAGTTTTGTTGGTTTTAGCATGTGACTATCCACAAGTATATGGTTTAGTACATCATGTAAATTTCTATAATAGGAGGAAAATAGGACTTATGATCATGTTTCATAATTTGGCAATTTGTTTTTCAGCAAATGAAAGCTTTTCTTGGATAGGTTATTAGCGGGTGGCATAAGTATGTTTATGGGTTTTGTTATTGGCAGATACAGTTGGAATACTTATGTTCATGAAGTATTTGACAAAAAGCAGCTGTGAGTTTGATGTTTCTTTTAGTTGCAGTTAAAGTTTATGATCTGAGTTCTTGAGCATGGCAAATTAGGAGACTAGTCTTTATCCCTTATCAGTATGCTTGTCACTCTATTTCTTGGATTCTATTTGCAGTTCTAGAATGTGATTTTTCAAGTTATTTATGGTAACTTTTTTTTTAAATATCATTTAGTGTCATTTAGTGATAAAGATGAAATCTTTGAGTAGTGTAGGACTAGGTTTGAGTATAGTTTTTGGCTGCCTATTATTGGCTCTTGTTGCTGAGCTTTACTACTTATTTTGGTGGAAGAGAAGATTTACTGGCAGAGAGATTGGTGATGATTATAGCAGCCCAGCTAGAGAGCTTTTCTACATGTTCTGTCTGAAAAGGCCATCTTCTTTGAGGCATTCCCAAGAACTATGTTCTTCAGTAAGAATCACAGATACTCTGGTTCATCATGATCAAGATTCTCAACTTCATCTGAATGCAAGCAAAGATTTATTGCTTAAACCCTTTGGTGATGATCCTGTTGAAACAGAGCTAATGAGGTTGAATAGCCTGTCAAGTCCACCAAGATTTTTGTTCACAATTATTGAAGAGACAAAGGAGGATTTAGAGTCTGAAGATGGAAAGTCTAGAGCTGATAACAAGAGTACAAAAGGGCCAAGAAGTAGAAGCTTGAGCGATTTGATTCTCAATATGGAGACTCCATATTTAACCCCTCTTGCTTCTCCACCATTTTTCACACCTCCACTTACTCCTATGAACTCTAGCTATAGCCAGAATAGATTCAATCATCTCTTTGAATCAGCAGCAGATGCAGAGTTTAACAAGATAAGGTCATCACCACCTCCAAAATTCAAGTTCTTGCAGGAAGCAGAGGAAAAATTAAATAGAAGAAAATTGATGGAGCAATCAGAGAAAAAGGTGCAGATTAGTGATGGGTTTTCCCAAGATCATGCAACAAAGGCTGCTACTTCAGAGTTCCCGAAAGATGAAGAAGATGGGGCTGTTATCACCATCATTGTTGATAGGAGCAAAGAGAGAGCATAATCATCGACATCCCCACCTTCCACAGTACCATTCAAGCACTTCAGAGGTACTTCCTCTTTCTTCTTCACCTTCAAGATTCACAACAGCAGACAAGAAAAGTCCTATCTTCCGTTAGGGCTCGTTCTTCATGATCAATGGAAACAAAATTGGAACTTTTTTCCCTTTTTTTTTGGCTTCAATTATATTTATAACAAATATTAGTTTCAGTAAGATTTTTTTTTTTAAATCTTTTTAAAGGCTAATGTTGCAACGCAAAATCCTTAAAGCAATGTTGTGCTACAATTTTGAAAGAGAGGGAGACAACATTATCTGCAGCATGATGTGGGAAGGTGAGCAAGTGCAAATGGTAGAATTATGGAGTTGTTTTATTCAATCTCCATGTCTCCCTTAGCTGTCTTATACATGCAATCATTCTGAATTTCTGATGAATGATGGTACTACTGCTGTTTTATTTTTTTAATTGTTATTTTTAATTTCCACAGAAGCACCGTAGAAGGGGGAAAAGTGTAGCTAATGAGTCATCTCCAAGCAGTAGTTGCAAATTGCAGCTTAGATAAATCCTAGAATAATTAGAGAGCAACGAGTTCAATATCATTAAAATAAATTTCAAATGTCGGACTGAGGGCCAGTGTAATTTAGACAGGGTAAACTTCATAAAATTAGTATTAATGTGATTTTGCCCTTTGATATACATGGGATATAAATGATGCTCTATGTTTCAAAATGCGAAGTCATAAGACAATTTTTATCAAAATGATGCTCTATGTTTCAATTTATCAATGGTATTAGAGACTATTTAATAAAATAAAACTACCAGGTCCTTACTTCAACACAAAAAAAAAACTTATTTTTTGTGTTAAAATCCAAAATCATAGAATAATTTTATTAACTTTTCCCCAAAAAAAATGCAAAAACATTATTACCACACTTGAAACTATAAACAAACCAAGTTGAATCGAATAGTAAGAAGCTCATGTTCGGCTTGTCAGATTTTTAAATAAGTTCGAGTTCGGCACAAGCTCAATTCGAGCTTTAATACCTAAATTCAAGCTCGTTTCGTATTAAAATCATTAAATTTGCGAGCGATTCAAACTCGATTTCGTAAAATACTTATTTAACATACTTAACAAGTTTAGTTATGTATCAAAATAGGAAGTCATAAGATAATTTTTATCAAAATGATGCTCTACGTTTCAATTTATTAATGGTATTAAACAATGACAGATCCAAAAATTTTATATAGTGGGGTCTATCTATATAATTTTTTAAAATTTTATTACGATACATTTATTAAAAATAGTGAGATAATATTTCTCGGAGTAAAAATAATAGGTCTATATACATAGCTTTTAAAAAAATAATGGGATTCAATAACCCCACTGTTGGCATTATGTATCCGCTCTTAGTTTGAGAGACTATTTAATAAAATAAAACTACAAATCGTCACTACAATTCAAAAAAAAAACTTATTCTTTATGTGTTAAAATCCGAAATCATAGGATAATTTTATTGACTTTTCCATATAAAAATGCATAAATATTATTACCATATCTAAGGCTGTAAACAAACCAAGTCAAGTTAAATAGTAAGTATCTCAAGCTCAACTTATCAAAATTTTTAATAAGCTCGAGTTTGGTTCGTAATAAAATCATTAGATTCGTGAGCGATTCAAGCTTAATTCATTAAATGCTCGTTTAACATGTTTAACAAACTTAGTTCAAAATTGAGCTGAATAATCATATAAACAAATTCGAACTCGAGCTCGACTTGTTAACTTTTTCCTAAAAAATACAAAAATATTATTACTATACCTATGACTATAAATGAACTGAGCTAAATTGAATAGTATGGAACTCAGGTTTGGCTCATCAGATTTTTGAATAAGTTCGAATTCGGCTCGAGCTCAATTCAAGCTTTACTATCTAAGCTTAAACTCGAGCTCAGTTAGTATTAAAATTATTAAATTTGTAAGCGATTCAAGTTCAATTTCATTAAATACTCATTAACATTCTTAACGAGTTAGTTATGTATCAAAATATGAAATCATAAGATAATTTTTATCAAAATGATGCTCTATGTTTCAATTTTTTCATGGTATTAGATAGTGGAAAATTCAAAATATTTATGCAGTAGGATCCATATATATAGTTTTGTTTTAAATTTTATTAGGGTACATTTGTTAAAAAGAATGGGGTAATATTTTTTGGAGTAAAAATAATGGGTCTATAAACATAGCTTTTAAAAAAATAGTGAGGTTTAATGACCACACTATCCACAATATGGATCTACCTTTGGTATTAGGGACTATTTAATATAATAAAACTAGAGGTTGTCACTTCAACACAAAAAAACTTATTCTCTATGCGTTAAAATCCGAGATCACAGGATAATTTTGTTAACTTTTCCATAAAAAATGCAAAAATATTATTACCACACCTAGAGCTATAAATGAACCAAGTTGAGTCAATAGTAAGTATCTTAAGCTCGACTCATTAAATTTTTGAACTAGCTTGAGCTTAATTCAAGCTTTAATACCTTAACATGAGTTTAGTTTGTATTAAAATCATTAGATTCGTGAACGGTTCGAGATCGATTCGTTAAATACATGTTTAAGATGCTTGACGAACTTAGTTTGAAATCGAGTTGGATAATCATATAAGCAAACTTAAACTCGACTTATTAACTTTTTCATAAAAAAATGCAAAAATATTATTACCACACCTAAGACTATAAACAAATTGAGTTGAACTGAATAATAAAGACTCAAGTTCGGCTCATCAAATTTTTGAATAAACTCGAGCTCAGCTCATATTAAAATTGTTAAATTTGCAAACGATTCAAGCTCAATTTCATTAAATATTCATTTAGCATGTTTAACGAGTTTAGTTATGTATCAAAATGCAAAGTCATAATTTTTATGAAAATGATGCTCTATGTTTCAATTTATTAATGGTATTAGAAAGTGGCAGATCCATAAAATTTATACAATAAGATCTATATATATAGTTTTTTTTTTAATTTTTATTAGGGTACGCTTGTTAAAAATAATGGAGTGATATTTTTTGAGGTAAAAATAATTGATTCATATACATAACTTTTAAAAAAATAGTAGGGTTCAATGACCCCACTATCCACGATATAGATATGCCATTGGTATTAGGGACTATTTAATAAAATAAAACAATAGGCCATCACTTCAACACAAAAAAACTTACTCTTTATGTGTTAAAATCTCAAATCATAAGATAATTTTGTTAACTTTTTCCTAAAAAAATGCAAAAATATTATTACCATACTAATAATTGTAAATGAATCGAACCGAGCTAAATAGTAAGTATATCAAGCTCGACTTGTTAAATTTTTTAATAAACTCGAGTTAATTCATGTTTTAATACTTAAATTCGAGTTTGGTTCGTATTAAAATCATTAGATTCACGAACGGTTCAAGCTCGATTCGTTTAATACTCATTTAACATGTTTAACGAGTTTAGTTCGAAATCGAGCTGGATAATCATGTAATTAAACTCAAATTTGAGCTCATTAATCAAATTCATATAAGCGAGTCCGAACTCAAATTTAAGCTCGAATTCGAACCTGATAATCAAATAATAAGATATTAATAATATTAATATAATAATAAATAAGTGTTAAATGAATACGTTCACGAACATTTAAATAAACATGTTCACGAGTCTATATATCAATATGTTTGTGAACTAACGAACCAAATAATATTAAATTCAAGCTCGAAAAGATTTTGAAGTTCGGAATTATGTTCAAACTCGGTTCATTAAAGTTCACAAACGAATTTTTTTCCAAATCGAGACTCAAATAACTTGTGAGCGGCTTACGGCCGGAGGCACACCCTGATCTTGCATTCTTTTGTTGCGTGGTAATTGTTTTATGCCCCACTAATTCACGTGCTTGGGAAATGATTCAACCATTTAATCAAAGATCTAATGACCCCAACTGAAGTAATTTTGTCAATCACTAGCTGAAGAAAACCCAAAGAAAGTGACAAATTTGGAAAGAAGAAGGGAGCAGTCACTTGCGAATGTGAGATACTGTTTTGAACTTTATCGCAAAAAACAAAGAGATGAAAATGCCCGTGAAACTGTCTCGTGGTGGTTAGGCCGAAAGGTCTCCCTCCCTGCTTTGAGAATCATTACAGGCATTACCTTTCTTTGCTCTTTATGTATTTAATGCTCTAACATCTACATGGTTCAATCATTGTTTTTTTTTTAATTATTATTCACACAATTTGAAATTCGCCATGTGCCTAACAAATGGGTTATGGTTTGTTCAACTTGATTACCATGATCTACCTTATTAATAACCACAATTCCAAGTAGATAAATTATTTTGTTGAAACAAGGGTTAAATTCAAATTCTTTTGTTGAAACAAGGGTTATATTCAATCCACAACTATTGGACAATGCTCAATTATGCTATAAATATTTTCTCTTATAGGCTTAGGTAAGCTACATATATTTCAGAGTTAGACCATAACCCTTGATGACTCATTATAACACTTTCACACAACTCTCCCAACTCACACTTTTTCTTTTTATATTTTATTTTTTTAATAAGATTTTAAACTGGGTTCGAACTCAAAATCTAATAAGCTAGTCACCCGCAACTCACTTTTCTGTTACAGCTGTGAATACAAAGCTAAAAACTAAGTCAAACACCTAACACAAATTAAAATAAGCAACCATACCCTGCAACAGCAATACCTTCAACAAACACAAGATTTTCAACTGCAGAAATTCTTAACATTTTGCTCTAAAATGACAGTCAAAGTGTCAGTTTCAAAAATTGCACATGAATGAATCAAGTATATTTGTAGATTATATCCCCAAAAGAAAACCCTAAACAAAAAATCCTAGTGTTCTCAAACCAGGTAAAAAAATAATAATTCAATTGATCCAAACCAAATCGGATAAGGAAACAGAAAAAATGAGTTTTATGGTTGAATTGGTTGGGTTTGTTAAGTGATATTCAAAGAGTGGGTTAGCATGTATGGTATAGGTATTTAGGTTTGGATTTCTGCAACTTGATTCATTCTAGGGCTGTAACTTGCCTTTTGTTTATTCATTATGGACTCAAATAGTTTGCTCCTTTAATTTAGCTTGCTCACAGGCTCCGCTAAATGTTGATGGTTTGAGAAATTAATGATTCGTCCTAGTTCACTAATGATACTAGAGAGAGTAAGCAAAAGACAATTCCACTACTCACAAATAACTCCAATTGCTATGCATCAGTGTGACCAATACCAAGAAAATGGTATGCAAATTAGACGGCACCAGTGAAAAGCAGGTTAACAATGAGCAGTATGTGACGTTGATCCGTTGTTCACAAAAGATAGCAAGTCACAGCAATTACACACTGTGCTTTGAGATTCCACACATGAAGTTTGTTAAATTACACATTTACATATATCAATGGCGATATACACTCTTGAGAATTACATTGTTTTCCCTGGATCATAAATTCAACGACAAGTATCATCTGTTCGCTAGTCTGGTGTGTCTGAGAAAAATAAATTTGATGGTATACAATGCCATAGGTAGAATAATTACATCAAGTCAGAATCCTAAGGCAGCAGCACTTGTTATCCCCAATTCAACAGACGGAGAGTTAAGACCAGATTCTTCCAAAAGACTGAATGCTGCGTATCCATAGTAGGGATGGTAAATATCTGGTAGCCCATTAGGGAATTTACTGAAGCCACCGTATTGGTCCAAGAACAATATAAGCAATCACGTCAGAATTCAACAAATGACATCATTAGCTAACAGAATATTTATCAAGTAAAGCCAGAACACCATTCCTATAACATAAATTTATTTACCTACACATTAGCAGTTTAGACATTTTGCTCATTTCACTGCACGTTCTGGTTCTATTTTTTTATTAATTATTTGTTCGAATATTTTCCTCTATTCTGTTAGCCAAGGGAGTTTTCAGAAGCTAAATGGACATATCATCCAGTTGGTGTTCCAGATGAAAGCCAAGTCCATTACTGGAATTGTTAGACATAAGTGGGAAGCTTTTAACAGCATTGGTGCAGCTGCTAATTTTCAGTACCGTGGAAATATTCATTGCCATGAATATGCTTAAGAAATAGTTGGCTATGTTAGATAACTTCAAATGAGATCACCATCTTGTTGTGTAAATCGTGTTAGTTTCCACGAAAATGAATAATTTTACCAAAAATTAGGACAGAAAAATTTTCAGATAGTTGGTGAAATTACAAATGGTTTCCCTTAAAAACTAACGTCTTTAGACTCTTAGAGTTTTGGTGACAGAATTTTTCTTAGATAATTTAAAGCACAATATATGACTAAAAGAAATGACCCGACAATAGCTATTAAATAGACAATAAAGAGAATACTAGAATTTAACGAGGTTTGACTAATTATGCCTACGTTCTCGGATACTACTAAAATAATATTCCACTATTTCAAAGAAATATTATAAAGTGAAATATTACAAGAGAGAGAAAATACAACCAATTTTAGAAGTAGATGAATTGGTGTTTGGGATGAATTGTTAAGAGAGGGATGAAACCTTTTTATAGGCTAATATTTTTCTTCCTCTCTCTCCCACTTCCGATGTGTGATTGAAAGATTGCCAAAATTCAATAAATCTCCACCTTGGCGATCTCACAATTCCAAACAAATATTCTCTAAACTCTTATTTTACAAATTTCAGTAATGTCTCCAAATGCGCTTCGAAGAGCCCAATTTCAAATTCTGAGAACATTTATCAAGTCCAAACAATATTGGAACTTGACACCTGTCACAACTTTTGTTGTCATATCTGCGGGATTTTCAGCAGTCAGAATCTTCTGAAGTAGTATCCCACCATCTTCAAGAATTTTCCGTACAAAATGATATCGAACATCGATGTGCTTCGTCCTTGTATGATAAACTTGATTCTTTACTAAACAAATAGCACTTTGACTGTCACAATGCACTTTGATATGCTTTTGACCAATTTCCAAGTCATTCAACAACCCCTGAAGTCAAATTGCCAACTTAACAACTTCTGAAACTGCCATGTACTCTACTTCTATTGTAGACAAAGAAATTGTTGACTGTAAGGTGGACTTCCAACTAACCGGTGCCTTCACAAGTGTGAACACATAGCCGGTAGTAGATTGACGTTTGTCTAAATCACCTGCATAGTCGGAATCACAATATCCAACTATATACTGACCAATTTTCTCATCCCGCTCAAACATTATACCAACATTTACAGTATTCTGAATATACCGTAGAATCCATTTCATAGCTTGCCAATGTCCTTTGCCAGGATCATGCATGTACCTGCTCACAACTCCAACTGCTTGTGAAATGTCAGGCCTCATACACACCATTGCATACATCAAGCTACCAACAGCATTTGCATATGGAACATTTGACATATATTCTCGTTCTTCATCACTTTTTGGAGATAAAGATGCACTGAGCTTAAAATGAGGAGCAAGTGGAGTACTAACTGATTGTATCTTCTCATTTATCCCAAAACGCTTTAGTACTTTTCTCAGATATTGTTTCTGAGTCAAACAAAGTCTCTCCAATTTTCTGTCTCTGCATATCTCCATACCGAGAATCTTCTTAGCTTCCCCTAAATCTTTCATTTCAAATTCCTGATTTAGTTGAGCTTTTAATTTCTGAATCTCTCCTTCATCTTTCAAAGCTATCAGCATAAAGGAGCAGATAGATAAAAGAACCATCCCGTAGCTTGTGCAAATATACACAATGATAAAGGAACCATCCCTTATCATAAACTTATAAAATCGTTTGTACCACTTTCTTGGAGATTGCTTCAATCCATACAACGATTTGCTTAACTTGCACACCAAATTTTCTTTTCCAGCAACTTTAAATCCTTCTAGCTGAGTCATGTAGATTTCTTCTTTTAAGTCTCCATGTAAAAATGCAATTTTTACATCCACCTGAACTAATTCCAGATCCAATTGTGCTACCAAGGCCAACAATATTCTAATGGAAAAATGTTTTACAACTAAAGAAAACACTTCATTATAATCAATTCCCTCCTTCTGAGTATAGCCTTTAGCTACCAATCTTGCCTTGTAGTGGATATCATTCTTATCAGGAAATCCGTCTTTCTTTGCATAAACCCATTTACAATCAATCGTTTTCTTTCCCTTTGTCAGACTTGCTAACTTCCACATCTGATTCTTTTCAAGGGACTTTATCTTTTCTTCCATAGCCTTTCTCCACTTTTCTTCTTCTGAGCTTTGAATAGCTTCACAATAAATGGAAGGAATCTTATCATCTATTGAAGATGTGTAATTAGTTATATCTTCAAGTCAAGCAGGTTTCTTAATATTCCTTTTCGGCTTTCGTAGTGCAATTGGCTCAAGTTGCTGAGGAGGTTCTTGTGCTGAAACCTCTGCTCCTCATCTGATCCATTTTCTACCATTATCTCCTCTTTTGTCGTATGAGTAATTTTATCAGACTTTACAATTGCTGGATCAAAAATTCTTCTTCTATCAAACTCCACCTGTTTGGGAGTTTCCTTCACCTGCTGTGGAGAACCATATATCTGCTCCTCTGTTACCTTTTTTAACACGGTAGACTCATCAAATGTACCATCTCTACTAAATATTATTTTCTTCGTCTCTGGGCACCATAAACGATATCCTTTGATACTAAAAGATATCCCCATAAAGATAGCTTTCTTTGCCCTTAGATCTAACTTTGATTTCTTAACATGATAGTATGCAGTGGAACCAAACACATTAAGGAATTGATGAAGTAGAAGTTGTTGTGTCCATAGTGGATTTTTGCCATAACAGTTCTCGCCAAAATTGATGAAGTAGAAGTTGTTGTGTCTATAGTGGATTTTTGTCTGTATCTTGCCATTTCTTTTTCAAGAATATTTAATAGCTTTCAAATGCGGAATATCCAAGAATCCAAGAAAACCTTTCTGATGTGGAAGATCAGCTTACGCCGTAACCACAGAGGGTATAACTCAGTAACCTTGGATCTGATACCAATTGCTGTGTAAATCGGGTTAGTTTCCACCAAAGTAAATAATTGTACCAAAAATTAAGACAAAGAAAAATTCTCAGGTAGTTGGTGGACTCACAAATGGTCACCCTTAAAAACCAACTTCCTTAGACTTTTAGAGTCTTTGTGACAAAATTTTTCTTAGATAATTTAAAGCACAATATATCACTAAAAGAAATGACCCGACAATAGCTATTAAATAGATAATAAAGAGAACACCAAAATTTAACGAGGTTCGGCTAATTATGTCTACGTCTTCGGACACTACTAAAATAATATTCCACTATTTTAAAGAAATATTACAAGAGAGAGAGAGAGAGAAAATACAACCAATCTTAGAAGTAGAGAGATTGTGTTTGAGATGAATTGTTAAGAGGGGGATGAAGCTTTTTTATAGGCTAATATTTTTCTTCCTCTCTCTTCCACTTCCGACGTGGGATTGAGAGATTGCCAAAATTCAACACATCTCTGTGCTGAAATTTGACAAGATGAAGCATCAGTACCATAGATTGACAAGTTATCAAAAATTCATGCAAAGCTTTTCCATCAATTAACTTGTAGCCTCATAAAATCTTCAAAACTGCTTCAACCCTGAAAAAGTATGTTGCCATTATGAAGGAAAGGAAAACACTGCGCCTTAGCATGGCCCTTTAAAAGCTGTATACTTACCAAAATGCATAACATGTGTCACTAGGCTTGTTATGTCTTCCTTGAAATCCACCATCAGTGGCTTGCCTCTATAACAGAGAAAAACTAGGAAAACGAGTGGCATAAAAGGAAAATTTAGAAAAAAAAAAAGGAAAAGAAAGGCTATGATTTAACAAACATTAATTTATTTAACTGATCTTTTAGCTTTTGATGACCTTTATGTCTGTCCATTAATTATTGAGAAATTTAGGGAAGGAAGAAGGGAAAGAGAAGAATGAAGTCTGAAATCTTCAGCTTGATTATTCTCTCAAGCTAATGGGTATATATATTAAATGTAGGATACAAAATAGGAAGTAAAATAAAAAACAAAGAAGAAAGTAAAATCATATATTTACTTCTAATATATTCACAAATTTCTAGCCTATAATCATGCAATCTAATCTCTAAGAATATCTCCACACTCCCCCTCAAGCTAGAGTATATATATCATATGTGTAACACCCCTCTACCCTAGCAGTTCATACCTGAATGAGGGTGTGCTATGCTGACTTTATCGGTTAAAATTTTATTTTATTAAATTGTGTTTAAATAAAAATTTCTCATATATATATATATATATATATTATTTGCTATTTGTTTACTTTGTAATATAAAAGAAATTATAACATAAAAGATAAACGACCTTTTTATATAGTAACATGTTCTTTACAAAATATACTGTTTATTTTACAAATACTATAAAATAAAATTTTACATGATAATATACAAAAGTTGTGTAACCCACGATGTGTGCAACAGGCTGCTTTACTAGATTAGGTCACCGCTGGCTTTGTCTACTATTTTCTTTTTATTCTTTACTAAATCTGCGTGAGAAAACTCTCACACTAAGCTCTTGGCTTAGTGATGCATATAGATAAGGCAATAAAATATTTTTAATGTCACATGCATTGTCATATAAAAAATTATGATCAAATCATGAAAACATACATTTCATAATATTCTAGTATGCATAACATCAATTTATTGTATCTCATTTTGTTTAACATAATCAAATCATCATTCTCATGCAAATCATGGTATTCTAGCATGTATAGACATCAAATTATATTATGTTATCTCATACTTATTTATTTTATTACCATCTTATTGTATATCACTAAATCTTCTTTTTATCCATGCCGCAATTCATAATTCCATTTTTATTATCCATGTCACAAATCATAATTCCCATTTTACTTTCAATAATTCTTTTATGTCTCATAACTTCTTTATTTATGTTTTCATTTATGCCTAGGACACCTATGAACCACTAAATAGGATAACGGAGTTGCCATCCAGGCACTTAGGAGTGTCACCCGGGCAATATGATGTACGCATATAAGTG
Source organism: Triadica sebifera (assembly GCA_023653625.1). Taxonomy (NCBI): domain Eukaryota; kingdom Viridiplantae; phylum Streptophyta; class Magnoliopsida; order Malpighiales; family Euphorbiaceae; genus Triadica; species Triadica sebifera. Next base: position 17,167,641 of record CM042896.1, on the reverse strand, counting down.
TCAAACCCGGCGTAAATAACTGTGCCAAACTCGGCGTAGATAACCGTGCCAAACTCGGCGTAGATAATAATGTCATACCCGGCATAAATAACAGTGTCAAACCCGGCGTAGATAATATTGTCAAACCCAGCGTAGATAAAATTGCCAAACCCGATGTAGATAATCATACCATTAATGGATTTAATCATTTTCATCATACTCCCCCCTATTTGGCATGTCAAACTATCCTAAATTGGTTCTAGTTAGGTGTTCTAGGGCTTATACAATTTCATTAAAATTCATAATAATTAATTTCATACTTTTCATGCATGTAATATCTCAAAATAATCACATAATCACTCAATTAAAATAATATTTACATAATATAACAAAGTTCTCATTATTTTACTCATTTCATTCCTCAATTCACATGCTGCCCTACCACTGACAGATTATGTCCTCTGTTTTGGACCTTAATTTTGGTCATGTTCAGTTCTGAATTTAGTTACATGATCTTCATAAAAATTTTAGATATGGATCTTATATTTACTATTCAACTTGAATCACTTAATTATGAGTTCTGTATCAAAAGATATGATAATATTAACATTAACTGGTCACTAATAATTCTGCCTAGAATTTTCTGGACAGATTCTAAGTCTAAACTTTATGAATTATTTCTGGATAATTACAGACATATTCAGATATTATGTCTAAATAAAAATTGTAGCCCAATGTCTTAGCTTTCATACAGAACAAAGCACACACAAATCCAAGCTCCAGAACTCAAGTTATAACGGTTTAAGTACTTACTGCTCATTATTAACAATTCTGCCCAGAATTTTTGGACAGATTCTATATCCGAGATTTATGAATTTTTCTGGATAATTACAGACATATTCAAGTTTTATGGTCAAAATGAAAGTTATAGACCTATGTCTTATCTTTCAAACCCAATAAATAACATACAAAATTGAGGTCCAGAGATTAAGTTATAACAGTTTAAGTGAACACTACTCATCAATTTCTAGCAAGAAACATACAAGATAATCACATTCAATTTTTACCAAATTAAATCCTAAGTCTAGCAAACATGCATCCCCAAGATTTTCATCACAAAATAATATCAATTCAGAATCATCAACATGCCAAATAATTAAATCATACAACTAAAAAAAATAAAATAGGCTATTGCTTTAGGTTATGCTCAAAACTCTTTTTTTCTCTTTTCTTTCTCTTTACTTTTCTTTCTCCTTTTCTTTGCTCCCTTGATCTAGTTCATTGTTAACTTGAGTTCCTAAAATTTAAAATCAGATTATTAAAACCTCATAAAACCTAATTTTTCTCTTTTTTCTTACTCTCCTAAGCTTTCTTAGGCATGAAAATGGAATTTCACATGCCTTTCTCTCTCTTTTTCTCACTTTCTCTTCTTAGAACAAGGTTTGGTTATGGTTATCCAAGGGAAAAACGTGGGCTGGTTTGAGAGGAAGAATTTTCCCCAATGAAAATGGATAAGGAAGAAGAAGAAACAATCAAGAAAAAAATGACAAAAGTCATTAAGATGGAGGACACATAAGCCACATTCTAGAAACCTTCATTAATGTTATATGCATGTATCTTCATTAGCTTATTAAACTTTGCCACTTGGTGTATTGGGCTTCAAGAAACGTGGGAGGCAATTGAAAGATAGAAAATTCTAGATATGAAGAGATGAAAGAACAATTAAGAGAATAAAGACAAGCTACATAATTATGCGACACCTAAGCCAAATTCTATAAATCTTTATTAATGTATTCATCTCCCTTGGTGTATGTTAATTGTCCACTTAATGTATGCCACTTGGTGTGGCCAGCCCTTTCCCATGTGTTTAATATCCCAATCATGTATTTAATTTATGATTATCCCATTTAAATCCTTCAATTTTTGGTAAATTGCAAATTGACCCCTAAACTTTTCAAAATTTACAATTTAGTCCTTTACCGAAATTTAATATCTTTAAATATTTTGAACACTTTATTAGATATTTTCCATACTTAATTACCATTATTTTCATTATTTTTCGATAAAAATCCAAATTTAGATTTCGGTCAAACCGACGAGTCGATTTAACAACTCGCGTGACTTTAGTCTAAATTAGCGGATATGACAATATACTTCTAGTTTGTTAGTCTTCTTAGAGCTTTATTAAAAATGTATGTCAATTGATCATTCGAATTCACAAAACTAATAACAATGCAATCATATTCAATTTTCTATTTGACAAAATAAAAATATATCTCAATGTGTTTTATTCTTTCATGAAAAACTGGATTTGAAGTAATGTATAGTGCTACTTGATTATCACAAATCAATTTTATTGGACTAACATCTTCACACCTTAATCCTTAAAGTAACTGTTTTAACCAAACAAGTTCACAAGTAACCAAGGTCATAACTCGATATTATGCTTCTGCACTTGATCTTGCTATAACATTTTGCTTTTTGCTTTTCCATGATATTATATTTCCTCCAATCAAGACAATATCCTGAAGATCATCTATCTGAAAGAGAACATGTCTAATCAGCATTTGAATACCCAGTGATTTGTGTATGTCCTTTGTTTTCATACAACAAACTATGTCCTGGAGATCCTTTGATATATCTAAAGATGTGTATCACTGCATCCCAATTACTGTCATACGGAGCTTAAAGAAACTGACTGACCACACTTACTTCAAAGGAAATATATGGATGAATGATAGTGAGATAATTGAGTTTTCCCACCAATCTTCAATATTGTCCAGGGTCTCTCAATGGCTCTCCCTGTTCTAGAATAAGTTTAACATTTGGATCCATAAGAGTTTCCACAGGTTTTCAATCTAACATCCATGTCTTTTCTAAAATATCTAATGCATATTTCCTCTGTGAAATAACAATGCTTGTATTTGATTGTGCCACCTCAATGCCCAAAAAATATTTCAACTTCCCTAAGTCTTTTGTATGAAAATTATTGTAAAGATGTTACTTGAGTTGAGCGATTCCTTCATGATCATCACCTATTATGGAAATATCATCCACATACCAGTAGGTAAATACTTTTGCCATGAATTGTATGACAATAAAACACTTAGTAATCTATTTCACTTCTATGCATTCCAAAGTTTTGAACAACATTATTAAATCATCCAAACTATGCCTTTGGAGATTGTTTCAAACCATAAATAGACTTTCGTAGTCAACAGATTAACCTAGACTCCCCCTGAACAACAAAACCTGGTGGTTGCTCCATATAAGCTTCTTCTGTCAATTCTCCATGTAAGAAGAGATTTTTAATCTCCAATTGATGAATACTCCAATGATGCATAACAGCAAGAGAAATAAGGAGTCGAACAAAGGCAATCTTGGCAATTGGGGAGAAGGTATTCCCATAATCAAGGCCAAAAACTTAAGTGTACTCTTTGGTAACCAAACAAGTTTTCAAGCGGTCTACCTTGCCATCAAAACTAACTTTCATTGCATAAATCCAACGAAAAATTTTCTAGATGGTAATGGAACCAACTCCTAAGTATTATTAGCATGAACATTCATTTCCTCAACCATAGTCTATTGCCAACCTAGATGTTCATATGCTTCACTAACATTTTTGGGATAGATACAGTGGATAAATTGGATACAGAGGCATAGTATGAGGATGACAAACGATAATAACTCAAAAAATTATAAATGGGATGAGTATTACTAGAAGAACAAATACCTTTTCTGATAGCAATAAGTGGAATAGGTTCTTCTATTTGAGACATGACCGGTGTTCGAGAAATTGATGGCATAGAAGATGAGTCAAATGGAGTATTTGTCTGATATCTACCTACAAGAGGAACATCAAAAGTACGCATAGAATGTCTTCTAGAGTATATTTGTAATGGTTTAGGATATGGTGATGGTGTGATAGAAATGGAAAAAATGGGTGGAAGAGCTTCAATTATGCTTTGTTGGTCTATGGTCGGTGAAAAATAAAGGGATGTTTCGAAAAACGTTATATCTGCCGAGATAAAATATATATTAGTTATTGGATCATAAAATTTTTAACCCTTATGTAGGCAATAATACCTTAAGAAAACACATTTAATGGATTTGGGATGAAGTTTATCCTTACTAGGGGTATGATTGTGAACAAAACAAGTACATCCAAACCCATGTGTAGAGAAAGGGTAAGAGGGTTGACTTGGGAATAAAATAAAATGAGGACTCTGGATTTGCAAAACTAAGAAAGGCATCTGATTGATTAGATAGCATGCAATTAAGACAACATCCCCCCAAAAACGAAGTGGAACATTATGATGAATAAGCATGCTTCAGGTTGCTTCAATGAGATGTCGATTCTTTTGTTTAACCACACCATTTTGTTTGTTAAGAGTTATATGCACAAGAAGATTGGTGAATGATTCCCTGAGAGACCATGAATTCCTAAAAGGGAAGAGACATAATCTTGTGCATTATCATTAAGCAAAGTTGTAATAGAAACACCAAATAAATAGTTTATTTTCTCCTACTCCTTTAATCATTCTACAGTTAAGTTATTTAGATAGTTTACTAACGGAGATCAAATTGTAAGGATATTCTGCAGCATATAAGGCTAAGACTAAAGAAATAAAAGAGAGGTTTACTTTCTCCTACTCCTTTAATCAATGTTTGTGATTCATTAGCCAAGGTGACTGTAGAGGAAATTGATAGAGAGTAGAGAGTAGAGAAAAAGTTTCTATTACCAGAAATATTATCAGAAGCACCAGAATCAAAAATTCAAGATTCATTGGGTGAAGACCGTGTTAGGCAAGCAAAGGTATTACCCGGTTGAGCAACAGAAACTATGGAAAAAGATGATTGTTGTTTCGATGCTTGATACTACAAATATTCAGCATAATCAATCCTAGTCAATGTAAGTAAATTGAATCCCTGAGATTGGGCAATTGGTAAAGGAATAATCTCATCTCCTTGAGACTGAGCCATATGAGCAGTAGATCAATTATTCTGATTATTCCTTAGAGGTCGACCATAAAGGGCCCAACAAGTTTCATGAGTGTGACCTCCCTTATCATAGTGAGTATAATGAGGTTGGATCCTTTTCATTTTCGATTATCTCCTTGCTAGCTATTTCTCTGTATAACTAGTATAAATGGCTCAATTTCAGACTTGGTGGAGGAGATACAAAGCATGGATTTAAAATGCGGTAATGTCTATGATCGTGGATGGAGTCGTGTGTAACGGAAATGGGTTTATAACAGCATAATGTAACGGTAACGAATTGTCATGGCAGAATTGTTTTTGTAAAACTCATGAAATTAATATATTTTAAAAGAATTCACTACAATTAAGAAATATAATTATCTAATTAGCATAAATTCTAAAAAAAATACATTTAGTTTAAAAATGCAAGTCATTATTACATAATAAATATTATAGATAGTACAAAGCACTATTTGGAATATTACATTATTTAACATACTGCTACCACCAAAATAGTGTCTACGAGGATCTTGATATTGATTATCTTCTTGATGACTTTGACCTTGAGACTTATGAGAGTATGAAGAGTTTTCTATAGTCATATGAGGAAAAGATTAATGTGATTCTGATCCATAGTAAGTTAATCCAGAGTTGTCATATCCATAATTAGTAGTGGATGTGGAATTACCTTTAGCTGGTAAGTGAGTATACATCAAGTTAAGAGGCTAATAACCATTACCACCATATGCACTTAGATCATAAGAAAATGCCTCAAAAATGCATGTGCAATACCCTTTTCCTTTTTAGATGCATCACCACCAACACCACTACTAGATAGATTATCTCCACTATTTTGGCATCGAGAGCATTAATAAGTGTGGGGAGTTGAATGATGATGAGGAAAAGGATTATTATCTCTGATTAAAATAATTCAACTCTTCAGCATAAGTTGACCCAACACCACCTCCTATATTTGATAAAGGACCACCATTATCATCATTGTCATCACCATCATCATCATTGCCATCACCAGTAGGACTTTCATGACCAACTCCACTAGTTTCTTGTCCTTAAGCTTGAGATTGAGGGACTTGAGATGCATGAATTTCTTCATAATCAAACATGCATTGTCTTAACCATCTACTAATGGACTATCTCTTTCTTCCAACCAAGAAGACAAAAGGCCATCTTCTTCAAATATGTAATCCAAATTAATTGGATTATAACTTTTTCTCCAACTCTTTTCTGCTTTTTTTGGTTGCATTTCTAATTTTGAGCCTCATATTATAATGCATAAAGACTAAGGAATGTAACTTCAAATATCTCAATCTATTTCTTGTCTTTGTGTGTATGAGTTAAAAGGTGCTCCAATTTCTTTCACAATTTGATGCAGAAGTTGTTTGGCTCAAAACTTTAACTGCAATTACTTGAAGCTTAGGAAAAATTTCACAATATTGAATCCACCATTCAACTGCATTATGTTTAGGATAATAGATTAGCTAAACGCTTACGATTTCGATATTAGTAGGAAATTATATAAACTTAGTATGATTGCTTATAAATTATTACCTGGATTGGTAAATTTAATGGCTTTTTGTGTCAATGTTGAACCAAAACTTTCCATCTTATGACGAAAAAATATTACCTATAAAATGCAAACAATTTTATAATCGGTAGAATTAATTGATTATAATTTTTACAAGTTTCATAGCATTAAGGTGTTAAATATCCAAACAGACAATACTACACAATAAATTTTATATGTTTTAAGAAATTAAAATGACTTACTTGGTTTAATTTTGTCGCTTAGTTATCCAAATTTGGCTCTAACTACTGAATAACTTTTTTCAATCCAAGCAAGACTTTTTTGTCATTTCCAATATCATGTGCCCCATATTGGAATTAAGGATTGAGAAAATATCCTAAAAATGTAAATTTAAATTGATAATTAAATTGTTGATTTTTCAAAATATTATTTGAATATATTTTATTAAATATTTCTAGTATTATTTTTTTTATTAAATAACTTACCAGCTGTATGCAAATCTTGATGCAATTGGAAGTTTCATCTTTGATCAATGATTCTCCAATAATTTACTTAGCTCCTACAATTTTGTTTTATTGTCAACTTTGCTCTTTCCATTGCTTCATATATAAGACCTACAGTTGGCTTTTCATTACCATCAACCAATCTTAACACTTTTAATAGAGGCTCTTCAATTGAAGTCACTTCATTTTCTTTCTCCCAAAAAAATTTTCCCTCACTAGACAAACCGAGTATAATTCTTTTAACCTCAAATGTTAGGTCACCAGTAGTCTTACCAAACTTACTAACCATTTTTAGACTCAAACATGTTCCTTAACCCAATTCTGTGTCGCACAATACTTTCTAGAGCAATGAAATTTCAGGCAAATCTAGTGATACCGAGTTGAATGAGATCTCTTCCATCAGTGAATTTTTTCATATAATTACAAACTCAATTATGATTGTAAAAAAATTGGGTAATAAGTTTTTCTTGTTCTTCCACCTCATCAATTTTTTCCTTTTCCCAATGTCTTTTAATATCAAATCAATGCAATGAGCACTGCAAGCTATCCAATATAAATGAGGGAATTCATCCATTAGCTTCTTTCCACCAACTTTCATTGCAGCCTCATTATCAGTCACAATTTGTACTACTTTTTCATGACCTATTTCATTCACAACACCTTTCATAAGTCCAAAGTAGTAGTTTGCATCTCTAGAAACAACGAGTGACACATCAACTGACTTATGGAAATCTGTTCCAGAGTTAGAATAAATCAAAAAATTGATGATATGCATCCTAGTTGATCCACTCCATCCATCACACATGATAGTGACACCCCATTTTATCCATATGCTATTAAAAGATGCAATATATTCTTTTATTAATCTATACTCATATGGTATAAATATTTCTGCAATCTCATAAGGAGTATATGGAGATATATTAGGTTCAACTTCAGCAGCAGTTCTAAGCAATGGCCTTGTCCAAGGTGAATTAGCAATCGAAAAAGACAATCTATTATGCACTACAAAGTTCCCAAAAGTTTTCAATAATTTTGCCTTTTGTTGCTTAAACCATTTGGTGTTAAGTTTTAGTTATTTGCTTTTAAGTTTTTCCTTCTCTAGCTCAATTTCAATTGCATTCAATCTAGAATAAAGTGTTGATGTATGATCATACCTTGTACCTTCACTACCATTTTCATGTATTGTAAATGAACAACGAAGTCATTGGCGTTTCTCTTGATGTTAACTACTGTCACCAATATCATATTGAGCTCCTCTACTTCTTTTAAATGCATCTTCATCAAATTTTCTCAAGCTTTCACGTCTTGCATATTCAAGTTATGCATTTCCTCCTCCTCATCATCATCTCCCCCATTTGGTTCATTCATTCGCATTATTTATTCTTCAAGATTTTTTTTTCTTTTTTTCTTTTATCTTTTTTAGCTAATTGAAATTCTTGAATAATTTTTTGCATATCTTTTCTCACTTCTGCTGGAACTTTAGGACAAGACCTAACTTGGCCCGTTACATTAGCTAAGTGTTGCTTGAGTCGAGTTATTCCATCTGTTATTTTTCTATCACAAAAATTACAATTCATTTCTTCTTTATTTCTTGTTGGAGTGGCAAACTTTCATCCGATGTCATCACTAGACTTCGAACCTAACTTAGTATTGCATCATCGAGGCATTTTTCTACCTAATGAATAAAATAGAATAATTAATTATTAATTAGTAAGTTATAAAAAGTTCACCACTTAAATATTAATTTACTTTTATGAATTTTTTAATTTACTTCGAGAATATTATATATCAATATTTAATTATGTTCATTTGATATATTTTTTTACAAATATATTTATCAATATTTAATTATGTTCATTTGTTATATTTTTTTACAAATATATTTGACATTATGATTTGGAATTTATTAAAAAAACTTTTATTTTTTATTTGTTTTATGTAAATAAAAAAGTGTAAATCGATAAATTAAGATTATAATTAATATATTTTTTTATATTACTCTCAATTTTCACTCCCTCCAAAAATACAATTTTTTTATGAAATTCATTCTTGAAATAAAAATAATAGAAAGAAAAGTCAAAACAAAGGACAATACCCATTAATTGCAATTCTAATAGAAAAAAAAATGAATTGAAAAAATTGATGGCATATGCATACATTGAATTGTTTTGTCTCATTTATGAATTTAATGAATTAATTTTAATATTATTTTTAGTTGATTATGCCAGCCCTTCCCGATAAGAAAAGGAAAAAAAAAGCCCTTCTTTCAACTATGAAAGAATTGAATGGAAACTGAAAAAAAAGTCTTTCTTTCATTAATTATATGACAGTCCATTCCAAATAAAAAAACAAAGAAAAAAATTTTTTCTAATAAAAAATTACATATTAATTAAAGTTTTTAACACCAATAAGATAGTAAGAGCCCACTTCTTTTTCCTCTCTAGTTCTCCTTGGCACAGTGGTTGTCCCCTTCAGCCCTTCTTCTTCAACTTCTAATCTTCTATCCAAACTCACGGTAAAACTTAAAAGAACACAAAATCACCCATGCAAGTGTTAGCTCAAACTCGTTGGCAACCAAAACACAAGAGAATCAACAGATCTAGAAGAGAATCAACAGATCTACAAGAAAAAAAATAAAAAAAAACACTGACCGTGAATAGTGATGCCAATTTCAATAAATCTTCACCATCCACAAACTGCTTTTCACAAATTATGCCCCTACCAACTCGAACCCACCAATTTCAAGTCTAAATGACAAATACTCAAAGGCCCTAATCTCTTCTTCTGCAAGAACCAGGTTAGTTTTCTTAACAAATCAATCTTTGTATACTGTTATTGGAGAAAACAATATAGAGCTTCATATAAGGATAAGGTTTGGTTAGCCACTATATATTATGGAATTCAAATTAATATAGAGGAGAATATCGTCCTTACTTGTTACTTAACGTTGTTATGGCATTTTAATTGCAAAACAAATTTTGCTGTCATAGAACGGCTGCAACGACAACAGTAAGATAATTTTCTGATAAATAACGGTCGTTACGTTATGTAACAGGCATTAATTAAAATCATGATACGAAGTAATCGAGCAAATACTTTTTCAAAAGTAGGAATGACTAGACTGATAAGAATTTGATCTCATATGGTAGCCAAATCTGTTCAAAGCCATATTAATGCTAACACCATAAAAAATTTCTCTCTCTGATTTTTCCTGTTCAATAATACTTTTAGAAAATGGCATGAGAGAATTAAATTTATCTTTCAAAGTTTCAAATTGTCCCAAGTAACTAACCATATCTTGAAAAATTTGCTGCAAATAGAAAAGATCATACAACTTTATAAATATGTTGAATATCATTATTATATAGTGTTTTTGCCTTAGTCCAAACTTTGTAGCAGATTTTGCAAGATTGAAAAGGATTCAATAATTTTGGCTCCAGAAAATGCCACAATAAACTACATAATTGTGCATCAATTTTAATTCATGCAGCCCTATTCCTATCTTCAATATCAATGGCTTTTTTTCTTAAGTGATCATATCCTTATCCCAAAACCACAATTCAAAAAATGCTACTCATGAAACATAATTATCCTGACTTGTAGTTTAACAGCAGTGATGGCTAGAGAACTAGAAATAGAAGAGATAAAAGGTTTTAAAGAACCTGAAATATCAACCATGTTGCTTGAAATTCAAGAATACATACTAGGCAAATAGAGACTAAAATTTCAGAACATTGACCGGTGACAGCTCAGAAAATTTGATGAAGCCGAAACAGGAAATAGACATTCCCACCAGAAGCAGAATGATTGGGCATCCTTACTAGTGAAAGCATGTCCAAACCAGCGGCCGGAGATGGGCTCACTTGTCGACGCATGGGAAGCCAACGAAAAATGGGGACAGTGCGTGTACTCACATGCACAAGTGTTTGGCGATGAAATTTCACCAGAGTGCTAATTGGCATTGGTGCACTTAGGGAGAGTGGTTGTGAGGCAAGAAAATGCTCAGACAGAAGTAGATCTTTTGAATATAAATGGGAAGAAGAAAAACAATGGTGGCAGAAACCCTAAGGCTTTGATAACATGAGAAATTTAGAGAAGAAAAAGGAAAAAGAAGAATAAAGTTTGAAATCTTTAACTTGATTATTCCCTCAAGCTAATGGGTATATATACTAAATGTAAGATACAAAATAGGAAGTAAAATAAAAAACAAAGAAGAAAGGAAAATCATATATTTACAACTAATATATTCACATATTTCTAGCCTAGAATCATGCATATAATCTCTAAGAATATGTCAACAATTATAAAACCAAAAGGCTGTAGCTTTGAGGCTTGTTTACTGACATAAAATGTTTTGAGAAATCAAAAAAAGAAAACAAATCTTCAAACACCATTCCAACAACCATTGAGAAATAATGAAAATAGCAAGAAAATATAAGAGAAGAGCAAGAACACAGAGAACATAAAATTTAACGAGGTTCGACAATGTGCTTATGTCCTCAGGAGCAAAGTAATAAGGTTTTCTTATTGATGGTACTGAAAAAACTAGGTTACAATACACATGTTATATATATATATATATATATATATATATATATATATATATATATATATATAACATGTATGGTATGATTTTACAAAAATACCTCTATACCATACCAACGCCACACCTCCAGCCCACTTAATCTGTAACCCATAAAAATAACAAAGAAACCCCCACAAGGATATGTATATGAGCCATACACAACAACAACAAAATGAAGGTCTATGATGGAAGATGTGCCACTTTTAGACAAAAGATCATCTTCAATAAAAAGCCCATTAGTTGAAGTGAAGCAACTGCACAGTACATTCCACCACTTGTCCGCTAATATGACTATCATTGGTAAATAACATTGAACAACTTAGCTCATAAACATGAAGCATAAAAATGAAATTCATTATGATCTTAAACAATAAGATCACCTCCAAATAGCATTACTTAGATTTTGGACGAAATTAGCGGTTGCAAGCCAAAAAAATAAAAAAGGAAGAGAACATTAGCCTAGACTAAGCTACATGTGTAACTTTCCTGAAACTAACTGCATCAGTGAATTTGAAAAATGTCAATAATAACCTTCTTTTGTTTATACCAAATCTTTGGAAGAAATTATATTATTATCCAGAAATCTTTTATGACTCACCATGAGATTCTGCCAGGAACCATCCCAAAACCACCATCATATGACTGAAAGAAATTGTCAATTTAACGTAAGCGAATATGCATGCTACATCATAGGAATCAAGGATACTAGTTTCAGTAAACTACAACAGAAGGACAAGCAAAAAAAAACCTGGCAATTTAAGATGTACTATTGTACTCCTTGGCTTTCTCCCTGTCCATGCCACTCCAATCCTCCAGCATAAAATAGATGGCGGCTTATGCATCAATTGAACATATGGATATTTTAGATCACTTTAAATAGTTTCATGAACATGCACAATATTTTATCAGCTTACGAGCATAGTAAATGAACTGCAGATCTGTCTCAGCCCCAATATCAATAGGAAGAAAACTGCAAAATAGAAAAGATTTTTAGGACATTAATTTAGTTTCATGGAGAAAAGGGCTAAATTGAAAGGGTAACCAAATTCATGCCTGTAAATTCCATATCAGAAAATAAATAACACTTTTGAAAATAAAGAACAACAACTTCTAAGAAAAAATTGGAGATCCAAAAATAGGAACCAGAAGGCATATTAGCCATCAGGTTGCTGCTGGTTTTTCATTGACGCCAATATCAATGTGGAGTTCATATTTGACAAATTATATCCAACAGTCTTTAGAATGGCTAAGGCACAGTATGTGATTGTCAAATGACTAAGATTGTGAATTAAAACCTACAAGTACATCAAATAAAATAAAAGCTTGTACAATATGAAATACTAAAGTATGTCAAACTGTTAGAATTTTAGAAAAAACTAAATAAACTGCTGATAGTCAAATGATAGCTACCAAGCACGAGCAAAAACAAACTATAGAATAGCTCAACTCTATTTATACCCCATTTGAGTTGGAAGGAAATTGAGAGGATCAAGAGCCTTGGAACCCATAGAATTGTCCTGCGACAAATAACTAACTGATTATATCTTCCTACAACATAGAAAAAGAAAAAAGAAGACAAAGATTAAAGCAACTTAAAGTAAATGTAGTAATAAAACACAAGAAAATTCTACAACATTCTTAACAATCAAATCCATACCATTCATCCATTTAAAATAAAATAAAGTCGTACCATTTATTAATTCATTTTTATCTCTGGGGTAAGCTTGAAAGGACAAAACCCAACTTATAATTGCAACTTTCTACCTTAAACACATCAAGGATTAGTCGTTCATCAATTTCATTATCCAAGATATTAAATTAAACAAGATATGGAATAAAAAGGCAATGTTTGTGGAGCACACTAAACTATAATTGGGGAAAGATGAAAGATTCAAACTTTCAATTTAACTAATTGCACAGTTAAATGATGGTATGTATGTCCATAGATTTTAATGTTGTAAAAAGTAAGTGATATATGAACCATTCAAAAAAAAAAACTCGATTTCTTTTAATGCGATTCAAAATTTCAGTTTTTTCAAGTTGTTCAAAATCATAAATGTCATAAATTTTACAAAATCATTTGGCTCAAATAGACTTCAAATAACCATACTGAAAGTAGTTGCATTTACCGTAATCAAATGTATTACTGAACAAGCTTATGCTCTCTGTTTATCAGTAGTGCAAGTATGAACTGAATGAAGTAATTATCATTAGCTGAAAAAACAATCGTCTCATACATATATACTACTAAACTACCAATGAATACATGCAACATCAGCTAACTACAACTAACCGTCTCATAACCTACCAACTGTGATTGGAATGCGAGCCAAGCTAAGAACAAAGCATTCAGGCCATTCGGCTCCACTTCAGGCGAGAAGGGTAAATTCGGTTTAAACACAACCCAGATTTTACGGATTGTGAGGAAGCTTCAGGAAGAAGGAATGCTCGATTGCCTTCAATTGCTGCATTTCCATATTGGATCTCAAATTCCCTCAACTGCCTTGCTCGATGATGAAGTTGGTGAGACTGCTCAGATCTATTGTGAGTTAGTCTATCTCGATGCCAACATGCACTTCATTAATATTGGAGGTGGGTTGGCATCGATTATGATGGATCGAAATCTGGTAGTTCAGATCTCTCTGTGGCTTACAGGCTTAAAGAGTATGCTCTAGCTGTTGTCTAAGCTGTTAAGTTTGTGTGACCGCAAGAACATTAAGTATCCTGTGATTTGCAGTGATAGTGGTCAGGCTATCATTTCTCACCACTCAACTTTGGTATTTGAAGCCATCTCTGCGAGCTTGTCTATTGTACCTCTAATGAAAAACCTTGGGTTTCAGTATCTTATTGACGGGCTAACAGATGATGATCTTTCATATTACCGAAATCTATCTACGGCAGCGATGAGAGGCTCTGATACCAGTTGTTGAGAAATAACGCCAATTTTTCTATAATCAAATTTATGAGAAAGCAAAGAAAATGCAGAATAATAAGACACAAATTAATAACAGAGTTCGGCCAATTATGCCGACATCTCTGGACTACTGCAAATCTTTTACTGAAAAAAGAAAAATTTACAAAGTATTTACAAACACTCACAACTCACAACCTCTCACTAAAGCTTTTCTAAGCTTTTATTTTTCTCTATCACTTTTGGATGGAATGTCTTACAAATGAATTCCTAATACTATATATAGGCCTACACCTCTTCAATGGACGACTAAAATTAATTATCACCTACTTTGATGGATGGTTGAGATCATTTCTCACCTAGCGTTTTACCTACCAAATGGATGGTCATGATTAATCTTCACCTACCATCTTACCTACCAAATATTTTGTCAACTAATTATTAAGTAGTTCAACAAAAGATGTATTGTCTATCTTTATTATCATTTATTTCTGATGCATGTGTAGTTTGACCAACAATCTCCCACTTGAAGACTGATTTCAATCAATGCAGTAGCCTTTCTAGTCGTATTACTCTAACAAACCAACTGAAGTTGAACATAATTTCAGTTTGTTAATAGTCACTGCCTTTATCAACATATCCGCTGGATTCATGCTTCCTTGGATCTTCTCCAATACTAACACATCATCTTCCAATAAAGACCTGATAAAATAGAAACAAAGCCCAATATGCTTAGTTTGGAATGAAATGCTGAATTTTTTGCCAAGTGTATGACACTCTAACTATCACTATACAAAATATTTTTCTCCTGTTTGAATCCCAACTCAGTTAAAAAACTTTGAAGCCATATCATCTCTTTACTAGCTTCAGCCACTGCTACATACTCAGCCTTTGTAGTAGATAAAATGACAATCTTTTGTATTTGTGATAGCTGTAGCTCCAACAGTGAATATATAACCGGGGTGCTTCTTGGGTGATTGCATTCACCTCCAAAGTTTGTATCTACGTAGCCTTGTACTTTTAACTCTCCTTTACCAAAGTACAAATATTCTTCGTGGTGCTTCGTAATCTACCTCAAAATGCACTTGACTACATCCCAATGAGTTTTTCCTGGATTTGACATAAATCTGATAACAACTCCCACTGCATGACTAATATCTAGCCTAGTACAGACCATTGCGTACATCAAACTCCCATAACTGAGTGTTAACCTTGACGGGTATTTCTGTCATTTTGATGTTAATAAATAATATAGCAATATTATTTAACATACTTGTTTTTGTAAGTATATTATACAGGACATGAATTAAAATAGCAAGAATGGAGAATTGGAAGAATAATCCTTGACAAACAAAAAGCAAGAAGTAGCATGTTCACTGTCATGACTCTAGGAGTCACCCCCGTTAAGGAAGCTAACCGTTACCAAAACCAACATTTGAAGTTCACGGCCATGAAGGAAAACCAAACCGTGAAGTAAGCATTTCAGTCACCCCCGTGACTAAAGGTGTCACCCCCGTGAAGAGTCATGTAATTTCAACTAGAGAGCTTCACGACCAGAGTCACCACTTGGGTCACGGCTGGGAAGATGTTCACCCACGTGAATGAAGGTGTCACCCCCGTGAATGATTCATTCAATTTCATCCAGAGAGCTTCACGACCTGAGTCACCACTTGTCTCACGGCTGGGAAGAGTGTCACGCCCGTGACTCCATATGTCAAAACATACCAGAGAGCTTCACGACCTGAGTCACCACTTGTCTCACAGCTGGGAAGATTGTCACGCCCGTGACCAATTAAAGTCACACCCGTGACTCCATATGTCAAAACATACCAGAGAGCTTCACGACCAAGGTCACCACTTCAGTCACGACTTGGGAAGAACTGTCACCCCCGTGACAGGAATATTCACGCCCATGAACAATAAAAGAGAAAAGTGTCAGGCGCGATTTTTTGGTTGGTACAACGGCTAGTTTCTCAATTAATGCCCCCCCCAACGGCTATATTCAGCCATGAGAGTATAAATGGAAGTCATTTAGGCATTAAGAAATGAGAGAATGATAAGAAAAACAAAAGATTAGCATATACTTAAAAATCACAAGCTATCTTGTACTTTTATACTTTGAGAACAAATCCATTCTCTATAAAAATCTTATTGCTCCTCATAATTGAGCAATAAAGATTTATAAGTGATTCTCTCTGTAATCTTTACTCAAGTGAGCATTGGGTAGTTCTGGGTTAAGAGAAGAACACTTGTAAGGGTTAGTTGTGTGAACCTCCAAAACACAAATTAAAAGGTTGTTTGTGTGAGCCTGTAAAACACAAAGTTTAGGTTGTTTGTGTGAGCCTGTAAAACACAAAGTGTAGGTTGTTTGTGTGAGCCTGTAAAACACAAAGGAATTGGTTATTGTGTGAGTCATTAAAATACAAGGAATTTCTGGGTTAGGTGTGAGCCATTGTGAGAAACACCATAGTTGGGAGTTAGCTTGTAAAACTCCATTGTAACACTAAGTGTGTTAGTAAAACTCCCAATTGCGATTGGGGAGAGGAGTAGGGTTTGTTAATACCCGAACCTCTATAAATCTTTGTATCTGATTTTCTCTATCCCTTCTAAAATTAACAATTTTATTTCCGCATTTTAAAGTTTAATTTTTGAAACTCCAATTCAACCCCCCTTCTTGGTCTAATATCTGGGCAACACTGAGGCATAAGGAACTTTAGCCATGAATTCTCTCTCTTACTCCATTTGAGGGGATTGATTCTTGGATAGGCGAAAGTGACTGGCGAAGGGTGTGCTAACTAGTTTGGCATTGCTCATGTTGAATCTCTACAAAATACGGTTGATGTACTCTGCTTAAGATAACTGCAAGAACCCTCTCTGCTTATCTCTTATGATTTGCATTCCAAGAATCTTTTTGGCTGGACCTAAGTCTTTCATGTCAAACTCTTTTGACAATTGTTGCTTGAACCTTCTGATATCATCCATATTTGAACCTGCTACTAACATATCATCGATAAAAAGTAGCAAAATGATATAACTGGATCTATATCTCTTGAAATAGCAATAATGGTCAGCATTGCACTTCTGGAAATCTTCCTTGTGCATGAAGTCGTCAAACTTTCTGTACCACTGTCTTGGGGCTTGTTTTAGTCCATACAAACTCTTATTAAGTTTGCACACCATGTTCTCTTTCCCTTTTTCTAAGAAACCCTCTGGCTGATGCATGTATATTTCTTCACCTAAGTCTCCGTGAAGAAATACGATTTTCACGTCCAACTATTCAAGATGAAGATCTTTAATAGTCATAATACTCAATATTGTTCTGATAGTATTGAGCTTCACAACGTGAGCAAAAATGTCGGTGTAGTCAATTCTTTTCTACTGGAATCCTTTGACAACAAGTTGGGCTTTGTATCTCTTGAGACCATCATACTCTTCTTTTACCTGATACACCTATTTGTTATGAAATGCATTCTTCCCTATGGGTAACTCGTCTAGTTCCCATGTCTGGTTGGATATCAAAGACTTTATTTCGTCTTTCATAGAAAACTCCCACTTACTAGCATCTCTAATGTGACAAGCTTCATCATAGCATTCAGGCTCCCCTCCATCAGTCAATAACAGATAGTTCATGTATCTCCTGTCAGGTACATGAGACTGAGAGAACATTCTCAATGCAGGAGCTAGAGTAGGAGGTTATAGTATGTCGGACTATTGTGCACTGCTTTGTTCAACAAATTCCTCTAGAGGAGGATTTAGTACAATCGGTTCCATTACAAAACTATTTAGGACATCATCTGCATCTGTAAATACTAGGTCATTCTGTTCTGAGCTGATAGGGGCTATTTTATACATGTCCTTGTACATCACCCTTTCGTTGAAGATTACATCTCTACTACGGATCACTTTCTTATTTTTGTCATCCCAAATACGATAGTCAAACTCATCCTCACCTACCGTCTTACCTACCAAATATTCTGTTAACTAATTATTAATTAGTTCAACAAAATATGCATCGTTCATCTTTATTGTCAATTATTTTTGATGCATGTGTAGTTTGACCAACAATAAAACTTGGTGATGAGAGACATCAAGGAAGAAGCTTGGATCAAGCTTGAAGAGATGGAATCAATTGGTGATCTAAAGCTTGTGACACTCATTGAGGCATGTGATGGTGAAGACAACTAGCCTAATGGGCTAGATAAAAAGTCCATATTACAAGCTTCAAATCATGTGCAATATGCTATGTTAAGGTGGGCTTATATTATTTCATAGTTGGGCCTAAGACTAAATTTAGTGGGATATTTTATTTTAATTATTGGCATGTAATTTCATTTAAAGACATATGATCAACATTGTTTTAACTTGTCTTAGGTGTGTGGGCCTTATAAAATTAAGCTCATTTGTTTGTTCTTAAGCCATTAGGGTCAGATTGGTCTTTTCTTCACTTTTGCACTTAGGGTTTGATTTGTACAGGTATAAATACCTCCTTATGTGTGTAAGACATGCAGATTGGTGATTAAGATCAAAATTTGGGTGTTCTTGAGTGTTCTTCAAATGGGAGGTGTGATCTCCATTGATATACCAAGGACTGTTTTCACTTATCAGGTTGATAATTAATTTATGACGTGAATCCAATTCTTTTTTCATACTCTTTGTTACCAATTCCTTGCTGTTTTGGGGAAGAATTAATCTTGCAATTGGTTGAAACTTAAGATTTGTATCAAATTGATTTGGAGGTTGTCTAGACTTAGATTCTAGGTGGTTACTACATCAATTGTAGACTATTAGTATTACAACTTTTCCAGTTCAATTCTCTCTTCTAATATTCTTCTGCTATTGAAATTCTTTTCCCATCTAAAAAAAATGTGTACTAATTTGTTTATTTTAAAAAAATAAATTACAGACCAGTCTTATATTTAATAAATTACAATTATAAACAAACTTTTAAAAACTAACATTTTATCTACTTTATTTTAATAATGATATTTTTTTAAATAACAATTAGTAAGACTAAGACTTAAATGTATAAATTACTCTGCAGTTATAATCATTGATAACAACTATACATGAAATTCTAAAAACTTCACACAAAAATATCTCAAATATAGAAAAATCATATGTTATATTGTATTACAATATATAAAATTCATACAATATTAAATGAGTATTATCTCAAACGACAAGAAGTAAACTGTTAATTTTTTTCAAATTTTGTTTAAAACTGTAATTTATTAAAATCTAATAAATATTTTTATATTTTTTTTACTTTTATTAGTAAATTTGATATATAATTCAATTAATTATAAAATAATGGTAAAAATCATAATTTGGCCTTCAAATTTACCCATGTGCCTCTAAAATTAATTGCAAATCAATTTTACAATATGAAGCACTACCCTTGATGGTTATTCTTCTCTTAATTAATAAATATAATGGCAAATTTTATTACTTAATCTATGTACTTTTTTTATTTTTTTCTATGTGGACTCTTGTTTTATTATTTTATTAATAATGGAGTTATTTTTTTACTTTTTAAAATTAACTTGACAATGTTAGTTTATTAATATAAATTTCTTTTATTCAACTTGGATTGAAGTGTGTAATTTATAAATTGTTATTCACTAAATTACATATATACTTCGATAATACACTTCATTGCAAATAACATTAATGAGCTATAAAAAATGATTCAATTGTTAACAAAGTAATAATGCATGCCTATCTTCTCGAAATAAAAAGTGTAGGGACTATATTTTAAAAAGTTGAAAAATATAGGGTTCAATTAGGGGTTTTATAATATATAATTGAGCAAATTTCAAATATGATAAAATTATTTTTCGCTTATAAATAATTTAGAAATGGATAATGTTTTCATGCACAACAAAATTTTAAATAGTATAGTTTTGGTTCAAATAATTTTGAACAAATTACCAAAAACTCTCATAAGGTTTTAACAAAATATAGCCATACACAAAATTTTCAAAAAATAACAATTTACTCGTCTGTCGTTTAATATAATGTTCATTCATTTGAGATAATGTTCATTCATTTGATAATGTATAAATTTCAAATATTGCAATACAATATACCACATGATTTTTCTCTATTTAAAATATTTTTGTGTGATTTTTTAGAATTTTATGTATAGTCTAATAACTTTTTATAAGAATTTAGGATTTATGTTCATTATCAATGACTATAACTGCATAACAACCAATACATTCAAGTGCAATCTTTCTAATTGTTATTTCAAATAACATTTTTATCAAATAATAAGAAATAAACTGTTAGTTTTTTAAAAGTTTTTTTCTGATTGTAATTTGTTAAACCTCATGAATTTTTTTGTAATTTACTCAAATTTTTTTCAAAAACAAAACTAATAAGTAATCTAATATGTATTCCAGTACTTCAATGACAAAGGGATTTAGCTGTTATCCAAAGTCTTAGTTTCGAGACTCCTTACAAACTAAAAAATATAATATGCTTCAACCAATCAAATCACATTATTTCAAAATGCTATTTTTTTAGAATTTTAAATTATAAAATGTAAAAATTAAATGCCAACCAATTAGATATTAATATACTCAAATTTTAATTTTTCTGAATTTTGAACAATAAAAATAAAACAGTAGTTGAATTCTAATAAAATATTATAATAATCTTATCTTTAATAAAATGTTATATATGTAATTGTTAAACCTTGAGGGGTATTTCCGTCATTTTGATGATAATAAATATAATAGCAATATTATATTTAATATACTCGTTTTCTAAGTTTATTATATAGGACATGGATTAAAGTAGCAAGAATGGAGATTGGAAGAATAATCCTTGAAAGACAAAATTCAAAGAGTAGCATGTTCACTGTCGTGACTTTATGTGTCATGCCCATAAAAGAAGCTAACCGTTACCAAAACCAACATTTGAAGTTCACGGCCATGAAGGAAGAACAAACCGTGAAGTGGACATTTCAGTCACCCCCATGAATAAAAGTGTCACCCCCGTGAATGATCATGCATTTTCATCCAGAGAACTTCACGACCAAAGCCACCACTTGGATCACGGCTGGAAAGTTTGTCACGCCCGTGACTCAATATGTCAAAACATTTCAGAGAGCTTCACGACCAGGGTCACCACTTCAGTCATGGCTTGGGAAGAAATGTCACTCTCGTGACACACATAGTCACACCCGTGAACAATGAAAGAGAAAAATGTCAGGCGCGATTATTTGGTAGGTACAATGGCTAGTTTCGTATTTAATGCACCTCAACGGCTATAATCAGCCATGAGAGTATAAATGGAAGTCATTTATGCATTCAAAAAAAAGAGAATGAAGAGAATAACAATAGAATAGCAATTTCTTTGAATCAAAATCTTATTACAAGCTATTTGTACATTCATACTTTGAGAACAAAATCTATTCTCTATAAAAATCTTTTTGCTCTTCATTTATTGAGCAATTAAGATTTGTAAGTGGTTCTCTCTGTAATCTTTACTCAAGTGAGATTTAGATATTTCTGGGTTAAGAGTAGAACACTTGTAAGGGCTAGTTGTGTGATTCTCAAAACACAAATCAAAAGGTTATTGTGTGAGCCTGTAAAAACACAAAGTGAAGGTTATTTGTGTGAACCTGTAAAAACACAAAGTAAAGGTTTTTTGTGTGAGCCTGTAAAACACAAGGAATTGGTTATTGTGTGAGCCATTAAAACACAAGGAATTTCTGGGTTAGGTGTGAGCCATTGTGAGAAACACCATAGTTGGGAGTGAGCTTGTAAAACTCCATTGTAACACTTAGTGTGTTAGTGAAACTCCCAATTGCGATTGGGGAGAGAAATAGGATTTGTTAACACCCGAACCTCTATAAAATCCTTGTGTCAAATTCTCTCTATCCCTCCTAAAATTAATCTTTTATTTCTGTACTTTAAAGTTTAATTTTTAAACTCTTGGCTTAATATCTGGGCAACAATTGGTATCAGAGCTTTGTCTGGTATCGAAGCCTAAAAAGCGCTAATAAAGATTAAGATATGGCCTTTGAAGGATTCCAAAGTCTCAAACCTTACTTTGATGTAGCAAATTATGCCCATTGGAAGTTTCGGATGGAGACATACTTGGATAGTGAAGGAATTGAAGTCTGGGATAGTGTACGAAAAGAATGGACACCACCAACTAGAAGAGGAGCTGATGGTGAAGAAGAAATCCTATCAAGAGATGATTGGACAGAGCCTCAAAGATAAGCAAATTTTAAAACAATAAGGCAATGACAATTCTATCAAGCTCATTATCTATTGAAGAATGTGGGAGAATACAACACTGCCCAACAACATACAGCATGTGGAAGACATTGGAGAATTATCATGAAGGAACTAAGCAAGTCAAATCCAAGAAGATTCAACTTCTGACCTCAGAATATGAGCTCTTCAAGATGAAATCCAATGAGTCAATCACTGACATGACCAACCGTCTTCTAGCCATTATAAATGGAATGAGGAAACTTAGGAAGCATCTGAGTTTGGAGGATGTAAACAACAAAATCCTGAGAAGTCTTCCTCTTAAAGACTATGGCTCAAGAGTTGCTGGCATAGAAGAAGCAAATGAAGATATGAGTATCATGAATACTGATGTGCTAATTGGCAAACTCCTCACACGTGAGATGGCAGTGAAAATAGATAGAGAACTTGAAGTAGAGCCAGAGAAAAGAAAGCCCTTAGCACTAAAAGCCTCTACTTCAAAATCTTAAGAAGAAAGTGAAGAAATGAGTGATGAAAAAAATGAGGACATTGTTATGCTTTGAAGGAGATTAAAAAGAATCATTGAGAAGAAAATGAGCAACTCCAGAAAATTCAGGCAAAGAAACCTCAAACAAACCTCTAATGACACACATAGAAGTAAGGAAGAGGTAAAATTCTATGAGTGTGGAAAGAAATGACATATCAAACCAAAATGTCCAAGGCTCAAAAAGCATAAGAGCAAATACCAAAGAGACAATGGGGAGAAAGGTCACAAAGCCACATGGGATAACGAAAGCTCTTCAAGTGAAAAAGATGATAATGAAAGTAAAGAGGTCAACCTATGTTTCATGGCTATCGAAGATTATGTCTCAAATAAGGTAAGATCACTACACTCATAGTCTTTGAATAATGATGATAGTAGTGATAATGATGATGATAGTGATGATGATGATGATGATGAGCAAAGCCTGATAGAAGAATTAAATATAGAATTAGAGAAATATATAACTAAATTTAGTACCTATAGAAATAATATCTCTAATTTAAAAAATAAGATAGATGGTTTAGAAAAGGAAAACATAAAGCTTAAATCATCTAATGAATCTCTCTAAAAGTCATTAGATGAATTCTCATCAAGACCCTCAACAGCTTCATTGCTAAAAGAAAATAATACTTTGAAAAATGAAGTTGAAGAACTTAGAAATTTCATTTCTAAATTTCACAAAGGTCAAAGAGAGCTTAGATACTCTCATTGTGTCTCAAAGATCACCCTTAATTAGACATGGTCTAGGATTTAAGGACATATCATCATCTTCTCACAAAACCATATTTGTTAAGTCTAAAGAACCTCACATCTCCACAACTGTTAGAACAGCACCAAGAAATAAGCATGTTAAACCTTTTATACATAAAAAGAATAATCATGTCTTTATATATAGGAAGCATGCATCTAAAAAATCTACAATTAATCATAATTGTGCATATCAACATTCTCAAAATAAATTTGATGGAAAAATGGTATTCAAAAATATTGTAAGACCAAAACAATGTAATTATTGTATGAAAATGGGACACATAAATAAATATTGATGGATATGAAAGGCTCATTGGGAACCTTCATGTGCTAACCCCCAAGGACCCAAACTCATTTGGGTACAATAAACAAAAATGTTTGGCTAGTAGACAGTGGATGCTCAAGGCATATGACAGGAGACAAAGAACTTTTCAATGAAATGAACTTTTCAATGAAATCAAAAGTATTGATGGAGGTAAAGTTACCTTTGAAAACAATGCAAAGGGTAAGG
Source organism: Triadica sebifera (assembly GCA_023653625.1). Taxonomy (NCBI): domain Eukaryota; kingdom Viridiplantae; phylum Streptophyta; class Magnoliopsida; order Malpighiales; family Euphorbiaceae; genus Triadica; species Triadica sebifera. The sequence continues at coordinate 17,143,101 of CM042896.1, read as the reverse complement.
TAATTGGCATTGGTTCTATTGGTGTTAATGGTACTACTTTTATTAAAGATGTTTTACTTGTTGATGGCTTGAAACATAACTTGTTAAGTGTAAGTCAATTATGTGATAAAGGAAACAAAGTAATCTTTACTTCAAATGAATGTCTTGTGATCTCTATCGATGGTCAAGAAATATTTAAAGGAAATAGAGATATCAATACATACATAATAAACTTACATGAATTATCTAACAATTCATTTAAGTATCTTATGACTACTAGTGATGAATCTTGACTGTGGCATAGAAGACTTGATCATGCTAACATGGACTTAATACAAAGTCTCAGCACAGGAGAACTAGTAAGAGGACTGCCAAGAGTTAAATATGAAAAAGGCAAGACATGTGAACCTTACCAAAAAGGAAAACAACTAGAGGCATCCTTCAAAGCCAAAAACATAGTAAGTACTTCAAAATCTCTTCAACTTCTAGATTTAGACTTGTTTGGACATACTAGAATTGCTAGCTTAGGAGGAAAACATTATGCATTTGTCATCGTAGATGATTACTCTAGATTTACTTGGGTAATTTTCTTAGCTCAAAAGAGTGATGCTTTTGAAAACTTCAAAAACTTTGCTAAAAGAGTTCAAAATGAAAAGGGGTACTATATTTCAAAAATAAGAAGTGATCATGGGAAAGAATTTGAAAATGAAAATTTTGAAAGCTTTTGTCTTGAACATGGCATTTCACATAATTTCTCATCTCCTAAGACACCTCAACAAAATGGGGTAGTTGAAACGAAAAATCAAACTTTAATTGAAATGGCTAGAACAATGCTTAATGAATATGAATTACCAACTTATTTTTGGGCAGAAGCCACAAACACTGCGTGTTATATTTCAAATCGAGTTTTCAAAAGACCTTTTTTAAAAAAAACCTCATTTGAGCTATGGAATGGAAGAAAGCCTTTGGTATCATATTTTAGAGTATTTGGATGCAAATGTTTTATATTGAACACCAAGGACAATCTTGCAAAAATTTTCTCTAAATTCGATGAAGGTATCTTTTTAGGATACTCTACAACCAGCAAAGCTTATAGAGTATTTAATAAAAAATCACTAACTATTGAAGAATCTATGCATGTTGTTTTTAATGAATTTAGTAGAATAGATCTTGTGAAAGGTAGTGTTCTTGATGATGTTGTAGGTAATATGGAAAGACTTGATCTTGGAAATAAGAAAGAAGAAAATGATCAAGAAGATATACATCAAAATGATTCTAGAATAGCAATTTCTTTGAATCAAAATCTTATTACAAGCTATTTATACATTCATACTTTGAGAACAAAATATATTCTCTGTAAAAATATTTTTGCTATTCATTTATTGAGCAATTAAGATTTGTAAGTGGTTCTCTCTATAATATTTACTCAAGTGAGCTTTGGGTATTTCTGGGTTAAGAGTATAACATTTGTAAGGGCTAGTTGTGTGATTGTCAAAACACAAATCAAAAGGTTATTGTGTGAGCCTGTAAAAATACAAAGTGAAGCTTATTTGTGTGAGCCTGTAAAAACACAAAGTGAAGATTGTTTGTGTGAGCCTGTTTGTGTGAGCCTGTAAAACATAAGGAACTAGTTATTGTGTGAGTCATTAAAACACAAGGGATTTCTGGGTTAGGTGTGAGCCATTGTGAGAAACACCATAGTTGGGAGTGAGCTTGTAAAACTCCATTGTAACACTTAGTGTGTTAGTGAAACTCCCAATTGCGATTGGAGAGAGTAGTAGGGTTTGTTAACACCCGAACCTCTATAAAATCCTTGTGTCAAATTCTCTCTATCCCTCCTAAAATTAATCTTTTATTTCCATACTTTAAAATTTAATTTTTAAACTCCAATTCAACCCCCCTTTTGGCTTAATATCTGGGCAACAGTAATTAGAGAATTTATCGATACAAAAAAATTAGGATTCAAAAATTTAGAATCAAATTAACGTTTTAGAATTTTATATAATTATAATTATAATTAGATAAATGTCTACTTTAAAAAATAGATAAATATTGTCATGATTTAATATAATTATAATAGTCTCATGGATGTTTAATCATTTGGGTAAATTATACAAATAACACTCTAAATATAAAGCGCGTAATGGAATAGTACATGAATTTTAATTTGTAACAAAAAATTAAATATTCTAAAAATTTGTAACTATAAACTACTTTCATTTACTCTCGTCAACCTACTTAATAGAATATTGACGCAATATCTTCATGTTAGCAACAAATTTACACGTGATGTTTTTACGTCAACACTAAAATTACACGTGAAAATAATATGTCAGATATCATATTGTTTCGTGTTCTAAAGTTAGAGTATTATTAATGTAATTTATCTATTTTTTTTACTTTTTTAGCAACTAAACACATTTTCCTTCAAATTCTTTCACTTTCTCACCAACAAAATAATTGTAAAAAATAGAAATCCAAAACCCTATACAACAAGAAAACCACCATGAAACAAAAAACTCATAAGATTTGTCACCGAAGACGAGTCAAAAAGTGGATATATCGTTAGATAGAAAAAAAATATGTGGTTTTCAAGACTTTCAACTTGAAGAATCTAAATAACCATCAAGGGAGAACCCCCATAAATAGATTCATTCCAGTGGTGCAAGTCACGATTTTGGAAAATAAATTTGTTTGTATGGGTGCAACGGTTCAGCCTAAGATCCGATTGAATCCTATGGCGGTCATGGATGGCGAAGGAGCAGTTGGTGAGGGGGTGAAGAGAGTGAAGCCTACTTTCACCTGGACAGGAAAGCCAATATTGGATTTTGGGGTGCAACGAGTAGGGTACTTGCAAAAACTATCAAACCCTTTTTCCAAACCTGATTATAAGTATTTCTTTTAGAAATCATCTTTAATCCGTTTAAAATTATAATATTGATATATGTACATATCCCAAATCTGATTAGCATTACTCTAGTAATACCCGAACCCACATAATTACTCGTTTATTTATAAAAAAAATGTAAAATTAAATTAAATTAATATTAACTAAACAATTAAAAATTAAAAAATACACAATCCATTAAATTCAACAAAAAAAATAAAATATAAAATTCAATTCAACATACCGAAATTAAAGTAACTCATCAAATTATTCAAAGTCATTAAAAAAATATAAAAAAATATAAAAAAAATAAATCTCCATCCTCCAACCACTTAAATTCATCAACCTATAAAAATACAAAAAAAAGTATATAAGTAATTATATCATTACAATCAATAAATTACAATGAAATGAATTGCACAATAAAAAATAATTAAACCATAAAATACATACTCATTATCAAAATTGTAAAATCAATCAATCATCTTCTTCTTCAATTATATTTTTGCAACTTGAACTTGCACTTGAGTCTTAAAAGAAAGAAAAAAAAATTGTATTATGATACTTCAATTTCTAGTTGAATTCCAAAAATATGAAATTCAAATTTGTAATTACCTTCATATGACATCAGCCAATTTTAGGAGTACATTAATGCTTCTGGAGTATTTTCATGAAGTTTGCTTCTTTAATCATTACTAACTCTTCCACCAGTGCTAAATGCAGACTAAAATTAGATTGTAGAAATAAAAACTACTAAAAAATCTCTAGCAATCATTTGCAAAATTGAATACTTTAATCCATTTGTTTTCCACTAATTGAGAATATCAATTTCTAAAATCCATGACAAAATTGGCTCATTAAGATAATAATTTAATCCAGATTTTATCATATCGCACTTTTGAGAACTTTCACATGAAGAGACTTGTTGAACTTCAAAATTCAAATGAGATTAATTATACTTGAAGAATTTAAATTGATATTCATTTAACAATTTATAGCAAATATCTTTCATTTCACTAATTTCAAAAGCTGAATTTTGACCATATATCATAAAATAATAATACTCAATAACTTTCATTTTATACCTAACATCTAAAATGACTGTTAGCGATAATACAATATGAAAAACACTCTAATATTTCTCAAATTTTTCAAACATTTTCTTTATCATTTTACTTATAACTTCATCACTAAAACCCATTCACTCCACTAATCAATTTCAAATTTGACAAATTGAAATAAAGAACAATTTGAAATTGGATACTTTTTACCAAAAAATAATTCAATAGTGATATAAAAAATCTTCAATTTTCCACAATTTTTGTAGCCATACACCGGTCTTCTTCAGCAAAAACATTAGTATAATGTTTTTTCCTAATTCTTATCATAGGAAAAACATCTTTATATTGAATGGGCATTTGCATCATTAACTATATCAAGTTCCAATGAGTTTTACAACTTAAACTTAACTTTTTTGCACATTTAACACGCATTTGTTTTGTCATTTCATCAAATTTTTCTACTTTTTGAGGAGTGGAACTCCAAAATGCTAACTTTCTCTAATTCTTATTAGAGCATCATCAATAATTGGCAATCATCCTTCATAACAAGATTCAAAATATGTGCACAACATTCATATGCAAAAAACTTTTATCATCTACAAGATCACTAAACAATTTATTCGTAAGTATAGAGATTATACCATCATTAGCTACACAATTATCTATGATTATTGTAGATATTTTAGTCACAATGTTCCATTTGATCAATTCATCCATCAAATGTTTTGCAATCTCTTCTTTGGTATGAGGATTTGACACATAAATAACTTACAAAATAACAAAATTTAAAAAGATTAGTACATTATCTCATCATAAACTAATATATAATAAGTTTTAGGAGAAATATAAATTTTAATTTACCTTAAAATGCAACTTTGTGATACCCAAATATTATTAATGAAATGAGTATTTTTATTTGACATTCGCATGTCTATTGTAAAAGCAATTTCACTCTTGAGCTTTGCCAACTCTTTATACAATCTTTTAAACTCACAATCATATATATTGACAATATTTTTCTTAATTGTATTTTGTGAAACTATCTTGAAATAGGGTTGAAGAATATTGTAATGCTCATAAAATAAGGCTTATAAGTTATATATGTATTTATAGTGGAAAAAAATATTGCTTAAGGTGTGTTAAAGTATAAGTTAAAATTTTGAAATGGAAAGCTTTGACGCTCGTGAATATTTATTCACACTCGTGAAAAAGTTGCTCTATGATTCAAAATATAGAGTTTTGGATATGACAGAAGTGTTTAAGAAAAGAGAACTTTCACGTCCATGAATGGTTTAGTAACGACTGTAAAAGGCGTTTCACTCTATGAAGTAAAGGTCACGCCCGTGAATGCAAATCGGTTGGTTACGTCTGTCAACACTTTTTTCTTTTCTCTGAACCAAATCTTGCATTAAAATTACTTCCACCTTCCTTTATCACCCTCTGGCACACGCCAAGACTTGTTAGTCATCTTCTCCACCTCAAAGAAACCCTAAACACCATTGTTGAGCTTGGGAGCTTGAGAGACATAAAAGTTTGGTATAGTTCTTGCCTATGTTGAGAACTTGGGTTTTTGGTTAGTTTGAGTTTGTTTTATGATACAAGATTCTCATTGAAACATTTTTGTGATGCTAGGATTTACTAAAGAGCAAGGAACCACATCAAAAAGGAATAGGCAAGCTTAAAAAGCTTGGAGTGTTAGTAAATGCTCCATTTAGTGAAAGGTATGTATATATGGGCATTTAAATTTATTTCCATGCATCTGGTATGTTTTTCTTGTTATGAAATGTAAATGAAATGATAAATGACATGTTATGGTTGATAAATAATATGGTAACATGGTTTAAGTGTTAAAATGACATATATGGTATGTTGTGATGTAAACGATCCAAGAATGAGATTTTAATGACTTAAATGTTGTGAAAATATGTAGTACACATGATATAAGTATGTAAGTATTGATATGAGTGATTAACACTGGTTAATCTTAGAGTTTTGGCATGAAATGTATGAATGGCTCTGTTAACACTGGTAAGTATTGATATGAAATGTATAACACCCATGAATAAGGGTGTCACGGCCTTAAATATCAAGGTCTTATGAACTACATGAATCCAAAATTTTACAGGTTATGTCACGGTTTGAAAAGTCTTGATGATATGGAATCACGACCATGAATAAGTAATTCACAACTCTGATGGTTATATTTTATTCACATGATGATTCACAAGTAAAGTAACCATGAAAGTTTATTTTCACAGCCATGAATAAGTAGTTCATGTTCGTAAAGTTATTTGAATGTATAATATGTACATTTTTGAATTATTATTTATTTGCTAAATGGATTAATGACATGTTATAAATGTACAAATACATGGTAAATAACATGTGGATGACATAATATGACATTTATGTATTAGATATGATAATGCATAAATGGGAAAGTAAATGTTGAAAATAACATATGATAAATGAATCGAAAGATAAATGATTATGAAATAAAAAGCTCAGTTCTCTAGTCTTGGACTTCACGTAGGATAGATGGTATACCATTAAGGAAGAAAACGGTACTGTAATGAGTTACTTTTATATGAGGACAAGGTAACTCGAGATTATGATCTCTTAATCTTTGTTTAGCTTATATGTCATGTTTTACTCAGTTAAGTGATTTAAATTTGGGTTGTATGAGCGTCATTGACTTTGAAAGGCATGAATGAGCTGATACAGGTTGTGAGCAAGGTGATTTAAGCTCGGATTATAGTACTTTTATCTCATGTCCCGCATCCGGATAGTCAAGCTTGGAGAGATTTGAACGGTAAATATATTCAAATATAATTATTTGTAATGCTAATATCAGGTAATATGATATGGTATTGTGTATGAGATATATGTATTTGTGTACCATATACATGAATGAGTTATATGATGTATATGGTATTGATAGACATGTAAACTTGCATTGAGGCATGAAACAACTAAAATGTATGAATTTAGGGGACATGGTTTTAAATATCACGATATATCTATAAGAATTTTTATGTACATATGTATCACTAAACATTAGATTGGTTAGCGTGTGAATTTTTTGCACGCAGGTTCGGAGCCAATAGATAGAAATTGACTGGTAAAGCGACAAGCCAACAGATTTTAGTCAAAGAGACTTTAGTTGTGGTGTGTACATTCATGGCATTATGTATTTTATTTATGTCATAGAAAATTTTGGGATTTTTATATGTCTTTTATATTTTAAGAACATATAATAGTAATTAAGCAATGTGTTCTGTAATACGAGGCTTGTGAAGTCAAAAATATATTTTTATATTATGATATCGATCGTTGGATCGAAGTCTTATTTATATTGATTTTATGCATTAATTGCATTATAATATTTAAACAAGTTTTAAATATGAAATATTTTTCAATTAATCAGTTTTCCACAAATTTTTTCGTAGCATTCGTCGGTACAGTTAGGGGTTTTTCTGGATGTGTCAGAGGGTGTTACAAATATTACAAAACCTTTCAAATCTACTATGATCAACAATGAAAATGAGATATTCATGCATTATTATAGTGCAAACCAATTTCATCCTTGAAATTTCTTAATCAAAAATAAAATTCACAAATTGAACGTTTTCATTACTCCTCTTATCAACTGAAATTTGTTTTTGTCTCTCAAAATATTAAGATAAACTTTGATTTTTCCTCCTTGAACATTTTTCAATGTGATTATGCGAAGATTTAGTTCCATTTTTGCTATTAGATTTGAGACATGTTTTACAATAATTATAAATTGTACAAATCCTCATTATTATGCCTAATCTTTTCAAAATGCTCCCACACATAAGATGTCAACTTTCTTTTTTTACCACTCAAATTGTCAGCTGCTGAAATTAGAAGTTTTTGGGTAGAGTTAAGAGAAGCGAATTATGTTTTTGATATTTGATTTTTAGATTGTGTGAGAATGGGATATATCATTTTTGCATATTTCTAGTTATCGCGTGCTTTCACAAAATCTACACACCAAAAGCAACCAAAAAATAAAAAATTTAGTTCACAATCTACACACCAAATGCAAGTTTGTATCTTTGTTTTTTTATTTAATTTTAAACATAATTATAATTATAATTCATTTTTTAATTAAAATAACATATATATCCTACACTTTATTATCTAATAAAACTCAATATAAACTATAAATTTCAACTTTTATATCTTTTATTCATACATCAACTTATACATATATTTAAAATATATTAATATATATTTTAATAATTTAATAATTATATATTTTATATATTTTTAAATGTGTCTAATCGTATCATAAACATATTAGGCGTATTCGTGTTGTGTCGTGAAAAGTCCGCATGGTGTCGTGCCATGTCTAAAATTGCCAACTCATATAAAAGAATAGAACATGATTTATTTTTAAAAAAATAACAAGGAAAAAATTTAAATAAATATAGATATATACATAATTATACAATTTAGTGCATATAAAATTATATAAAAAAAATTGGTCTATTTAGATAAAAGAACCCTCACTACTAGGGTGAGCATCGGTTGGTTCGGTTCAAAATCAAACCAAGCCAAATTTTAAAAAATCAAACAGATTATAATTTTAAAAATCGAACCGAACTAAATAATGATAAAAATTGAATCTAACCGAACCAAAATATTTTAGTTTGATTCGATTTAATATATTTTATTAATTAATTAATTTATATAAATTATAATAATTATTAATACATATTATCAATTATAATATATTAAAAAAACCAATTATCATAACTTTAACAATTATAATATATAAGTTATAATCAATTAATATAATTTTATAAATTACTATCAATTAAATTCAATTATCACAATTTTATAAATTAGTATAAATTAAAATCAATTATTATAATTTTATTGATTATTATAAATTTAAATTTTCATAATTAATTACAATTTTCTATCATAAATTAAAATAAATTATCATAAACTATAATTTTTTTAACTACAAATTATAATAAATCACTATAAAATATATTTAATATATATATATAAATAAAATTTTGGTCGGTTCGGTTTAATCAGTTTTTAATATTTAAAAATTAAACCGAACCGAATAAATTAAAGTATTAAAAAATAAACTAAATAAACTGAAAATCGAACAAACCAAACCGAATAAACCGAATTTGATTCGGTTCAGTTCGGTTCGGTTTTGCTCACCCCTACCTCACTGCTATTCGGGTATTCGCGTCGCTTTGACATTCCCTATTTCACATGCAGACTTTGATATAGTAATTTCATCGAGCAAGTGGTGTGCATTAAGCCAATAATTGGAGAAATCATGAAAAGTGGCAAAGCGACGGTCTTTAGTGTCGCTCAGAGATGCAAGGTAAATTATTTCTCTTCTCCTCTCTCTCTCTCTCTCTCTCTGTTTCTCTGAAATCTAAGTTCAATGCAAGTGTGTTGCAGAGTATACTGGCTTCAAACTGGGAAGCTCGCTTGAATACCATAAAAGCTGATGCCAAGGGAAGGTACCTTTTCATCTATTACATTGTTTACATTTAAAATTAGAAGTTCAAGTCTTGTTTAGGAGAAAGAGAACTCATTTGGAGATTCTTCTGTCATAAATGTATGATATTGTCCTTTATCTAAGTTCAATATATGTGTTAGGTTATTATAAGTTAGCTGAGTTAGATTGTCAACCTCAACAGAGAGCTGCTTGTGGGTTTCGCAAATTTATTTTCTTCTCCGAGTTATTTTTACCTGAATTTAGAAATGATTGGAAGATTTTAAGCTTATTAATGGAATATATTTTTACTTTTTTCATGTTCATGTTAGCAAGGAGGACATATACACTTCAAAAGTTAAGTACATACTCAAGAAGGGCAGACCATATATCTGGGTTCCTGAAAAGGATATGCATAATGTGGTATTACTCTTTCTAGTGTCGTGGTTTTATTATGTTCTTTTATTACACTTATCTTCATTTTCATTGTTTTGTGTATCAAATTCCTGTTAGTTGAACTAATGAGTGAAGAAGGATCTTTCTTTGGTTGTTTCTACGTACTTTTAGGCTAATTAGCGTGCTTGGCATGCATGGTAGTTGTTGATATGCACTATAGCAGTTTTCAGAGACTAAGCATGAGATGGAAATGAATTGTTTACTCCCTGTCAAGTTAATATGATGAATTTTCTGGTGACTATTCATGATTCCTTCTGACTTTTCTCTCTTTGTTCACATAGAATACAATCATTGATGAACGAGGTTCTTTGGCTGTGGCAAGTCCTTATCCAGGTCACCTAGCAAAGTTACTTAGATCATTGAAGAAGGTTTGGTGCTACATTTGGCTCATTTTCTGCTTATTTCAGTTGTTTAATCTGCTTCTTCCATCCCCCTCTCTGTCATCAACCCATTTCCCAAAGAATCCTTTCACAAGTTACTATTATGGTTGGAATTTCTTGGTATGATGTTTCATGTGATTCAATCGTTGGAGCAACTGTACTTGGTGTATTGTAAGAGCCTAACTTAACTTTGTTATGCACATGCTCCAGTTACCAGCACGGGTTGCTCTGAATGGGGATGTCGTCCCTCTTAATGATGAAAAGGTCTGTCAACTTTGCACAACTTTTAATGATAATAAAATTCTAGATTTATAGAAGTGTGCATGGGGTATTCATAAGACGAAACATTGAAATTTCAAATGGAAGTAGATAAAGTTGAAGCCAACCTCTACTTTAGAACATAAATTTCTTGAAACAGTTCAGTTAGAATGGTTGAGGATTATTTCCAATGGGATCAATTGGCTGAATCTTCATAGAACTGTAGACTATATGATATAATCCTGTTATATCTTGTGCTTCAACATAATAGGAAAAAGATCCTCCAAAGATTGATTAACCTAGGAAATCTGCTATAAATAAAAAAAATATATATGCAACTGATGAAAAAAATCAATGTTTAACATACTTGTATTGCACCCGGATAAAAAGTTTTCTCTTTTTGATTGTTGGGACACTGTTTAAAGATGGATCGGACTTGATGTCATGCACCATTTTTTTTTCTGTAGGATATCCTTATGAATCTTAGCAAAAGGCAAAAGAGACACAGGAATATTGATATCAACTGTTATTTATTGTTGTTATAGGCTCAGTTGGCTATGGAAAGTGTTAGAGAAGTCATACTGTCTGAACAGAGACTGATCAACGAGTCCACTTATACAGTTTCTGGTGTATTAAGTTCTTCTAATTTTATTTCTACGTCAAGAAGTGAGAACCTTAAGGAGCTAGTTGATGGAGGTGAAAGATATCGGGTTTATAGGTTCAATCTAAGGTATTCGACTATTTTGTGAATTATATTCATCTAGTATTGCTCAGTGAAGTTTTGTTTAACGATTGAATTATTGCCAACCCTGCATATAGCCACTTATTTAGGTTGGTCTAGTTATGAAAGTAATACATATATTTCAAACATGTAGAAAGGAGGATGTCTATAGTTTTTCACTTTTGCTCAAGATACTAATTTAGCATTCTTGCATCAGCAGATATATGCTCCTTTACAGAAGATAAGGAGGGAAAATTTAAAAAAAAAAAAAAAAGATCAGTCTTCATTTCCATTACAATTTTTATATGTGCATGATCCGGATAACGCCCACAACTACAATCCACATCTTGGGGAACTGTTTTTTGAACCATCATATTACGTGCTACATTCTGTTGTCTGGCAAGTTAATTGAATCATAGAAGTTTTGTTCCTTCTACTTATTCTTCCCCCCCCCCCTACCCCACCTTCCTCTCCCCCCCTCTCTCCCCCTTTTTGTGGTTTGTCTGTGTTTTATGTTTATATATGTTGTCGGAGAATGTCTTGTATGATTTCTCAAGGAGAATTTGTGTTTCCTGTTGAGATGGGCCAAGGCACTGCTTCTTGATATTGTGAAAATAACAATAAACATAATTCATTTTTCCCAGTTCCTGCTTGTTTGTTGATGGCAATGGACAAACTCATGAAGTGGATCTAGAAGATATGGAGACATCCAAAGTAGATCCCTTAGGTAAGACTTGCAAAACTGAAAAAGATGATTACTTGAGCATGTATATTTTTTCATTAACTTAATATTATTTTGTGCTTTGTACTGATTCAATAACCTCTAAAATTGTTTCATGTGCAGCATCTGCTTATGCTAAGCTTATTGATGGCATTAATCAAAGTGAAGCAAGGCGTAGAGCTCTAATTCTTTTTTGTTTCGTATACATGAATGCAAATGCAAGAGTAAGATACCCATTTACATCATGCTTTTTATAGAGGCAAGAAATTATGAATGATACATTAAAAAGTTGTTCTTTACTATGTAATAAGGTTATTGTTGTCGATTAATACAGCTAGAATAATTACATGCTATTCCACACCTTTGTGAAAAACTGAGGCATAGAAGAAATCTCTGGTAAATCTTCTTTGTTGCGTTTTTGCATGAATTACTCATTAGATCCATTTTATAAGGAATGCTATTCCTTATAAAATGGATCCTACTGATTCGGCATTGTCAGATCCATTTTATAAGGAATGCTATTCCTTATAAAATGGGGCTATCTATATCTGTTATTTTTTAAATGATGTAATATCTTAACAGTTCTCAGAATTATTGAACTTTTGCCGATTGCACAGGATGCATATATGCTGTCTGTTGATTGCAAAGGATTCAATGTGATGGGGAAGGTTCCTAGTCCAGTAATTAAGGATGGTCTTGGTGAATACCAATGGAAGGAACTCAGGTTTACATTCAAGGAAGAGGCACGCGATGTTGAAACTTTTTGCCGTCAACTTGTAGAAATGGAGGAGGAAGCTGTCAAGAAGGTGTCAAGCATTAGCGGTCTAACATAAGAGTTTATACAGCCAGTGGAAGAAGTTTGTTCGCATTTAAGTGACAAGCATATGATTCTGATTTTTTTTCCTTTTTTGCCTTCAATACACAGAGAGAAATGACTGTTTCGGAAGTTTTGATTAGAATTACCATACAACTTTCAATCGCCAGTGCATTTGTGCAATGTAGTACTTTTGCTGAACAAAGAGCTACCAGAAACAGTACTAAAATGATAGTTGCAGTATGCGTTTTATGTCCTTATGCATTTTGTGTCCTTGAATCACTTAGTTTAAAGTTGCAGTATACATCTGTGCAATGAGTAATCTTCTGCTCTTATGCATTTTATGTTCTTTTATCACAGTTTATATTTCTTCCTTTAGCCGTCTGTTATTGTTGCTATACTTGTAATTATATTATATATAAGTAACATGAATTCTATCTCCACAGACTCAAGTCTTTCTCTGTAACCAATTTAATTATCAATACGAAAAACCATTTTCCAAATTCTTATTCATCCTAAAATAATAGATTTCAAAATACCCTAAAATTAGAATTTTCTAAATTATTACCCTAAATTGATAAATATTTTTTTAAACACCCTAAAACAGGAATTTGCCCCTCAACATGATGGTAAGAGTCACACATGGACTGCAAGTGTCTACAAGCATGACAATAATTACAAAATATAAGTTGTTTATGTTGTCAAAATATAAATAGAAAGAGGCGTGTGAGGAAAAATCACCTCAATATATATAGTTTCATTAACAAGTGGTATTTATGCTACTAATTACTCCTTCTACCTCATAAAATAAGCTTATTTTTATATTTTATAATAAATATAAATAAATATATTACATAAATATTTTTATTAAAAATAAGTTGATTGTATTAAGTTTCATTCTATTTATGTACGTAAAGTTTATAACAAACTTTTAAATATATAAATACATATTAGTCATTTAGTATTATGAATATATATATATATATATATATATATATATATATATATATATATATATATGTGTGTGTGTGTGTGTGTTAGAAATAATTTAAGGAAGCCTTATAAATTATTACTTGTGCATAATCAATTATAATAGTTAGTTATTTTATATTTATATTATCTACAATTATGTAATTATAGCAAAATTCACAAACTGATTTGAATTTATTAAACTCAGTAAATTATTAGATTAAAAACACAATACTTTGAAATCTGAGTGAAAATTGATTTTCTTGACAAAATTTTATGTGCAAATTGAAATTTAATCACAAAATAGTTTGAATATTAAAAAGGAATTATATGTGAAGCACAAAACTTAGAATTATAAATCATATGAATGGGTGTTCGAAAAAAAAAATAAAAATTTTAAAAAATAACTAAAGCCCAATAAGGCTTGACCCGATCCGACCAATTGAGTTGGGTCTTCTTGTTAAGCAAATCATCACAACTCAAGTTCCTTGTGTGATTGATTGTTGGTTAAGGAAAAAGACAAATGAACTAAGCTCTAGGTTGTAAATAAGTTCAATCAAATCAAATATTAATAAATTTAAATTCGGTTCGTTTAAATTATTTATTATGATGTGCAGCTCGGTTCAACTTTTTATACTTAAAGTCAAATTCAGCTCGTTTGAAATTATTAAGTTCGTAAGTAACTCGTTAACTAATAATAATAAAAATTTGAGTTCAACATCGATAATAAAATATAATATAAACATGTTTTAAACGATACACGTTTATGAATTTTTAAACGAATACGTTTCCAAACTTTTAAATGAATATGTTCGCGAACTTTTAAGTGAACACATTTACAAGTTTTAAAACGAATATGTTCGCAACCTTGTAAACAAATATGTTTGTGAGCTAACAAATCAAACAACATTAAACTCAAACTCAACTTGTTAACATTAATAAACGATGTAGAATGGGTTTTTTCCGAATTGAGATTCGAATAACTTGCGAGCAATTTGATTCATTTATAACTAGATATAATAATTAAACTCACTCCCAAAGTGCTCCGCCTCGATCCCACTCTAAACGGAAAGTTTTTTTATAATATTTATGTCTCATCTCAATACCGATTTTTTTATAACAAGGATAAGGCATAAATAGTATATACATCATCTACTCAAATCTCATTCCACAAAAGTTATATATATATATATATATTAACATAATTAATATTTTTTAAAAATAATAAAATATAACACTTATTTTAAAATAAAAATATTTTAAATATTAAAATAAAATAAAAAAATTAATAAAAATCAAGATATCCATCCTCTTATGGTGCAGAGATGGAAAACTGTATATTTTTTTCCATAAAAAATAGAGCAGGATCAAAAAATGAGACAAAAATTTTTTATTAGAGACAGAAATGAGAAACTTCGCTCCATTATTATTTCTATTTATAACCCTACTAAGGGTAGTGTTGATGAGATCACAGTTATTAATCCCACTTTAGATAACTTCATTTGATTTTTTTTTTGTATTCTTTCTGAAAATTTGTATGAAACAAAGATTCAAATGTCATTTCATTTCATAATATGACGAACTCCCAAATTAATTTATATAATAAATTTTCATTCATTCATTTTTTAAAATATATTACAAAATTTAAGATTTAGTTTTATTAACTAAAAAGACTATTTGTTATTTTTGAATGAAATATTATATTAATCTACCAAATTTTGTTGAAAATAGTTAAAATTAATTTAAAATACTAAAAATACTCTTTGAAAAATTTGACATTTTTTTAACTTAAATAAATTAAAAAAATAAGAGCTAAATTTGATATTTTGATAAATTGATGATGACATTAAATTTTTTTTGTATTTAAAAAAATGACAAATTTGATATTTCATTTGTATATAAATGAAAAGATTATATGATGTATTCAATTAAACTTTTGAGATAAAGTAATGCATTTTAAAAAATAAAATAAATTAACTAATATATTCAACTAAATCCCAATAAGTCGGAGTAATTTATCTAACTTTAATGAAATAATTATTAATAACTTTAAGTTGATTGTTTGAATCCACTCCCCGCAATTTAATTATCTCGACCGCATAAGTGCATGATCTGTAAGAAAATTTGAAGTATTATAACTTTTAACTTCCTACTTTCATCCTCAAAATACGTTAATATATTTATTTCTTATTTTAATTTATATGTTAGTGAATTTCTTGTATAGCGAGCTATGTTACGGATGGGCAAAATTTCGAAAAATTGATTAAAAAAATTTCGAAAAAATTGATTAACTTATGGTCCATTTATTTTTAAAAAATAATTTATTTGTAGAAAATATTTTTCAAAAAAATATTATATTTTTTATATTTAACTGGAACACTAAAAAATAAAAAAATAAAGTGATATTTTTTATATCTGATAAATTTTAAAAAATAATTTTTTATTTTTAAAAAAAATATTTTTGAAAAAATATTTTTTATTGACTTGTAAAATATTTTATTTGATTTATTTTTCTAAAATAAACTAAATATTTAAAAATAAAAAATAATAATTTTTTGAAAACAAACATAAGTTAGAGGACAAGAAAATGAAATTTATCCCCTCTCATTGTTGAAACGCGGAGAGATAAAGGACCAATTGGAGGCCCCGGTGCCGGAAAGCGGAAGGGTCTTTAAGCCCCATGCTTTAGGGAAAATTGGCTGCATGCTAATGAATCACCAACGAGATGGACTACTTAGTTGCGAAGTTCTCTCACTGTTCTCCAAGAAATTGAGAAGTTGATTGACTGACAGGACAGCGACTTGCTTGCGACGTTTTCAGTGACACGGCTTCAAAATTCGGATACCGCTGCTTTGCGTTTTGACAAACTTGCAAACTAAGTCTCTTATTTAATGATCTACATGTAAAAAGGAAGATAAAAGTGTAAGAAAAAATATAATTTCGTTTATTTTATTTTCAAATGCCTTCTTAAATTGTTTTAAGTATCATTATAAAAAGTTAAGAAAATATTAATTATTTTTTTATTTTACTCTTATTTGCTGTTATTTTCATTATATTTATATTTTTTTATTATTTCTTCTTTTCTTTATCATTTTTTTCTATTTTAAATAAAAATTAAATGATAATTTAGTTAATTATAAATATTTTTAAAATTAAAACTATTTAATAATTTTCTTAATCTGAAGCTGAGCTGCCAGGGGTTGCTTTCCGCTGCTAGAAGCAGCCTTGGCCCGCGGTCTGCATGTCGCTGTGTAGGTCAGCCTGGGTGCCTTCGGTGATGCCTGCTGCATTGGTGTGTGGGCTGCCTATTGCTGCATCGGCGCACTAGCTTGGGCTGCCTAGGGTTGCTTGCTGCTGCTATAATACATATATTATTAATATACTCTATATTTTTACTTCTTTCTTGTGAAATTATTCATGACATTTTTATTTTTGATAAATATTTAATTAATTATAAAAAAATAACTGAATTTAGTTAAACATCAAACTGTGATCCAATTGTCATTTGTCAACCTAGTTTAATGTCCAATACAATTTCGATAATATTAGCCATAACATGAAAAATAACACCATTTAATGTATTCTATGTGGATTTGAATTTCTCTCTTATCAATAGATTTATTAGAAAATTAATCATTTCTTGATTTCTTCCTGTTTTACATGTGGACAAAAAATAAATTAAATAAATGTTGAATAAACTATATATTTTTAAGTGAAATGTTATGTTTTAATAAAAAGAAATATAGCATATGCTATAACATGAATCCCAATTTAAATTCTTTTAATATGACGCATTTATCCTCCATTTCAATCTTACTGATGATAAATTTCGAATAACACAAATCAGTTTTTTTGTTGAAAATTGTGAACACAATAAATAAATTTATAGTGTACATTCAGCTCTTTATATTATTTCTTCGTATCCATGCATTTTTCAAATTAGTTTTAAACGCTTATTTATTATTTTTATTTGTCTAAATTTTATGATTTTTCATATTCACTCCATTTATACTTGATAATATCCAAATTTTCTTTAAAATTTAAATTATTTTATTTTATAAGAAAATACTTTGTCCGTTTCACTATAATTGTCATTTAAAAAAATAAAATTTATTTCATTCCAACTGATGAATTAAATTACTAATAAAAAATAAGTATTTCTTTCAAGCATTACTCATATTTTGATTTTGGAGAAATGAATTTTATTAGAAGTAATTATAATTGATTATTATTTTTAATTTTTTTAAAAGATAATAATATTGTTATTTTATATTTATAATTATCTGTTAAATGATATTTTTAATTTTTCTGATATTATTTTAAACGACAATAACCGATAATAAAATACTTATGGCTTAAAATATTTTAGTTTTAAAATTTTTATATTGGGTTTTTGATGTATTTAATGAAGACACGTTGGAAACTAATATTTGACACATTGTAAAATTGAAAAATAAATAAATTTGATTTTTTTTTTTTTGGAAAGATAAAATAAAGTTTGACACTTATCAAAAGTTAAGAATTGACAAATTTCAAAGAATTTGTTGAATGAACTATTTACAAATTTCGAGCTATTTTTAAAATTATTTGCAGAGATATATGTTTGCCAACCAATGGCATGATGTAATGCAGTGAATTGTGATTTCTCTTTTCAAGAACCAACTGTAACATCAACTAATGCATCCTTTTCCCATTTTTATTAACTTCTGTAAGGATTCTAATAGTCTATCCCTGTATTTCTTCTTCCTCTTCTATTCCCGCTTCTTACATAATCTTTTACTGAAAAAATGAAAATGGAAAGAAAAAGAAAAATGTGTGAATCGTCTAATTCTGCTGCGAAGGCCGGGAAAGGAGAGGTACCCGCGATCGGAATCGACCTCGGGACGACATACTCATGCGTGGCCGTTTGGCAACATGGCAGAGTGGAAATCATAGCTAACGATCAGGGGAACACAACGACACCGTCTTATGTGGCTTTTACTGATACTTGTCGTTTTATCGGGAATGGTGCTGTGAATCAGATGGTTTTCAACCCTACCAACACCGTTTTTGGTATGTACTTCGTGGCCAAGTTTCAACCTTTATGTAAAAAGTGTTAGCTAAAATCTATAATGGAGCCCATTGTTGATCTTTCTTTCCTTTGAAATCTGTTGCTAGTTGCTTTTGTTGCCTTCTGTAACACTAAGTTTTAATTAGGGAATGTTATGTGAAGTATACACGATTTATCATTCTCATCAGAGACTTCCAGAATCAAAGTAAAAGTTCTTATTTGAAAACCCATATTTTTGGATATGCTTTTGAGCTGGCAATTTAACCAAATCATGCATGTTGTAGACTGTGTAATACCTCTAGTGAATGGTCTGATTTTTCTATACTCATTTTGATTGACCATGCAATTCTCAACACCCTAACCAAAACTAATAGATCCTTGTATTTTTTTGTGACTGATCGTCAAACTGCGATTCAAATTAGCAATTTGTTTTTATAAATTTCATTTTAACAACACCAGATTGATGTTCTTTAATCTTAACTCTATTGGGTTGTAGACTTTCATTGAGGAATTTGTGCGAATTTAAAGATGAATAACATGTGTGCCTCTGGATTACTGAAATATTATATGTATTCATCCTATGTTTGCTTCATGCTTGATTGTTGGCTTTATTATTTTTTTCATTTACACATAATAATATGCTCAAGTTTATCACTATTTGTAGTTTGTGCTAATTTTGTGTGCTTGATGCATAATAATTCCTTAAATTACTGAATGATTGTTTTTCTTTGGTTGTGAGATAAAATTTTAAATTTTTTTCTAATAAATCATGTGTAATAAAATGCATTCGACAGAGAGGTTTAATTATCAAGTTCGTAACCAAAAAAAAGTGCTAATCTGAACTGCTTGGGAAATTGAGATGTTCACAAACTTATGTGCTGTTCAATTTGTTCACTATTGGGTGACTAAGCGTCTTACTTGTATATGGCTCGCAGATGCAAAGCGATTAATTGGTAGGAGACACTCTAATGCTTCTGTACAGAGTGACGTAAAGCTCTGGCCTTTTAAAGTCGTAGCTGGTCCTGGTGACAAGCCCATGATTGTGGTTACATACAAGGGTGAGGAGAAACAGTTTGCTGCTGAGGAGATTTCTTCTATGGTCCTCTTTAAGATGCGGGAAATCGCAGAGGCCTATCTTGGATCCTCCGTGAAAAATGCAGTTATGACTGTCCCTGCTTATTTCAATGACTCCCAGCGTCAGGCAACCAAGGATGCTGGGGTGATTGCTGGACTTAACATTATACGTGTTATCAATGAGCCTACAGCTGCAGCTATTGCTTATGGTCTTGACAAGAAGGCAGGAAACGTTGGTGAGAAAAATGTGTTGATCTTTGATTTGGGTGGCGGTACTTTTGATGTCTCACTGCTGACTATTGAAGAGTGTATCTATGAAGTGAAGGCCACAGCTGGAGACACCCACCTTGGGGGTGAGGACTTCGATAACAGAATGGCTGAGTACTTTGTTGAAGAGGAAGCATAAGAAGGATATCTCTGGGAATCCTAGTGCTCTCAGGAGATTGAGGACTGCATGTGAGCGGGCTAAGAGGAATCTCTCTTACACTGCTCAGACAAGTATTGA
This sequence comes from Triadica sebifera, assembly GCA_023653625.1. NCBI lineage: Eukaryota > Viridiplantae > Streptophyta > Magnoliopsida > Malpighiales > Euphorbiaceae > Triadica > Triadica sebifera. The sequence continues at coordinate 17,122,729 of CM042896.1, read as the reverse complement.
GATTGACTCTTTGTACGAAGATATTTATTTCTGCACAAAGATCTCCCGTGCGAGATTTGAGGAGCTAAACATGGATTTTTTTAAGAAGTGTATGGAGACTGTCCAAAAGTGTTTGAGGGATGCTAAGATCGACAAAAGCGGAGTCGACGATGTTGTTTTGGTCGGTGGATCTACTCGAATTCCAAAAGTGCAGCAGTTGTTGCAGGAGTTGTTCAATGGGAAAGAGCTTAACAAGAGCATAAACCCGGATGAGGCTGTTGCCTATGGGGCTGCTGTTCAAGCTGCAATCTTAAGCGGAGAGGGAAATGAGAAGGTAGAAGACTTTGTGCTCGTGGATGTTGCCCCTCTGTCTCTTGGAATAGAACTTCTTAGAGGTGATATGGAAGTTATATTACCTAGGAACACAACCATTCCTATAAACAAGGAGAAGGTGTTCACTACTGGTCTTGACTACCAGACTGAAGTCTCGATCCGAGTTTATGAGGGTGAGAGTGCAACAGGTAAAGATAACAACCTACTTGGCAAATTTGTGCTTTCCGGCATTCCTCCAGCTCCAAGTGGGGTTCCTAAGATCCTCGTGTGCTTCAATATCGATGCTAATGGTATTTTAAATGTTTCTGCGGAGGATAAGAGCACTGGCCAAAAGAACCAGATAAGAATCACCAATGACAAAGGAAGGTTGTCCAAGGAAGAGATAGAGAAGATGATACAGCAGGCTGAGAAGTACAATGCTGAAGATGAGGTACATAAAAAGAAGATTGATGCCAATAATGATTTGGAGCATTATGCCTACAGAATGAGGAAAACTGTGAAAGAGGTGAACATGAGTTCAAAACTAGGCCCGGATGATAAAAAGAAAATTGAGAATGCGATTGAGGAAGCTATTCAGTGGTTGAATGACAACCAGCGAGCAGAGGCAGGTGAGTTTGAGCACAAGATGAAGGAGCTCCGAAGAACTTGGAACAATATCCTCAGCAAGATGGTACAAAAAATTGAACAAGTTGATTAAGGTGCAGCAGATATGGTGTTAGGAAATGTGCTTTCAGAGTTTACTAAAAATTGAACAAGTTCATTAATCTTTATGTGCCTTAAATTCGTTTGCATGAACTAGATTGTAGTATTTAGCAGATTTATCAGTTTTTAGTAGTTAATTACTACGAAATTACAAGTATGTCAGCAGATAAGCTAGTATTAACATGGCTTTTTCTTATTTTGTAGTTGTAGTGATCAATCCTATTCTTAAATATGATGTTTTCGCGTATGTTTCGTATCTCTCAATTTAAGATATGTACGTAAAATTTTTACAAGAAAAAATGTTCATGAATCAAATATGAGGGTGTTTGGAATTGTTATGGGATATTCAAAAAATAGTTTTATAATTTTTTAATTTAATTTGTTGATTTTTTTAATTTTTTATAAACTGTTTTTTTCAAATCTATTTTTAGAAAAAATATTTATTTATCTGATTCTTTTTAAAAACAGTTTTTAAAATCCAAAATAATTAAAAATAAAATTTTTTTTTCTAAAAGCATTTTTTCTAAACTTAATATATATATATATATATATATATATATATATATATATATATATATATATATAATATTTTGACCAAATTTTATTGGATTTATTATGGCTGAAAAATCTGATTTTCAAGGGCCTGGGATTTAGGAAATTGAAACAAACTTAGGCCCAATTAGTTGATCCTGATTCATGGAATTGCAGAGTGAAGAAGTAAAGATCGTGAAAGTTTTTGGGGTGTGGTTGCTGCTGAGAATAGAGCAGATGGTGAAATGAGAGAGTGCAAATTGCATGAAGATACTAAATGAAATAGAAGTATGCTTGAAGTCTCAAAATTTTGATATCAATGAGATTTAGTTGTAAAATACGCGTAAGCTAAAAGAACTAGGTTGTGATTTTTATTCCCAACAACCTCAACCAAAGTAAAGAATAGAGGGATGTGATGTGTCTTCCCCATGATTTTTTGGTTTTCTATTTTCATGTATAATCTACAGAAGATATGCTCAGTTTGCAAAGCAACTAACCTCCTGCAACTTTGGAGTCTATGCAATGGATTGGATAAGGCAACTACATTTTCTAACGACAAGTGATTCATCTTTTTGGCATTGGTTATGGGATACTGATTGGTATACCGCATTATTTCATCTTCTTTAGTAGTTGACCAACGGCCAACCATTTGTAAGAAGGCTCAGTGTTATTTGCTGTTTTCAAATACACTCAGTGGGCCTCGATTGGAAGTCAAATGAACAGCAACCTTGCTTATCTTCTTTATTAGCTGGCCTAACAGGTTCATATGTTTGCTCCTACGAAATTTAATAATTTTAGTAATATGGAACATCCACGTTGTCCCATTTAGGGATCTTGACAAGAATCCACCCAAATTTTCATGTATATATTGTAAACGAAATTCTGACAAATCAACTCCCAAAACAACATGCTTCAACTTTGACCAGAAATAAAAAGAGTACACTTATATGCCAAAAGGTACCATTAAATAAAAGAAAATAATAGACATGAAAATAAACTGAAATACAACAGAAGAATTCATATGTAACAGTAGCGGACGGAGCGCTAGTTCCCCTTGGAAAGCCATTAAGAACACGATCCATCAAAATCGCAATGTAAAATCGGATGCAGAATCCAAAAACTCATTTCCAGAGACCATATCTGCGCTTAATCAACCTCTTCAATTTTAGGACCAGCACCGCTGCCACCAGCCGACGGTCCATCCTCATCCATTCCACCGCCCATGTCCGCACCAGACCCCTGGTACATCTTGGCAATGATGGGGTTGCAGATGCTCTCGAGCTCCTTCATCTTGTCCTCGAACTCATCCGCCTCGGCGAGCTGGTTAGCATCCAACCAAATAATGGCTTGTTCAATCGCTTCCTCAATCTTCCTTTTGTCATCTGCGGCTAGTTTTGAACTGATCTTCTCATCATTCACAGTGTTCCTCATGTTATATGCATAATTCTCCAAAGCATTCTTAGCATCAATCTTCTTCTTATGCTCCTCATCTTCAGCCTTGTACTTCTCAGCTTCCTGTACCATCTTCTCTATGTCTTCCTTGGACAGCCTTCCCTTGTCATTCGTGATTGTTATCTTGTTTTTCTGCCCAGTGGTCTTATCCTCAGCAGAAACATTTAAGATACCGTTAGCGTCAATATCGAAGCAAACAGTGATTTGAGGCACACCCCTTGGAGCTGGAGGAATACCAGAAAGCTCAAATTTTCCAAGTAAATTGTTGTCTCTGGTTCTTGCTCTCTCACCCTCATAAACTTGGATCAAGACACCAGGCTGGTTATCAGAGTAAGTGGAGAACACCTGCTCCTTCTTCGTCGGAATGGTTGTGTTCCTCGGTATCAAAACAGTCATAACACCTCCGGCAGTCTCCAATCCAAGAGACAAGGGGGTAACATCCAATAGCAGAAGATCTTGCACCTTCTCATTGCCCTCTCCACTTAAGATTGCAGCCTGAACAGCAGCCCCATAGGCAACCGCCTCATCAGGGTTTATGCTCTTGCAAAGCTCCTTGCCATTGAATAAGTCCTGCAACAACTGCTGCACCTTGGGAATTCTAGTAGATCCACCGACAAGAACAACATCATGAACACTGCTCTTGTCCATCTTAGCATCCCTCAAACACTTCTCAACAGGCTCCATACACTTCCTGAAAAGATCCATGTTTAGCTCCTCAAATCTCGCCCTGGTGATTGTTGTGTAGAAATCAACACCCTCGTACAAAGAATCAATCTCAATAGTTGTCTGAGCAGTGGATGAGAGAGTCCTCTTAGCCCTCTCACAGGCGGTCCTCAATCTCCTAAGAGCTCTTGGATTTCCAGAAATATCCTTCTTATGCTTTCTCTTGAACTCTTGAACAAAGTGATTCACCATTCTATTATCAAAATCCTCACCTCCAAGATGGGTGTCACCAGCTGTGGCCTTCACTTCAAAGATGCCCTCTTCAATGGTTAGCAGTGAAACATCAAAAGTACCACCACCCAAATCAAAGATCAACACATTCTTCTCACCGACGCTTCCTGCCTTCTTGTCAAGACCATAAGCTATAGCTGCAGCTGTAGGTTCATTGATAATACGCATAACGTTAAGGCCAGCAATTACCCCAGCATCCTTAGTTGCCTGACGCTGAGAGTCATTGAAATAAGCAGGGACAGTTACAACTGCATTTTTCACAGTTGATCCAAGATAGGCCTCTGCGATCTCACGCATTTTAATGAGAACCATAGAAGATATCTCCTCAGCAGAGAACTGTTTCTCCTCACCCTTGTATGTAACCACAATCATGGGCTTGTCCCCTGGACCAGCTATAAGTTTAAAAGGCCAGAGCTTTATGTCACTCTGTACAGAGGCATCAGAATATCTCCTACCAATTAATCGTTTTGCATCTGAAAGCCGTATACAATTAGACCGTTAGTGACCCAATAATAAACAAATTAAAGAATCTACACATAAACTAGTCATTTTAATTTCCATAGTAGGCCAGATTTAAAATATCAGAGAAAGGATTTTCTACATAAACATATAAAACTACTCAAAATCATTTAATAAGAAATCACAAAATCAAAAGTTGACCTTTGTTTATGAGACAGTCTCCGACTATTATACGAAATTATGCAACACTTAACATTCCTTAATTCAGAATTGGTATTACATAATCCAACAACAATGGAGCAACAGATTTCTTAGGTTCTGACCACCACTCAGAAATTTTATTGTGTATTTATTTAAAAAAAATCAATTAGCTCAATTGCTAGTTACTTGGCCCAAAAAGATAAAATAGGCAGATAATGCACTAAAATGCTATTAGATTTTCGAGATAATAAAAGTATTCGTCGTTTTCACTTTTCATTATACTAATTACACAAATTAAGCAGGAATTGATGAATAATTAGAAAAGAAATACAATTTATCAATATAGCTCCTAGTGAAAACACAACAAAAGAGCACCCAATATAATCTAAATTTTAATTCACACTCAGGTATGATAACAATCAGAAGATGCTCTTTTATATTAAATAAAATAAATAAAACTAAAATTTAAAAAAAAACTAAATAGAACCAAAATTAAAAGTTTGCTGAGAAGTACATACCAAAAACGGTGTTGATAGGGTTCATGGCCACTTGATTCTTAGCAGCATCACCGATCAAACGCTCGGTATCGGTAAAAGCCACATAAGACGGCGTCGTTCTATTCCCCTGATCGTTGGCTATAATCTCCACTCTGTCATGTTGCCAAACGCCGACGCACGAGTACGTCGTCCCCAGATCGATCCCGATCGCTGGTCCCTCTCCTTTTCCGGCCATATCAACACAGTTGAACACACCACAACAAATCTAGAGAATTTTCTTTTTCCTTTTTTAAGTTTTGTTTTCTCAAGTATAACTTATAGCAATAGGAAAGAAGAGACGGAGAGGATGTTTATTATATAATGTTGGGTTTTGAGATTCGAGAAGGTTCGATTAAAATACGATCCGTTGGATTATAGGTATACGGACGGTGGATGTGGTTTGGCTGCGTTAGTTGGCAACACGTATTCTGTATTCTGGTTGGTTCTGGAATTTTCTTTGCGGTTTTCAGTGTTTGGACGGGACAGCAAAATATCTTCTTTCTGCTTCGATACTGACACAATGCGAATTCTTCGGCTGTCGGCGCTTTGCCTTTTGAAAAACGCCAATTTCTCTTATTGGACATAGGATGATTCGGTGAATTTTTGCATAATTTCCCAAATTATATTATGGATACATTTTGTGGATTATTAATTGATATAAGATTATATTTTAACTGGATATTTATCTTATTTTTATTTTTGATATTTTTCTCTTCTTTTTTGTTCATATAGATTAAAATTATCTGTTTTTAATAAGAAATTTTTTAATTTTTATATTTGATTTTAGTTTTAATTTTTTTAATCTTGTAATTATTGTTATCATTATTCAATAAAAATACTAATTTTGATTTTTTTAAAAGATAATTATTAGAAATTTGAACTAAAAATAAGTAATATAAATTTGAGAAAATTATATTGCTGGAAATTGAAGACAATATATTTTATGGAAATAATAAACCTATAAGTGATAAATATGTAAGTTTTAAACGATAAATCTGTAATTTATATATAATAAATTTATAAATTCAAAACGATAAATCTGCAAGAAATAAATAATGAACATGTAAATTGATAAACCTACAAAATCTAAATAATAAACTTGTAAGTTCTAAATTATAATAAATAATTGATTTCAAATGGATGAACCTGCAAATTTAAAACAATAAACCTGCAAATTGTAAACGATAAATTTATAAGTAATAAATCTATAAATTTTAAATGATCAAGCTGTAATTTTTAAATGATGAATCTGTAAATTATAAATAATAAATCTATATTTTATAAATGATGAACCTATAACTTATAAACAATAAATTTCTAAGTTTAAAACGATAAACTTATAAGTTCTAAATATGTAATTTATAATTGATAAACCTATAAATTCAAAATGATTAATCTGTAAAATTATAACTGATAAATTTATAAGTTTATTTTATATTTATTAGTTTACCAAAATTAAATTTCAAAAAAATATGTGATAATGTTTATAAGGCTACATGGACCTAAATATATAACATAACAACCATTCGGGATCTAATCGGCCCAAATATAAAACTTTTAGACCCAAACTGACCCAGCCCATAGTATCATCGGGCCCATTGTCACGTAATTTTTTTTTTTTTTATCTAGCGATGTTTGTCCCCTCAAGCATTTAAATTGGCGAACCAGAAAATTAATAATTTCTTTTTAGAACCTATTTGTGCGATAAACAGACTCAATCTTGAAGTTTTGCATATGTTTGGTTGAATCAATCCAAATTAAAATTAATAACTGATTGAATTTAATTTAACTAAAATTTTTAGATTCAATTCTATATGTATGGTTGGTTCAATTCAACATTTTACATAATAAGTTTAATATATTTATCTATACAAGTTCAGTTCGATTTAGAACCGAACCAAGCAAATACTCCCCTCGCTTTTTGGCTTAAGATACGAGGTGTGTTTCTCTTAATTCCCAATTTTTAGTTCATTAATTATAGCGTCATACAAATAGTTAGCAGGTTACATATGCTTAGCTAGTGGATTAATAATTGTCTTGTGAAGTTATAAGAAATGAACAATAATAGTTGTAAAAGGCATAAGAATGAACAATAATAATTGAGGAACCATCAACAGCATAAGAAAAGAACTTCAAAATACTAATTTGGACTTGAAACATTAATATTGGTGCAATGCCACAATTTGGTTATGCAGATAACAGACACTTTTGATCAAGTTCAGACACATACAAAGTATTTGACCATCATCTATTTTACTCACTCATGGAGAGATGGTGGGTGCAGATTTCCTCTGGGATTGGGTCCTGATGGAGCTTTATGCATTGTTTCCTTCACTTCCCTTAAAAATTTCTGCAATCTCACAAAGAAAAAAGAAAACAAATGAGTAATTTTCTACCATATAAAATCAAACAAACTAGTAGTAAATAATGTCATGAAATTAGTTCAGTCAGCTAATAATTGAATGATCAAGTTTCTATCTCATATGGTTCAAGAATTCAAACTCTTTCGATAAAAAAAAATTAAAAAATAAAAGTGACCCACCCTAGAATTTGACATATATCTAATGGGGAGGGTGGTTTGCAAGTTTAAGTTGTGTGATTCTGGAGCATCAACCATCAATTGAGGAGAGCAATGACATTGAGAAACTATGAATAGTGCAAAAAGGAGACGAGCAAATATTTGCTTTCTTTTCATCATTTGAGGTGCATGATCATGGGATTGTAATTTTAGGGGGAGATTTATATATGATTCATATGATAATTAATCATTGCTAGTTTGAATGTATGAATCCTACTGCCAAAGGGTGTGTGGGAATCCAATGGCTCACAGATTCAAATTCATAGGGCTAGAAAATGTGGAAGCTCTTGTCATTATCGGTTGACTTTTTATTATCATAATTACCCATATAATAAAGCCATTAATTTGTTGCTCCTCCACTTCCCAACCAAAACACCCAAGTTTGACCCAATGGCTCAAATGTTGGGATTTGCCCTCTAAGTCATAAATTGTTATCACATCCTTCAAAAAATAAAAAAAATAAAAAACTTATTTTCTTCTTTATATATTTTATTATTTATTATATCTCAATTTAATGCATTTTTATTTATCAATGAATATAACTTATTAGTATTATTTAATTTTTAATATGCCTCTAATTAATTAATTTAGAAGTATATATAGAAAAATATAAGATTATTACATTAACCAAAATTTCTTATTATGTATAAAAATAGAAGTGAAATTATTTTCACAATGGAGAAAATATATAATAATTTAGACAGAAATGTGTATATATATATATATACACACACACTAGAAAAGGCACATCTCGGATAATCAAATAAATCTAATTTAAACAAAAATTGTTTAAAAACATATGATAAGGAGAATATGGTATGGATTAGAGAGAGCTAGGCCTAGGGGCACCACTTATAAGAGAAAGGAATTAGTCAAGGTAAATAATGATGCTGCATGCCTCATTGCCCTGTTGGCCCCCTAATCAGACAACTTATAATTATACAATTAACACTATTCATATTTGATAAAGATTTTCTTGTCTCGATTATTGTAGGTTTATTGGGGCTGTAGATTAAAACTTAAAAGTAGTTTTGTCTGCTTAGGATTCTTTGTGATTGTATTAAAAAACAGTTTTGATCCTGAATTTGTCTTATTTTTTCAAATAAATTATATAATTTTTTAATTTTATCAATTTCAGTTTAAAATATAAAACATTTGTTAATAAATTGAGCCTAATTAGTGAATTATAACTAAAATATGTGTAAAATTTTGGATTTACCAAAACATAAATGGGAATTTTTGTTTATTTCCAATATTAGTAATAAAAATTATTTGTTCTTAAATTTTTTATCCTATTTAAGTTTATATTTTTATTGACAAAGTTATCTTAAACTCCATTTGGATTGAGAGATTTTGAAGAAATTAAAACAATTCATAGATTTATATCAAAATTTTCGTTTGATTACTTAAAAAAAGTCAAAATCTATGGATTTTGGAAAAAAATTTCACGTGCCAAAATCTGTCATTTTTAAAGGATTTGATTTTCCACATCCTAGGTAGAAAAATCTAAAATACATAATTTTTTTATCCATGATGAATTGTTATTAGATTTTTTTTATTCCAATATTGTCCTTATTAAATTAATAGTATTCAAAAGTTATCCTTAAATTTAAAAATATAGCAAAAACTATTTACTAATTTTTTTGTTTTATTTTTATTTATTTTATCTATATTGGTTTGAATGTTAATTAAAAAAATATTAATAAGTTCCTTCGAAAATGAAAAAAATTAATGAATTAATTTTTTCATAAATATGGTATAGATAATAAGTTTATATAACGTTTTAAGCAAAAAAATTATAACATATTTCAAATTTGATAATAATGATAATTTTCATTAATGGTATTTTTTAGAAAATTTACTCTAAATTATATTATTTCACAATTCAATAAAAATATGATAAAAATGACTAGAAAATACTAAATTAATGCTAAATTTCAAATATTTAGTAAATGATAAAATTAAAAATTAAAAATTAATTGTTAAATCATTTAATTGTAGTTATTAAACCAAACATGAGTGTAAAAGAAATTATATCATCAATCAATGAATTTTATATTCAAATCAAATGATATAATTTTTATAATTCATGGATTTTACAATTTATAGATTTAAAATTCATGAATTTTAAAATCTCTCAATCCAAACGAGAACTTAAAAAAACAACATAAATATTCAGTGAATTTAGAAAAAATAAAGGAAAAGTTATTTATTCTTATTAATATTATGGGGGATCATCTTATACTCGGTTGAATATTTTAGTTTTTAAATCCCACCATCCCCTTTCTAGGCTCCCATAAAAATATACTTTCATAAAAAAAAAATAATAAAACAAATACATAAACAAACTAATTACAGAGAGTTTACATCTACATATGGTATACTGGATAGCTAAGATGAGTAAGTCAAAATTGTAATCAAACACTAATATATAGTTTAGTTTAGAATTGATAAAATTAAAAAAATGATTTAATCGAGAAAACAAATAAAAATTTAGACTTTTTGTCGATTTTTAGACCTTTGTTAATTATTAAATTAGACAAATTCATTCGATCGCGACCTTGTGCACCAACTATTGTGCAACTTCCATAGTTCATCCCACTTGAATTTGACTAGGGATATAATTTCTAATATTTCTATTACTTTGAACTTTTCAAGTTTGGAGTCGGTATAAATATTTAACCACCGACTAATACTTACACTTATAACAATATTTAAATATCGATTTTATCGGTATAATTCGGTTTCAAAATAATTTGACACAGTTTGTTATAATTTTCGATTTAAACATCACCAAAAATTTATATATATCCTAAATAAATATCAATTGAACAATTCAATTTGGTTCTAATAAAACAATCAACAATATTAGATCTCTTTTCTTAATACTTCAATTCAGTTGAAGAAGATTTAAAATGGTTGTACAAGTGTGCAACCCCTAATTGAAACTCTCAAGAGGCCAGCATGCATGTGAACTTATATATAAAAGTTTAATTTATGCAATCAAGTTTTTAATTGAAAAGTTATTTAATTTATCCATTTAACTATTAATTTTAAACCAATTTAATTGTTATTTATGAAATATTTAATTAAATATAGTTAAAAGAGTCAATTGAATTTTTTTTAATTAGTCCATATTTATGAAACACTTAGCATGTAATTAAGAATAGTTGATGGAAGAATACAATTTAGTTGGTTGAATTATTTAATTAAAAACTAATAATTATGGTAGTTAATTAAATAAATTTTCAATTGTTTTTGTCCTTTTTGAAGCTCCAAAATTTGAATAATATACCCAATTGGTAATTTTGAAATTAAAAAGAAGAAAAACTTAGAGTTTGGTCGGTCACAAATCACAATTCATAGATGAAGTGAAAAGAAGGCAAAAAAGAAATATGAAAGAGCATGGAGAGGCATAATTTTGCACATATAATTCTACATGGTTCCCATGTGACATGAACAACAAAACCAAAATCTCTTTCAAGAATCAGTAACTCTATAAGGAGAGGGTATGATATCAGTCATATCAAATCCTTCATCTTATTCTTCTTCTTTTTTTTTTTAATAAAAAAAAAAAGCAATGAAAATGGGAATCTCCAATCTCTAATAAACATAGAGGCATAATTTTGCACTTTGTGCGGTAGGTATTCCTCTCTCTCTCTATTGATCAAAGTTGGTTATAAATTGGAATAGAAGTACAGCAACTTTTGTTCTTCATTGAAAATTAATTTCTTATTTTATTTTGTATGATATTTTATATTATTACTTTATTTTAAAAAGCTACTTGATTTAATTCTTTTGATAATTAAAAAAAATCATGTCTTTGCAAAAGAAAAAAAACTTAAAAATTATTATTTTTTATATCTATCGATCATATTTTTTTCGTGTATATGTATCATAAAAAATAATTTAAAAATTGAAATAAATTATATCTGATTTCTTGTATTTGTCAATTTTTACCATTTCACAATCTAAAATATATTTTTGTTATCTAATTTACTAGATAAATTCAGTTTTTTATCTATATTACTCCTTACATTTTAGAAAGATGTAATATCACACTCTCAATATTGACATGTCATATTGTCATGTCAATATTATTCTCATGTTGAATATTATTGTCATGTTGGCATATTAGACTAAAAAATATTTAAAATGATTAAATGGTGAAATTGGATAAATGTAAAAAAGTGTCCTATGCCTTATGCCCTAAAATTTTGAATATTTGATAGTATTTTCTTATGTCCGTGACAAGATCAAAACCCACTGAGCATGGCAATTATTTAAAGTACTTTATTTGCTAAAAAAAATTGTATATAAAATGAAAAAGAAAACAACATCTTAACTATACTTTATACTTTTTGTTTTTTGAAGAATAACTGTACTTTATACTCCACAAGCCGAATTAGACGATTAGATACATATATAGATTCGGTTTCAGTTTTAATTTTAAAAAAAAAATTACTCGACCGACCCTATGAAATATGAAATTGTAATAATCTAATTACTAGATTGAGCAATTAATTATAATTTTTATATTATTAATAACACATAAATTTTTATACATAAGAAGGAAATTAAACTCCAATTCATCCGAAAGTTAAATCAATAAAAAAATTATCCAAAAATAGTCACATCTCATTTATTTTTATTTTTTTCTTTTTGTTATTGATCTTTATAATTTAAATTCTCTACCTATATTATTTTAATTTTTCTAAGATCTACATATTATTCTAGATGGAAAATCATAATGGCAAATCATATCATATTATATAAATAATGGATAATAAAGACAAAAAAATTTCCATAATGCTGATGTGGGATCCTCTATAAATAGGAAATAGCATATTTCTTATTTATCAATTTTTTTTATAGAATTTTGACTTTTTTAATTTTTGTTAATATTTAATCTCTTATGTTAGTGATGATAATTGATAATTGATATTATTTTCTATTAATATATAAAATTTTACTTTTATTAAAATATCATATTAATAACAAATATCTATTTAGTTAGTAATTGGATTTTAATAAAACACTAAAACTCTATTGAAGTATTTTAAATGCAATAGATAATTATCAATTATATACATAATTACTTATTAACTTATACATGATTAAAATTATAGAAACAACCAAGGGGAAATTGTTTATTTATCTTAGATTGTGCATAGATGAGTTGAAATATGATTTATGGATAATTTTTTTCTTTATTTCTTTATCTTTGATACTTATGTAATTACCATGACACTAAATTTTTTTTGTTGAAAATTGGGTTAGTATTTATAATTAGCAACAGGTGGACATTATTCTGAATATCATAATTTTTTTTTAAAAAAAATCAAACAACAAAGGGTGCAAAATGAAAAAAAATAAATTAAATAGAAAGTATAAAAAAGAAAATAAATACAAATTTTAAACAGAAGTAGATATATGATTAAAAAATTTTAGTAGATATTAGATTGTGTAAAATCTATGGTAGTAAAAGTATTTTTATACATAAAAAAAGTATTTTATATTTTACTAAATTATAAAAAAATTAATTATCTTATTTTTATCTTCACAAAAATAAAGAAAATGTAGTTGGAATGATTTTGGTAATTTGTAGTTACATTTTTTTCCAATTTGCCCATAATGACCATATATTAAGGAATTATAATTAACTTATATGAATTTGTAGCTAAGAATTTTAAATGGGAATATATTAAAAATTAACAAATTGATTGCATTATAAAAAAATGCTTATAATTTAGGATAAATGAAAAAAAAAATGTCTATCTTTATAGAACAAATTGTACAAAACTTTCCTAAAGTTTTAACAAATTATAAAATAAAATTTTAAAAAACTAATAGTTTGCCCTTTGTTTTTTAATAAAAAATATTATTTGAGATAACAATTAAAAAAATTGATATTTAAATGTATTGTTTATTTTGTAGTTACAATTGTTAGTAACAAGTAGAAATTTTAAATTCTTATATAATATCATTTGAATTTACTTGAAATCCTAAATAATTTATACAAAAATATTTCAAATATAAAAAAATATGTGGTATATTCATTGTAATATTTCAAATTTATACAATATCAAATAAATAGATATTATTTAAAATGAGAGTAAACTGTTAGTTTTTTAAAAAAAAGTTTTGACTATAATTTGAAAAACTTTATAGAGCTTTTTATAATTTGTTCATCTTTATAAGAAAAAAAGTAAAATATTTATGTATATATTCTTTACTAAATAGATTATATTTCATTTAAAAATAATATTTATTAAAAAAATTAATAACTTCATTAAAACGACTAATTGAACAAATTTTATTTTTATATACTGAATAAAAATGAATTAGGTTGGGACAATGCGAAAAATAAAAATAAAAAGATACAGTGGGAGATAAGTGATTATGAGAAATGACGCGCGAAGTAAAGCAATAATACTGTAAACTGGCATTATGCCTATGCTTTCCATGGGTATTAATAATTTAATTCATAATTTATTATATATTAATTACAATTTATAATTTTAAAAAATAAGAAAATTTTTGTTAAAACACTTATTTTATACATAATTTATATAGTATACGAATGAAATTTAAACTAATTTAATCATGAAATTATCATTATCCCGGGACCAAATTTCTTTTTTTTTTTTTACCATACCATTCTTTAATAATTAAATTACTACATTTTGAAGACTTTTTGACACAAATTAACATTTAAAAAATAAAAAATTTATAAAACTTTACATAAATTAACATTTAGAAAAAAAAAACTTTTGAACATGTTAACATGTTGAAATTCATTTTATTTTATATAAGCAAATCTTTTGGACGTCAATAATACTAACATAATGAAATTGATATGAGAATGTAACAATCAAAACATATTCAATTGCATTTTCTTCTTTTTTTAGAATAACTAATTTATTCAATTTTTAAACATATAGTAATACTTGGATAAAATAATTCATTAGTTTATGGATTTCAAATTATATATTTGTGAAAAAAAAGTATATCTAATATTTTATTTAAACAAAACAAAAGCAAAATAGTCCAACGTTGAAATTACCAATCATATAAATAATATAAGCATAATTAAAGAGAAATTTATAATACGTTGATGTGATAATATAAGCATTATTAAAGAGAATTTTATATTATGTTGATGTGACGCTCTCTACTAAGAAGAAATAACATTTCTTCCATTTACCTTTTTTCACAAAATTTTGAATTTTTTGAATTTTTTTAAATAATAATAATAAAAGATTGTACTTATCTTTTAAGAGAAAAAAAAAACTAAGAAATTAAGTATATATCAATTAAGATAAAATTATATTAGTGATTTAATGATCAATTTTATTTCAAGCATAACTCTATTCTCTTATCTATAAAAAGAAACAAACATGTAAATTAAAACAGAATACAACTTTAGCAGTCGCTGGCTCTAGCGTCCTTTTCATAACCAAAGTTTTTTTTTTTTTAGTTTAATATATAAAAAAAATTAGTGGAAACTTTGTAATTATAATAATAATAATAATAATAATAATAATAATAATAATAAGTATAAAGAGAAAGGGTGTAAATTTTTGGATTCAGGTGTTGTTATTACGTTATATGGAATTATGGAGCAGCTCAAATAATAAGATCAACTTTGTTGCTGCTTTATGGAGCAGTTCAAATAAAAGGATCAATTGTTCTTGCTTTTACATTAAGTTTTACATTAAAATTAACGGCGCATTTAGTTTATGAAAAAATGGTGAAATTGGAAATTAGAATAAGTAATTTTCATTATTAATGTTTGATTAACAAAAAAAATAAAATATAATAGAATGGAATGAGAATCACTCATTTACCTCTATCTCTAGGGATTAGGAATAACAAAGAAATGTATTCGAGACGAAGTTTCCACTACCCCCGCCCCGACCGACAGCTATTGGGTCTTCCCATCTCTCCTGAACTTCCCCTTGTCTTCGCCCAATAAGAATACTTTCTTCCTCAATCTTCTGAGTACCCGGTAAGACTTTCTCATCCAGTGCTGACCACACTGAGAGACACGAAAGCGCAAGTAACACCAGTTGCAAGCGATCCCAATTCGCGGCAGAGAACAAAACAGCAAACGAGCATACCTTTGTTCGCTTCTTCTCCACCAAGCACGGATTTGATAGGCTGCCCGCAGAAAGAGTTTACCGACCGCATAACAATTCATTCTTGCCCGCCAGGTTCGCTCAGTTCTCCCTTCACTATCTATGGCCAATGAACTCTGTCAACAGGTTCGGGTACTGGGTCAAGGTAAAAAACTCCATCATTTGTGGTGAATGCTTTAAGGGGAATTGTCTTAGTAAGATAACCTGATAAATGTCAATCCTGCTCTCTCTTGAGAGTTTTGCGCATGAGTTGACAAATTGGACCACCTTTTTGAATTGGGTCCACTCGCAAGAGGTATTCTTTTCACAAGGTGTCCTGTGGGCTCCAACTTAGATAAACCAAAATCATCTTCAAAATTAAGGCCAATACGAGCATGTGCAAGATCATGATACAAATGCTGAGGTCTTACTGGATGGATTGACCAAAAAGAAAGAGAACTCTCATTCGATGCTAGAACCGGCATTGTCAGTCCTCCCGATGGTATAGAATCTATCATCGAGGTTGTAGGCCTCATTAAGATGGATCTTAAAATCCTCTTAAGGAGATACCTACCCCAGAAACCACGAATTCCCCTTTTAGCATTAGTTCCCCCCCCACCAAAGCTTCCGAACTTGCCAAAAAGTGGCTTATTCCTATCAAAAGGATTACCGACCTGATATGGCATTTTCTTCAGCTATAGCCGACAGTTGAGCCCTCTCAGTGGTCAAGAAAGCAGGAGTAAAGGGTGTAAGTGTAGGTTGCGCGAGCGGAGGCAGCAAGCTTATAGATCTCATATCCCCACACCACATTGAGACATGGATCTCTGACCATACCGGATCTCCAATTTTTAAAAATATTTTTTATTTTATTATAATATTAAAAATATTTTTTTATTTTAAATAATTAGTTAATTATGTAGTTGTTTAAATAAAAAATATTTTTTATCTTAAATGAGTGTTATATTTTTGTTTTATTATTTTCAAAAAAATTAATTATATTAAAATGTGAATAATTATATATATATATATATATATATAATATTGAGACAGGAATATACATATCATCTCCATCATAAAAAAAAAAAATTTGAAGCCAGAGCGAGACATGAAAATGATGAAAAATTTCTCTTCTTTTGGAGCAGGTGTAACACTTCTTACCCTTCCGTACACTCATTTGTATATTGGACGGATAAAATATGTTACAAGAAATAACATTTTTTTCAAAATATTATTTTAATTTTAAAACATATATGATATAAAAAATTTAAAATATATAAAATAAAATGTTATGCATACACTCCTTAATTACAACCTATTATATATATATATATATATATGTGTGTGTGTGCGCGCGCGCGCGCGCTATAATGGAATCTGAAAAACTTGTATATATATCAAAATACGATAAGAAAACCAACCGCTCGGGGTGGCTACCACTACTACTGTTAGACTCCATCATGCGGGTCCACTAATCAGAGTTTCTTGTATCTTACATGAGAGAAAACAAACTCTCTCGCTGAATATATAATTCAGTGGTGCAAAAATCTTATAATAATAATAATCATTAAGATAAAACATAAATTTAAAGTGAAACTAATTCAACATTTAAATTTCTTTTTGTAAATGCAATAATATAATATTTCTATAATTCATTTAATTCATAATTCAATATATCTTTGATTTCTTAATAATATATTTTTCATATATTCACATATTATAATATTCTAAATTTGCTTCTAGTGAATTAAAGGGGTATCATATCACACATCAACTCAGAATCCACAAGAATGCACAAGATCCAAATATAATATTACTCAGTTTACAGAAATTCATATGACTGAAAAATGTATCAGGTGATCCACAGAAATGTACAAAATCACCATATTTCATTGGTCCATAGAAATGCACAATACTGTAATTTATACCTTATTGACATGCTAATAATACCCTAATTCACATACAGGCTAACATGTGACAAATTTTCTTATATTCATAATTTAATTCATTGTTCATAAAATCAATAAATATTCTTTCTATGCCAAAATAAATATCATTATACAGTATATTTAACATTTAAATTCTCTCAAAAAATAAAAATATTCCAAAATCAATAATTTCAAAAACTCCAATTTTTCACATAAAATATATATATTATGTAATATTATAAAATATTTGAATATAATAATTTCCTTATTACTTCATAATTTACCGATTTTTTCTAACTACTTACTTATATATATATGGTTAATATTATAAAAACAATTGCATTAATCTCTTTATGTTTTGTCGGTATCTGCCGGCTATTTTTCCTTATCTCGAGATAGTGTTTGTTCCGACGTCACGTCTAGAGATACAAAATTTCAATGCTACTACATCTTACACGATATAAAATCTAACAAGATTTAAATTTTTCGACGATTTCCTACTCTTACGTATATCGAGTCCTATAATTAAAATTTTTCTCATTATGCGTGTTTTAGATCACAGTTTTGGTTGTTAACATATTTTTCTGTATGACCAAAAATTTTCAAATATTATTTTCATTTATAATTTTTTTATTTTTTTTATTTTTTTTTCTCCATTTATTTCTTTTATTCCTCTAGTTTCCATTTCTAACTCAAATTTTCCATTATTTCAATAAAATACTCTAAAAATTCCAAATAAATTCCTATAATCACTTTAACTCATTTTCTTTTATTTTCCATCATTAATTTCACCAAAATAATTTTCAATAACTCTCAATAAATTTTTCCATAATTAGTCTAAAAATCTAAAAATTCACCAAAAATCATATTAAATATTTATTTCATTCCAAAAGTTATTTTTCAGTTCTAAAAACTCCAATTAACTCAATTATCTTCAATTTAAAGCAAAATTTATCCAAAATAATTTTAAAAAAATTAACCATAATTATGGAAATTCTCTAAAAATTCTACAAAAATTTCTAAAAATTATTTTCATCAATTCTTCACTAAATTCATCATTCTCAAGTCTTGTTCTTTTAATTTCCTATTTTTATATAATTGTTTAATAATTTTTCCATAAACCCTAACTTTTAATCAACAAATTCAAACAATATCACATCACAACTCAAAAGAATAAATATGACAATAATCTAACTAACAAAATTAAATGGTGAAAGGAATAAAATTATCATTTTTTTCAAATAGGTATTAAGCTAAGCTTTGATTTTCTTTTTTTCAAAACTTTACCCTTTTAATCTTTTTCTTCACACTAATACTACCTTAATCCTTTTGATTGTTGAATAAATATGATTTGAAGAAGAAAAATTGAAGGAATCAAGGGATTAGAGATTTTAATGGTCCGGCCATGGTGGAGAAAAAGGAAAAAGATGAAGATTATTTCTTTGTGTAGAGAATTCTAATTAACTTTCTATTTATACCCCAATTAATTTAATTAATCTTAATTAATTCATTAATCAATCTCCTCATCGACTAATAGCATAATTAATTATCCCCTTGGCATATGGCCCAATCAAAATTTAATTAATTTTGACTTAACAAATTTCTAATCAATCACAAAATTTTCTTCATTTTAATTCATAATTAAATTTAATTCTCCAAAATTCAACATCTAAACAACTTAATTCCATCAAATTAAATATACCAAAAATTAAAAAATAATTTCCTCTTCAAAATAATCTTTTCGATCTTGCAAAATGACATCCAGTATGAAAATCACGTTTTTACTGTTTAATTATTATTTTTTAATTTGACTCATAAAAATTCATCTGCAGTTTGATTTCTAATTTATCAGTTTTAAAAATCTTAAAATTCAATTTTAATCATATCGACCTTATTGCGATTGTGAACATATCTCTCTAACTCCCAATTTGAAAAATCAGACTGTAAACCTGCACTGAGAATCATATTTCCACAATTCAAACTCTTAACCTTAAAATCTTACCTTATAACTCCCCCTATGACTTTAAAAATAATATTTTTCATATTTTGGTATGCTTAAATTATAATTTCACTACCGAACGAAAAATTTAAATTTCGACTCAGATTTGTAATATCGATTTGCGTGCATAACACAAAATTGCATTGTTTCATTTGATAAAATTCTTATTCATATTATCATATTAATATATATTTTTTGATATGTGTTTATTCGTATTTGGACTCTGATCGTATATTTTTAAACTGTAATATACGACTGCAGTACACATATACGGTCAGAGTCTAACTCACAGATGTGACAGCAGGGCATTACAAGAACGGACCTAGTTGTCATCCATATTAGGGAATAAATATTTCATTCCTATAAGAATCAAGTCAAACTAGTTAAAAATAGTGAAACTTTCTATTATTTTTTTCTATAAATCATAAGTTATACACACACACACACACATATATATATATATGCAAATCACTTCCATCGACTAGCAGCTTTCTTTCCTTCCTCTAGTGTTCTTACCCTTGTATAATTCTTGCAAAAATGGATCATATTTTTGTGGTAACTATTGTACTTTTTATTTTTAATTGTAGTTTTTAATTAGTAAAATTGACTAACAATGGTAATTTCATAAATCCAATTATTATAATTTTTAAAATTATAATAAAAATAAATATCAAACATGAAATTGATTCTCATTTTCGTTCAATTAAATAGATTCAAATGGAATCCAAATCTTATTATACAATGGAAAAAATGAACTAAATAATATGGTAAAATTAATCATTTTTATTCTCATTCACCTCCATTCATATTCTCATTCACATTCTCATACTCAATCTTGAACCAAACAAATCATAAAAATTTTACTCACCCTTTAAGAATATATTGGCACAATTTCACCTTATAGTTCAAATCTTCAAAGCTCTCCTAATGGAAATTGTGGTAATATTTTTATCATACGCATCACTTTAGCTATTGCAATTGATACTAAAGTTCTATCTAGTTTAGCGGATGGCTAAAGGCAAGTAGCTGATTGTTAGTAAAAATAATGAGTTGTTGCTGTTGCAATTTGAATTACTAATAGATACATTTTTTTAATAATATATAAATAAATAAATATTATAATATATTACTTATTTGATGTATCTACTACTACTATTAATAATAAGTGAATAGAAAATTTTCAAAAAGTAATGATATAATAATAATTAAATAAAAAATAATTCAAAATTTATTATTTTTTATGTATAAGGATAATTTAGTGTAAAATATTTAAAAATACACTAGCTATTTAGAAAATAAAATTTAAAATAAAGTTTTTCAATCACCAAATGTTATATTAAAAAAATTATTAAATATTTATCGATCAAACTGTTGGATAAGAAAAAATTATTAGGTGCTCGAAACAATTGAACTAAACTAATTTATTTTTATATTTATATTTACATTATTTATAAATTTTATATTATTTATAATTTATATTTAGTATTTAAAAAATATATAAATAAATAAAACATAAATATAAAGAAGAAAAAACGAATAGAGTTAAATTCTTATCAATAAGTTATTTGAATGATGAATAAATCTCTATGTGTTCTTTCATATAAAGTAAAGTCAACTCCCCATTGCTTATCGACACTTATAGAGTATAAAATAGATTTGATTATATTTTCTTTGTTCCTACAAATATAATTGTTACATTATTACTAAAATAATATCAAAGTGTATCAATTTTACCAATTAAATTTCTAACTTTATGTCTTTATATGCTTCAACTAAATGTTTCTATATTCCCATAAATTAAACTTATATCATTTAAAAAAATTATATTTATTTAAAATTAATAACTTCCTTTTTCCGTCATACTTTTTATCCCTCTAAGAAATGCAGATGCACAACTAGTAATTTTTATGGTTAAAAAGAATAAAATATCTATACTTAATTTATAGATATCCAATTCATGATTTTCTAGTTTTTCCATCCTGGAAATTTGTTGTATACAGATTTATTATGGTCAAATCCGTTGGAAGATTTTCTAAAATGTACATGATTTATAGATAAATCTTAAATTTTAAAATCACCAGATCACTTACTTTTTATTTTAGCTGTTGAATTAAATTACCAGTTACCTATTGAAGTTGTAAATAAATTTCCATAATTTAACATACAATTTGTTTAACAAATTATCTCTCATTTGATTTAATAATTATGATCATTATTTTATACCATTAACTAACTATTTATATATGAAAATATAAAAAAAATCTAAAATAGGTTATCAATTTAGCATTTATTAGTATAATATTTTCTAAATGTGATATTGACTAAAGTTATCCATATTATTCAATATATATAACCAATACAGTTGAATTTAATTATTTATATTTTCATTTTAAATTATGATAATTTTTTTAAATAAATAATTTTTAAAATAATTTGATTTCTATCAATTTTTTTAAGAAATAAGTATATAGTATAATTTAGTTTTTTAAAAATTATTTTCTACTTTGATTTTAAAAATAAAAAAATATATTAAAATTAATTAATTAATAAGTGATCTAATGGAAATTTGTTGTATATAGATTTATTATGGTCAAATCCGTTGAGAGGCATTTTAGAGAGCACATGATTTATAGATAAGCCCTAAATTTTAAAACATTAGATCGCTTACCGTTAAATAAAATTACCAGTTATCTGTTGAAGTTGTAAATAAATTTCAATAATTTAACTTGCAACTTATTTAACAAGTTATCTCTCATTTAATTTGATAATTATGATTATTTAATTTTATATCATTAACTAATTATTTACAAATGAAAATATAAATAAAAAAAATTCTAAAATAGGTTATCAATTTAGTATTTATTAGTATAATATTTTCTAAATATGATCTTGACTAAAGTTATCCATATTATTCAATATATATAACCAATAAGGTTGAATTTAATTATTTATATTTTCATTTTAAATTATGATAAATTTTTTAAATAAATAATTTTTAAAATAATTTGATTTCTATCAAAATTTTTAAAAAATAATTATATAGTATAATTTAGTTTTTTTAAAAATTTTTTCTACTTTGATTTTAAAAATAAAAAATATATTAAAAATTAATTAATTAATTCTATTGTTTATTAAATTAAAAGTTATAAATATAAACATTATATTATATGAAATTTTTTTCTCTACCAATAAAAGAATAAATTATAGAATTTCAAATATTGAGTTTACTCTGATATTATATACACACTATTATACTAAAATTATAATATATCTGTTCAGAATAATATATTAGTTGAGTATATAAACTAAAATTACCTTTTATTATATATTTATTAGACTTAAAATAAAGATAAAAATATATACACATACTTTTTGTTATATAAAAAAATATATTTTTATATACTATATTTTTTACAAAAGCAAGTTATTGATCAGTAAATGAATAAATTTATAATATATTATATATTATATATATTAGAAACTGAAATTTTTGATATTTAAATCATATATCTAGTAAAAGAAATTGTATTGATGAAGGTAGAAATTTTATAACTTTTAGCACATGAATGAAAGAATATTTAAAGAAATATATAAATGTCATTCCATAATAGACGGAGATAAAATTAAAAAGAAAAAAGAAAATAAAACATAGAGAGAATTCCATATTTTTAATGATTAATTTTCTAAAGATTAAATAAAGACAATAATGTATTAATTACCTTGTAAAATCTAAATTTTTTTATGTTTAAAAATAAAATTTATACGATGAATTAATTTATAAGCTTAAATGAAAAAAAAATGTATTACCATTATCTTGTGAAATCTGAATTCTTTTAGGTTTAGAAATAAAATTTATATCATGAATTAATTTGTAAACCAAAAATAAAGAAATAATATTTATTATAATATGAAATCTGAATTTTTTACTTTTTAAAATAAAATTTATATATAAATTAATTTATAAACCAAAAATAATAACTCACTTATTTAAATGAAAACTATACAATTTGAAGATTTAAATATTAAATATAAGATTAAATCATAAATATGAGATTCAAATCCATTTTTCATAAGTCATTTCAATTAGTTAATAATTATATATTGAAAAATGCTATCAACAATCTCTTTTAATACTATATTCTCTATTGGCCTACTATTTACAATAAAAAAATATGTAATATCTTTTCTATATAAGATTAAATATAGTGAATTTATTTTTTCTCTCATAATAATGACTAAAATATTAAATTTTATTTTTTTATTTGTCATTTTCTGTTATATCTTTCCTCATATATCACATCACTCTTTATTATCTTTTTACACTTCTTTATAAAAATTTAAAAAATTAAGAAAAATAAAAAATATTTTTTAACCAATTGTTTTACATTTACTATCTATTTGATATTACAAATAATAATTTTAATTTTTAAAAAAATTAAGTAAAAATTAATTCATAAGCTATATATCAAAGTACAAAACACTTTTTTATAGCTTTTATACTGAAATTTTCTGAAAAAATAGTATGCATGAAAAATAATTTCAAAATCAACAAAAAAAAGAAAAGAAAAGAAAAATAAAATCATAAAATAATAAAATAATTTAAACAATGAATAATTTAAAATAAAGAAAAAAATTATAAAGAGAAACGAAACAAAATATATAAAAAAATAAAATAATTTGAGAAATAAAAAATCTAAAAATAAGAGAAAATTGATTATATTTTATCTTATATTTTTTTGTGGTTTTTGATTTCCTTAAAAATAAAATTAATATTCTCTTAATTATCAAAATTTTTTGTTTTATCATTTATTCTATTTTTATTTTATTAATAATTTTAAAATAGTTTTTGTTCTTAGTATAAAAATCAATCCAAAAATTTCTCACAATTTTTTCTATATATTTTTTAAATTTTAGTAAAAAGATGAAAAAATAATAAACAATGGTGTGAAAAATAAACAAAAGAAGAGAAGAGAGATAATGATAAATAAAAAATTGATTATAATATTTTAGTCATTATTATGAGAGAAAAAATTATTATATTTAATTTTATTTAAAAAATATTACATATTTTTTTTTATTGAAAATTATGGATTAGTAGAGAAGATAGTATTAAAAGTTAGTGTTGAAAAAATTGTTACTGACATTTTTCTTATAAATTTTTAAATAAAAAAGCAATTTAGATAATATAAATTAACTTTTATCTATTTATTATCTATAATAGCCGGTCAAAAAATAAATTTATAGATAAATCATATGCACTCTAAAATTAACCTGAATTGATATTTTTTTCTATCTTTTATTAATTGAAATTAGACTTTAAAAATTAGGATAAATTACAATAATAAAAAAAAAGCTAACATAGTGGATATTTTCAATTCAAATCTAAATTTTTCTTTTTTACCGATGCAAGCTCTAATATTTTTTATTATTTTCCATTTCAACCCTTTTTTTTTCTTTTCATATGTCAATGAAAAATTAGTTTGGTAGTGGTTTTAAGACTTGTGTTAAAATTATGAGCTCCAACAACTGTTGAAATTATAATTAATAGAATAAAAAAGATCGGAGTTTAAATTGAAAAAAAATCATCTAATGTAAATGTTGGAGTATAATTTGAAATGGAAATAATTTCAAATCGAATAATGTTTAATAAATAGGAATGATAATGAGGCGGATTCGGGATGGAGTTTTTCGTCTCCGTCCCTGACCTCGATACCCTGCTTTATACTCGATCCATACCCTATCGGAATTTTTTTTTTTGGATTTCCGTCCCTGCACTACACGGAAATAAGGATCCCAAAATCAGTCCCGTTCCCCTGTTTTTATTAAAAATATTTTATTTTATTTTAGTATTAATAAATTTATTTATTTTTATTTTTAGTTAATTATATAATTTTTAAAATAAAAAATATTTTTTACTTAAAATAAGTATTATATTTTTATTTTATTATTTTTTAAAAATTTTAATTATATTAAACTATAAATAATACCCGTCTCATGTCACAAAAAATTCAGGATTGGGGCAGGGAAGAAATTTTGTTAAAATAACTGCCCCGGGTGGATCTAAATTGTCATCACTGTTAATGATAGACTTAAATTGAAAATTTCAAAAAATGTTAGGTTAAAAATAAAAAAAAAAGAATTTAAATTTAAATTTTCATATATATTTGGGATTTTTTTGTAATTTTATAAAAAATTAATTTAGAATAAGAGAAATCTAAATCGGGAAATTTGTGCATTGGGTTCGATCCGTCTGCTTCTCGGTTATAGAGAGCGGAAAGGAAACGTCCTAAACAGAACTCAAAATTCCCATAGTTTTCTATATAAATGCCAAAATCTCTCCATTGGCAGAGGTTTTATCATACACAAACAGGAAGAGCATAGAGCTCCCCCTCATCTCTCTCTCTCTCTCTCTCTCTGTGAATTCAGCAGCTGATCAATGGCTGCTTCTCAAGCTAGTCTCCTCCTCCAAAAGCAACTCAAAGGTCTACCAACCAAATATCTTTTTTCATGTTTCTTTTTCAATTGGGTTTTTGCTTTTTGATCAAAGTTTTGATTTTGAATCTTTGATAAATTGTTTCTTGATTGATTGTGCAGATCTTTGCAAGAACCCTGTTGATGGATTTTCCGCCGGTTTGGTCGATGAAACCAATGTGTTTGAATGGAGTGTTTCAATTATGGGACCCCCTGATACCTTATAGTGAGCACTCCAATTTATTATTTGTGAATTCAAAGTTTGTATTTATGTCTGGTTATTGGTTATTGTGCTTTTGTATTCGAATTCGTTTAAATTTGTTAAATTATCTGATTTGATGATGTGGTTTTGTCTCATTTGTGCCCGTGTGTTTGGGTATTTGGTTGACAATGCAATATTATTGTGCCTGATTGATTTTGCTTTCAGGATTTATGGGTTTTTGTTTCTTAGGAGATTAAAATGATGGCAGGCTAGTTTTAGAGTAATCATTGTTAAAAGTTAAAAAAAATTTGGATAAAATTTTCAAATTTATGGTGGTTACATTATTTTTATTGTGATCTTGACACACTGCTTGAGAAGCAACCTAAAGGTGACACCATGATGGTGTAATCTTGGGGTGATTCTTGCAATGCTTTCTTGTCCTTCATGTTAATCTACTGATAAGGTAATGGAGCTGCAGCTATCTGTTTTTAACTGTAAAAATGATAAATACATATAATAAAAGTTTTGTATGACTATATTCTTAGCTTTCCTGGCGTGCAAATTTGTTATGAAAGGTGAAACAATGTTGTTTGCTGACAATCAATCCTCTTTTTGCAGTGAAGGAGGGTTCTTCAATGCTATCATGAGTTTTCCACAGAACTATCCCAACAGTCCTCCTACTGTGAGGTTTACTTCTGAGATGTGGCATCCAAATGGTGAGTACTTTGGTTCTTAATTTACTATTTACATTGTTTATTCACAATTTACATTACATATTTAGTAATTGCCTGCACATATCTGCATGCTTGCAAGCATGTATTTATGACATAAACTGTTAAAATGTTGCCACCTCTGAACAGTTTATCCAGATGGAAAGGTTTGCATATCAATTCTCCATCCACCTGGGGATGACCCAAATGGCTATGAGCTAGCGACTGAGCGTTGGAGTCCCATCCATACAGTATGTGATTCTATCATGTTTTCCGGAGGCTGCATATTGTATAGATAATTTCCTCTTGCTATAATTAGATTGTATTATTCCTCCTTTTGGTTTTGCCTTGCAGGGTTTAATATTTGCTCATAACTGTTTGTTCTCTTTGTTATGCTATCATCTGTATTTGTGAAATACATTATCTTTTTTTTTCATTTTGTGCAACATCTAACTACTGGAACTTGATATTCGGAAGGCCATCTAGTTCTCAAATTATTTAACACTTATGGATGAAGATGGGTGTCTGAGGAGATGTGCATATGGTAACTTTTTGCATTCAAGCTTGTTTTTCATCAACTTTCTGGCATGAACATCTGATGGCTGTTCTGATTGGCAGTGCATCTTGTTGGGCCACTGTAAGGGATTGACTGCAAGACAATTGCACATCAGCTATAAGGGGTTTAATTTTAGCCCTGATTGAGGTTCTTTTTCCCAAACTTTGCAAAGCTCAAGTTTGCAAGAGATCATTTGAGTTTGCTGAATATTGGATACCCTAATCTGGTGCAGGGGAAACTAAAGCAACCAAGTTCTGCAAAAAATTAGAAATTGTAATGCTTTTGATATGGTAGATTGATGTGAATTTTTCTGACTAAATCATCTTTGTTTCTTTAGCCAAAGGGAGAAGCTAATGAAATTAGGAATATCAGAAAAGAACTTTTTCAAGCTGCACGGAGTGGAGTGTTAGAGTGCTGTTATCCATGTGATTACAGTGAATTTTAGAATTGCTGTCACAAACATGAACATTGTTAGGTGCAAATGTGAATGGGGTGTGATTATTTTTGATGGCGTATTCTCCTGTATTGTGATGTGCATTCAACATGGCACCAACAAGGTGATTTACAGAAAAGATCCATGGTACTGATCTTACAGAAGAAGGAACAGTGAAAAATATCTATGGCTGGCAGAAGAAAATGTCTATGCCATGTTGGGTTCATAAGAGGAAATTAGAGCGTGAAGGATTGGATTTTTCATAACCTTGTGATAGATTTTTATTGAATTCTGCATTTTGTATTTTAGATGCATGATTGACCTGATCCTGAGAAGTAATCAGCTCTATAGGATCTCTTCCTAGACAGAAGTTTTTATTTTCTTGTCTCTTGAATCACCAATGTTTTATCTATATCTTTTGCGTACTGCTATTATGCCCTTTTGTGTTCTTATCTGCCATTTTGACTTATTTATATTCATTCTCCTATCACTGATTTCTTTTAACTTTCTGTGATTGCAATTTTCAGGTTGAAAGCATTGTTTTGAGCATCATATCAATGCTTTCTAGTCCTAACGATGAGTCTCCTGCAAATGTTGATGCCGCAGTAAGTCTAAGATATATTTTATCTTGATTAAATATGGGTCAATTGTCAAAATAATTTACCTCATAATTTCAGTAATAAACCCGTTAAATATGTGTCAGTACTTTTGGGGCCTGTTCTTTTGCTAGGATTTAGGGTGCATTTGAAATGCTAGGACTTCAGAAATTCTTTGTTGAATACTTTACTATTGCTTTGTTTTCCTGTATCTTTATAAACTATTGATATCAGAACATAACAAAAAAATTTCGCTTAAAATATAGGTTAGGACTCTATTTTGTAGTGGAGGTTTTTAGATGACCGCATTAATATCAGATTTATACTTTAGTACCGAAATGAGTATTCAAACAATATTATCACTGTTACATTACCTATTGGTGAACCATCATCAACCTTCAATTCCTGTAACCATTGCCGCTCTGGTCATCATCCATTGCCATTGTCACTACCACTACCACCACCACTACCACTATCACCACCACTACCCCTATCACTACCACTATCATTGTCATCAAGCCATCAGTAACATTGCCTGTAAACTACCACCATCACCAAATTCCTATACAAGAACAAACAACTTCCATGATTTTTTTTTTTTTGAAGTATTTTATGATTCAAGAGTCCCAAAAGGACATGCTGTTGACAAATTCCCAAGAATATGATTGCAATTTATTTGTACTCTAGACAATGCTTTTAATGGGATTCGATCCCAACTTCGCCATGGTAGAGCAGGTTTAGGAATTATATCATCGAATTGCATGTTGCGAATGTCATTGCTTCTCGTCATTACACATATGAGGATTGTTTTTTTGGAAAATTAGAGAATTATAATCATGATAGTAACATTCTTTTGCCATATTTTAAGATCCTCCAAATCGTATATATATGTAGAAACAATGGAGAGAAAGTAAAGAGGAGTTCAGGAAGAAAGTGGCTCGATGTGTGAGAAAATCACAGGAAATGTTGTGATCCATTATTCTTCTGCTGCATTGCTTGCTGCTGAAAATCTTATTTCAAGAGAGTGGTGGCCATCAGACCATGCAGTGAAACATGTAACATTCTATTTATAGTTTTTTTTTTTAATAATACCATAGCCTTCAACCTTTTTAATGATAATCATTAGCGAACTTGAATGAACCTAAATTGGTTAATTCAAATCTTTGAGGTTTGTTTTGTTCAAATGAATTGCAATAATAGTGTTCAATTTTTTTTTTTCCCACCGAAAGAGACTACAGAATGCTAATGCTATACGGTGCTGAGTTTACATCGTTACCTCTCTTTTCCAAGAAACAATCTGAAATTCTTTTTTTTATACATTTTGTAAAAACTGGTTATTGAATATATGATCTCGGACAATTTGATAATTTTAGTCATACTTTAAATGCAAATTATATTATGAACAAGGATGCATAATGCTCCGTATACCATTAATTGGTATGATACCATTTTTTAACTATATATTCTTCATATTTTTCTTTTTCTTCTTCAGTATTTTTTTATTCTCTTTCTTATTTTTCTCTTCTTATTCACAAAGATAATATATATATATATATATATATATATATATATATATATATATATATATATATATATATATATATATATATATATATATATTAAGTTTGTTTTTAGAGAGAATTTTTTTAATTTGCATATTTGATTTTATTTTTATTTTAGTTTTTTTTTAATATTGTAATAATTGTTATTATTATTTAGAATAAAAATATTTAATTTTATTTTTTTTAAAAGAAAATGGTTAAAAATAAAAATATTTGAACTAAAATGAGTAATATAGAGAGATAAAATCGATTTACTAGAGATTGAAAACGATGTGTTTGGTAAAAATAATGAAACTGTAAGTGATGAAACTATAGTTATAAATGATAAATCTGTTAGTTCAAAATTATAAATCTGTAAGTTATAAATAGTGAATATATAAGTAATGAAATAATAAGTTGTAAATGATGAAAATGAAAAATCTAAATAATGAATATATGAGTTTTAAACGATAAATTTGTGGGTTCATCCGTAAGTTTTAAACGATAAATTTTTTTAATGCTGCAAGTTCAAAATGATGAATTTGTAAATTTAAAATGATGAACTTGCAGGTTGTAAATAATGAAAATTTATAAATTCTAATAACTTTTAAACAATAAATTTACAAATTCAAAGTAATGAATTTGTAAATTATAAACGATAAACTTGTAACTTATAAATAATGAATTTACAACTTCTAAATAATGAATTTCAAAATGATGAATCTGTAAGTCTAAAACGAATAAGTTTAAAACGATAAATTTATAAATTATAACTTATGAATTTATAAATTTAAAAATAATAAACTTGTAAATTTTAAATAATGAACTTATAAATAATGAAATAATAAGTTGTAAACGATGAAAATGCAAAATTTAAACAATAAATATGTAAGTTCAAAATGATGAACCTGCAAGTTATAAACAATGAGAATCTGTAAGTTATAAACGATGAACTTGTAACTTTTAAATGATAAACCTACAAGTTCAAAACGATGAATCTGTAAATTATGAATGATGAACTTGTAGCTTATAAATAATGAATTTGTAATTTATAAACAATAAATTTTGAATTTGTCAATGCAAAATGATTAATTTATAAGTTCAAAACGATAAATTTATAAATTATAACTTATAAACTTATAATTTTAAAAACGATGAACCTGTATGAAACTTGTTTTATATTAATTAGTTTATCAAAATTCAATTCTGAAAAAATGCGCATTTTTGTAAAGGGGATCCATAATACAACAAGAATCCGAATTCATAATATAACAAACCTACTTCAAATAGACTAACTATGTTATGACCTTGCTGTAGGTCAGGCTTAAATATTTTACCATATGTACATTCAGTCAGGTCTAATTATATGAGAATCATATTCAGTTTTGAGACATAATTAGATTTTATAAAAAAGATAAATATAAAAATAATTTATATATGACTAAAAAATTATAAAAATATGCCATCAAAATATAAAATAATCGAATATTATTGTTAAAAACTTAATAATATAATGCATTATAGAAAAGTTATGCAAATAGAACATTAAATTCTAGAATAATTTGATAATATTGTATAATTAATTTTTTATTATTTTTAGGAGATCATGATTAATATTTTTAAAAAGTTGAGGTTTTTAAATTGAAATCTTGTAATTAAAAAATTTGGTACAATTTGATATTGTTTTTCGATATATTGTTTCGATTATAAATAATACAATACAAATTAATTTAATATTTTACATAAATGACATTTTTGAAAGTAAAAAATATCTAATAAATTTTAAAAGTTAATGCCAAAGCAAAATATAACTAATTGTAACAAAAAATTTAAGATTATTTTTTTTGTTAGAAACTCACATTGCAACTTTTATTAAGAATGTTAAGATAAATTTTGTTAGGAACAAAAAGTTAAAAATAATTTTGTTTATTGTAAGTATCATTAGCAATCTGTATTTCCACGAATTGCGTTAAGTTGTTACACTTCTCATCTTGTACCTATATATATATATATTATTGTACAATTGCAAAAGTTAATGATAATCACTTATTGCCCAATGTATTATACTATCTAACTTGGTACCAGAGCACAATAAAATGAACCTCACCCATTTTTCTCTCTTCTTCTTCTTCCTCAACGAGCTCTTCTATGGCAGTCACTAATATTATATCTCCTCTTCCATCTCTCTTATCTTCCTCCTCCATTACACCACCTATACACATTCAACAAACTTTCTCCATTAAACTAACCTCAAAAAATTATATTTCTTGGAAACTAAAATTCACATCTCTCTTAAATTTCTATAACATTCATGGTATCCTTAATGGCACAGAAAATCCACCACCTAAAGAAATCATCAACCTATCTGTTCTGGTTTACTAAAGATCAACTTCTCTTTTCTTGGCTGCTGTCCTCCATTACAGAAGAAATTTCGTACCTTATTGGATTAAATTCTTCTATTGAAGTTTGGAAAGTATTAGCATAAGCATAAGTGTATGGCGTTGTTAACCATGCACAATGCACCCAATTGTATATTGAACTTCATAACTTGTCAAACTTGTGTTTTAGTATTTATATCAAGCAAAAGCTATTGTAGATTCATTAGCCTTAGCTGAACAACCCATTTCTTCCTCAGAATTTAATGCGTTGTCTTTCAAAAACTTGGATATGAGTACAATGGAATCATTGGTGCAATTCAACAACGATTAGACCCCATTTCATTTGGTGATTTACACGGCCAACTTGTTGTCTATGAACTTCTCCTCAAATCTCAGCAACCACAAGTACCAGTGGTCAATATGGTGCAGCATAACAACTTCTTTAACCACTGATCCATTTTAGATGGTGGTAGGCAAGGCAACAAAGGCGATAGAAGGGACTATTCTCAAAATCTTTCGGCTTGTCAAATTTGTGGATATAATAATCACACAGCCTTGGAATGTCGACGTCGTTTTGATTCCAAATTTGTGCCTCGCAGTAGTCCTTTCACAACACCAAATGCTCTTATGGATCTCCCAATAATTTTCAAGCAAATTTCTCTCTCTTGTCGTCACCTACAACATCTGAAATGTCTTTTCCATCTTCACAATATCAATGGTATCCGGATATTAATGCATCCCATCATGTTATATCTAATTTATCTTCTCTTAGCATTTCAAATGAGTACAAGGCTAAGGACAATTTAATGGTTAGAGATGGCACAAAATTGTGTATTTCTAATGTCGGTAAAGCTTTTATTCCCTCTAATTCCAGAATGTTGCCTTACGTAATATTTTACATATTCCTCAAATTACCAAATCCTTGTTATCTGTTCAAAAGTTTTGTCAAAATAATAATTATTTCTTTGAATTTCATGCTAATCACTGTCTTGTCAAAGACCAGGTTACTAAGAAAACACTCATCTGAGGAACAGGTGAGCTGGGCCTTTACAGATTGCACGGTGTGTAGCATCAGAATAAGCTGGAAAGTGCAACAGCATACTTAGCCAACTTGGAGGATTGACATGCATGACTCGGCCATCTGAATTATCAAACAGTTAGGCGTTTAGTTTGTTCCTTTCATTTACCTTGTTCTTCAAATAAAATTAGTTCCAATAAATGTGTGGCATGTTGTTTAAGAAAGCTTCATAATTTTTGGCCTTGACAAATCATCGTAGTTCTCATCTTTTGGAATTGATACACTCAGATATTTGGGGTCCTGCGCCTTTAATTTTTTATTTCAGATCATAGTCGAAAAAGAATTTGATCGTAAAATTAAGTCCTTTAATTCAGATTGGGGTGGGGAGTATTGCCCTTTACATAAATTTTTTAATGATGTTGATATTGTTTATATAATTTTTTGTCCTCATATCCATGAGCAGAATGAAACTGCTAAGAGAAAAATTCGTAATATTATTGATATTGGTATTGTATTATTAGGACATTCTGGGACATCATTTAAATATTGAGAATTTGCTTTTGAAACAACTATTTTCTTAATTAATAGAATGCCCTGTTTATCGCTTCAAAACCACATACCATTTCAAATTCTATTCAATAAAAATCATGACTACTCTTTTCTAAATATCTTTGGTTGTGCCATTTATCCATTATTATGCCCTTTTCAACGTCACAAATTTTCTTTTAGGACACTCAACGTGTCTTTCTCACTCATCCCATCATCTAGGTTACAGGAGCTTAGACAAAATTACAAGTAAACTTTATATGTCGGACTCCATCTATTGCGTCAAAATGGTATAACTTTTATATCAAAATGGTGTAAATACAGTAAATTTATCTTCAATCTATTACACAATTTTTTATACCAAAAAGAATATTATATATATATATTTCTCTTTATATTTTATATTTTATTAATTTTAGACTACATAATTATTTTACAAAATAATTATTTTTTAATATATTCATCCAATATTAAAAATATTATTATTTAATAATATTATAAAATACAAATTCAATTTACTATAAATATTAATAAAATTTTTAATTAAAAAAATATTAAATAAAACGCAGATTTATTAATTTTTTTGTTCAATTATATTCAATTAAGAAATTAAATTGTTATGCACTTAAAGTTACATAATATTAAAAATATTATAATATAATTTAATTGGATAATATAATTTAATTAAATTACAATTTAATTATGAACTAGAAAAAAAAATCAATTTAAATATTACTATTAATTAAACATCAATTTACTATTAATTAATTTTCAATTTACTAACATTATTTTTATTTAATTTTTCAATTAAATATATTTTAATATTAATTAAAATTATATTTACTAATTAAAATTTTATTTATTCAAATATAATCAAATTATTTATAAAAAATATAAAATTTGGTAATTAAAAATTAAAAATTTTATTTTAAATATAAATAAAATTATTTAACTTAAAAAAAAATCCACATAAACTACCGTGCCAACTTTTTCTCTCTCCATTTCCCTTTCTTCTTCTTCTTCCTCCTCTTCTTCTTCTTTCTTTTGCTATAATTTTTTTTTTTAAATCTGAAATGGCGTTGCTACAGTGCAACGCCAAATATGGCGCGGTACTGTAGCTAACACTATTTTTTATACCATTTTGGTATTCGGTTAGAGATGAAATTTTTTATACTATTTTTATTTTTTTTATTTTTGCACTAATTTAGTACTGGTTGGAATTGTTCAAAGCATTTGATGAGAAAATATTTTCTTTAAAAAATGTGTCAGGCATTTCCTCAGGTTTGGATGCACGGCCAATCCACGTTTCGAATGCACCATGGTTTCAATTTTCGATTCCAGTGCCTCAGATCATAAGTTCTTTGGCCCTACAAGGTAATTATTCAAATTCAAAAACTCTTTTTCAATCTTCACCACCTGCTACCTTATCTCCATTTTGTCAATCACTTTTCTCATGACCTTTGAAATCTAATAAAAATTATCTTTATCACAACAACCTATTCAATCTCAAATCCCATCATCATCGCCATCTACTACTTTAATCCAACCAATTCCTTTATCTTCTCAACGTGATCTCCTATTCCAACCAATTTCTTTAGTCTTTCCTCATAATGGGATCAGCCCTGTACCTTCACACAATGAATTTCAAATTCATGATCCAAATGGAATTGACTTAGTTTTTGACCTTTGCACATACACTTCTCTCCCTGCCACGTCTACTCCTTCTTCCCCACCAAAATGCACACACCCTATGATTTTGAGATCCTTAACGTTACACCATAGACCTACTACTGATCTAACTCATCCTCAATCTTCGTTCGACTTTCCACATTTAGAACCCATTTCTTTTATGCAGGCTAACAAATCCACAGCATGGGTCCATGCCATGAAACAAAAAATAGAGGCTTTATCGGAATCACACTTGGGATTTAGTGCCCCCTCCATCTAAGGGAAATGTTATCGGTAATTGTTAGGTTTACAAAATTAAACTGCGATCTAATGGTAAAATTGAGAGATTAAAAGCTCGTCTTATGGTGAAATAGTATATTCTGGAGTATGGCTTGGATTACCAAGAGACCTTCAATCCAACTGTTAAGCAGTGACTATTTGAATAGTTTTATTGGTGGTTGTCTCCAATGGTTGGACTCTTCGTCAATTAGAGGTAAGCAATGCCTTTCTTAATGGTGAGCTTCAAAAAAACAATTTATATGGTACGACTGCAGGGATTCATAGACAAACAACACCTAGATTATGTATGTCGCTTAAATAAGTCACTCTATGGTTTGAAGCAAGCTCCTTGTGCCTAGTTTCAACGTCTCAGTAATTTTTTGTTAGCCATTGGTTTTGTAAGCTCTCATGCTGATTCCTCCTTGTTTATTTACAAGAAAAATAATTGTACTTGTTTTCTCTTAGTTTATGTGGATAATGTGATTATTACTTGTAACAAAATGGAGATGTTGTATTTCTTTATTTCTCAACTGTCCAAAGAGTTCTTCTTACGTGACTTAGGTTTGTTACATTATTTTTTGGGCATTCAAATTACATCCAGCAAACAAGGCATTCTCTTGTCTCAAGAGGGATATATTTTGGATCTACTTCAAGGTGCAGGCATGAAAGATTCCTAACCTTCATCAACACCGATGGCTACTGGGTCTCAGCTCTCTAAACATTTCGACACTCCATTATCTTACGAAGACGTAACAAAATATCGGAAACTATGTGGTAGCCCTCAGTATGTGATAATAACTCGGCAAAATCTGTGTTCTGTAGTAAATAAATCGTGTCAATATATGCATCAACCAACCGATATCCACTCCAAAGCTTTGAAAAGAGTGTTGTGTTATTTGAATGGCACTGCTGGTCAGTCTTTGGTAATTAAGAAGTGCAATTTGAACTCTTTGATAGCCTTCTCTGATACTGATTGGGCGGGTTGTCCTGACAATAGGGGATCAACTTGTGGTTTTTTTGATTTATATGGGTGATAACCTGATTGTTTGGAATTCTAGGAAGCAAAAAACGGTTGCTCATTCTTTTACAGAATCAGAGTTCAAAGCGGTAGCTGATGTTTGCATGGAGTTAAAGTGGCTCACTCAATTGCTTAGTGAACTCGGGGTTCGTTTAATGCAATCACCACACATTTGGTGTGATAATGTGAGAGCAATATTTCTCTCCTGTAATCCATCTTTTCAACCTCACATTCGCCATGTCGAAGTGGATTTTCACTTTGTGAGACAACATGTATTGCAAAAGGAGCTCACTGTTGCACCTATCTCTTCTGTTGATCAACTTGCAGATATTCTGACCAAACCATTGCATAAGCTTCCATTTCTGCATTTTTTTTACAAGCTTTGGCTAATTTCTCCACAACCTTCAGCTTGAGGGGGCATATCATTAGCAATCTATATTTCCATGAATTATGTTAAGTTGTTAAGTTATTACACTTCTCATCTTGCACCTATATATATATATATATATATATTATTGTACAATTTATAAAGTTAATAATCACTTATTGCCCAACGTGTTATGCTATCTAACTTTAAGAAAAATCTTAAACTAAAAATTAGTCAACTTTTAAGTAATTAATTGTCAATTAATAAGTAATAATAGAATAATTAAGCATTTGAAGGATATTTAATGAATTTTACAAGTATATTTTATTCAAAAAAAAAATAAATTAGAAAAAAAATTACCTTCAAAAAGAAAAAATACTTAAAAATTAAAAAAATATATTATCTTCAAAATTTTAGCTAATTATGATAGCGAAAGTGAGTGATGATGAATAGAGTTCAAAATGGACGAAATAAAACGAGGTAAAAAGAGAGAGTGAAATGAAAGTGAGATAGGGCCAGGAAAGTAAAATGAGGGAAATGAGATAGGTTAAAATAACTTTTTATGGTATTACCTTTATTTTTTTTAGAATATTTTAGATATAATGACTTATTTAATTGGTCTTTTAAATATTTACAAATATAAGTTTATATTTAAAAAATAAAAAAATTCCAATGATAATTCTTTTTGTCAAATTTTTATAGATAGTGAAAACCTAATTATTCAACTTAATTTTATTTTGTTCATAAGTAAAATTTATTGAGAAACAAATTAAAATTACGTACTTAATTATATATCTTTCCTAAATAATAATTAATGAGAAATGGACATAGTAAAATATAATTTTTTAAATAACATTTAAAAATTGAATAATATTGAAAAATAAGTGTTTTTTTTTATTAATGATTGTCATGTCATTTTAAACAAGTTTTTAGATGATAATGAATAAGTTTTTATATCAATTATTATAATGCCATTTTAATTATGTTAAATATTTAGTGAGAAATGTATGTAATAAAGTGTAATTTTGTACTAGAGTTTATAAAATTAAAAAATATTGATTAATATTATACAAATTAAAAAAATTTCTCTCTCTAAAAATAAATTTAAAAGATATAATTTTTTTTTCTATCTTTGTGGATAAGAAGAAGAAAAAGAAGAAAAAAAGAAAAATAGAAAGAAGAAGAATATACTAAATAGGATGAATATATAATTAAAAAGTGATATCGTACTAATTAATAATATACAAAATATGATGCATATAGATCCATTATATAATATACCGAAAGATACCTCTTAATTACTTAACCATGTATCACTCAAAGTCTTATTTCAAGTGTCACCAGCTGGCAAAGAATTTAATGAATAAACATGTCTTGATTTCCAAGATATTTTGATTTAGACATCTTCTTGATACCACGAGAGACTATGATTTTTGTTGGGAGTTGAATCTCTTCCTTTTAATTGATATTCATGCTACGAAGAAGAATGATAATTATATTCTCTATTTTTTAATATTATGCAATAATTACTTTCTAATTGGTTGACTAGTTTATTTTATCAACTTTAAATTGAAAAATATTGATTAATATTACATTTAATTTCTTTTATCAACTTTATAAAATTTGTTGAATTGATTTGTAATTCTAAAATCTTTGTGTTTGGTATAAATAAAAAATTTATTGTAATTTCTAAAAATCATTTTGATGAAATTGGATATAATTTGGAAACAAAATTTTAACTTTAGACTCTTTACTTTTTAAATGACAAAATTATTTTTATTTTATCCTTTTGTTTTCCCCATTTCTCCTCATTCTCCTCTTCCTCTCTCTCATGTTGCTTAATGGATATATTTCACTTTTCTACATAACATTTATATATTCTAAAATAATTTCTTTATCTATGTTATATCTTTTTTTTTGTTTTTTACAAAAATCAAAATATGTTTTTTTTTGAAATTATTAAAAGTATGAACATATTGTTGTATATATAGCGTATACATATTACAATATGTATATACAGTATATTCTGCAGTAAACATTGTACATTATAGGGTAAATTGCACAAAAAATACCTCAAATATTTAACACGTAACAACTTAGTATTCAAATTATTATTTGTAACTAAAAAATACATCAACTATTATTTTGTAACTTGAAAATACCTCTGTCAGTTGCCGCTTGTGACCCTTAACAGTAAGCTGAGCTATAATTTCCACATCATATAATGAATTTTTAAACCGAAATTACGTGTATATTACAGGACAAATTAAAAAAAAAACCTTAAAGCCTACATAATTTATATTTAAATCAAGTTATATGTGAAATCCTAAACCAACTTTTACTTCATCAATCTGCTCTCTCTTCATTGATCTGCAATCCTTTTCTTCTTCTTCTTCTTCTACTATAGTTCTGCACCTTGTTCCTTGGAAAATAAAACTGATTCTGTTAACAACATCGAAACATATAATGACATCGACGTGCATCACGATATAAGATTTTTGTGTGGTGTGCGAGAAAAAATGTGGCTTTTATGGACCGAAAAGAACCTTGGAAGAAGGTTTATGAAGTGCGTCAATTGGTATGCTCACTTTTTCAGTCAGTGTTTTTGTGTCATAGAAAAATGTTATGGGTTTTGTGAAATGGGTAATATATAAATCTTGTTCTATTACCTCATTTGTGTAGGAAAGTAAATGCTCATTTTTTAGGTGGTATGATGAGCCTTATATCCCTCACATTAATCATATGCTTGTGTTGCCGAAGATGAGAGAAAGTGCTCTTAGCTGTTAGGTTGATCATCTAAATTTCATGCTTGAGCGAGCAAGTGTTTCTGATATCCTGAAGCTAGAAGATGACTTTAATGCTTTAAAAGTTAAGTGTGAGAAGTTGACTAACGTTGAGAGGGATATGAAGTCTATTAAACACAAGTACCAAATATTGAAATTTATTGTGGCTGCTTACATAGATGTCACTGTTGTAATTGTAGGTGGAAAATTGTTAAGCCCCATTTAGTGTTTGTGTACTATGTGTAAGTTATATTATTGTTTTTATAATTTGTAGAATGTTGAATTTTATGATTTTGAAAATGTTATATTGAAGGTTGTGTACTTGGTTTGGTTGACTTGAATTAGGTTGGGCAGTGAACTTTCTAAAATGTTGACATGAATTATGTAATGGTAAATTACTATTAATTGGAGTATTATGTGGTTTCATTAATATTAATTCAGGTATCATGATGTTACAATACTATTAATTGGAGTACCATTATGTTACTAAGTTATGAATTGAAATACTTCAAATCACTGCAAATTGGACATGATATGTATTGAAATTGCAAATATCATTTCACATGCAACTACAAATGCAAACTTATTTAAACACATTCACCTATTAATTTGCATAGATATGCATTTCATCAATATATATTACCCATAAAAAATGATAGTTCAAAATAAGAATAAATTCCATACAAATATCATATAATATAGATTCAATATTACACAACACAATACCTAAATGTTCCAAGATCATAAGTTGCATACAAAAAAAAAATTCACTTCAAACAAAATTGAAAAGTTACCAACTTAATGTTCCAACAAGTTACAAAATTAATATCAACAACCAACTAAATATACCAGCACCTAAAAAGGCATTTCAAAATGACAACTACCTTAATCAATATGACATTTCAAAATCACAACTGGCTTAATCAATATCACAACTTAATATGGCTTCAAAATTAATAGATTTCCAGTTCCAACAACTAAAACAACTTAATCACAGCTAAATGTCAACTAGCTTAATCAAAGCTTAATCAATATCAGTGCTTGTTTTTCTTCTAATGCAACTCCATTGTCCCCAGTCTATATTGTAACACCCCTTACTCTTTCGTACACTCATCTATATACCAGACGGATAAGAGGTGCTACAGAAAATAAAACTCTTTAAAAATACTTTTTTAATTTTAAACATATTTAATATAAAAAATTTAAAATATATACTAAAATATTATACATACACACCTTTTTATTTTATTTATATACATGTTGTAATGAAATTTAAAAACTTGTATATATACATATCAAAATATAACAAAGGAACCAACCCGCTCTGGGTGACTACCACTGTTATTGTTTTACTCTATAATGTGGGTCCCCAATCAGCGTCTCTATCTATAAGTCAGGACGCTCTCTGCTACTCTGGTAACCTACGTGAGAGAAAATAAACTCTTGCGCTGAATATATAACTCAGTGGTATAAAAACTCTTATAATAATAATAATTAAAATAAAACATACATTTAAAATGAAATCAATTCAAAATTTACGTCTTTTTCTGTAAATACCACAATACAATATTTTTATAATTTAAAATATCACTGAGTTCTTAATAATATATTTTTTATATATCCACATATTATAACATCCTAGACTTACTCCTAGGGAATCAAAGGGGTATTATATTACATCTCAACTTAGGATCCATAGAAATGCACATGATCCAAATGTAATATGACTCAGCTCACAGAAATGCACAAGAATGACAATTGTATCAGGTGATCCACAAAAATGCACAGAATTACAATATTTTATTGGTTCACAGAAATGCACAGGACCATAATTTCTACCATATTGGCATGTCAACAATACCCTAGTTCACGTCTAGGCTAACATGTGGAAAAAATTCTCAAAATCATAATTCACTTCATTTTTCAGAAAATGAATAAATATTCTTTCAATACCAAAATAATTATCATCATAGATAATTTTTAACATTTAAATTTTCTGAAATACAAAAAAAATATTTTCAACTCAATAATTGCAAAAATTTCAATTTTCACATAAAATATATTTATATGACTAATATTATAAAGGTAGTTGCACTAACCTTTTTTCCGCTCTGCCGATATCGGTCAACTTTTTCCCTTTATTTCGGGCTAGCGTCTGGTCTGACGTTGCGCCTAGAGATAGAAAATTTTCATTAATTACCGAACCTTACACGATATATATATATATATATATATATATATATATATATATATATATATATATATATATATATATATAATCTAACAAGATTTAAATTTTTCGTTTATTTCTTCCTCTCACGTATATCGAGATTTTATAATTTAAAATTTTCTTATTATGCATGTTTAATGCATAAAATTCGATTTTAGTAGTCATCACGCTTTCCAGTGCGACCAAAAATTCAAATATAAATTTTCTATTATAATATTTTATTTTATTTATTTTTCTACCTCAAAAACTATTTTTCTCCATTTATTTCCTTTATTCTTCTAATGTCTCTTTCCAATTCAAAAATACTCATTAATTCAATAAATACTCTAAAAATTCCAAATAAATTCATATCATCACTTTAACTCATTTTCTTTCATTTTCCATCATCAATTTCACCAAAATAATATTCCACAACTCCCAATAAATTTTTCCATAATTAGGCTAAAAATCTAAAAATTCCTCAAAATTCATATTAAAATTTTCTTCCATCCCAAAATTTATTTTCTACTTCCATATACTCTAATTAACTCCATTATCTTCAATTTAAGGAAAAATTCCTCCAAAATAATTTTTCTAAAATTTAACCATAATTAAGGAAATTCTCTAAAAATTCCACAAAAATTCCTAAAATTTATTTTCATCAATTCTTCACTCAATCCATCATCTTTAAGCCTTGTTCTCTTCATTTCCTATTTTTCTATAATTGTTCAAGATTTTTTCCATAAACCCTAATTTTTCCATCAACCAAATATCAACAAAATCACACCACAATTCAATAAATAATTATGGCAATAATTAAACCAACAAAATCACATGGAGAAATGAACAAAATATTACCTTCTTCAAATGGGTATTTGGCTAGCTTGATTTTCTCTTTTGGCAAAATTCCACCCCCTTTTATCTTTTTCTTCACACCAATCTAATTTTAATCCTTTTTAATTGTTGAATAATATGCTTTGAAAAAGGAAAATTGAAAAAAAATCAGGGATTGGAAGCTTGGTGGTTCGGCCATGGAGGAGAGCAAAGAAGAAGATGGGAAATTTGTTATTTTGAAGAATTTTTAATTAATTTCCTATATATATACTCTAATTAAATCAATTAATCATACTTAATTCATTAATCAACCTCCTCATTGGTCAATAACACAATTAATTATCCCATAATATTGACACATAGCCCAATCACATTTCAATTAATTTTGACTTAAAAATTTTCCAACCAATCACAATTTTTCTTCATTTATATTCATAATTAAATTTATTTCTCCAAAATTCAACCTCCAAACAACTTAATTTTATCAAATTAAATATTTTAAAAATTATAAAATAATTTCCCTTCAAAATGGTCTATTTGATTTTGCAAAATGACCACCGGTACAAAATTTGAGTTTTTACGGGTTAATCATTTTTCTTAATTTGACTCGTAAAAATTCATCTGCCGTCCGATTTCTAATTTATCAGTTTTAAAAATTATCAAATTAAATTTTGATCACATTGACTCCATTGTAATCGTGATCGCATTTCTCTAACTCCTGATCTGAAATATCAGACTGTAAATCTGTACTAAGGATCATATTTCCACAATTCAAACTTTTAACCTTAAAATTTCACCTTATAACTCCACCTATGACCTTAAAATAATATTTTTCATATTTTGGTATGCTTAAATTATAATTTCACCACGAAGCAAAAAATCCAAATTTCAATCAGGGTTGTCTCGATTTGCGTGCATAACACGAAATTGCATTGTTTCATTTGATAAAATTCCTATTCATTTTATCATATTAATATAATTAAATTTTTATGTATTTATCCGTAGTTAGAATCTGATTGTACACTTTTATACTGTAGTATAAACGACTACAGTACGTGTATACGGTCAGGGTCTAACTCGCGGATGTGACACATATTGCCTCTTTCTTCTATTGTAGTGTAGGTTAACGACTCATTCAGTGTCAT
This sequence comes from Triadica sebifera, assembly GCA_023653625.1. Lineage (NCBI taxonomy): Eukaryota > Viridiplantae > Streptophyta > Magnoliopsida > Malpighiales > Euphorbiaceae > Triadica > Triadica sebifera. The sequence goes on along the minus strand of CM042896.1, from coordinate 17,078,206 downwards.
ATATTGTTGAAGTGAAACCAAATGCAGATGTAGTGCTTATTTGGCTTGGAAATGTTTCATCAATCCAGTTAAAACCCTTTAACATTGAATATATTATTTGAAAGCCATCAATGGAAGTAGCACCAAATAAAGTTCAGTCATTGATCTTACTTGAAAGCCATCAATAGAAGTGCATGCTTTGGCAGTATGTTGACTTAAAATTCCTATGTGTGCACTTGTTTGACTTCCTTGAAGTGGTTCATTTGCATTGTTACTTTGAACTTGAGAAGAACCCTAAAAGACCAAAATTCAACATTTAGAATGAATAAGGGTAATAACATATGTGTGTGTGTGTGTGTGTATATATATATATATGATTGGTCACTTACAACATTTATTGACTTTCCATGAAATCTCTTATTATGGTATGTTGATTGACAAACACTGCATTTCATGATAATTCTGCTAGACATTGATAGCTTTTGCACCCTCTTTTTCTTTTCCCTCTTTTGTTTGATCTCATCAAGGTCCTTTCTCCTAGCTTTCTGCTTTCTCCCTCTTTTCTTTTTCTGATGGATAGGTGATGGTGGTGTTAAAATTCCAAGAGGATGTGGGTGTGGTTGCCACATAGCAGGTCCATTTACAGGCTGAATCACATTTGAATATGCTTTTTTGTATGTATCCACACTATAACAAGTGTCCACGTACTGCTCAGGCTATTCATTATTGTCAAAAATGTATGCATATGCATGGATACAAGGGATACATGTGAGCTGTCATTTTCTACAACTGCAAGTCATATTTTCCATATCTACTACAAACTGTCCATCCATTCCATTTACTTGGACTCGAGGTCCACTTGTTGGCTCAACTGTCAAATTGAAAGATGATTTTTTAATTTTTTTCTAGCTTTTTCTGCACCTTAAGACATATTAGCCCCTTCCATCTCCTAGCCATCAAACGCTTGTTGTTAATCCTCTTCATCAATTGAGTTCTGATCATTTCAAACATGGTGAGTATAGGTTTTTCTCTCGCAGCCAGTATGTACTTGTTGAAACACTCATTCAAATTGTTCAAAATGATATCACACTTAGTTGTAGTTTTGAAACTTGCCTTACTCCAATGAAAAGTTGGTCTTTCATCTAATCACTGTTTTGCTTTCGAGCTTTTCTTCTCATTTTCCTTAATAAACTTATTTAGATTTGCCTGAGTTGTTGATTTGGCAGCATGTTTCAACAACTCAATTAAATGCATATCTTTGAATTTCTTTCTCATATTCATCTCTATATGTCTCACACACAATCAATGTTCAGACTCAGGAAAAGTACTTTGACACCGCTTTAATCAATCTCTACAAAGTGAAGACAATTAACAATCATATATCATATTTGTTTGAAAACAATATTAACATTTTTGAATAGGTAACAAAACATTACCTTTTGTCTGTCACTCATAAAGAACCAATGGTGAAAGTTGTTCATTTTAAAGTCTTCCTTAATAAGCTCTATGAACCAGTCCCAATTATTTGCATTCTCCACTTTGCACCAAGACCATGCTAAAGGGAACATGCAATCATTTGGATCTATTGTTGTAACTGAGAGAAGTTGACCTCCAAAAGTCCTTTTTAAGAAACATCCATCCAAGCACAATATTGGGCTCATTCCTACATCAAGGAAAACCTTTTTTATACATCCTAGACAGACATACATCCCTTCAAACTTTCCTTTTGGCTCCTTAAATTCAACAGTTGTACCAAGATTCGTCCCTATTAACTCCCATTTATAATCATACATCTTTGCAAATTGTTCATCTTCTGATCCAGTAATAGTTTTTAAGGCATAGTCCTTCACTCTCCAAGCTTTCATTCTATTTATGTTCAAGTTCATGTCCTTTTTTACTCTCTTAATAAAAGCCTGCACCTCCCATTCAGGATTATCTCTAAATTCATCCAAGTATTTTTCAGTAAGGTATTTGGATGTCAAATGAAAGTTGGAGCTAATCTTTCCACATGTATGCTTCAGGTTGAAAGATTTTACTTGAAAAGTAGGGTCTTCTGGGTCCTTCATGTTCATTTTGCTTGCAAAAATATAGAAGCCACAATCTGGCTTGTGGCACTTGTATCTAACCCTCCTCTTATCATTGGAAAATGAACTTGCCACCTATGTTTGATACCCCACCATTTGCATGCTTCTTTAAAGACATTTTTATCTTTAAACACTAGCCCACATTCCCATTTACGGTTGTCCAAATTTTGGCTTGCATGAAATCTAGGATAATGCTTCTTGTTTTCCTTGTTGGAATCAGAGCTTCCCCTTCTGTATTTGAATAAGAAATTATCTCATCACTCTTTGCTCCATAGTCAAAAGATCTTTCATCTTCAAGTTGGAATCGCATTGATGCTTCTATCCCAACACTGCCAATCTTTGTCATATCTTTCCTTGGCCTGCCTAATCTATGCCCCCTATGCCTCATAACATGTCCAACTTCCACATCAAAAAAATCTTATTCATCATTCATTTGACCTGTTTTCTTTAACTCAGCTTGTAAATCTTCATCACATGCAAAAATATCATTATTGCTGTCATTTAACACCTTTGCATCTATAACCTTTTTCTACTTTTACTTTGACCAATTTAATTTTTACCTATTTCATTATCTTGCTCACTATCATAATCTTCTTCACTACCACCCATATCTTCACCATCTTCCTCACTATCAACATCCTCATCTGAGTCAACATTATCCCCCTCCATTTCATATCTCCCCTTCTATTGGGCAGCCCCATCTGTGTCAGCATTGTCCCCCCCATTTCATGTCTCCCCTCCATTTGGGTTGCCTTATCTGCGTCAGGGTTGTCCCCCCCCCCCCCCAATTTCATATCTCCCCTCCTTTTGGGCTACCTCATCAATGTCAATCCCTTTCCATTTCATGTCTTCATTCCTCTTGGGTTGCCACATCCTTGTCAACACTGCTCCCTCTCATCTCAGGCTTGTCATCCCCTATTACATTCAAAAAAATACGGTTAAATAATATCATTGGATAGATAGTGATTATACAAAATCATTAATATTTATATGATCACAAAATATAAAATGTAACCCACTTGAAGAAAAAAATAAAGCCATCAATTGTCATTGGATATATAATAATTAACTAATTAGTTGAAGAAAAAAATAATTAACTAAAATTAACTTATCACCCTTATATCTAACATTAGTTGATATATCAAAATATTTTTATTACTATTTCTATTTTAGGTACTAAAGTAGCAAAAGTAAAGGTCATGAACCAGCACCAAATGCCTTCTAAGCTACTGACCATTTAACTGATATGCGTATAAGATTTTCAAGACCTTCAAGTATTTTATATTTCTGTCATTTCCCAGTATGCACTTTCAATAGTATCATAACTAAATGCAAAAACATCAAAGTTGTTTACCATGATCATGCATGACCAACAAGCCTATAAGCCTAAGCCAAATATGATTTATTATTCATGTTCCATATGTATCAAGGTTGTGTGCAAAATGAGGAAAGTGTTACTCAAGGAAAATTCAACCAATGAAAACCGATGAGCATATACTGTGTCCTATAGAAGATAAAAAAAAATGAAGTTTTTAGTTTTGGTACAAAAATTGTGAGCATCAACATCAAAATTGCAAAAGTTGTTTGTACTTAAGATATTCATAACAAAAAATAAACTAATACAAGGGACCATGTAAAGAAAAACATAACATCAAAACTAGACACTCTTAATTGCAATGTATTGGATATTTTCTTAATTATTTTAATTGCAATGTACTATATTTTTTTTTTCTCCTACTTTTTAGTTGTTAGGATATATAAACATAAAACATAAAGGACAACCTCTAATACAACAACCTTATAATTACAAATTATTTACTTTCTTTTCCTTTGGTCAAATATTAAAAGCAAGAAAGCTACTCTTAATTGTTTCGTAGACTATGAAAGAACACATATAATTTATGGGTATAACTAACTAATGATTTCAATAGTTTTAAAAGAACAAAGAACACAAGCTTTAAAAAGGTAAGGTCAAACACAAATCCAAAAACTTTTGTTCTTATCCTACAATTACACTAAACTACATTAGATTGACAATGACGATGTAGATGCAGGACGATTAAAATAGATCAAATTTCATAATACAAATAAACTATTTTCATTATTATAATACATTTATGGTTTACATGTTCCCAAAAACTACAACAAACAAACTACAAAACAATTTTAAAAAGACTAGTACTTGTATCTATTGCCATAAACGATTGTGGTCCCCACCTTCCTCTGTATTCTTTTTATTTTTTGATGAACAATACCCCACCTCCAACCTTTAATTGTCTTCTGAAACAACAAAAAAGACAACTATTAACATCAACATCCATAGACGAAAACAACAAAATACAATATATCAATGCATTTCATATCTGAACACTACCCCACCATTTAGCTTGTTACTGTCGAAAATCCAAAACCAATTTACAACTTTATTAAACCAATATCTCACTTTTATGAATCAGGTTTCATATGCCAAAGTAAATCGAATATCAATTGCAAATAGGAGAAGATGATTTCACAATTCATTGAAAGAAGTGTTTTGCTTTAGCTTTGAATTGATAAAAGAGAAGGGCTTTAGGGTTTTCAAAACAGAAGGATCTTAGGGTTTTCAAAATAGAAATCGGGATAGTGGACAAAAGTCAAAAATAATGAGTCCTAATATTTTTTAAACTGATGTGTCATGGAAATTACAGTTTAGCTTACTGTTAAGGGTCACAAACGGCAACTGATGGAGGTATTTTCTAGTTACAAAATAATAGTTAATGTATTTTTTTAGTTACAAATAATAATTTGAGTACTAAGTTATTATATGTTAAATATTTAAAATATCGTATGTACAATTTATCCTATATTATACAGTATGTGCAATTTACCCTATATTATACTGTATGTATATACTAGTGTACAGTACATACTTTATACCTTAGTATATTTTCTTGTATATGCTGTGCATACAATATACTGCAATATGTGCAGTATATATTGTATTAATTATACAGTACATAATAATAATAATATACAGTACATAATAATAAAATTATATAATTATACAGCATTTTTTTAAATAAATATTGCATAAAGTGTTTATTTGTGTAATTATTTTAAATGTTCATACTTTTAATTTTTGTAAAAAAATGAGTAAGAAAAGACAACAAAAGAAAAACATATATTCATTATTGGAGAGAAGAGTATTTTTGAAAAAATGATATTTAAGATTGAATTTCTCATTCCAACCAAATATAAAATTCATTTTATTTGAGATAAATTTTACTTTTTATATAATCTATACTAAACAAGAAAATTCATTTGCAAATAATACAATAATTTAGACTCTAAATCATGTATGTATTACTATGAGTATGATTGGTTTATCAATATTTAAATTCAGACAAAAAGTAAATAAAATTAATTATAGAAAATTAATTGGAGTATTTAATTTAAGAGAATTGAAAGAAAGAAAATTCAACTATGGATTTAATTGAAAGTAAAAAAAGAAAAAGATTAAGTGACCAAATAATTAATTAGTATGGTTAAAAAATTAATTAACTTAAAAACCTTCATGCAAACCGCCACCTCGTGACCCATTAATCCAATCAAAGCTTAATTATCATATAAAATGGGAAAGTGGCGACCCTTAGACCAAAAACTCCATCTTCTTCATTTTCTTATTTTAATTACCTAAATGCAAGTGCGAGGGAGAGAGGGATTAGCTTCAGCCAAAGAAGGGATTAAGGGGGGAGAAAAAATCCATGGAAGAAGAAGACTTGTAAGGAGATAACTTACAATAGATTGAGCAAAGGAGGAAGAATTGAAAGAAAAAGAAGGGAGAATTGGCAATGTTGGTCACGACCAGAGGTAGTGCATGAAGAAGGTGAGTGAATTAATCTCCTCTCCTTTAAGTTTTTGACCAGCCGAGACCATTCAAGCTCCTCTCCATCTCAATTCCATGAAAATTCAAGCTAGAATTTAGACTAAATGAACTTAGGGTTACGAGGTATTAGTGGAAAATTCATAATAGTCATAGAACATCTTGAAAGAAATGAGATGATGATTGAATGAATTGTAAAATGGTGAGAATAGACATGAGACAGCCCTTGGCTTGTTGTAACCGTGTCTTGAATTAAGAGAATTAGCTTTTGGAAAGCTTTAAGGCCTTAAAACCGCAGCAATAAAGTGAAGAAGATAGGTTGGAATTTTTGGTAGAAACGAATAAAATAACAAGTTGAAGTTCATTAAGTAATAAAGAGAATAATTGAAATGAAGTTATAGTGTGAAAAGAAAAGTGAAAGAAATTATGGGAAATAACGCAGAATTTTGTGATTTTGAAATAGGACAAGTCACGGCACAAGGAGGCAGCAATAGAGAAGAAAAAGGCGAGGAACAAATTAAAGTGAGGTAGAAATAGAAGAAGGGTGGTCTTGAATTGACCAAGGTATCTGCATGCTCTTTGGTAGTTGTATGAAAATAATGTGTAAAATCCTAGTTAAATGTTTGGTTATTTTGAATTGAATGGATTTGGTAAAATTTCCCTTTATTGAGTCTAGCTTGTTTATGTTCCCTTTTAATTGGTTAAAATTGCATTAAGAATTGTGAAATAGTTATGATGAAATGATTCTAAGATATTTGTTAAAATGGTGAACTTGGATATGAAGAATGATTCGTATGTTATGAGTTTATGTTTTTTTTTTTAAAAAAAAAAAGAAAAAAAACGCATGATGAGAAAAATATTAGAGTGGCTTTACCTTGTAACTTAGCCAAAATGTGCATGGAAGGAAGTATTTGATGAAATTTCAGCCATAAAAGAAAGGGAATATAGTTGTTGGACTAGGTGTTTGATTGAAACTTGTGTGTATTTGGAATTAGATATGTTGCTTATGTGGAAGCTTAAAGAATGGTGCATTGACTTGTATAATAAATATAAATGGTGATATGGAAATGATTAAACATGAGTTTAGTGTTATGTGAACAGTATGTATTCGAAATGCTATAACTTTTGTTATACAATTCGAATTGAAGTAATTTCTATTGCTTGGCTAGCTTAGACACAGACTTATAATTTTTATGAAGACCAAAAAGCCAAATTCAGCTTGGAACTAGGTTAAAAATGGGCCACGAAACTGGATAACAAACTTGGACTAAAAACAGAGTACAATTTAGTAATGGTGTTTACTTGACCTTTTAAAATTGTAATTGAATCTTGTTTTAATGTTGTTGAATATGAAATGCTTGTGTTATGCTTTAAATTTATGATATTTGAATTGATTGACTAGATATAACGAATTTGGAGTTGTGTACATGGTGTGACCTTAATAGAATTGTGTGGTTGAATGGTTGATGTATTTGTTGAACCAATTTTTGGTATGTACTATGATGATGTAATTAAGTTTTATTAAACAGAAATATGTGTGAACTTATAATGATTATCTTATTGGCTATGGCATTGCAAATGAATGAGGAAATTTATCTATTGAAGCTTAGCTTGTTATGTGGATAATTTTTTGAATGAATAGCATGAAAGCCATATGAGAATGTAATCTTTAAACTAAAAAGCCTTCAATGGCCGAGCTGCTTGTTGAGGTTGAATTGTGATAAATTTTTACTTGTGTAATATATGTGAACGCTTGATATAAAGAAATTAAGAACAGGAAATTTGTAATTTTATTTGAAATAGCCCAAATACATCGTAATTTAGAATTGAGAACTTGGGATAGATTGATATACCAATAAAGAGAAATACAATAATGTGATTATGATATAACGTAGGCACCAATATGGTCCAAGTTAATTGTATTTATAAGTTGATAAATGCCTCGAGGACAAATAAACCCCGTTATCCTATCATTTAGTTCTAGTCTTTGGTGTTGGGGGTAATTAAGAAATAAATTAATTAACTAATGCTATTTATGAGTTGTCAATTTGTATGTTATTTTGATTTAGTGTGAAATGTGAATTTTTGAGATGCATTGATTGAATTATTGAAAATAAGACGAGAACTTGCATGATTAATTGTGATTGTCAATTTCCATGCATGTACCTTGAGTTATATGAATTGCAAATCCAATTTTAATAAGTATTAATTTAAATGCATGAAAATGAAATATTACCAAAAAGCATGTACTATTAGATGTTTTTGTTTAGCGTGTATGATTTTTCTCATATGTAGGTATAGAAAAGTTGTAGATAGAAGTGTAGCTGATAGAAGGAAAGTCTAACCCAGAAGTCAGAGGATCGAGTCACTTTTTGGAGGTTGGTTCTAATGTTTGCAAATGTCGAATGAATTGGTCCCATTTTGGCTTTTGTAATTAACTAGAACTAAAGTTATAATGGTTTAAATAGCAAATGTTGAATTTTGAATTTTATATGCAGATTGAATATTATATCATGATATAAACTTGCAATGGTCACATTTTGGTTATAGGTTGCATAAGAGTATTAAAAGTTGACTACATTATTTGCTAATGACATTGCCAAATTCCTAATAGGACTAAATTGAGTATGTTGTTGCTTGCCTTGGTATAGCATATGGATGTGTATGAGCATATGAATTGAGTTGTTTAAAACTAGATTTGCCCTTTCACAGCACAGGTACAGGTATAATAGACAAATATGATATGCTAAAAAATTAGTTGAAACTCTGCTGAAAATTCGAAAAAAAAAATTGAAACTAGCAAAAATTCAATTGATAACCTTATAACTAACCCCTAATATAATAAGCATACATCATTAACTTCATATTTGCATAACTATTGGGCAGGGAAAAAAATGTGAAAAGGAAATAAAGAAATTAACAACACAAACCTTAGTTTACAATAATGATGAAATGGGAAAAGTATAAAAAATATCGAAATTACACAAAAAGATTGAAATTTAAATTTATATATAAAAAAAAAAAGAATATTAATCCAACTATGTGATTCAACTATGTGAGTCAAATTTTGTTAAAAAAAAAGTATTTTATAAAATTAATGTTAAATTAGTGATTTTTAGTTTGCATTCAACTATGTGATTTTTAGTTTGCTAATGTTAAATTAGTGATTATCAGTGAATAGTATTTTATAAAATTAATTTTTTTTTATATTTTACAAACTTTTCAATATTGAGGAATGTTAGTATCAATTTACAAAGTTTTTAATAATTCATATGCTCAAAAAATGACTGTTCAAACGTTATTTATTAGTTGGTGAGTTTTTTTTTTAAAAAAAGAGTAATTAATTATTTTTTTGTATTTTTTCTCTTCTAATAATTACTCACCTACTAATTAATGATGAGTTTTTAATTAGGTGACTGTGGCTAGCATTTACCATAGTTTGTAAAACTGAAAGATTTCGAATTTCAAAATACGATTAACCATTTTTTTCTCTAAATAAAATAATATTGGGACTTCCATTGCAAACATAGTATTTTGATATTTATAAATTACTAATTCTAATTTTAATTTTTCATTTTTAATATATCTTATTAATGTAGAAGAAAATATCAAACCATAACATTAGTTAAAAATACTCAATTTATTTTTGATTTCATAGACTAGATGAAAGGAAAAAAAAATTCTCAAACTTCTAAGCTTTAAAGCTCAAAGAAGTTAGGAAAAAATAATTACTTTTCTTTTTGTTTGGTTAATTACTAAATAAGAAGAAAAACATTGAAAATAAAACAAAATCTAAATTTTCAATTTTTCTTCAAAGGATAAAAGTCACTGCCACCAAATCGGTGCGAAATGAAGAGAAATAGATATAATCAATATAAATTAAATTAAAATCTACCACACAAATTATTAATTTCATATTTGATACTTTTCTTGTAAAAGTGAAAAATTACTATTTTTTTACTTTTATACATGACATCTTTTTCTTTTATAAATTTTAACAAAATAATTTAATTAAAAGAGGTTAAATTTTTTTATTATATTAGGACAAAAAACAATTTTGCGATTTAGGATAAAAATAAATTAATTTTAGGTTCTTAAACTTTATTGATATATTTTTATATTTTATACATGTAATATGGAAAAAAAAAGACAGAAATATAATTAAAATAGGTGGGTAGGCATCTTTTATAAAAGATTATAATTTTCAGACTGATATATATATATAATTAAAAAAAAGACAGAAATATAATTAAAGTTCATTTATATATATATATATATATATTAAAATTTCTTCCCTTCTAATAAACATCCAAATTTCAAACTAAAGAATTTCTTTTTTCAAGTGTTCTTTTTTTTTCTTTTATTAAAATTTTCTTAATTATTGAAAAATTAAACGAGATATAAACGAACTTTTAAAAGGTAAGTCTGTGATTACTCCCTCGTCTTCTCTTAAGTGTCTTATAAGTGTTTTTTCAAATATTAAAAAATGTAAATTTTATATTTAGTTTTATCTTTATTTTTTTATTGTATTTAAATATTTTTTTTTCATATTTTTCTATTTTAATTGAGTAAAAAGATAATTTAATTAGAGATTTTTAATTATTTCTTAATAGTATATGATTATCCTTTTTATTATATTTATGATAAAAGTTTATATAATTATCTTAAATGAATGAACAAATTACTTTAAAATTTTAACAAATTGTAAATAGAAATAACTTTTTAAAAATTTAATAATTTATTTTCTGTTACTTGATAAAATATCAATTCATTTTATATGATATGAATTTCAAATATTACAATATAATATGTTACATAATTTTTCTATATATTTTTATATGAATTTTTTAGAATTTTATATATAATTTAATTATTTTTTATAAAAATTTAAAATTTTTCATTGATAAATTTTAATTTTAATTTTTTAATTATTATTTTAAATAGTATTTTTAATTTTAAAAAAAGTGATAAAACCCACCATTCTGTTTTGTTTTTGCTGTTTGCTGTCTGGCTGCTGCTTAGTGCTCTCTCTCTCTCTCTCAAACAGACATTCTGTTATTTTTGTCATTCTCTATCACTTTCTTCTCGATTTCTTTCTTTTCTCATATTCCAAACAGATTTTCAGTCACTCCCTTTACCTGAGAAAAACGAAACTTTTTCTCTTCTCTATTCCCCCCTTAAAAAGCTCAAACCTTTTTTCCTTTATTTTTCCTTTTTCACCTTCCCTCACACTTCCTTTCTTACTCCTTTCCCCCCCTTTCCCTCTTTTTCCCTTTTACTTTCCCTCTCATTCTCTTTCTCTTTCTCACTTATCCCATGACACTCTGCCTATGTCCCGTGACTCCTCATCTTCTACTATTCCTCTCATGCTACTTCTCTATATTTTCATTTTCAGCTCAAATTTGCCTCCAACGGCGACGATCATGCGGTCTCCACAGCCACTTCGTAAAGGCGAGACTTCGCCTCACTTCCATTCTACGGTGTCCGCACAGAAGTTGAAACGATTCAACTATCTGATTCTGGTTTTCCGTCTATCGACGTTTTGCTTTTCTCTTGCTTCTGCGGTTTTCATGCTCACAAACTCCAGAGGATCCGATGCCCCTCGTTGGTACGATTTTGACGCTTTCAGGTATCAAATTTTTGTTTTTTTTTAAATTTCTTTTGGTAAAATTCCCTTCCTGTCCTTGTTTGGTTGCTGAGAAAGTTGTCTCCTTCTAGTTCAGGACCTTGAGTTTCCAAATTTTAAAAATTTTCCTACAATTCAAAATATTTTATTCCCGCTATTGTCATTTTCAGTTTTTAATCAATTAAAAGTCGTCAGACACCAATAATCGACAATATATTATTCCTAAATCTCATTTTCTTTCATATTCCTTCACTATCTCAGCAACCAAACGAAGTTTTACTACTCTTCAATTGCTTTAAACTAAAATCTCAATCAAAATTGACAAAACAGATACATTTTCGCCATGAACGCAATCGTCGCTCTCTACTCTCTGTTCGAAATGGCCGCTTCCGTCTGGGAAATTTCCAGAGGCGCCACTCTCTTCCCGGAAATTCTTCAAGTCTGGTTCGACTTCGGCCATGACCAGGTAAAAAAACAGATCAAAATTGAAATCTCGGGTTTTGAAATTACGTCAGAAAGCTGAGACAGATCTTTAATGGCGTGCTGTTGCGAGTGTAGGTGTTCGCGTACCTGCTGCTGTCGGCGGACTCAACCGGAACGGCAATGGCGAGGACGCTGAAAGGCAGCGACACGTGTAGGGCTAGCAATGCATTTTGCGTGCAATCATACATAGCGATAGCGTTGGGATTTGCCGGGTTTCTGTTCTTAGGGTTATCGACTTTGATTTCGGGTTTTCGGGTCGTCTGTTTTATAATCAACGGCTCTCGTTTTCATCTTTAGATCGATCGGACAGAGAATGGAAAATATTTTGAGTGAGAAAGAGGAGATTTGTTTCTCACTTTTTACTGTGTTAATGGTGAGAGTACTGATACGGTATGAGTGTGTGTCGTGCTGTTTTTGTTTTGTGGCATTTGAGACTTTTTACATGGGGTTTCTTTCTGTATTTTTTTGCTAACTAAAATTAATTGGCTTGCAGTTTCCCATTTTGAAAATAATTCAATTGTGGTTTTACAATTTCTATGATTAATTAGTCATATTTTTGCAGTGACGAGGGAAGTTATTGGCTCCTGGGCATGTCCAGAAAATTAACATGTTATTAACTTTAATGACATCTATTTTTTCACTACATTCTCCATTTTTTAATTGATTAATACGAGTAGAGAAATTTTTAAAAATAATTTCAATTTTTTCTCTCTTTATTTTAACTTTTCTCTACACTCTCACCAACCAATTATCATTATTTTTCATTTTTTATTCTAGTTTGGCCTGCACTTTTACATCAAAAGGAGGACGGGAAAATAGAAAATCAATCAAAGGTTAAAAGGAGAAATTTAACTATTCCATATAAAACCCACTTCATTAGTAATTGATGTTGGGTGAAATGCTGAGATACCAAGGTTTTAGCATCAAACTATTTTTGAGAGCCGTGTGAGGCCTCAATTTTAAGTTTCTAGTGATATATTTTCACCGTGTTATGATGTAATTTCACATTAAAAAATGCTGGATTCTAATTTAACGGCAATGATGACAAAATACAAACAAATATGAAGTAAAATCAAAATAGAAGGTGCACAAGGTTAAAGCATATAGTTCATTCTTACTTCAGTATACCAATATGTCAAAAAAGTGAGATGCATAATTATGTCTTTTTCATCTCCAATTATGTCTTATTTTTACAACCGATAGGACTGGTAAATTTTCGACACCAAAAAAGAAAGCTTCTTAATGCTTCAAAAGAAAGGAAAGAGCATTCAGTTTCAGCCAAGCATCCATCCTCTTTGGTGCAACTTTGTACTGTAGGTACACGGTATATGGATAGGTTTAGAGTCTTTAAGATCTAAGAATATGATTACAATAACCATTCATTGTGAAATGGACAAAGCACTTGCAAAAGTAGCCAATCAAATGAATGCCAAAAGCACTCCAACCTTCACATAAGAAACACTTATTACCAGCCAGGATAAATACCCCAATAAAGTTATCATAATATAGAATAGTAAATATTTTTTGATTGTCTCAATATAATGTGAGAGCATTCATAATATGCTATATAGAATAGTGAATTTGATTCTCATGATGCTAACTACAGCTCATTCACACAATAATGATGGTAACTAAGAAGTATAACAACAAAAAATTCCCATTACAACCACACTAACAAAATTGACATGGTACAAGCACGGTTTAACCTCTTAAATATTGCTTAGCCTCGTCTGCTATAGACCGTTTCGGTTGCCTTCATATTTTGGGTCAGCCATCACATAGTGGTAAGCTATCACCAGAACAAATATAAAAATGCCAAGAAAATTGGCAAAAAATCCAAGGTCTTGATCATCAAACATCTGCAAAAGTAGACATATATCCAAAACTATTAGTACCAAAATTCATATTATATGAAATCTACAACAAACTATAATTTCTGTCACCATCAAAGTAGCAGCATTATACTTGCTTAAGCTTGCAAGATGACAATATTGAGAAGAACTTCAACTCAAGTATATAGTTTCCATTCTTCTTCAGCTGAAATTTTAAAACAATAAAAGAGCAAAAGGCACTTCTATTATTGCAATCCTAGGTTGGTTGGTTAGATTGCTTTAATGACTATATTGCAAACCCTTTAAGATGACTATAGTTCATGCAAACATTTCACATCGATAATGAACTATAAGGTAATGTCTACTTCAATTAATGACTCTGAACCTAATTTTGCTTTTTAATCCATTCCCATAAGAATCGCTATTGTCTATCCAAATTGGTTACCATGACAAGTATCTTACTAATAGAGATCAAATTTTTGAGGGCAGAAATTTCAACTCCATTAGCTCTAACATGTGGGTTTCGAGTCATCAATCTAATTAGCACCCAACTAAAAATAAGATTCCCCTGAGTTTTAATATTTTAAGAGGAAACCATTAAAACTGCAATTCCAAGGAGATATTTAATCACGGAGATATAAATTATTCAGAGATGACTTCTTGGTGTATAGAGTTATAATTAGATCATGTCCAAGTTAATTAACTTTAACTAAACAGTCAAAAAATTATGAGAAAAAGGAAACCTCTTGCAGAAATAAACATGAGAATAAGAAAAGTTGAATGACCAGCTTCTTTCACTGCAAGCTTCACTTAAAGCGTGCATTTTCGAATTCTAAATGACCGAAGTGCAAACAAAATTTCTCACAATGGTATTACTGCACATCAAAGCAAGCAACAACTCCAGTTCCAATCAAAATAGAAACTAAATTCACAGCAATAGCCTCTAGTCATAGTTTTCAGGCACAATTAACCATTATTGAGAGTCTATACATACAAATAATCAATTCAATTAACTAGATTCAAACTCACATATTATGTATACTTCAGGACACACAAATGCAATTCCTCCCCAAGCTCACCCCACATGTGGTAAGCTGGAAGGAAAAATGCCATTTTTCTTTTCCTCTCAAAAATACCAGGTTAGCTGAGGATTCTAGACTGCCATGATAAAATTCTAAGTAACATCCCTGAGCTCAACCAAACAACAAATGCATCAATATCAACAATTCAAAAACTCGTGTAATTTTTAATACGCATATTATACTAGAACAAAAATGGAGCTTTCATTTGGAAGTCCATGAAATTGAGCCGACAAAATTCCCTAATAAAAGACGCAAATCTATATCCTTGGCTGAAACGAGAGTAATCAAAATAGAGAAAAACATAAGAGAAAGACCTAACTTCAAGCTGAATTTCAAACATCTCCCAACGGCAAAGGTGAAGAGAGCAAATAAAAGAAAATCAAAGGCAGAAAAAGATTCGATAGCAGTGGGATTTAAACCCACA
This sequence comes from Triadica sebifera, assembly GCA_023653625.1. Taxonomy (NCBI): domain Eukaryota; kingdom Viridiplantae; phylum Streptophyta; class Magnoliopsida; order Malpighiales; family Euphorbiaceae; genus Triadica; species Triadica sebifera. The sequence goes on along the minus strand of CM042896.1, from coordinate 17,062,834 downwards.
ACCTTTAGATCCGGAGTCTAACGCGATATCCACTCCGCTATGCGATCGTATGCGTTCCTTACATTGCTATTTAGCATTTTATCATTCACAAACCCTTAAACCACGCCAAGATAAAAGGAAAAAAAAAAAGACTAAATAACATTCTTAAAGAGAAACACAAATGCATTTCAATTCGAAACAACCAAAGAAGGAGAAGCTTAGATGTAAATATTTGTACGAACCATAAGGCAAACAGATCTGCGATCGCTATCAGCCACTACGATTCCCAGTGTTTGGTACAGTATGCATAGAGAGAGATCATCAAAAATACCTTTCGATTGATGTGATAAGAAAAGGCTACAGCAGATGATAGATCTGAACCTCTCTCGCCGGATCGCAACGTCGATGTTTTCGAATCAGTTCTGGAACTGGTAAAAGAAGGAGAAGCAGAAACCAAGTAAAAAAAGTATACAAAGAAGAAAAACAACCAGTCCCAGTTTGACAATGGATCACACCTGTCCGATGGGCCTTTCTCACCTTCATTAACGGCCCATGTTTATATTTTTCATTTTAGCAAATTGCAACCAACGATTTGTAGCAACTGGCCAGTAGACAGTGATCAATAATCAATGGCTGTCATGTTATTGCAAGGAGGGGAAGCAAAAGTACAATTAAACCCCTAACGTCCAGTAGTATATTTGACTCAAGATATATGAGAATCCAATTAAACCCCTTAAATTTCATTTTTTCGTCAAATTGATCCCTTTAATGTTATACTCCGTTTACACTCTTAAATAGACCAGTGACGTGGATAAGTAGTTCATTAAAATTTGATACGTGGCAGTTTAAAGCGAGCCTTCTTTTTCTTATCTTTTTCTCCATCTCTTTTTGCATTTCATAATCCAACAAAATAATGAAATAAAGATTTTAATAATAGCCTTCTTCTTCCTCTTCGTTTCTCTCTCTCGAGTGCACTATCTTTCTCCTCTTTCGCCTTTGTCTGTACTTATATTTCACTCACTCACTCACTCTCCCTTCCTTTGCATCCAAACATTAACCCATTTCCATTTTTATCTCTTTCTGTAAGAATCAAAGCACAAATACCCATATTTCCAATAGTTTGTAAGATTAAATTGTACAGAATGTTGTCGCTTTTTGAAATGACAAGAGGTCCGAAGAATCGACGGCCGGATTTCTCAAGTATCCTTTGAGGTTTACATGTAGATCTCAAGATAGAATAAAGGAAAAGGAAAATAGAAGAGTTTGATGCAGAAATAGGTTCTCTTTCTATTATTGGTTTTCCCTTCTTCACATTTAAAACCCAGAAGTGAAATTAGAATGGAAACCGTGGATTGAAATGACTTTTGATCTTTGCTCCTTTATTTCTTTGTGCATCGCCGACACTGTAGGCATCATGTTCCACTATGCCGCTCCCATTTTGGCATTCCCAGACCCATCCAGTAGCAGCCACAAATCCTCTTTCTCTATGTGTCGCTGTCATTGTAAACTTGAATTTCGTCATTGCTACCGTGGTAGTTTCCAACACTATTCTATTTATTGATTTTTCTAAGCAAAAAAAAAAAATCCTCTTGTTTCTAAGAATCTTGATTCTCATTCTCTAACTCCAAATCAAGAAAGAGAAGAAATAGGTTGAATTGAATGATATGAAATGAATAATTAAAAAAAGGAAGATGAAGTGAAAAGAGGGAAAAACGTTATTGTGATTGAGATGTGGGTTTGAAATGTCATTATCCTTCACCTTTTTGTCTGCGTCTTGGACTTGAAGAACATGAGATCATGAAATGCGGAAAGGGTGAGAAGAGAGAGAAGAAGAAGGTTTTGGTCAATTTTAATTAACATGTGTCAACATTTTAGTAAATCAAATATCCATGTCAGCAAATCGTTTATGGGTGAAACGGAGGGTGACGTTTGAAGGGTTAATTTGTCCCAAAATTGAACTTTAGGAGCTTGATTAGTGTAGTTTATATCTTGAGAGTAAAGATATTATTTGTCCCCGATCTAGGGGCTTAATTGCAACTTTTTCCCATCTAAGAATGATATATTAATTAATGCATATAATTCTGAAGTATACAAAATAAATTATATAAATTGTATCTTTAATTTTGAAATATATAAATCATTGTAATTTAGTTTATTATATTTTTTAATTATAAATTGATATATGTGTAAATGAATGGAAAAATAAAGTTTTGAATAAATATTTGACTCAATACATATATGAACCCTAAATTTGGTAAGAAACACCAATTGTGCATTTGAACTTATAAAATGTATAAATATACCATTGAACTAGGTATAAGTGATATATTTGGGCCTTTTATAAACATTGAAAAGATGAAGCTATGGGTGTCAACCATCAAAGATTAATTACATAAATTTCTCAAATTAACACTAAATCATATAAATTACCTTCCTTTTTCTAACTCTCTTTGTAACTTCTGCAAGTTATGGCATAGAAATAATATGTTAATAAAGATATATGAAAGGTTTATGAGAGGTATATAGTGGTTATGAGTTTTGAAAATATGAAAATAATGAGAAAGACATGAAAAAGTGAAGTTTTCATTGTTCACACCTGTTAAACCTTAAGGGATATTTCCGTCATTTTGATGATAACAAATAAAATAGTAATATTGTATTTAACATACTTGTCTTCTAAGTCTTTTATACAGGACATGAATCAAAATAGCAAGAATGGAAAATTGGAAGAATAATCCTTGAAAGACAAAATTCAAGTAGTAGTATTTTCACTGTCGTGACTCTATGAGTCACTCCTGTGAAAGAAGCTAACCGTTACCAAAACCAACTTTTGAAGTTCACGGCCATGAAGGAAAAATAAACCGTGAAGTGGACATTTCAGTCACCCCCGTGAATAAAGGTGTCACTCCCGTGAAGATTCATGAAATTTCATCCAGAGAGCTTCACGACCAGAGTCACCACTTGGATCACGGCTGGGAAGATTGTCACGCCCGTGAATGAGTATGTCATGCCCGTGACTCAATATGTCAAAACATTCCAGAGAACTTCACGACCAAGATCACCACTTCAGTCACGGCTTGGGAAGAACTATCACTCCCGTGACAAGCATAGTCACGCCCGTGAACAATGAAAGAGAAAAATGTCAGACGCGATTTTTTGGTTGGTACAACGGCTAGTTTCTTACATAATGCACCCCAATGACTATATTCAGCCATGAGAGTATAAATGGAAGTCAATTATGCATTAAGGAAGAAGAGAATGATAAGAAAAAAAAAAGATTAACATATACTTCAAATCACAAGCTATCTTGTACTTTCATATTTTGAGAACAAATCTATTCTCTGTAAAAAATCTTTTTGCTCCTCATATTTGAGCAATTAAGATTTATAAATGGTTCTCTCTGTAATCTTTACTCAAGTGAGTTTTGGGTATTTCTGGGTTAAGAGCAGAACACTTGTAAGGGTTAGTTGTGTGAGCCTCCAAAACACAAATTAAAAGGTTATTTGTGTGATCCTGTAAAACACAAGGAAGGTTATTTGTGTGATCCTGTAAAACACAAGGAAGGTTGTTTGTGTGAGTCTGTAAAACACAAGGAATTAGTTATTGTGTGAGCCATTAAAACACAAAGGATTTCTGGGTTAGGTGCGAGTCATTGTGAGAAACATCATAGTTGGGAGTGAGTTTGTAAAACTCCATTGTAATACTTAGTGTGTTAGTGAAACTCCCAATTGCGATTGGGGAGAGGAGTAGGGTTTGTTAACACCCGAACCTCTATAAATCTTTGTGTCTGATTTTCTCTATCCCTCCTAAAATTAATTATTTATTTCCGCACTTTAAAGTTTAATTTTTTGAAACTCCAATTCAACCCCCCCTTCTTGGTCTCATATCTGGGCAACAATTGGTATCAGAGCTTTGTCTAGCATCAAAGCCTAAAAAGTGCTAGTAAAGAGTAAGAGATGGCCAGTGAAGGATTCCAAAGTCTCAAACCTTACTTTGATGGAGCAAATTATGCCCATTGGAAGTTTATGATGGAGACATACTTGGATAGTGAAAGAATTGAAGTCTGTGATAGTGTACGAAAAGAATGGACACCACATCCTGAGAAGTCTTTCTCTTAAAGACTATGGTTCAAGAGTTGCTGGCATAAAAGAAGCAAATGAAGATATGAGCATCATGAATACTAATGTGCTGATTGGTAAGCTTCTCACACATGAGATGGCAGTGAAGAGAGATAGAGAGCTTGAAGCAGAGCCAAAGAAAAGAAAGTCATTAGCACTCAAAGCCTCTACTTCAAAATCTCAAGAAGAAAGTGAAGATGATGAAGAGATGAGTGATGATGAAAATGAGGACATTGTTATGCTTTCAAGGAGATTAAAAAGAATCATTGAGAAGAAAATGAGCAATTCCAGAAAATTCAGGCAAATAAACCTCAAACAAACTTCTAATGATACACATAGAAGTAAGGAAGAGGTAAAATGTTATGAATGTGGAAAGAAATGACATATCAAACCAGAATGTCCAAGGCTCAAGAAGCATAAGAGCAAATACCAAAGAGACAATGGGGAGAAAGGTCATAAAGCCACATGGGGTGACGAAAGCTCTTCAAGTGAAAAAGATGATAATGAAAGTGAAGAGGTCAACCTATGCTTCATGGCTATTGAGGATCACGTCTCGGACAAAGTAAAATTACTACACTCATACTCTTTCAATAATAATAGTAGTGACAATGATAGTAATAGTGATGATGAGCAAAGCCTTATAGAAGAATTAAATATAGAATTAGAGAAATATATAACTAAATTTAGTACCTATAGAAATAATATCTCTAATTTGAAAAATAAGATAGATGGATTAGAAAAGGAGAACATAAAACTTAAATCATCTAATGAATCTCTTCAAAAGTCATTAGATGAATATTCATCAAAACCCTCAATATCTTCATTGTTAAAAGAAAATAATATTTTGAAAAATGAAGTTGAGGAACTTAGAAATTCCATTTATAAATTTCACATAGCTAAAGAAAGCTTAGATACTCTCATTGTGTCTCAGAGATCACCCTTAATTAGACATGATCTAGAATTTAAGGACACATCATCATCTTCTCACAAAACTATATTTGTTAAATCTAAAGAATCTCACATCTCCACACCTGTTAGAACTGCACCAAGAAATAAGAATGTTAAACCCTCTATACAGAAAAAAAAATCATGTCTTTATGTATAAGAAGCAAGCATCTAGAAGAATGCAAATTAATCATGATTGTGCATGTCATTGCTCTCAAAATCAGTCTAATAGAATTATGGCATTTAAATACAGTGTAAGACCAAAAAGCAAGTTTAGACCTAAACAATGTAATTATTATATGAAAATGGGTCACATAAATAAATATTGCTGGATAAGGAAGACTAATTGGGAACCTTTATGTGCTAACCCCCAAGGACCCAAACTCATTTGGGTACCTAAAAATCATACTTGATTTGTGATTCTATAGGTATGCCTCAAGTCCACAATAAACAAAAATGTTTGGCTAGTAGACAGTGGATGCTCAAGGTATATGACAGGAGACAAAGAAATTTTCAATGAAATCAAAAGTATTGATGGAGGTAAAGTTACCTTTGTAAACAATGCTAAAGGTAAGGTAATTGGCATTGGTTCTATTGGTGTTAATAATACTACTTTTATTAAGGATGTTTTACTTGTTGATGGCTTGAAACATAACTTGTTAAGTGTAAGTCAATTATGTGATAAAGGAAACAAAGTAATCTTTACTTCAAACGAATGTCTTGTAATCTCTATCGATGGTCAAGAAATATTTAAAGGGAATAGAGATATCAATACATACATAATAAACTTACATGAACTATCTAACCATTCCTCTAAGTGTCTTATGTCTACTAGTGATGAATATTGGCTGTGGCATAGAAGACTTGGTCATGCTAACATGGACTTAATACAAAGTCTCAGCACAGGAGAACTATTAAAAGGTTTGCCAAAAGTTAAATATGTTAAAGACAAGACATGTGATCCTTGTCAGAAAGGAAAGCAACACAAATCATCTTTCAAAGCCAAAAACATAGTAAGTACTTCAAAACCTCTCCAACTCCTGCATTTAGACTTGTTTGGACCTACTAGAATTACTAGCTTAGGAGGAAAACATTATGCATTTGTCATCGTAGATGATTACTCTAGATTTACTTGGGTAATTTTCTTAGCTCAAAAGAGTGATGTTTTTGAAAACTTCAAAAACCTTGCTAAAAGAATTCAAAATGAAAAAAGGGTACTGCATTTCAAAAATAAGGAGTGATCATGGGAAAGAATTTGAAAATGAAAACTTTGAAAGTTTTTGTCTTGAACATGACATTTCACATAATTTCTCATCTCCTAGGACACCTCAATAAAATGGGGTAGTTGAAAGGAAAAATCGTACTTTAATTGAAATGGCTAGAACAATGCTTAATGAATATGATTTACCAACTTATTTTTGGGCAGAAGCCACAAACACTACATGTTATATTTCAAATCGAGTATTCAAAAAACCTCTTTTAAACAAAACCTCATTTGAGCTATGGAATAGAAGAAAGCCCTTGATATCATACTTTAGAGTATTTGGATGCAAGTGTTTTATATTGAACACCAAGGACAATCTTGGAAAATTTGCCTCTAAGTCTGATGAAGGTATCTTTTTAGGATACTCTACAACCAGCAAAGCATATAGAGTATTTAATAAAAGATCATTAACGGTTGAAGAATCCATGCATGTTGTTTTTAATGAATCTAGTAGACTTGATCTTGTGAAAGGTAGTATTCTTGATGATATTGTAGGTAATATGGAACAACTTGATATTGGAAATGAAAAAGAAGAAAATGATCAAGAAAATTTAGTCACGGCTTGTGAAGCTCGTAACATATTGAGTCACGAGCGTGACATACTCATTCACGGGCGTGACAATCTTTCCAGCCGTGATCCAAGTGGTGTCTCTGGTCGTGAAGCTCTCTGGATGAAATTTCATGAATCTTCACATGAGTGACACCTTTATTCACGGGGGTGACTGAAATGTCCACTTCACAGTTTGTTTTTCCTTCATGGCCGTGAACTTCAAAAGTTGGTTTTGGTAACGGTTAGCTTCTTTCACGGGAGTGACTCATAGAGTCACGGCAGTAAATATGCTACTACACAAAACATTCCAGAGAGCTTCACGATCAAAATCACCACTTCGGTCACGGCTTGAGAAAAACTGTCACTCCCGTGACAAGCATAGTCACGCCCGTGAACAATGAAAGGGAAAAATGTCAGACGCGATTTTTTGGTTGGTACAACGGCTAGTTTCTTACATAATGCACCCCAACGACTATATTCAGCCATGGGAGTATAAATGGAAGTCATTTATGCATTAAGGAAGAAGAGAATGATAAGAAAAACAAAAGATTAGCATATACTTCAAATCACAAGCTATCTTGTACTTTCATATTTTGAGAACAAATTTATTCTCTGTAAAAATCTTTTTGCTCCTCATATTTGAGCAATTAAGATTTATAAGTGGTTCTCTCTGTAATCTTTACTCAAGTGAGCTTTGGGTATTTCTAGGTTAAGAGCAGAACACTTGTAAGGGTTAGTTGTGTGAGCCTCCAAAACACAAATTAAAAGGTTATTTGTGTGATCCTGTAAAACACAAGGAAGGTTATTTGTGTGATCCTGTAAAACACAAGGAAGGTTATTTGTGTGATCCTGTAAAACACAAGGAAGGTTGTTTGTGTGAGCCTGTAAAACACAAGGAATTGGTTATTGTGTGAGCCATTAAAATACAAGGGATTTCTGGGTTAGGTGTGAGTCATTGTGAGAAACACCATAGTTGAAAGTGAGCTTGTAAAACTCCATTGTAACACTTAGTGTGTTAGTGAAACTTCCAATTGCGATTGGGGAGAGGAGTAGGGTTTGTTAACACCCGAACCTCTATAAATCTTTGTGTCTGGTTTTCTTTATCTCTCCTAAAATTAATTATTTATTTCCGCACTTTAAAGTTTAATTTTTTGAAACTTCAATTCAACCCCCCCTTCTTGGTCTAATATCTGGGCAACAACACCCACGACAGATATAATCATTGCAGTAAATGTCGTGAAATTTAGTTTCTGAAACTGAGGACATTCATGGCTGTGACACATGTATTTACGTCCGTGAAGTGTTGCAATTTAAATTGAGTAATTTTATATTTTTAACAGAAACTCATAAAAATTCAACCTAAAACCCTAGCCACCAAACCTCTGAATCCCTATAATTAAATTTCTCTTCTTTTCCTTTTGATCTGGTTAATCTAATACAAAACTAATCTCATTAACAAGGTTAAAACATATTAAAAATAAGGTTTTCCCTAAAGATATCAAAATTATATAAGTAAGATTTGCACACACACACTTGACATGATTAATTGAGATGATATACAGTATGATAATATGATTATGAACAATAGTTATGTACAAGGTACTCTAAAATACAAAATGTTAGATAATGATTATGTTAAACCAGTGAAATAAGGCATAAATGATACATATAACCAGAATACGATGATAAATGTTCATTCTCTATTTGACGGCTAGTCTAGGATAAGTGATATATTATTGAGGAGATTACGGTACCATAATATATTATTATGAATTAAATCAGGATGACTTAAACTCAAATCAGAGCGCTTATAATTATTTATGGACAATATGACTGAAGCTCGAGTTAATGCGCCTTTATACCCATATGCATGCACATTTTATATTTAATCATCAAGGTTGTTTAAGCTCGAATTAGAGTGCTTATGATTTGAAAAACTCGGTAGTAACGACACAGACAGATACAATTAATAGCATAGTAGCTTAAACTCGAGTTAGAACGCTCCTATTTTACAACTTGCATACGGATAGTCTGAGTCTAGAATATTGGATGAAACACTTTAAGTTATAAAGAGAAAACAATAAATTATTTGTAATACAGTAATACACAAAGAAATTTTGAATTCTGAAAGTAGAATACAATAAACTTATGAAGTGAAAACCAATGAATTATTGTAATACAAAAATCAATAAATTATTATAATGCAAAATATAGTAAATTGTAATGCAAAATACAGTTATACCTTAGAAAGGGATATAGAAATCCAGTAATCAAGCATATGAAAATAGTTGTTCGATAGTTATCCTATATGATATAGTTGCTGCGTACAATTAATGATGTGGAAATACTTATGCGATATATGTCATGATTGTACTGTAATTTGATTAAATTAAGCATGATATTTCATGATAATATTATAAATTGAGACATGATATATTTATGATATATCACAGTATAGCTAAGAAAATATGTATGCATTCGATATAAATTATCTATGTTATGTTAATGTGTAAATGCATGCTAGAATTTTAATATTTATATGTATCACTAAATTTTCAATAGTTTAACATATGAGTTTCTCTACATGCAGGTTTGGAGCCGAGAAATAATTGAATTGACTTGAAGGGAAAACCAAGTCAATCAGAGGTGACCTATGTTGGGTCTGTTTATTTATTTATTTCATTTATTTCATTTATCGATTATCTCTCATGTCATGTGATAGTGACAACTAGTTATTTTTGTTATTAATATGGATATGTACTTGAATTGATTGATTTTAAATAAGGTTGATTTTTGTTATAAAAGTTATTGATGTCCAAATCAGTTTATAATTTTGATTATAGATGTAATCCAGATACATAAAGGATTTGATACTATATATAACAAATGAATGTTACATTGCATGTAAATCTAATATGAAGATCTCATTAGATGTAAGTTAGAAATTTTTTTATTAGGACAAGTTTAAACAAATTCAATCCTATAGCATCCGTCCGTATAGTGGAGTTTTGCTTTACTATATGGATGAATGTTACACTCTCTATCAATTCCTTTCTCTCCTGCCTCTCTCTGTTCCTTTATCCATCAAATTGCTTGATAATCAAAAAATATAATTCACTTATTCATTTTTTTAGCTAAAACTCGTTAATTCCAATTCCTTGACTAAAACTCATTTATTCATCTTATTTGAAAAATATCATCTTCGATTTATCTTATTTGTTTCTACGTATTTTCTCTTTGTGGTGATATAAAAGAGAAAAAAGATAAAGATGTGAACAGAATTTTTCAAATACAAAAAAAAAAGTGTGACAATGAGGATAAAAAAGAAAAAAAGAAATTAATATGGTAAAAATAATAAAGCAAATTGATTTGAGCTGACAAATTTTATCGCACTTCCTGCACCTAAGAATTTTCTTCATTCTCTCACCAACAAGGTGTCAAAAAGGTACTCAAATATGTCACTTATGTGTTATTCAATAGTGCATTTATACACTTTGTAAGTTCAGATACACAATTGAGGTTTTTTGCCAAGTTTGGAGACTTATATATGAATTAAGTCAATTATCTAAGATTCACATTTTAAATTAATTAATGCTTAATACATATAAAATGCAAAACAAATAAGATGAATTTAAAAATGAGTATATGAATTTTAATTAAGGATTGAAATTAAAGGGTTTTTGCAAAGAAGATGAATAAATGAGTTTTATTTTTTGGTAAAAAAATCTGAATTGTCAAGCAATTTGATGGAAAAAAGAAAAAGAGAAAAGAACTAACAGAGGGAGTTAAAAGGGAAAGAAAGAAATTTATGTAATTTGGTGTAAATTTGAGAGACCATTTATTTAATTTAACTCAAATTCATGTATGTCATGTTAAATGTATGCACTTCACATACATGACTTTTTTTTTTTTTAATGATAAAAAATGATGTAAATATGTTACTTTTTTTTATGACAAAAAAATGTAAATATGCCACTTATACCTTATTCAGATATGTATTTATATACTTTGTAAGTTAAGTGCATAATTAACTTTTCTTGTTAAGTTTGAAAATTTTTATATGTATTAATGGTAGAAAATTTGAATCACAACTTTGGACTTAGTTATATCGAACACGTTAATTATCAACCGGCGTTACGTACTTGAAGAGTAAAAACTTTCACGAACATAGCCTGGGAAAAAAAAGTGTCATTGTAGAATTAATTTGTGGGACATTCTTAAAAATGCATTGGAAAAAAAAAATTGAAAACAACTGTGGCTGCCGGGATTCGAGCCCAGGTCTCCACGGCCACAACGTGGAATTCTTACCACTAAACTACAGCCACGAATGTACCAGTTGGATGTAATAAATAAAATATAGATGTTTTAATTATTTTCTCAAAATCTTTATTAAAATTAAACTCATATTAACTAAGTAGAAACATTTTACTGATTCCCGTCCAGGTAATTGACATCGATACTTTTTCTGAGCTTGAATGAAGTATGACATCAAGTTTTAATATCGAATGGCATCCATAAACTTTGCAATAAGTCAATAAAATAAATTTATTTACCATTTTTAATGCACATTTGATGAGTTGATATTGTTTATGAAATTTATGTGATTAAAATACTCAACTTATAGAAAGCTTTGAAGAAATAAGAAAAACTCCATTGAAGAGCTGGAGAGAGAAAAGTTGTTGAAGATAAGATTATTTCATATATTAGCACAGTAAATGAATGTTTTATCTAGGAATAGGAATGAGATTTTCATTCCAAAATTGAGTTTGATATCTTAATTTGAGTTAAAACATTTGAAAATAAGATTTTGAATTATGTATGATAATTTTTAATATATCAAATTTTATATTTAAAATTTTTCAATGTTTTTTAAATAAAATATTTTATATTCCTAAAAATACTCCTAACAAAATAATACCGAATATAAAAATATGATTTTAATTCTTATTATATTAACATATCAAAAAGAAATATTCGAATCCTAAAACATCAATATAGCAATATGATTTCATTTATCATTTTTTTTGGTGTACAAACGTGCCAGAAAAACATGTATAGAAGGATTCATGTACAAGCTAATCGAGAAAAAGAAACTAAGTAGTCCAGGTGAGCAACTAACTAATAAATCTAATTATGTAACTGTAATTAGCAGCTCTTAATTACAATTTGGACATTGGTAACAATTGGACAGCAACCAAAATGGAGTATACTAACGAGAGGGTAAAGCTTTGGTGAGTATATTAGCCAGCTGGAGTTTTGAAGAAATATAATATATATATATATATATATATATATATATATATATATATATATATATATATATATATATATATATATATATTGATAGGAAAACCTCGATAATTAAATTTTTTTCAGCTTGAATGAATCTATTAAGAGTAACAATTGGGTATAAATGTAACAATTAAATAACAATTAATGGTTGCTCAAAATGCACAAACTTAATCACGCAATTATAACATGATTGGTTTTAATGGAAAAAACTCATTCAATTAATGTGAAAAGTAAAGACTACATAACTTCCCTTAGTCCAAATAAAATAACTTTATTATCAAGAATCAATGTTTACAGCAGCAAATCAATTAGATACATAAGATGATCCCCGAAAGAAACTTTCCTCCATAATTTTTGTTTTCAAACTATATAATAATATAGATTCGCGCCGGATATACTCATTAAATGAGTAAAACAATTTCTTCCAAAATTTTAAAGTTGTTTCATATTCAAAATTTGAATTCGATACTTCCGAAAGAATAAACTTTTAACATTTTATCTCACTTCTTAGAGTTGCTGATTCTCTTTTTTAGGTGGCTGAAAAAAAATCCTTAAATAACTATATAAATAAATAATAAATGTCTAAAACATTAATAACCCTAATAGATTAAAAGAAGTAAGCTTAAATAAGTTGGATTTTTCGAAATAGGTTTTAAATGAATACAAATATCATACCGCTCTGTCACAAAAATTAATTTATTATGATCAATAACATGGAAACTGCATATGTGAATGGTATTATAATTAAGGTATTATTTGATTTCAATATGACCAAATCAATGTTCAAGAATTTTATTGTCAAAATATGAAAAGTTTAAAACAAAATATAATTTGCCTTTTCCTATATTAACTAGTCAATTGTGCATATGCATTTCTCGTGATTAATTATTTTTATAAAAATAAATTATTTATGATTTTTAAATTTTATTTAAAATTATTATCTAAAAATATAATTCTTTGATTTTTTATGATTTATAAAAAAAAAATTGAATGTAATAAATTATTATAATTAAGTATATAAGTATAAATGTAAAATATTTTATATTTAAATTTAATCTAATTATATTGTTTTAGATCAACATCTTGACTGCTTTTTTGGAAATTTTTTTATTTTTTATTTTGTTGATCTTAAAATAAATATTTAAATTTTAAAAAACTAAAAACAAACAAATTCAGAAACATTGAACGCACCCTTCTTTTTCGTGTTAATAATTTCTATTTTAGTTCATATAAATAAAAATAAATTACAAAAAATTCTCTAAAATTTTTCAAATTACAGTCAAAAATAAAATCTTAAAAAGCTATCAGTTTACTCCCTTGTCCTTTAAAATAATGTACATTCATTTGATATTATATGAATTTTAAACATTTCAGTGCAATATATCATATAATTTTTCTATATTTGAAATATTTTTGTGCAAATTATTTAAACTTTCATGTACAGTTTAATAATATTTTATAAGAATTTAAAGTTTCTACTTGTTACCAATTATTATAACTGCAGAACAACCAATATTTTTAAATTCCAACCTTTTTTATTAAAGGACAAGTTGATAAATTGTTAGTTTTTAAAAATTTTATTTATAAGTGTAATTTATTAAAATCTAAGGGAATTTTCTGTAATTTGCTCTATAGATAAAAATAATCGGTTAAGGGTTTATTTGTGGTTTTCTACTTATCTTTTTTGTTTTGAATTAGCTTATTTTAACCCAATAAATCTTTCATGCTTCTTATCAAATTTAGGCCCATGATTTACATTTGATTTGGTAATTTAATCTGATTTAATATTATTTGATTAAAATTATTTACCAAATTTGATTTTTTATATTCATTTTACCAATTTATATTACTATTTTAGTGCATATCCATATTCATTTCAAAAGATAAATAACAGAAAACTGAAGTCAATATTTTTTTTTAAACAGAATACACTTAGAAGCACATTCATTTTAAGGTTTTTGCTTTTCTTTTTTAAGAAATCCTAAAAAAGTGTTTGATTAGATTTTTTTATTCAATTTTATCAGTTTAAAATAAATTGTTTTCAAAAACAAATTATGAATTCCCCAAAATGTGGTTTTCTATATGTTATTTTTTTTATTTTTAATACGCTTATAAAAATCTTCCATATTTAAAAAGTTTATCAAATTTAAATTCATTTATTTATATACGATTTAGTAATAAATATAATATAATTCAATCCTATTTAATTAAGACTTATGAAATTTAATCCTACATATCAGTTACATATATTTTTAACCAAGAATATTTACAGATTAAAAATAATTACAAAATAAAAATTTCAATTATAAAAGATATAAAAACTTATCTTTATTATTATTATTATTATTATTATTATTATTATTATTATTATTATTATTATTATTATTATTATTATTATATAGGCATCCAATTATTAAGAAAAAATAAAATTAGTAAATATTTAAATCCCATATATGCTTTGTCAACAAAAGTCAAAATGAAAGTAGAAGACACTGCCAAGACAATATGACTTGATCTGTAATTTTTGCACAAACTACAAAGAATAAATTTATGATGTATAGTAAATATAATTTATTAAAATCAAAATAAAAATATGTAAAATAATTAAACAAAAACATAGAAGTAAAACCACTTATGAGAACCAAAGGTGGGATCTCTTAGTTTTAGGGCTAATTTAGGATCTCAATATAATGAAACGGGTAATAATCAAAGAAGAAAATTTTTATATCAAACTATCAATAAACTTTAGTGAATTGAAATTGGATCCAAAAGAGGGGCTTTCGATATTTTTTTTTTTTTGGAGAAGTGATCGGATGATATTTTCTTTTTCTTTTTACCATATTTAATATTTACAATAAACTACTATATATTAATTTATTATATAGTAAATGCATTATTGTAACCAGAATTCATTTCATACAAAGACTAAAAAACAAAATCAATTTATGAATAAATCAAAATACCTTAATAACAAAAGTGATAAGAATTGGCATTCAACAATCCTATAAAGATTTGATACCCAAAACAATTAGTGTTTGGAATTACTGTTGGGTATCTAAAAAACAAGTTTATAATTTTTTGATTTAATTGACTAATTTTTTTAATCTTTTATAAATTATTTTTCACAAATATGTTTCTGACAAAAGTATCTATTTACTTGCTTCCGACAAAAGTAGTTTTCAAAATTCAAAAAAATAAAAAATAAAAAAACTTTCTCTAAAATCGTTTTTTCCAAACGCAATGCGAAACAGATATTAAGGTAATTGAGCTACCTTCGATTGATATATTTATTGTAAAATAGTCATAAAAAAATAGAATGTTATGAATGCAATATTTAGTATCAGTATTAAAAAAAATTGACGACTTAATAAAAGAGGTCATAAATCAAATTACACAATCTCACTTAAATCTATCAATTTTTTACTCAATCTGAAATATTCAATGAATTGAATTGCTTCTTTCAAAGATTATCATGCTCTTGGAGGTGGAGTTGTTCGTGATGAACTAGGCTTTATTCTGTTGTCAGTAGGTAAGAGGGTTGGAGATTGATGTTCAGTGGAGTTAGTCGAGGCAAATGTTGTTTTATTTGGACTTCAGTGTGTATATGACTGTGACTATAGGCATCTCTAAGTTGAATCAGATTGCTTGAGTTTGATCACAAGTCTGCAGAGCTCTTCCACTCAATGGGGACAAGTGCAATTTTTGGTTGATGATATTAAGCTTTTAGCTAGTTTTTTTGGTTCTATTTCTTTCTCTTTTGTTCCTAGACAATCAAATCTAGTGGCACATAATTTAGCAAAATGAGCTTCCTCCTTAGATGAATCTATTGTTCTAATGAAGGATGTCTCTGACTATTGTTACGGGTTTGGTCTTTTACTACCAACGACCGCACAATACTAGCAAACTTCCCTTGCTTGAATGTTAGTCAGTCTCTTTTACAAATGCTAGATATAACTAGCAAGTAAGCAAAGATGCTTAAAAATTTAAGTAAAGAGGAGAACTTGAAAAATGCTTAAGAAAGTTTGAAATGTTTGTATTGCTTAAAAATCTTGGATTGCTTTCTTCTGTGTTACAAATGAGTTTCTTAAGGTATTTATAGGTCTCCACCTCCTCAATGGACGACCAAGATCAATTCGACCTAACGGTCTACATTAATCTTCTAAATTATTCAATTCAATTCTACATATATCAATAATGATCTCAAATATTCAATACATATCTACAATGTTCTAGAAAATTTTAGAAAAATTTACACACTACTAGAACATGGTGGAGGATTGTAGAAAAATCTCTGGCGGTGTGTGACATTCTCCCCTACTCAATCTGACGACGCCCTCATCTCATCCCCTTCTTTAAGCTCTAAGTGCTTCTTTTTAGCTTTGACCCATTTCTTCCTCTTCTTCCTAGCCTTAGCTTGGTGTGCTTGTGCCATGGTCGGCCTCTCATCCCAACCTTTGACAAACTTGGTGGTGCTTGGTAAATTACGACATTCCTTGGTGAGCTCCCCACCTCTAAGCCAAATTTCGCGAGTCTTTCCACGACTTGATAACTCCCTCGATCTCTTGGCTTGTGGGTCTTGCTCTAGTGTTTCTTTACTGCGATCCACTAAAGAAATCCTCGGGCTTATGACAGTAGCCCTTGATTTCCTCTTCAATTCTTTAAACTCGAAAGGCGCCATTCGATAGGCAGTTGTATCAGAACTCAACTCAATCTTGCCATCCACCTCTTTCTTCGGTGGGAGCTTCTTTGGAAATTCAGGGAGCATCTCATTATTGGAGAGCTACATGGATGATATTCGCTTGGCTTTTGAACTGGCTTCCCTTGCTGAAGGCACCATGCAAGCATTGTCTTCCTTTAATATGCACATCGTGTTGGTACAAGGAATGAGCAGGGCCTTGACTTGATCTATGAATTTCATGCCCAACACGATAGCATAATCATCCATTGGCACTACAAAAAAGTCTACTAAGTCATGTCATCCACCAAGGCTTACCTTTACTCCCCAACCAACTCTAAAGGTGGCGTTAGCTTTGGAATTTATTGATTTAAGTCATCCTCTCTTGCCAATATATTTGATGTCTAGTCGATTGGCTTCTTTTACTTCAAATAAGTTGTGGCTGGCTCCCGTGTCTACCAATGCTTTCACGGTTTGTTGGCCAACTTTGGCTTTCACGAACAATCATCCCTTCCTATCGGACTTTGGCATCTCAACTTTGGCCTTTATGGCATTAAGGAGTTGTAGGGATCCCACCCTTGTCTCCTCACATTGTTGTTGCTCGTCCCTCTCTTCGACTAGGATGGAAAGCTTGGCCTTCTTTGGGAATTCCCTTACCTTGTGTGGCCCATCACAAAAAGAAACATTGGATAGTTGGCTTACCTCTGCCCTTGTCATCCTTGATGCTCTTCCCCTTATCGTACTTGTAGGAGTTCTTTTTGCTTTGGTGGTTGTATCCCCCACTCTTTCCATTGTCATCATTGCTTTTATGAAACTTCGACTTCTCATTCCTTTTAAACTCAATAAGAGATTCAGCAATGGAAATGGCAGTGGCAAGATCTTGGGCACCACATCTCACGATCTCTAGCTTGGCCCAATGTTGCAAGCTATCCATGAAAGAAAAGAGTGCTTCCTTGTCAGGATAGTCGGGAATCTCCAATAGCACTTCGGAAAACTTCTTCACATAGTCTCTAATGCTCTCCTCATGAGTGAGTCGCTTAAACTTGGCTTTCGCCTCATGTTCTGCATTCACGGGGTAGAATTGCCTCTTGAGTTCCTTCTTGAACTCATCCCATGTGTTGATGGTACAGGTTCTTTTCTCAATGTCATTACACCTCCTCATCCACCATACCATTGTGGTATCAACAAAGTAGAGTGAGGCATTATCAACCTTATTTGCATCATCAAGGCCAAGTGCCTTGAAGTATTGCTCCAAGCTCCATAAAAAGTTGTCAATCTCATTCTTGTTCCTTGAGCCATTATATGTCTTTGGCCTAGGAACGTCCAATCTCGAAGGAGTAGAGGCAACCACGGGGTTGGCAACACCTCCCCCTTGAGCAATGACCCTCTTACAAAGGATCAACTCATCATTTGCATTGCCTAGCTCCGCTACAACTCTTGCAATCTCCTTTTTGAGTACCATAATCTCGGCATGAAGGGTTTCTTCCAAGGTCCTCACTTTGTCTTGACATGTCGTCATGGAAATGTTCACGACACCTTGCATTTCTCCTTGGAGCTCTTCTTTCTCCTTCTCAAGATCCTCGATGCGTTGGTCCACCTCCTTAAACCTTTCTTGCCCTTCAATGATAACAAGCTCCACCTTAGTGAGCCTTGCATTCATGTCCACCATGACGTCCCTTGACCTTGATCTCCCCCTTTTGGTTTGGTTACTCTCATCGGTTGCCACCTTAATGATATCACTTGATCCTACTATCTTTACACGAACCTGGCTCTGATACTAACTATCACGGGCTTGGTCTTTTGCTACCAATGACCGCGTGATACTACAAACTTCCCTTGCTTGAATGTTAGTCAGCCTGTCCTACAAATGTTAGATATAATTAGCAAGTGAGCAAAAATGCTTAAAAACTTAAGAAAATAGGAGAATTTAGAGAATGCTTAAGAAAACTTATAATGCTTGTATTGCTTAGAAATCTTGGATTGCTTTCTTCTGTGTTACAAATGAGCTTCCTAAGGTATTTATAGGTATCTACCTCCTCAATGAATGACTAAGATCAATTCAATCTAACGGTCTATATTAATCTTTTAGATTATTCTATTCAATTTTACATATATCAAGAATGATCTCAAATATTCAACACATATCTACAATGCTCTAGAAAATTCTAGGATAATTTACACACTACTAGAACATGATGGAGGATTGTAAAAGAACCTCTCGCAGTGCGTGACCCTGTGTTTTTGTTATTGTTTCCAGGAATATTTCCCAATTGGTTGTTGATAAAATGCCACTCTTCTATTAAAAAAATACTGTTGAAAAATTTATGATTTGGATTTAGATTAATCAATTAGCCAATTTATTTGGCACAAAAATGACATTGTTAACTTTTAAAATTTTTCTCTTAAAAATTACATGTTTAGCTCCTTTTTTTAAATCCAAAGGTCTTGAATTTAAATTTTTTGTACGTAACTACCTTAAAATTTTTGAGATAGTATTTTACCGTTATTTAAAATCCTATTTGATATGAGTATGATTAGTTTAAATCCATTAGACATATAAACTAAGGAATATGGTTCTGCAAAAAAAAAAAATATATAACATTTTCAGATAACGAAAACTGAATATATATATAAAACCTTTGAATTATTTTTTTATTCTAAAAAATGTTATCGCTAACAAAAAATTTCTTAAGACTCAACTTATTTTTTTTTTTATCTTTCAACATAATATATATATATATATATATATATATATATATATATATATATATATATATATATATATATATGCAATAAAATTGATCAATTGAAATATTCGATCAATCTGATTTGATGAAAAAACAATTAAACTACTCACATCACATACCTAAAGAATTATTGTCTTTTAGATATAATTATTAATAATCCTTACCTAATTACAAAATAAATATGGTTATTTCTGTTAAGGATTATTAAAATCTCTCAACTGACGTGGCTAAATGACATAGGTCAGATGATCACATCTCACCGTAAGGTTTACCGCATCAGAGCGCTCTACGTAAACAATTGCAATCTTAGAAAAGAAAAGCGAGTACGTTTCCTGCACAGATTGGCATAACTGAAAACGACATCGCCAGACTCTTTCACTCTCTCTTTATAGACATTGTCCAGTTTGATGTATTTGTCCACTGTATAGTGTCTTTGGCATCGTACAATTTTCCTTCCATCTAAATCTCAGTCAACAGGTAATTTTCAATAATTATATGCATTTTTAATTGTTGGGTTTTGTTCTTTTTAGTGAAAGAGTGATAATTACTCTGATTATGAGGTGAGATTCAGATCTCAAACTGGTGGATTATGGTTTTGGTGATATGGAGCTTTCTGTAGATGTCGTGTTTTTTAATTTTTGGGATTTTTTTTAAATATCACTAGTTGGTGCTGTTTGTTAGTGGGATTGGTGTTCTCCTTTTTCTTTAAGTTTTAAATTTTTATAAATCAATATGGTGTAATTCAATTCCTTATATAAAGCTTCAAGCTTTCAGGCCCAAGCCTCATTCATCTGAATATCGAGAATTTCTTGTAATTTGTTTTTGATTTTTAATAAAAACATTTAGCATTGTACAGGTGATTTAATTTTGTTCTTTAATTTTTATTATTTTTTTGAAGTTTAATGAGTAAAATTTATGCGTTATGCGTAAAAGTGAAGGTGAATTAAATTTTGGTGGTTAGGAATTAGAAAAGAATGGCCAAGGAAGTGTCCAATGGAGATCATAACTCTGCATCTAAGGCACCACCACCCCCATCTCCTTTGAGATTCTCCAAGTTCTTTCAGGTACGGAATTTTTATTTTATTTTCCTTGATAAAATTTATGCTTGTTTTAGTCAATTTTGGCTATTGCTGATATTGGCATTTGTGCAATATGTGGACAAGATACTGTTTGTTTTGAGACAATGCTTACCACCAGAAGCTCCATATTTAATCAAATACTAAAATTTTGTGCAATGTAGTTGTTTCTGTTTCAAATTTGTTTGGTGAAGTTTGTTTTTGGTTGAAGTAATGAAAGGTGGAAATCATAAGACGAAAAGTATTCCTTTGGAAACAGTCTAACAGGAATGTAAAATTTAATCCTCAGAGATCCAAGTCACTTTCTTAATTATTGATGGGTGATCGTGACAGTAAAGATATGTTCTGAATCTCAATTCTTATTGTAAATTAATATAATATTGTGAATAGGTTGTTGACGTGTTTCAAGTGCTAAATCAGCACTTGACCTTGTTTTGTGCATCAGTTGAGATTCTTCTGCTTGCTTAATTTTGATTTTTATATGGTTTCCACTGTTTTTCTTGGGTGCTATAAGAAAATAGTTTGTTGTTTCTTACGCATTGAGGCTTTTCTAGTTCTGTATTATGAGAAACTTTTGCCTGTGGTGGCAGTCCAACATGAGAATTTTGGTCACTGGAGGAGCTGGATTTATTGGTTCTCACTTGGTGGACAAGTTGATGGAAAATGAAAAGAATGAGGCAAGCAACTTTTCAACTTAAAATCTCTGTTTTATTTCTTTTGGAGTAAGGCCCTTGTTCAAGGTGAAAAACCATACTCACAGAAGAAAAGATAGAAAGCTAAATAAAAAGGAGGATGTCTAACATTTAAAAATTTACTACTTATGTGGTATATCTGTCTTTATCATCTGTTTCACTCAGGTTATTGTTGTGGATAACTACTTCACTGGCTCAAAGGACAACCTAAGGAAATGGATTGGTCATCCAAGATTTGAGCTCATTCGTCATGGTACTGCTGTTTTGGTCTTACATGTTCTCGGTTTCACAGCAATCCATGTTGTTGAGGGTGAAAATGAAAAGGTGGTGGCGTGATGCTAATGTGCAATGTTGCCTGTATATTTTTCTACAGATGTCACTGAGACCTTGCTCATTGAGGTTGACCAAATATACCACCTTGCATGCCCAGCGTCTCCAATTTTCTACAAATACAATCCTGTAAAGGTATGAACATCTAATATCATGTACCTCTGCCCTCTCTATAACCAAAAGTCTTCTTTATGAATATATTTTAATTGCAAGTTCTGCTTATATTGTCTCTTGAATGGTGGCCTTATTTATCTTTGGCAGACCATAAAAACCAATGTGATTGGTACATTGAATATGTTGGGACTTGCCAAACGTGTTGGAGCCAGGTTTTGAGACTCTCTCTCTCTCTCTCTCTCTCTCTCTCTCTCTCTCTCTTCAGTTCTAGACAGTTACAGCATTCTTATGTTACTTATGGTGTAATTCTTCGGAACAGGATTTTACTTACTTCTACTTCAGAGGTGTATGGAGATCCACTTGTACATCCCCAGAATGAGAGCTACTGGGGAAATGTCAATCCAATTGGTGTGTTCACTTTTTCTGGCATTAGTAACTTGCATTTACACAGCTACACATATTGATCGTAAGAAGAAGATTCATTGTTGAAGTATTTCTGCATAACTATGCTTTATTTTGCTTTTTATGGTATTATAATGGAAAATTAAAGCTCTGGCTGGAAGTGATTGCAGAAGGGGTTTATGGGCTTGAGGGTAAATCAATAATTATGATAAGTTTTACCTAAGAAAACAAAAATTCATGGCCAACTTTAAAGTTATTGAAGATTCATTACACTGAATGTTAGCTATCCAATCCTTGTGAGATAACTTTATATACATATTAGATCTCTGAGGTGCAACTTGTGCTACATATAAAAGGTGACTTTATGATTTGTATTTTCTGAATCTGGATAGGTAATTTTTATTGTTTTTGCAAATTTTACAGGAGTCAGGAGTTGCTATGATGAGGGAAAGCGAGTTGCTGAAACTTTGATGTTTGATTATCATAGACAGCATGGGATTGGTAAATGGCTTCTTTTTCTCTCTCTTGGTTGAATTTGTAAATTAGTGTAAAAGTTTGTTCTTCTTACCAATATTTGATCATCTATCAGAGATACGAATTGCCAGAATTTTCAATACTTATGGGCCACGCATGAACATTGATGACGGGCGTGTCGTCAGCAATTTCATAGCCCAGGCCATCCGGTAAGTTATTTAACTGAACCCAGTGAAGTATATTTAATAATAGTATTGTTGCTACAGCTTTTGACTTACTATCACTTGCTTTGTCAATACATGCAGTAATGAGCCCTTGACTGTTCAAGCACCTGGAACACAAACCAGAAGTTTTTGTTATGTATCTGATATGGTACGTAAGAATTCAAACATGGTGATGAATAATTGCTGAAATTAAATAATTATTGGGTATTCAATCATTAGATTCCCCTCACATTTTTTTTTTTAATTTCTATTGCTAAAGGTTGATGGCCTTATTCGCCTAATGGAAGGAGAGAACACTGGGTCAATCAATATTGGAAATCCAGGTAATAATTGAAACTCTGGAGCAAATCATTTGGGGTTCTCGAAGGCACTGAAGAAATAAATATATTCCTGTTATTAATCCTGATATTTTTTTTCACATGTCAGGTGAATTTACAATGCTTGAACTTGCTGAAACTGTTAAGGAGGTTAGTTTCAGTTTTGCATTCTTGCTGCTCTGTCTTTGCTTTGAATATCCAAGAAACATGACTTATTACTGTGGGAAGTAATGTATTTCCCAGGTTGTTGATGCTCCAATATGCATAACTTTAGCTTTGAAACCCTAGTCTATGTCTGAATTATCACCATAATGATATTTATAATTATGGTACTCATGACTAATGCACATGGCACAGCTTATCAATCCTGATGTGGAGATAACAATGGTGGAAAACACACCAGATGATCCTCGACAAAGGAAGCCGGACATCACAAAAGCAAGGGAGTTACTTGGATGGGAACCAAAGATCAAGCTGCGAGATGGTCTTCCCCTCATGGAGGAGGATTTCAGACTGAGGCTTGGTGTCCCCAGAAAGAAGTGAATTACAGAGTAGCAGTAAATTTTTTATTGAGCATCTCATAGCCACCTGTTGTTCCTCCTATATATACATGATCTTTACAATAAATGGTTTGTGGTCTTTTCAATTAAGGTAGGTGTTCCATGTACAACATTGGAACTTATCCTCCATTGAGGCATTGGGATGGTGTATGGATTAATGATCAACTTCCTAATATTGTTGATTCGAAGAAACTTTGCTATCTTTATATTGAAACTTAGGCTCATTGTCAAATGATTGATCTAGGATTGAAGATCTCATCTTAAACAACCCATGTAAATGTAACCTCCCCGCAATTTGCTGGCACAAGACGTGAACTTCAATTTTCAAGTCACTAACTGGAAATCCTGTTTTCATGGTGGAGGGCTAAATCAATGGTTGTTGGGGGTTGGCAACTGGTTAACCATACCAAATACGCACACTCAACCTCTTACCCATCCATCAGTTCCCATCCTCTCAAGTCTTAACCAACATTTAATAAAATCTACCACTTGGTAAGAAAACCAAAACAGGAAACAAGAGACAAGAGAGATAGTAGTAACCCACTCTCTGCCCTGCATTTTGCCAATTAGTTAGCGATGTTTATAAGAATTTAAGTAACTTACATAGTAGCGAGAATATCTTAACTATTAACAAATTATATTTTCTTTTCTTTAAGTCTAGCTTATTTAATTACCTACATTATCATCATTGCATTTCAGACAAAAAGTTCTTTTAAAAGTGAAATTTCTTTTATTTTTGGACAATTCTAAAGGTGAAAAATTGAAGTATACATTTTTCTAGAAAAAGCCAAAACTGTTAGTTCGCTTGTAAGAAAATAAATAATTCAAACGTACATTTTACTCAATTTCAAGATGGCTTTCGTAAGGAATCTAAGGAACCTCCCCCCCACACTGCTGTTTCAACTTCAGATTGCTAAGAACATTTGTATCAGTTGATTAAGTGAAAACAGGGAATATCTAAATAGCTCTTTCTTTCTTTCTTTCTTTCTTTTTAACCCTGTATCTCTCCTTAATAGCAACAGCGAGTCTTATGTTTATTTCTTCCTTAAGTTTTCAGATTGATAGGAAATGCAAGGATGATGAACAAGTTTATTCATTCGACTTTTTTTATCACGTGAATAATATCATTATTTAAAATGGGGAAAAAGAAGGGGATACAAGAGGGTGATATCAGAGGAATAGAGAATACATTGAAAATGAGATTTCTAGGCTTCTGCAACTTGAACTTTAGGTTTTTTCTCCTTGCTTTTAACTACCTTCTTAGTTGCTGCTTCACCATCTTCGGTTTCTGTTATGCTCTCAATCTTTGCAAAGACCGGCTTTGGGTGAACCATGACCTGGCCACCTTTCAAGCCGCCCCATTTCATCTCACTCTACGATACAAAATCCCGTAAAATTAAAAACAAAATAGCAGAAGTCTCTCTAGTATGCCTGCGTGCTTATAGATAATGAGCATAAATGTATGTGCACAGAAAGAGAGAAACAGAGACAAACCCATGTCACAGCATCAAAATGGTCCCTTGAGTAGCCAAGCTGTGCGTACATTCTCCAGCATAAACTTGGTGCAAAGGGGGATAAAGCAATTGCTACAATCCTTACTGTTTCCAGTATAATCACAAGATCCTGCTCATTGTCAACCAAAATTGAAAACTGAACTTCAGTAACACCTCAAGTTAATAGAAACATAGCCCAATTTTTTGTGCATACCATGGTGAAAATATTTCAGGTATTTTTATATTGAATAAATTACATATTACACTTTTAACAAATTCTTGCTAAAAATAAACTTTTAAATTGATAGTAACTGTAAAGTAATTGATATCGAATAGAAATTTTAAATTTTTATTACATGGTTATATAAAATCTTAGATAATTCATACAAAAACATCTAAAATATGAAAAAATAATGTGGTATATTACACTACAATATTTGATCAAATAAATAGGTATTATTTTAAATAATAGTGAAGTTTACTGTTAACTCTTTAAAAATTTATTTCTATTTGTAATTTATTAAAATTTGAATATAATTTTTTTTTTTTGTTAGAAGTTTGAAGTGGGTAGTCCAATTATATATTGCCAAGTAACAATAGCGTCCTCTAAAAAAACAAAAAGTAATAATAGGGACTCTTTTGCCAAAAAATTTGAATTTTTCAGAAAGACAAACAGAAGTATAAAGTTGAGTTAAAAAAAATTCCTTGGTAAAACGCATAATTTGATGTTCGTAGTTTTTGACTTTTTTCGATGCGGTGATATTTCCAAGCTTTTGTATTATTATTTCATTAATAATTAGTTTTTTTAAATAATTTTTTAAAATTTAAATTTAAATTACTAGTCTATAAATAAAGACATATTCTTTATATCTAGTTTGAATTAAATATAATATGAACTAAAATATATAATTTATGCATTATTATTAGTTGAATTTCATATTACATAATTCAAATTAGATCACATTCAACCTAAATTGAACAAAAAATACAATTTTATATTAACTTTTATTTTTTATATCTAGTTTTTATGTAATTTACAGATTTGCTAGTTGGATTGCATATTATACAATTCAATTTATATCACATTTATATTAAATTAGTAAAAAAAATATAATGTTATGGGAATTCAGTTGGTTGAAAACTCAAATAGTTTCTCAATCTAGATTTGAATCTAACCCTCCTGTTTTCCAATATGTACTTGATAAAAAAATATTTTTTATTAACAGACTAGTAGTGTTAGTCTAATTTAAAAAAAATGACTCAATTATTAATAAAATAACAGTACAAAAACTCAAATCATTAAAATAAAGTTATAATGTCATTAAAAATTTGAAAAATATAAAGACAAATTTTATCAATTTCCTTGCCAATTCCATATACTTTACTTGCAACCTTTTTGTACCCAAATAAAATAATAATAAAGAAACTGTGAATTTTTCTTTATTAGCTTTGCTAGTGGAAGCTGCAGAGATGAGTGATCCAGATGCACAGTATGAATTAGGTTGCCGGCCGAGAGTTGAGGTTGGGCATGTTACCATTGTTGACTGGTTTCACATTGAAACTGTGAACAATAGTCTGTCAGATTTTTATTTAGCTTGTTAATGTTGTGCTTGGAATATAGAATCAGGCAGCAGTACACTTTTAGGTTGATTAAATTTCCTTCAGCACAGAGAGCAAAACTTATAATAAAATATCACTATGTGAATGAATTTTTCTTTCTAATATACCATGCGAAGTTATACTTGCACAGATGTCATATATTGGTTGGTATTCTCATCCCATCGATAGACAACTGGCAGCCAAATAGCTAATAAACTTTGTTGCATATGCTGACAAGGCTTTTTTATTTTCTAAATTAATCATAATCTATTAACTTAAATATTTTTTCATACTTATATCTCATTTCTGCTTTCTGAACTCATTGATTATGGTACTACTTTGGGTTCATTTGGTATTAAATTCAGATAAAACGCTTTTGGAAAAAAAAATTATTTTTAATTTTTTTGAGTTTTGAAAACTGATTTTAGATAGAAACAGATAAATAGATGATTTTCTCAAAATTACATTTGAAAAAAACAGTTTATAAAAAATTTAAAAAATCAATTATTAAATTAAAAAAATTCTAAACCTACTTTTTGGACATCTAATAGCAATCTCAAACACCCTCTTTGTGATGTGTTGCAAAATTCAATGGCTTGGATGTTTGATAATAGCATATTTAAAATTTGATATTTGTGTAGATTGCCTGCTACTTTATGGCATTTCTATTAGTTCTGAGTGTCATTTAACATTACTTAGTGATCTTTTTTTGTTTGGATAGAATGATTATGTCCAATCAGATCAACAAGCTTCTATTATCTGGAGAAGGCTATTGACCAGGTGTGTTACCATGAAGCATATACTTAGCAATGATGCTTGCACATGGTCATAAGTTCTTACTCAATCTTCGGTGTTCTAGTTGCTTCCAGGTGCTCTTTACCTTCTTGGTGCTGTACATTTAACAGGGGATTGTGTGAAGAAAGAAGTTGCCTCAGCTTTATGGTGTTTTCACAGGGCATCAGAGAAGGTAATAGGATGTGTTCTTTATGCTATATAAATTGCAAATTTTAGATGTCAATGCTTTATAAAGGGCTTTCTGGTGAGGGGTTTCACTCATTCTGAACTTGATAATGGTTGACATTCCCAGATTTTCTTCCCGACTTGTCTAGGCTGTAAAAGATCTATATGATATTATTTCTTAGGATAATAATTGATATAAGTTTTGGTGTTCCAGATTGAGGTATGTTTTAAAAGATGAGAAAACATTAATAAAACTTTCAGAGTGAAATAATAGGTCCATTGGTGAGTATTTCTTTGTTTGGAAAATTAGTAAAAGGTTTCCGAGGTGCAGTGAAACCACAAGTAGTTACACTTGGCGTGGAGACATGATTCCAAAAAGCAACTTTTGCTGATATATTGTCACTATCATGCTCTGGCTAAATGCATTATGAACTTTAATAATTTCTAGGACTTCAACAAAATTTACCATGCTATGCGCTGTGTGCGCTTCATGTCCCCAGTAGCTAGACTGATATATTTGTGCAGTATATGTAATCCTGTGAATCCTTTCATTTTCTGACAAGGAAAATGAAATTGCACAAGTACTAGAATATTTTGGAATCTCATTGTTTTTGCATCAACTCTATACACACCTGTCCTTATATTAGCATTTTGTGCAGGGACATGCTGGTGCAGCTATAGCATATGGATCTCTCCTTCTTAGAGGTTAGCTTGTCGCACCTTTTTTTGCTGTTTTTGTTGGAAAAAAGGGATGCTCCACCTTTGTTAAGCATTTTTCTTGTTTGGGGGTTGATTTGTATTTTTATGAACAATGTGATTGTGTAATCTATTACTTAATTTGGAATGCAATAGTCAATTAGTCATAATAAACTCATTGGTTTATTTGTATGGCTTTTTGAATATTTATTTGCACAGTATATGGAGGGAAAGTGAGAATTTGAACTGAGTGTCTCTGGATTGATTTAGCACCTCGAAGTGGGAATGTTTTTGGTTCATTTTCTAATTTTTCAGTTAATGAAATATCCCGAATAACTTAAGAGATTGCTGTATTCCTATACTATTTAAATTATTTATGTGCAAGTAGTATCTTTTGATTGTGATTAGTTGATTGTTTCAAATTCTGAACTACTTTTGTTTTAATTGACAAAAGCCTGAAAACTGGTTAACTTTTTATATTTGCATACTGAAGGCAAATGGTTACCTCATCACCTGTTGAGAATCCTTCTTTATCTCTACTCCCTTTCCACTTTTTTATTTCTTAATTTCCTCTCTCTCTCTCAACCTTTTTTTTTGTGGTAAAAAAATTTGTTGGTTGTGCATTCACAGACATAGCATAGTGGAAGGTGCACCTTCACCTGATTCATAGGTCTCAGGTTCGAATTCTCTATTCCCCGTTGTAATTCAAAAAAAATGTTTGGATGCAGATTTTCTAGAAATTGACCTCTTATTGAATCTCTATCCACCGAGTTGTTGACCATCAAAATTGATGGAGTACCCTTTTTGAATTTCATCCTGGCTATAGAAATAATTTTGGGATTAAAATCTTTCTTTAAATTGTAGACAAAGCATTATAGGTTGTCTATCTGTACAAAAAAATAATACACAAATGCCTAATTGTAATTTGGATTTTCCTGGATGAGTGGATGTCGTATGTGACAGGTGAACAAGTTCCGGAACCACTAATGTAAGCACTGTGATGAATCCATATAGAGATGGCAAAAGCGCAGTTCCAGATTGGAGCAAAAGCAGCATGTAATCTTGAATTAAAATGGTTGCAAAGACTTGAGGAGGAAGAGAAACGCCTACTTATGGAGAGTAGCTCTCAAGATCTTTCACAAAGCTAAATTGGTAAGTTTGTCAAATTGCATGTCTAAACTCCAAAATCTACTAATATACAAGTTCAGCTGTTTATCTTATTATTAGGCCATTTATGGGGTAGAAATAGAGATTCAATTCATTTCATTTAGGTCAAACTTTGGGTTTTGACAATTTGGTCACATGGACTCACTGGAAGTGGTAGCTTTTCCCATTGATTTACAAATGCAGTAATCTTCTAGTTTTTTTTCCATGTGTTTCGAGTGCTAAAAATGTTTTTGAAATAGAATTCTGAAAAACAGTTCAAACAATTGCTTATGAATTGTGTTGTGCAAGAAGACCCACCTGATCGGACAGCACTGCACCATTCGTGGCAGAATAATCCATTGCTTATTGTGCAATGTGACATCTAGAACGATTGTCATTTTATGCCATGATGTACCTCAAGGTAGTATTCATGATTTCAGAATAGGTAGCAGGAAATTTAGGAATATTACTTTAGAAAATTATTCAGAAGTCAATGTAGCATTAATAATGACAGAATGGCAAGGGAGTTAAAGCTAAGACAATGGCAGATGGACATTGCTAACATCACTAATATTGACTCCTTCAATAACTTTATGAAGAGTTGTGCATTTTCAGAAATTTTGCTAATCAGCCACAGCCACAGCCACCAACATTTCTTCCAAACCCTCATCTGAACCAATTTTCTCCATCACATCTCTTAAAAGCTCCATCCTACTCCTGGCATATACATCACCATCCCACCACCTTTTCACTAGCTCCTCTTCCAGCCTAACTGCTGCATCAACAGTCTCCTTTGTGTTATCATGCACAGAGTGCACACTCCGTCTTTCTACAGCCATATTTGCTGTTAATTTTGCAGCTGTCATAATAACCTCTTGCCTGACTTTAGCATCAGCAATCTTGCACTTCAATAAAACCACAAACCAGTTCGGTATCACAAGTCCGACATCCATCTCACTCATGTACAGAAATCCTTTGTATTTCTTCACGAGGACGTAGTCATTAATGCCAAGATCATCCCGGCTGCTGATGCGTGGCCTGTGATTGCAGCTATTGTTGGCATGGGAAGAGATATAAGTTCTGATACAAGTGACTCAAGTTTTACTATTCCATTAAGAATTTTCTTCTATTCAAGAAAATCAAAGTCTTGTTATAGCATTAATTGTCATAAACTTTAATTAATATGATTCTCTTATTACCAGCAAAATTTTTGATTGGTGACAATAGTTTGTTGGTCTTAAACTTTTAGCACTAAAGATTAAAAATATACAAAGACTAAAGATTAAATTATTTTTTTCTTATTTCTTTTTGTATTTTGTATGGCATTTTAATGATAAGTACCTCGAATTTTAAGACTCACATGAGAAAAAAAAAATTAGTACTTGTTATTTAAAAAATAGAATTTTAAATAAAAAAAATAATATGAAGATGTATATAAGGATGAAAAAAATGCAAATATGTATAATTTGTTAATTATTTTAATAAGATTATTATGTCAAGGGTATTTTGGGGTAGGCAGCTAAAAACATTTCGTGGAATTCAATTCAAATACATGTTTTAAGTACCCCACATAACAAATATGAAAATTTATTTCATTTATAAATCAATTTTGAATTTTGAACTTTAGTATGGGAAACGAACATGCGATGAATCAAAAAATTAAAAAGATGAAAGAAGAGTCATTATGTACAAATACAATTGGATTCAATTAGTTGGTACTTTGTCTCTGAAAATTTGATTTTGTTCTTTTAAGTTATAGCATTTTGCTCAGAAATCCTTCGCTCCTTTTCCTTTTAGTCTATCTTTGTCTTTTCTAAAACTTTCTACTCGAGGCTCCAGCCCTTTGGTAAACATGTTCAAACTTGACCAATTCCAGATTCTGCTGGTAACTGGTAAGCAATCCAATTTTTAAAAGTTTAATAAAACCAAGTCTGTAAGTGAAGTACATGGAAATATGAAACTTGGTCATCATAGAACCCAACAATTATGAGCAATCTCCAAACTTTGTTGAGTGGGCTGCTGCAATAACAGAAGCAAAGAATAGCACATGGAAGTCCTAATTTGTTCGAAAAAGAATAAAAGAAACTACCCAAATTCAAGTTCACGGTGGAGATGGTGGTTGAGAGGGGGATCGTCCACTCTGCCCACGATGGCGCGGAGGCAACGGTTGACGCCGCGGTGGAGCTGAGGGAGAAATTGTAAGGAGAAAATGGGATGGACACGTGTAAGCACATAATAGGCTGGTGGTTTTGGGCGACGTGGTGAATAAGATTGTGTTGAATGAGCAAAATGGGGATAGCACCAAATCAAAGCTGTAATCCTATGCGATGCTTTCTCGGTCAGTGATTGTTAAATGATAGTCGTGTGGCTTGTGTAATTTTTTTTTTTTTTTAACTCATGGCTAGTGCTTTAAAAATTAAGAAAAATGAAAATGCGATTTGAATCTCTTTATTTTCATTTGCATTCAAGGGTTTAGTGGAATAATTTTCATTTGATGGATCAGTGCTTAAATATTAGGAATTTCTACATAAATACTTCACATAAAAAAATATTTTCAAAAATACTTTCTTATTTAGTCTACTTGTAAAAATATTTTTTAAAAAACACACCCTATATAATATTAATATACTACTAATATATTATGCATGTACAATATATATCTAAATTTGTATATATAAGTTTTTTTTATGTGTATGCGTGTAATATACTAATTAAATTTTAGATTTTATCTATGAGGGAGTGTTTTGCATAAATTATATCATGAATTCATATTTACTGTACATCGTGGTTCCAATTTCAAAATATCATCGCATTTTTCTTTGAATTAAATGATTCACACGTGTTTACTATGCATCGTAGATAGAAATAATTATCGTATCATCATCGTCATCTTCTTCAAAGAGATAAAAGAGAAAAAAATTATTGTTCCATTGCAAAATTGTTTTAGAGAGAGAAAAATTTTCAATTTGTATATTTGATCTTATTTTTAGTATTTTGAATGTTTTAGTTATTGTTATTATTATTTGTAATAACAAAATATTAGTTTTGATATATTTATGGAATAAAATAGTTGAAATGAATATATTTGAACTAAAAATAAATAATATAGAAAGAAAAAATTAAGTTGCTGGAGGTTGAAAACGATGAATTTTATAGAAATAATGAATATGCAAGTGATGAATATATAAATTGTAAACGATAAATTTGTAAGTAATAAACATACAAGTTATAAACGATAAATTTATAAGTGATTCACCTGCAAATTTTATATGATGAACCTGCAATTTCTATATGATAAATTTGTAAATTCAAAATGATAAACCTGCAAGTTGTAAACGATGAACCTATAAATGATGAACCTGAAAAATCTAAATGATAAATTTGTAAAATATAAACGATGAACATGTAGTGTCAAAATAATGAATCTGTAAGTTCAAAATGGTGAATCTATAAGTGATGAAGTAACAAGTTGTAAATAATGAACCTGCAAGTTTAAAACGATAAATCTGAAAATTATAAATGATAAACATGTAATTTCTAAATAATGAACTTCTAAGTTCAAAATAATAAACCTATAAATTATAATTAATGAATTTGTAAGTTTAAAATGATGAATCTGTAAATTATAACCGATAAATCTATAAGTTAAAAAACGATGAACCTACAAGTTATAATTGATAAACATATTTTATATTCATTAGTTTACCAAAATTTAATTTCGAAAAATATGAGCTTTATTTTTATTTCATACATGTGAATGAATAAGATCCATAATGCAACATGATCTTGAGTTTATGATATAACAACCAGTGTGTTTGCCCCCATGAGGTCTTGTCATGTACGAATATAATTAGTCTCAATGTGTAGTCTTAGTTAACTGGTTATGAATATTTGTGGTTTGACAAAAAAAAATTTTAAAATTTATCCAATTGCTCTGATCCCTCATATCCTCCTATAATATGAGCACCTAAATCTAGAAAATGACAGATGAACAAAAAAAATCAAGGAATTGCTATGGATCTACCAAAATGAATAAATTAGAATAAATTACAAAAAAATAACATATACCTGTAATTTTCAAATCCAATCCCCATCAAAGAAACATTAACATCTAAAAAATTACTCATGTTGGATTGGCCATAAAATTCAGTCTCCATTTTCTTTGAATTGCAAGAAAAACTCAAATAAGAATGAGATCAAAGATTGAAGGACAAACATTAAAAAAAAAAAAAACATCCACCAACTGCTGAAATAGAGGCAAAGAGAAACCCATTATATATATGTATGGTTTTGAAACTAATTTTTTTAAAGAAATATTAAAGGTTGAATTAATTGCAGATTGGAAACATTTTTCTCCTCAAATCACCTCCTCACCCAAATTCACGATTGATGAATCCTATGAAGTTGCTGACATCATCGTGGAAGCTTTCAAGCGCCAAGAAGTCACTAGGTCTTTGCCTATCCTAGCAGTGCATCTAAAGAGATTCACTAAGCCTTAATGTGCTGTCCAATTATATGTGATGTTCTTCCTCGCCATAATCAAGCTGGAGTTTTGTTGCTAAGGGATATGTGCGCACCATCAGAAAGCCCAACATTGTAGTCATGCTCTTGACGATGATAACAGTTTTTATCACAATCGTAATCACAATTGCAGTCACAAATTGTTTGGGTCAAATGATTAGAGTTGAAAGAGAATATGATAAAGAGATAAATTGGAAGATAAAGACACATGATAATTAAAAAGAAAAATGAACATATTGCTGCTAGAGAAAAAAAAGTGTATTTTTAAAAATAAATTTGCCAAAAAATAAATAAAACATCAAAGACATAGTGAAAAATGATGCATTTTAAACTTTCATTACTTCCTTATGATTATTAAAAAAAATGATAAAATGAACACTCATTCACATAACTAGGAAACCCTCCTAATTATATGGAAGAATGTTATAATGCATGAGATTGAAAAACTGTTAAAATTAAAAAAAAATTTAAGCATCATGGCCATCATGATTTTCAAAACTATAATAAATTAAAAAAATTGCAATATAAAATTTAAAATTTGTATTTATAAGATGAGGGCTAACACTTGCCCAAAATTTTATAAAAGAATATAGAAATGATTAGTTACAAGATTACATGTTCTTACATATTAAATCATGTACTTGAGTAATTAATCTCATCCCCAACAAGGTAAACAAAAAGTATTATGTCACAAACCTTCGATATTTGTTCTTTAACTCTTCCTTTGAGACTTCTTTTCTATCTCCTCTATTTTTGGTCTAAAACTGCATGTGAGAGATAAAACACTAACACACTAAGTTTATCTCGCTCAGTGGTACATAACAAAATATTAAATATAATAACAAGTATATGCATGATCATTTTATTCTGCATGCCAATATATACACATGAACATGTGAGTTTTCTACAACATAAGTATTTATCACTGCACATAAACCATACCACCATTTACTAACACATTTCAACCATTTACCTTTTTCTCTTTCCTTTTTTTTTTTCCATTATTTCATTATTTACTCACTAACTTTAGACATGAATAAAAATAAATACAGACATAAACTAGCTCACTCTGGAGTCACTCAAGTCACATGCCTAAAGAAAAATAATATTATGCTCATATATGTCTCTGAGGAAGCTCCTTTGAACCTTACCCTTAATTTTATAAGTCTTGTTTCTGTATGGCCAATCTTAGTTCTTTCGGTACCATAAAACCCTTAATGATATGTTATATCTCCTAACTCTAGTCCTAATCTGAGTATTAGATAATAAAATTCACATTTTAAATCTCAAATTTTTCAAACTCATATATGAGTTATGCAAGTATATAATTTCAATATGCATTATTTTGCAATAATAGCTCAAATGTACATATTCTCATTGAAACATTTTAACATTTATTTAACAAAATTTAAAATTTTGATATGCCGAGGGTTCATACCCATGAACCTCTCATTTCACAACTCATCTGGTCGTGAACCATATGGTGACTATTTTCATGAACGCTTTTGTCCAAAATCACTGCTTGATTCATAATCATTAACAATGGTTCGCGCCCATGAACTCTGAAAAATTTAAAGAATTAATGTTTTGCCAACTTTCCATTCCAATCACAATGTAAGTTATTCAATATGCTTATAATCAACCAATTGTCATTAAATGACTCTATTCTCATTTATGACATGCATTAATCCTTAAAAATGCATCATAAATACCATAACCTACTCATTTTTCAACAATGCAATCCTCAATTTAAATTAATCATCATGCAATTTGACAATTTAACATACAATATCAGTCATTATATTTAATTTAAAGGTATGTATAAACCTCACACCAAAATAGAGTTTCAATGACCCTTAGCTCCTTTCAAGCCATTTCCCTCTTTGGGAGCTATCTTTTCAACAAGGGTCCCTAACAAAAGATAAAAACCAAACATTAACAAAAATTGATGTTTCTTAAGAATTACATCCTTACCTTAACCCATAAAAAATAAAAGAAGGGTTTTCTAACCTTAACCCTAGATTACTCTTACCCACCCTTAAAATCCATGAATCAAACACTGCCAAATAAAGAATGAGATAAAGAAAAGAGTAACTTACTTAAATCTAATAGTTGTTATAGTCAGGTCTTGAAATTTCCACACCAAGTCTCAAACTTCTTCCTTTCCTAGCTATAAACTTTGTTAATTCTCTTTTCAACTTGTTCTTCTCACAAAATCTTGGGATTTTTCACTTTGTTTTTGGTGAGTTTTAACAAGATTTAGATTAAAGGGTCTTATATTCCTTATAAGATGATTGAGGGTAGAGTTAATTTATATCACCAATAGAGAAAATGAAGAGTTTCTGATTTTTATAACTCTCGATTCACGGCCGTGATTGACTCTTCATGGGCATGAATCATACTTTATGGAATAGAGTAAACCGTAATCCAAAACTTGCCAACCATGAAACTCATGATTCACGGAGGTGACCTTTTTGTTCACGAGCGTGAATCACTAGCAAACACACTTTCTCTTATTCAATATCATCGTCTCCAAAACTTTAACCTTTTTACCCCAAGATTTGTCAAAATATAACATGCCATATATAAAAATGTCTAGATCCTATCTTACGGACATGACATAAAATACCTTAAGATTATAAAGTATAACTCCTAACACCTTATACTTCTATATACCACATATGATGTTTTTATATTAAGTTATCACGTATGGAACAAAAATAAAATAAAATTCAAGTTTATAGTAAGAGTAAATTTTTTTCTAACTCATCTCATATTATCAACAATAATTTCACATTCAATACAGATGCTCTAATCATAGCCTATACATCACATATATTAATAACTTAAACATTACGTTTAAAAGTTAATAAATTTACAAGTTGAATCCATATATATATATCCTACTACATATTCATTGTAATTATACATATACAAGTATTCAACTCCCAAATATAAATGATATGCTCTTATGCTTATGTGGAATGCAAGGAGAGAAAATGAGGAAGCTCGGTCAATGACCTTTGATCTATGACTTTTATATGTCACTCAATATGAATTACTACTTTTCTCTACCTGAAAATGACACAATTTGGTAAGTTACGACTCGGTGAGAATAACCATCAAATGAACTCTAAAGTACCAAACATTTCATAATAGCAAATAACAAGTATACTTAATACAGGCTTTATATTCCATTTCATCAGTCAATAACATATAAATGTAGATAAAATCAAGTATTCAATAATTGCTATTTACTTATGCTTATGCTTATTCATTTTATTTTGTTGTGACCAGGTTAAACAGACATTGCCCTGGGTTTCCATGTGAACATTTGTCATGTGAACATTTGCATTTACTAGCTAGCTTAATCATTTGTTTCATTTGCAAATTTGTTGGGCTATAGACCTCTTCTTTTGCTTTATAATGTCGATTAACTAGTCACAGCGTCTTTTAAGTCACTATGTATATGCATTTGTACTTAAACATTCATCAACCATTGTATTTTATCACATATACCATACATATACCGCATATATATCTCATATGTCATGTATATACCTTGCATATACTATACATATACCATGAATATATATCACATATGTCAAACATATACTTCAAATATACCACAAGTATACCACTTATACGTACCAAAAATGTCACAAATTATTCATCATCATATTATCAAGGACAAATCATGATAATCATATGAATCACATAGCAAACAATATTCATATGCACTAAAGAATTTAACTGATAATTAGACTCACATTTTTCCTTTGATTCCGACTCTTAACTTATTGTCTACCCATTTTTGTGTATTTTCAACTTGTCTTGAGCCTAATATTGAAATATAATTCATTAATTTATGATAAGAGAAACTTAATATGACTTAAACAAATTAATATGCATTTTTCATATTAATAATTAAGATTTTTCTTATGAGACAGTGTGACCTTATAGAACTATTTAACCTATAAATTTTTATATATTTGACCAATTAATCTAATTCTTATTCCTAATTAAAATTAACATATAATTATGTAACATATTAAAATTTTAGAACAATTTGAGCATTATACAATTTTTGGTGGAATTTTCAATTGTGTTATATTTTTTGTCCTGTTTTTTGTCTTTAGGTAGTTTCAATATACCAACTTAGTTTCATCATAACTTACGATATATAATTCATATTGCAATAACAATTTACAGACACTTATATGACTTCAAATGGAGCACTTTTCATGTTTTACAACTTTTATTAGTTATGTCTCTAAGACCCTCAAATTATAACCAATATTTTACTGGTCCAGAACAGAGTTGGTTTCCAGGTCAATATGAATTGTAAAGACCATAACTTACTCTATACATAACATATTAAACTGAACTTAGTACCTATATTTATATGAGATATATACCTATAAATTTCATGTTTTGATAGTTTATAGAATTTATTTTTAAGGAGCTCAAAATAATTAAACAAATTTCTAGGCCTATACAGGGCACTAAGCAATTATAGAAAAGTCATGGTTCTCTTTATCATAACTCAAAATCCATATGATATATGAAGCTAAAATTTGATATACAAATAGATAACACATGTATCTAAAAATTTCATGTTTTATGTTTCATCAAATTATATCTCTAAGATAGTCAAAATAGATAAAAATGTTGAGGTAGTTTCTAAAAATCGAAGCACAATCAGTTTTACTCAAAGAATTATTTCTCTTAAAATACATCAAATCTTATAAAAACCATTTTAGAAACATGTATATGAGATATAGATCTATAAATTTTGTGTTTTAAACTTTTCCAAATTCAATCTCTAAGATCATCGAAATTGAGGTACAAACACTGCCTATTTATAAACCCTAAACATTATAATGAATATTAACACAAAATAAATGTTTACTCACCTATAATCACTCTTGACTAACCTTATTGCTGTAAATTTTGGAGTGAAAGAGAGAAGAAAAGGCGGTTTAAACTTCAAAAAAATGGACTGAAGGAATGAAGCAAATAAGAAAAAGAAGAAGATGACTTAGCCTAATAAGTTAAAAGGCCACCACAATTTTCTTCTTCTTTTTTTTCATCTGTTTCTTTTTCATTTTTTTATGAATTTTTTCTAATTTTCTTTTTATTTTTTATTTATTTATATTATAATTATTCTTATTAGTATTACACAAATCAACACAATATGCAATTTAATCTTTTAATTCAATTTAATTAAATTAACAATGTAAAATATTTACTAATCTTAATATAGTCATTTTACTTACCTTAATTTAGTCACTTTATTCATTTATTCTTAATATCTTGTTACTCTCATTTATGTTATAAGAACACATGTGCAACTCGATACAATTGCAATATACTAGGACACATAGTTAGTGAGTGTCATGAACTTATTCCTATAAAAAATATACATGGAATGCACGTGTTCAGGTGAAATACATGTAAAATGCATATGTTCGAATGAAATGCATGTAGATATGCATGTGGAGAAGGTCAATGATGTTACAGTTCTCCCCTTTTTTAAAAATTTCCTCCTCGAAATTTAATATCTGGAAACATGTGTGGATATTGTTTTTTCATATTTTCTTCTATTTCCCATGTTACCTCTTCTTGTGAATGGTTTCTCCATAATACCTTAACTAAAGATGTTTCTTAGTTTCTCGATTGTTTAGTCTTGTATCCGGTGATTTTCACTAGTTTTTCAACATAACTCATGTCATCTGCAATCTCAATGGCTTGATCTTTAAGTACATGTGTAGAATCTAACTTGTATCTTTTAAGCATGCAAGGCCCTGTGTATTTTGGGCTCAATTTAACTTTCTTGCCAAATCGGATTACCCCCTTTCCATGAAGATACTCGTAGAAATGCCTTCTCACCCAACTCGTATTCCATCTCCCATTTATGTTGAACAACATAACTTTTCTGTCTGTCTTATGTTGTCTTTAGCTTGTTCATGACAATTTTGATTTTATCCACTGTATCATGTACTATCTCTAACCCTTCTAATGCACATGCACCTTCTTCATCCCAAATGATAGGGCTTCTGCACTTTCTTCCATACAATGCCTCATATGGAGCCATCTAAATACTGTTATGATATAGGTTATTGTATGCAAACTCCACCAATGCTATATACTCATCCCAAGCTCTTTTGAATTCCATAGCATAAGCTCTAAGCATTTCTTCTAATATTTGTATAGTTCTCTCTGATTGTTCATCAATTTGTGGGTGGAATGTAGTACTGAAGTTCAATTTTGTTTCCAATGCATTCTGTAAACTTACCTAAAAATGTAAAGTAAACCATGGATCTCTATCAGACACAATGGACGCTAGAATGTCATGCAATATAACTATCTCATTCACATATAATTCAAACTATCAAGTGTACACCCCCATCTGATAGGTAGAAAATGTGTTGACTTGGTTAACCTATCAATAATTACCCATATGACATCATTTTTCCATGGAGTTCTGCGCAATCCATAAACAAAATTCATCGTTATCTTTTCCCATTTCCATTTTGGCATTAGTGCTTGGTGTTCTATGTTAATCTTCTGACATGTCAAGCATTTAGAAATATATTCAACTATGTCTTTCTTCATTATTGACCATTAGTAACGAGGTCTTAAATTGTGATACATCTTAGTCATCCCCGGATGCATTGCATAAGGTGTATTGTGTACTTCTTCCATTATTTTCTAGCGCAAGTTGTCAATGTTTGGAACACATATGTTTGACCTTAACATCAGTACATCGTTTTGCAATTGAAAATCTTTACTGTTTTCCTGCCTTACTGATTCAGTTTTCTCATACAATTTAGGATCTTTTACTCTATGCTGCTTTGATCTTATCATTTAGTATAGGTCTGACTTGAAATGTAGCAATCAATGATTCTCTATCATGCATATTTAATTCAACATTCATAGATCATAATTGAATCAAATATGAAAAAGATGATGCTTGTAAGTGAGCTATACTGCTACTAGCCTTCATACTCAATGCATCTGCTATCACATTGGCTTTCCCTGGATGGTATTCAATTGTACAGTCATAATCTTTTAATAGTTCTAACCATCGTCTCTGTCTCATGTTTAATTATTTCTGTGTCAACAAATAACCCAACCTTTTATGTTCTATGAAGATCTGAAATGTCTCGCCATAATGCCTCCAAATCTTTAATGCAAATACAACTGCAGCCAATTCTAAATTATGCAATGGATATGAGATCTCATGTGGTTTCAGTTGCCTGGATGCATAAGTTGTCACTTTACCATGTTGCATTAATACACATTCTAAACCTTGGTGAGAAACATCACTATATACTATATACCCACCAATACCTGTTGGGATAGTTAACACTAGTACTAAGGTTAGCCTGTGTTTTAGTTCATTGAAACTCCTTTGACACTCTGGAGTCCATTTTAAATGCACATTCTTTCCTAATAATTTAGTCAAAGGGTTGCAATCAATGAGAACCCATAAACAAATCTACGGTAGTATCCGGCTAAACCTAAAAAACTATGTAATTCTGACATATTCTTGGGTGTTTCCCAACTCACTATGGCCTTAACTTTCTTTGGGTTGACCTTTACAATACTATATGCCTAAGAAACACAATATGATCAAGCTAGAATTCACACTTACGAAACTTTTCATACAATTGTTTCTCCTGCAAAGTGTGAAATATTGTTCTTAAATGCATCTCATGTTTCTCTTTACTTTTAGAGTACACCAAAATGTCATTTATGAATACAATAACAAAATTATCAAAGTAAGGCTGAAATACCTTATTCATCAAAGCCATGAAAGCAGTCAGTGCATTGGTTAATCCAAATGGCATGACTAAAAATTCATAATGGTCATATCTAGTACGAAATGCAGTTTTAAGAATATCTACCTCAGCTATCTTAAACTGATAATAGCCCGATTTTAGATCAATCTTAGAATAGACTTGAGCTTCATGTAACTGATTAAACAAGTCATCAATTATAGGTAAATGATATTTATTCTTCAATGTCACTCTATTAAGTTGTCTATAGTCTATACACAATCTCATCGTTCCATCTTTCTTTTTTACAAACAACATTGGAGCTCCCTAAGGTGATACGCTAGGTCGAATATATCCCTTATCAAGCAACTCTTGCAATTGAGTTTTAAGTTCCTTTAACTCAATCAGAGTCATTCTGTAAGGAGATATAGAAATAGGTGCAGCTCCAGGCACCAAATCTATACTAAATTCTATCTCTCTATCTTATGGAAACCCAGGAAAATCCTCTGAAAATACATCTGGAAACTCACAGACTACTGGAATATTCTCTAACATAATATCTTGAGTTCTTGTATCTGTCACATAGGCTAAGAAAAGCCTCACACCCTCCTTTCACCATCTTAAAAGTTTTAACTGTTGAAATCAAACATGCAGGTACCAACTTCATTTCTCCTTTAAACACAATCATTTGTTTATCAGAGGACTTTAAAATTACCTCCTTAGAAAAACAATTCACTATGACATGATGTTTAGTTAACCAGTCCATTCCCAATCTTACATCAAATTCATGCAACGATAATAATATCAAATCAGCTTTCAATTCAACTTTATCAATGAATATCGAACAATCATGATATATCTCATTCACAACTACTACTGCTCCTAATGGAGTACTCACATTTATATTAAATCCCAATAACTTATGCTTTTGATGCAGTTGGATGTCATATGCAATGATATAAATGAATGTGTGGATCCTGGGTCAATCAATGCAAATGTCAGTATATCATAAATATAAATATTACTAGTAATCACTTCAGGAGCATCAACTGCCCTGTGCCTAGTCATAGCAAATACCCTAGCCTGTGGAAAGGGTCTAGAACTCTGACCCTCAGATCTGGTCACTTATCTGCTTACTGCACCAATTCTGCCCCTGCCTCTGCCTCTACATGTGTCCACTGGTAGTGTTAACTCTTAGTATTTCAATTGTAGTCTTAGATAATTTTTTGCCTCTGCCAGTCTATGTTAATTTAGCTCTTTCTATGCAATCTCTACATATATGATCTAAGAACCCACAGAAATAATAAGCTCTTGTGAGCCTTTCTGCATTCACCTATGTGTTGTCTGCCACAATAAATACAGGTAGGCATTTGTTCTGTATATTAGCTTTATCCTCTACCTAGATAAGAAAAAGTCATGCCTCGACTTCTAGAACTGGAGTACCCACTTCTGTTGGCAGACTGGCTCGACATATATCTAGCTTTCTTTCCATATCCTCTACTAGAATCTCTAGTATACTCTCGTGTTGCCTTTTTTACTTATTGTTCTCCAACTTCTTTCATTAACTTTTCAGCTCTAATTACATCAGCTCTGAGTCTAGTATAACTATCAAAATCATTAATTGTGATTTTATTTCTGATCTCATACTTGAGGCCCTCCTTAAATTTTATGCATTTGTCTCTTTCAGTAGAGACTATAAAGATGGTATAATGGAAAAATTTGTTGAATTGCACCTCATACTCAGCAACTGACATGTTCCCCTGTTTTAGATTTAGGAATTCCTTTCTCTTCTCATCTTTATATGCCTCAGGCATATATTTATTTTGAAATTCTTGGAGAAAATCATTCCATGTCAAAACTGGAGGTTGTGCATCACTATCTGGGACTGTCTCCCATCAATTATAGGCATTACCTTGAAGCAAAGATACGACATAATCAAATTTCTCATTTGGAGTGCATCTCATCATATTCAATACCCTCTGTGTCCTTTTAAGCCATGTTTCTACTTCAATTGGATTAGTCGAGCCATATAAATCAATTGCAC
Source organism: Triadica sebifera (assembly GCA_023653625.1). Classification (NCBI taxonomy): domain Eukaryota; kingdom Viridiplantae; phylum Streptophyta; class Magnoliopsida; order Malpighiales; family Euphorbiaceae; genus Triadica; species Triadica sebifera. The sequence goes on along the minus strand of CM042896.1, from coordinate 17,018,832 downwards.
CCTATTTTTTTAGCTTATCGTAATGTCATTCTCTATGCATTTCAGGCCATTGTACTTCATGTTAAGGGTTTTCATATGGCATCTCTGCATGTGATGATTGTGATGCATGCACGGGAGCTCTAGCTCTTGGTGCTGGCTAATCTTTATGTAAATGAGGTGATGCCTCATGAGAATGCATTTCGGTCGGTCCCTCTCTCATTGGTGAATCATGTCTTATGATGACCCTAAAATAAATGAAATTATGTCACTACATAATGTTCAACACATATTATGCACATGTTATTATACTTATATGCATATGCATGTTCCTATAGTATTTATCCCTACTCTGATACCAAAAATGTAACATATAACACCTTATACTTCTATATACCACATATGTTGTTTTTATATTAAGTTATCACGTATGAAATAAGAATAAAATAAAATTCATGTTTACTGCGAGAGTAAATTTTTTTAACTTATCTCATATTATCAACAATAATTTCACAGTCAATATGGATGTTTAATTATAGCTTATAACATCACATATATTAATAACTTAAACATTACGTTTAAAAGTTAGTAAATTTACAAGTTGAATCCATTTATACATATATATATATATATATATCCTAATATATATTCATTGTAATTATACATATGCAAATATTCAACCCCCAAATATAAATGATATGCTCTTATGCTTATGTGGAATGCAATGAGAGAAGGTGAGGAGGCTCGGTTGATAACCTTTGATCCATGACTTTTATATATTACTCAATATGAATTACTACTCTTCTCTACCTGAAAAATGATGCAATTTGGTGAGTTGTGACTCAGTGAGAATAACCATCAAATGAGCTCTAAAATACCAAATATTTCATAATAGCAAATAACAAGTATACTTAATACACACTTTATATTCCATTTCCTCAGTCAATAACATATAAATGTAGATAAAATCAAGTATTCAATAATTATTCTTTGCTTATGCTTATACTTATTCATTTTATTTTGTTGTGACCAGGATAAATAGACATTGCCCCGAGTTTTTGTCACATCCGTGAGTTAGACCCTGACCGTATATATGTACTGCGGTCGTTTATACTGCAGTATAAAAGCGTACGATCGGAGTCTAAATACGGATAAATATATAAAAATTCAATTATATTAATATGATAAAATGAATAGGAATTTTATCAAATGAAATAATGCAATTTCGTGTTATGCATGCAAATCGAGACGATAGCCCGGACTGAAATTTAAATTTTTGCTCAGTAGTGAAATTATAATTTAAGCATACCAAAACATGAAAAATATTATTATAAGATCATAGGTGGAGTTATAAGATGAAATTTTAAGGCTAAGGGTTTGAATTGTGGAAATAGGATCCTTAGTACAAGTTTACAGTCTGATATTTCAGATCAGGAGTTAGAGAAATGCGATCATGATCACAATGGAGTCGATGTGATCGAAATTTAATTTTAAGATTTTTAAAACTGATAAATTAGAAATCGGACGACAGAAGAATTTTTATGGGTGAAATTAAGAAAAATAATTCACCCGTAAAAACTCGATTTTTGCACTGGTGATCAGATTAGGAATATTTAATTTGATGAAATTGAGTTGTTTAGAGGTGGAATTTTGGAGAATTAAAATTAATTATAAAGAAAAATGAAGAAAATTTTTGATTGGTTGGAAAATTTTTAAGTCAAAATTAATGGAAATGTGATTGGGCCATGTGTCAATATTATGGGAAAATTAATTATGTTATTGGCTAATGAGGATATGGATTAAGGAATTAATTGTGATTAATTAAGTTAATTGGGGTATATATATAAGAATAATTAGAAATTCAATAAAAAATCACAAAACCCATCTTCTTCCTTCTCTCCTCCATGGCCGAGAATCTCCAAGCCCCAAATTCCTTAAGTTCTTCAATTTTTCTTCTTCCAATTATATTAATCACCAATTAAAAGGATTAAAGTTAGATTAGTGTGGGGAAAAAGAGATAAAAGGGAAAATTTTAGCAAAAAGAGAAATCAAAAAATTCTTGATACCCATTTGAAGAAGGTGAGATCTTGTTCCTTTCTCCATGTGATTTGTTGGTTTAATTATTGTCATAATTATTTGTTGAATTGTGGTGTGATTTTGTTGATATTTGGTTGATGGAAAAATTAGGGTTTACGGCAAAAATCTTGAAAAATTAGAGAAAAATAGGAAATGAAGAGAATAAGGCTTGAGGATGATGGATTGGGTGAATATTTGATGAAAATAAATTTTAGGAATTTTTGTAGAATTTTTAGAGAATTTCCATAATTATGGTTAAATTTTGGGAAAATTATTTTGGAGGAATTTTGGCTTAAATTGAAGATAATGGAGTTAATTGGAGTGTATGGAAGTGGAAAATAAATTTTGGGATGGAAGAAAAATTTAATAGGATGTTTGGGGAATTTTTAGATTTTTAGCCAAATTATGAAAAAATTTATTGGAAGTGGTGGAATATTATTTTGGTGAAATTGATGATGGAAAATGAAAGAAAATGAGTTATAGTGATAATAGGATTTTATTTGGAATTTTTAGAGTATTTATTGAATAAATGAAAATTCTTGAATTGGAAATGGACACTAGAAGAATAAAAGAAATAAATGGAGAAAAATAGTTTTGGAGGCAGAAAAATAAAAAAATAAATTATTATAAAATAAAATTAATATTTGAATTTTTAGTCACATCGGGAAACGTGATAACAACCAAAACCGGAATTTATGCATTAAACATGCATAATAAGAAAATTTTAAATTATAAGATTTTGATATTCGTGAGAGCGGAAAAAATTAAATTTTGCTAGATTTTATGTCGTAAAGGATTCAATAGCTAATCGAAAATTTGTATCTCTAGGCGCGACATTGGACGAGGCGCCAACCCGAGATTAAGGGAAAGAGCCGGCGGATACCGACAAAACGTAAAAAGGTTAGTACGACTACTTTTATAATAATAGTCATGTAAATATGTTTTATGTGAAAATTGGAATTTTTGCAATTATTGTATTGGAAATATATTTTTGTATTCCAGAAAATTTAAATGTTAAAAATTCTCTATGATGATAATTATTTTAGTATTGAAAGAATATTTATTAATTTTATGAAAAATGAAGTGAACTATGAATATGAGAATTTTTTCCACATGTTAGCCTAGACGTGAACTAGGGTATTGTTGGCATGCCAATAGGGTAGAAATTATGGTCCTGTGCAGTTTTGTGGACCAATGAAATATTGTGATCCTGTGCATTTCTGTGGATCACCTGATATAATTGTCAGTCCTGTGCATTTCTGTGGGCTGAGTCATATTACATTTGGATCCTGTGCATTTCTGTGGATCCTAAGTTGGGATGTAATATGATACCCCTTTGATTCTCTAGGAGCAAGTCTAGGACGTTATAATATGTGGGTATATGAAAAATATATTATTAAGAATTCAGCGATATTTGAATTATAAAAATATTGTATTATGATATTTACAGAAAAAGATGAAAATTTTGAATTGATTTTATTCTAAATACATGTTTTTATTTTAATGATTATTATTATAAGAGTTTTTGCACCACTGAGTTATATACTCAGCGCGGGAGTTTGTTTTCTCTCGCGTAGGTTAACAAGGTAGCGGAGATTGTCCTGATTTGTAGATAGAGACGCTGATTAGGGATCGCATTATGGAGCACATCAGTAGCAGTGGTAGCCACCCAGAACAGGTTGGTCCCTTTATTCTATTTTGATATGTATTTATATAAGTTTTTAAATTTCATTACAACATGTATATAAATAAAATAAAAAGGTGTGTATGTATAATATTTTAATATATATTTTAAAATTTCTTATATTAAATATGTTTAAAATTAAAGAAGTATTTTTTTTGAGAGTTTTATTTTCTGTAGCACATTTTATCCGTTTGGTATACGGATGAGTGTACGGAAGGGTAAGGGGTGTTACAGTTTTCATGTGAACATTTGCATTTACTAGCTAGCTTGATCATTTGTTTCATTTGCACATTTGTTAGGCCATAAACCTCTTCTTTTGCTTTACAATGTCTATTAACTAGTCACAACGTCTTTTAAGTCATTATGTATATGCACTTATACTTAAGCATTCATCAACCATTGTATCTTATCACATATATCATACATATGTCGCATATATACCTCATATGTCACGCATATACCTTGCATATACTATACATATACTATGAATATATATCACATATGTCAAACATATACCTCAAATATACCACAAGTGTACCATGTATATGTACCACAAATGTCACAAATTATCTATCATCATATTATCAAGGAAAAATCATGACAATCATATGAATCATATAGCAAGCAACATTCATATGCATTAAAAAATTCAATTGATAATTAGACTCATATTTTTCCTTTGATTCTGACCATTAACTTATTGTTTACCCCCTTCTTGTGTATCTCTAATTTTGTCTTGAGTATAATATTGAAATATAATTAGTTAATTTATGATTAGAGAAACTTAATGTGACTTAAACAAATTAATATGCATTGTTCATATCAATAATTAATATTTTTTCTTATGAGACAGTGTGATCTTATGAAACTCTTTAGCCTATAAATTTTTACATACTTGACCAATTAATCTGATTCTTATTCCTAATTAAAATTAACATATAATTATGTAACATATTAAAATTTCATAGCAATTAGAGCATTGCACAATTTTTGGTGGAATTTTCAATTGTGTTATATTTTTTGCCATATTTTCTGCCTTTAGGTAATTTCAGGGTACCAATTTAGTTTCATCATAACTTACTATTATATGATTTCAAATGGAACATTTTTCATATTTACAACTTTTATCAATTATGTCTTTAAGACTCTTAAATTATAAGCAATATTTTAGTGGTCTAGAACAAAGTTTAGTTTCGAGGCCAATATGAATTGTAAAGGCATTAATTTACTCTATACATAACATATTAAGCTGAAATTAGTACCAAAATTTAGATAAGATATATACCTATAACTATCATGTTTTGATAATTTGCAGAATCTATTTATAAAAAGCTCAAAATAATTAAATAAATTTTTGAACCTATACAGGGCACTAAGCAGCTATGGAACAATTATGGTTCTCTTCATCATAACTCAAAATCCACATGATATATGAAGCTGAAATTTGGTATACAGATAGATAACACACGTATATATAAATTTCATATTTTATGTTTCCTAAAATTATATCTCTAAGATAATCAAAATAGATAAAAACAGTAAGGTAGTCTTCTAAAAATTGAAGTAGAACCAGTTTTACTCAAAGAACAATTTATCTTAAAATACATCAAATCTTATAAAACTGTTTTAGATACATATATATGAGATATAGATCTATAAATTTTGTGTTTTAAACTTTTCCAAATTAGATATCTAAGATCATCAAAATCGAGGTACAAAATACTACCTATTTATAAACCTCAAACACTATAATCAAGATTAGCACAAAAATAAATGTTTACTCATCTATAATCACTATTGACTAATCTTGTTGCTGTAAATTTTGGAGTGAAAGAGAGAAGAAAAGATGAATGGAATTTCAAAAAAATGGAATGAAATAATGAAGTAAAGAAAAAAAAAAAAGAAGAGAAGAAAGAGGAAGACTTAGCCTAATAAGTTAAAAAGCCACCACAATTTTCTTCTTTTTTTTTCATCTGTTTCTTTTTTCTTTTTTACTTTTTATTTGACTTTTTTTTCTTTTGATTTATTTTTATTATAATAATTATTATTATTATTACACAAATCAAAAAAATATACAATTTAATCTTTTGATTCAATTTAATTAAATTAACAATCTAAAATATTTACTGATATTAATTTAGTCATTTTACTTATCTTAATTTAGTTACTTTATTCCATTTATTCTTAATATCTTGTTGCTCTTATTTATGTTATAAGATCATACGTGCAACTCGATACAATTACAATATACTAGAACACGTAGTTAGTGAGTGTTATAGACTTGTTCCTATAATAATATAAAAATTTTAATAAATTTTTGAACATAAGAGTTATATTAAAAGGTTTTATAACTTGGAGTGTAAAATTATTATGAAAAATAGATTGGAGGCTAATTTGAAATTTAAAATAAGGTACTAGTGAAATTTGATCTCTTCAGTAGTCACATATAAAAGCATTACTGAATTTCTAAATTATTTTTTAATAAATACTTAAATTTACATAGCTTTTAATTGATTATTTTTATGTTAATATAATTAATAGTCTTAAATTAATTCTAATTAATATTCTGAGTAATACTGAAATATATATATATATATATATATATATATATATAATAAATTTATTATTTTCTTTTAATAAATAAAAAAATTTGATAGAATTGTCAAAAAATGAAAAAAAAAAAATTATGATAGATCCTCAAATTCCAAATCAATTTTCCCCTTTGACATTCTTCTGCCATCTGCAGTTGCATTCTTAAAAAAGTGAAAAACACGAATTAGCGGTTGCCAGCTAATACAAACCCCATAAATCTACGCTTATACTTACAGCTAATAATACTTATTAAGTAATAACTAATCTATTCTCTCTCCTTCTCTCTCCATCTCTCTCTCTCTCGCTTTTTCACTGCCTGTTTCACACAGCACAGAATCTCACTACCCAATTTCGATTTCCTTCAAAATGTGGAATCTTTGTCTTTCGCAGTTCCTTTTTATGCCCTAAAAACTGATTTCTTTAGTTGCACTGAGATTTTGTGCACCAATTTTCGTCAGTTTCCATGTCTTCCACCTTCAGTCCTCGAAATAGTCCCGGGAGTTCCAGGTTACAGCTACACCAGCTTGGCCCTATTGGTAGCGTTTCTAGGTTGAGATCTTCTTCTCTTAAGAAACCGCCGGAGCCCCTTCGTCGTGCTATCGCCGATTGTCTCTCCTCCTCCGCCGCTGCCGCGAGCTTCCATCATGGCATTCCTTCTGCTGCTGTTACTGAAGCTTCTAGAACTCTCCGTGTGAGTAATTCGGTTGCCCTGGCATTGTTTATTCCAGATGCTGATTGGATCTTGGAGTGAATTTAAATTTTTGAGTTTTTGTCTGTGGTTGGTTATCAATTGACGATTTTATTGGGTATTAAGTTCTAAATTTGAGATGTATAATATTTAAATGTTGATAAACTCGGGCAATTGGGGAAATTGTGAGTACCAGGCCTACTAAGCAGCGCTTTCTCGGTTTCTTAGGTTTGAAGAATTTGGTTCAATTTAACTTATTTCTACATTTTCCCAGCATCCAAACCAGCTATTAATGCTTTACTTGTATTTATTTAGTGGAAATTGTGTTGTCTTTTAAGTCAAATTGTTTATTATTTGTAAAAAATAATAGAAGTGTTCTGAAAAACAATTATTATGTATTTTCGTCTTAGATTGCTTATTTCTACTTTTAGTATTTTTCCGTGATCAGCTCTGCATTGTTCATGAATAAAGTGGTTCTTTTTTTCCCCCTTATTTTATAGTTGTTATACTTATTTTAATCCTTTTTTTTTTTCCGACTGAATACTTATTTTAATCCTGAAATTGCCTATACTGCTCCTTGAGAAAGTTAAGATAAGATAAAATTTTGCCTCTTGTTGCCTTTGTCATCTGCTGGCATCTTAATTAGTTGGTTCAGTGTTTCTGACGGACAGGCCAGAACAGGGGGCTAGTTGAATTGTTATTGGTATGTGATAGATGAGAATCTTTGCTAGGCTCTGGATGTTCTTATGCAAGCCATTTATTACTTGTGATTTGTGATTTAGCTAGACAATTATGTTTCATAATGCAGTAACCTTTGCCGAAAGTTAGAAGGAATAAGAAACTGGAAAGGGAATCTTGAACATGCTTAATTGAATCATTTTTTTATGTTTTCCTTTCTTTGTCTGGAATTGGCTTCAAAACATACAGGCTATAGATGCTCTTTCAATTTTATGATCTCATTTAGAGTCTAGAGACCTTCAATTAGCATTGATATCTTGATGGATTGAGAAGGTGAGGTTGTTCGCTAGTAAGGTCTTGTTTGGCATTGCGTTTGGGAAAAGTATTTTTTGGAAAAAAATTATTTTTAATTTGTTGGAGTCTTGAAAACTGATTTTAGAGAGAAATAAGTAAATAAATATTTTTTTTAGAAGTAGATTTGAGAAAAACAGTTTATAAAAAATTAAAAAAATCAGTTAATTAAATAAAAAAAATTCTAAATCTGCTTTTTTGGTATCCAACAATAGTCCGAAACACCCCCTAAAACTCATTCCTCATCCAACAATATTTGGTCCTCTTTGATACTCTTTCTAAGTAATATGCTTCATGCTTGGCCATGGGGCTACATATAATAAGTTAGAAAAGCCTTTGGCTTTGGCATTGATTTTAAATCAGGCTCTGAACAAGTATCAGTGCGACGTTTTAACTTTGAATCTTAAGCATCTTCTGTTTACAAATGGCAGGACTATCTTGCTTCCCCTGCAACAACTGATCTAGCTTATTCTGTAATTTTAGAACATACGATTGCTGAAAGGGAGCGCAGGTAAATGTAATATTCCTTTTTATATTACAGACTCACGGTATCATGTTAAATTACCATCTCTAATTCTCGTTTCTTTCATTTTATATGGTTTTTCTTATATTAGAAGCTATTTCCTTTATTTTTTTTAATCACTATTTTTTGAAATTTCTGATTAGGTGATCCAAGTTATCAGCATGCTTCAGATTAATTAGAGAATTTGAAATTGAAAACATCTAGTAGGAAATAATAGAGTTGCATCCATTTGGAAATTATCAAAATTATATCCACTTTAGCTCATATGCTCATATGAAAATGACCAACATTTTCTTGCATGGCATTTTTCTCTTTATTAGGGGTGGTTGTTGGGAGGAGTCAGTGAACTTTCAGCCTTTGCCTTGCTTGCACCTATTTCTGATTTTATATGGCTCATGTTCTACAATAGGAAAAAGGAAACCTGCTGCAAAAGAGAATGAGAACAACATCCTACTCCAAAAGCGACCTCAAGACAAACAACTCTAACTCTAACTCTTTACATGATTTGTTTGACATACAATACTACAATCCCTTGCTTGGAAGGTCATCCATGTTCTATTAAACATAAATTGGAAAATATGGTTATGGCAAGTTGCACAGACCAGGCTTTTGTGCAGAGGTTCTTGATATTCTTAAGATATATTTACTTGTCTAAAAGTTATAGCTCTGTAAATGAATATTGGAGGTTGGCAATTGTATTAGGAGTGATGTTGACCGTAGCAGTTATATAATTTGGTAAAGCTTCTATATGCAGATTTTACTTGCATGAAGACATTACTGATGCTATTTCACTATGGCATTCTTTTCCAAAGATATGTTTCACAGAGCTCGTAGCATATAAGATAAGGACAATATCTTATGTTACACATGATAAGCGTATATGCTGCCCTCTATGCATTATTAATGAAAGATTTTCTATTAATATGCTATAATATAATTTTTTAGTTGCCTTACTTCTGTTTGTGCTTTAAACATTTATTGTAAACTTTTTGTTATACTATTAATTCTTTTGCTGCTAATATGGCGTTAATCTGCACCAGCCCTGCAGTTGTTGCGAGGTGTTTGGCACTTTTGAAGCGATACCTTCTACGGTATATCTTCTTGCACTAACTTGTTTTATCTGTTTGTTTGTTGAATGTCAAATGGACAATCATCTATTTTACAATTAATATGTGGAAGTTACTCTATGAGTCGTCATTGATCCTTTAGTGGTAGTTATGATAATTAGGGAGTTCTAATCTGTTCCTTCCTTCCTCAGCATATACTTGACTCCTCAATTAGATAGTTAGGGGGTTGACTAATGCCTCAGGGACCAAGTATGGACAATTACGAAGCCAGATGAAGTCCAGTTTTTCTTTAGTCTAGCTCTTGATACTTCTTTTTTTTTTTGGCAGAATTTTCATTGTTGTTTCATTTTTTTTTTAATTGAAGAATTGGATTTACTCTAAATATTCTTTTGCGCAATACCTTGTTATAAATTTTTGTATTCTTTATCTTTTAATTTTATGCATCGTCATATCCTTGAACCCGTATGTACAAGTGTCCTTGTGAATTTGTCCTAGAAAAATGTAGTTGGTAGAGGATTCTCTTTACTTATATGGGTCAACGTTATAAGGAGATAATATTTGCTTTCTGCCATGTGTTGCTTAAGTATATATCTTCTGTGAGCATTAAGAAAACCTGAATGTGTTTAGTTTACTTGTGGATATGTCCTGATAGAATTTAAGCAGTAAAGGATGTACTTGGCAATTTTTATAACTGTAAACAGAAAATGAAAGTTTTGATGGCTTTAATACTTCTTATATTGATCAAAGTTAAAATGAAGAAATTTATCTTGGGCTGCTAGTCAACTTAATGGAAGCTTATTTAACTGACTTTCTATTTTTTTTTCAATTATCTTTGCATAAATCAAAGTTAAAATGAAGAAAATCGGGTGTCTTTCAAAGGCTCCCCTGAACTTTTTAGGTTTCTTATCCTTAATGCACCAAATGCAAGTCCTTATGCACTGAATGGTCAATTCATGTCTTTTCCAGACGTGTGCCTCTTGATAGAAGGCTCTGCTAGAATCTTTCAATTGGTCTTATAAATTTATTTCTTCTGCTGCAGATACAAACCTAGTGAAGAGACATTGCTTCAGATTGATCGGTTTTGTGTGCACACAATTGCTGAGTGCGATACTAGCTCTAATCGACAATTATCACCATGGTCACGGTCTCTGAATCAACAATCTGTTGCATTAACTGCTTCAACAAATTCTTCACCTTCTTTGCCTGTACGTAGTTTTGCTTCCGCATCACTTGTAAAGTCATTAAATTATGTGCGTTCTCTAGTAGGTAAACATGTTCCAAAGCAGTCATTCCAACCAGCAGCTTTTGCTGGAGCACCCTCTACATCAAGACAGTCACTTCCGTCACTGTCTTCCATGTTAAGTAGATCCTTTAATTCTCAATTAAACCCTGCAAATGGTGTAGAGGCTTCAGAGAAGAAAGATGCTACCTTCTTACCTGTTTCAAACTTATCAAATATCGAAAAAGTTGATGCAAGAGAGAACTTGGATTACATTGCAGTCGATGTCCTGAACTGGCGTTGGGTTGGGGAACATCCATTGTCACATCTCTCAACTGAGAAGTAATTGAATTTTGGACATGCCTTTTCTATCCATCATTTGCAGTTCAATTCAGCCATCTATTTTGTTTAAAATATTTTGCTTGAAGAATTAACTTGTAGTTGTGCCATGTCTCGCAATGCAGTTGCCGTGCTATGGACCTCCAAGATGTGAGCACACATAATTTCCTTGAACTAGGTGCTGCAGCTCTCCTTATAGGAGATATGGAAGCCAAAATGAAGGGTCAGCCTTGGAAATATTTTGGAACTACTGACATGCCATTTCTTGATCAACTGTTGCAGCCCTCATTGTTTACAACTATTACCAATTCAGCCTCCACTTGCCCCCATTTGAGAGCAATAACAGCATCTAAACGCAGTAAAGCAGGACCTCGCCAAATTTGGCATGTTTTTCTTACTGGCACATTGTTTTTTTTTTTTATTTTTATGCTTGGAGAATTTTGTTATATTAAGAATTCTTATTGTTGTAAATCTTTGCATAAATCATTTTGTATCTAAACAGAAAACAGTGTCTTGTTTTTGTGCTGAACCAAGTTAAAATTGCCCTTTCATCCAAGGGTGTGTGTTTGAAACAGTTGTGATGAACTGTGTTGTTAGGTCTGAGATTACCTTTTCTACATCTATCCTTGTTTATTCTGTCTTTGAAAAATTTATTTCCAAAATTTCTAGATTTGTTTTGAATCCTCTGTGGTGTAGGTCATCCAAATTTACTGGGGTAGCTAACATATTTCATTACATTAGCTAGTTAGGGGAACTTTATCAAACTTCTATACGAGTAACCAAGTTAATTAATTTCATTTATCTGCATCTACATTGCATTTGTTTCTTTTCTTTAACGTGAATCATGCTTTAGCTTTCGAAGCATAGAAACTAGATGTAGAGAAAATACTACTTGGTCCATTAAGAACTGTAGACAAGATGGAATATTACTGGATGAAGTAAATAAATCATGTAATGTTAAATCAAATTTAATCTTATGATATAGCCATTAATCAGAGGAGAAAGTTAGTGAAAAATTTGAAAACAAAACCACAGGGTTCAAATATGTCTCTTTTACAACCTTATCTTTATCTTTTGCCTTGGAGCATGTTTCAGAGATGTCAAGGAAGTTTTTTTTTTTTTTTTATTTATTTATGATAATTGTGATGTCCTGATCCACACAGCTCATGTCTGACCTGTAATTGAAAACTATGAGTTTCTGACTATCTTTGATTCTCCCATTAATCAGAGGAGAATGTTAGTGAAAAGTTTGAAAACAGAACCACAGGGTTCAAATGTGTTTCATTTACAATCTTTATCTTTTGCCTTGGAGCATGTTCAGAGTTGTCATGGAAGTGATTTTTTTTATTTTTATTTTGTGATAATACTGATGTCCTGATCCCCGCAGGTCATGTCTAACCTGTAATTGAAAACTATGAGTTTCTGACTATCTTTGATTCCCATTTTGCAGGGAGGATTCTCCTGCTAGCACATTCCGCCCACGTGCTCGGCCACTTTTCCAGTATCGTCACTACAGGTATAAAATGGGAGATCCTTTTAAGTGTGGCCGTGGTGTTATCATTTTATCTAGATGGCTACAATTTTATCTTTATCTTTTATGGTCATTTGTAATCCCTAGCACCAGTTTTGCATTTCTTGTTACTGACATGCTTTATATTCATTTCCAATGTTATGTGAAATTGTTTAACATCTGCTGTTGTTTCTAGGAGCTCCATTTCTTTTCTTGCAATTATGTTATTCTTTTTTATGGTTAAAGAAAATTGCACTAATAGAGACATTGAAATAATAAATTCAAGGATTGAAGGAGAGAAACTTCCTCATTAAATAAGCTTTGATAAGCAAGAAAACAAATGCATGTGAAAGAAAAAAAAAGAAAGGGCTTTCCAATCTTGGTCTCTTAAAGAAACCCACTGGTAATATGCTTTTCAGTTATGTAATTTTATTGTCCATAAATGCATGATGATTTGTGAAGCAAATCCAGAATTTCAACTTGTGCCATCTAAATTGACGCTCATATCATTCTCAGATATCTTGGGGTGCATGTGTATGTCAATATAGTTTTTTCTATTGGTGGCTTCATCTTTCTGGTTTGAATAAATGCTTCTATTGAACCTGACCTCTATTTTATTTGCTTATTTAATATAGTGGGTGAGGGAAGTCATCAATATTAATTATTGTCAGCTTTGTTTCTAGTTATGAATAGAAGTTAAAGTCTTTAGTACCATTCCTTAATTCCTCCTCCCTATCTCATACTTTGCCTTTTAAATAAATGTGATCCAGCGAACAGCAACCTTTGCGATTGAATCCTGCTGAAGTATGTGAGGTTATTGCTGCAGTTAGCTCAGAGACATATTCTCCAAGTTCTAATAATTTTACCGTATCATCTAGATTAAGTAACAGCAGTGGAAAGCCATCAATGGATGTTGCTGTAAGCGTCCTTATTAAACTTGTCATTGACATGTAAGTTATGGTGCGGTTCCCTTATGTTATTATTTCAGCTGTTGCATAACTTTTCTTTGCTAGTCCTGGTTATCTTTTTGAATCTATCTGTTTACCCCAATAGATATCCATGCGCAATGGTACAGGGATAGTTGATGTGCCGGTTTCATATGTAGCTTGCTTGTGCTAGTCCTTTGAATATGACCTGCAATGCTGAGTGTTTGATTTTGTAAATGTGTCAGAGATCATCTGTTTGCTGGCTTTTCTTGATCCATTGCTGGGGCCTCAATTATTTGACATGTAAACTGCGATAACGTTGTGTGCAATATGAGATAAGAAAGTTTAATGCAACTATCCAAGGTGTGATTCGAGGGTATAGATAGCTTGTTTAACTAGAAGTGAATGTGATCAAATAGGCATAAGAGCTGGAAATGTTTCGTATCAGCAACTTTATTTCATATGGGCATTCTAATCGTCAATGGCTGCCCAAACGCTTGTTTTCTGGGGGTAACTGGTGATTGTGATTCTTAAAAATTGGTCATAATATTAACTGTCAACATCATGTGCTTGAGTCCATAGATCATAGATGACCCTTTTATGCAACATGTGTCTAGCTTGAGTTTTTTACTTGTCCATTTTCTGTTCAGGGAATAAATATAACTTATAATATTTGTTTTATCATGATCACTTCTGACGTTATGATGAGTAGGACTTGTTATAAATTGTGTGAAATATCTTCTAAGCTTTATTATCATAATTTAATTTAGGCTTGTGCTATTTGTATCCCATAACTCGTTATTTGCACTCCACATTTAATGTAATTTTTAGTAAAAACTGACTAAAATGTCCCAATATTATATTATTGTGTTTTCTTTTATTTGAAAAATTCTTACCTTTTACAGACTATGAATCATCTTCTTACCTTGTTCTACTAAAGAAATAATATATGGATTGTGAATACCATGAGATGGTGTGCAAAAGGTGACACCCTTTAATTATTCATGGCCTTTAAATGATGACATTAGATTTTGATCGAGCAAGAAGCATTGTAAATGGAAACAACTGATCATAAGCATGTAACCAAGAGTTACTTCTGGGACAAAAATGAAAAAATAAAAATAAAAATAAAAAAATTAGAGAGAGAGAGAGAGAGTCTCATATTCTTAAGCCTTAATGCATATGGACTTAACTGATCAGTTGGTTCCTTTTATTCTCTCTCTCTCCCTTTCTTCGTTCTTTCCTTCTTATTATGGTTAAATGACACTCATGGAAGGCCATTGAAAAATTTTGTAGGTATGTGTTGGACTCTGGGACAGCGGCTCCTCTCACACTTTCTATGCTTCAGGTGCTGCACCCATAAAATTTGATGGTTTTTCTTTTTGTGATTGCTTATGGTGAATGCTTCTAATTTTTATTTTAAAAATTATACATCAGGAAATGCTTAGCTCTCCAAAAGCGGCCTGTAGGGTTTGTGCTTTTGATTTGATTCTGAATCTTGGAGTCCATGGTCATTTATTGGAACCGATGATGGTGGATAATACTTCCACAATTGAGGAAGAGTATTCACAAGAACAATTTGCTGATACTGATGGGCAATTCACAGCACAGGGGAACAGGAAAGCTGATTCTGTTAATAAGTTTGGCACTTCAGCCATTGATCTCTTTGAATCTTGGATTTTAAACATTTTATATGAAATACTTCTACTTCTTGTCCAGGTATTGTTCTCTGTATTAGCATTTGAGCCACATTTACCTTGATTTTTCTATGCCTTTAAACTGATATATGATGTCTTGGGTCTTCTTATTGCTAGTCTTCTACTTTTTTGAGAATTGTACTTTTGAACTATTATAGCTAATAATTTTACCGTTCAAAGTGATAGTATCATGACTAATGATAGGACTTAAAACATGCTTGACAATGGAAAATTGGAATTGGGGAAGTAGCTTAAGTGATTTTGCTTGAAAATCCATAAGCAATGATATTTTGCCTTCACGCTTTGTTTTTATTGTTGCTGTAGATGTGATATATTGATTGTTCTCATAATTCATTCTTATCTGATCTCCTAAATATTTTTGCAGATAGAGGAGAAGGAAGAATCCATTTGGGCATCTGCTTTGAGTTGTTTACTTTACTTTGTTTGCGATAGAGGCAAAATCTTGAGAAAGCGATTAGAAGGCCTTGACATGAGGGTGAGCTAGTATTTCCATCCTATTTTTAATTCTTCACAGTTCTATCATAGAATGCAATTTCTTCTCTTTCCCTATTATTTATGCTGCTCTGTTTAGCAAAAACTATTTAATACTGCTTTCATATTGCCTTGACATGCGGGTGAGCTGCCATGTCCTTCTGGCATTTGAATTGAGCAGTGTGATTGTGGAATCACAATTTTTTACCCATTTATTTATGCTGCTGTGAGAACTTCCTTTTTTTCTTTATGTTTATTGCTGATATATATCAAGTGGGAAATAAATTTTTAAATAGACATCTTGTCTCCTTAAGGATGTTTCCCATGCCTAAACAATGTCATTTAGGTGCTGAACTATTCAAAGGCCTTTCCTCAAGCAGGGAATTCATCTGATAGTTCTCAAACATTGTTGCCCCCTTTTTTGTATCTTTGCTGGGTGGGCATGCTGAAAGAAACAGCGTTCTGGCTTCTTCAAAAGAATGTTTAACATGGACCAGAAAGTCTACATGGAATGTTGGCTGCATGCTGAATTGCTTACCAATTTTTCAGGGATGCAGTCTGATTTTGTGAATAAGATAATAACCAGAAAGAGGAAGAAAGAACTAATATGTTGGTTTAGTTATTACAGTATAACACTGTTTGCTTTATGTTTAACTTGTAACTTTGAATTGCCAATATTGCTTAAATGAAAGACTTGGAAACTTGATGCTCATTCAAATGTTGGATAAGCTCTTTCAATTGAAAAATCTCAGTGAAGACTATTTTACTAGATTGTGCTTCTCAGCATAAATTTAAACTGAAAAAACAAGGAATTGGAGAGAATAGGAAGATGACACTAAAAGCCTACATGCCATTTCTTTCTGTTTGTGCTTCTTTCTGCCTACTGTTAGAATTCATTCCTGTTTGCTAAAACTCAGATTTTGAATTCTTCTGTTTCATTATCTTATAGTTTTGTTATCTTTCTAACTCTATAAGCTGTTAAATTAGTTGAGTTTCTGATTTGGATTGTCTGTTTGTCTTGCAGTATCTAGTAATAGCTGAGCTCCAATCAAGTATCAGTAATTGTGTTAATGTCAAATTTTTCTTTGACAAATGTTTGATCAGTTCTTTTGATCCATTTTCAGGTCATTACGACACTCTTAAAGATTAGCAGGAAGAATTCTTGGGCAGAATTAGTTAATAGCAAACTTATTTGCATGTTAACAAACATGTTTTATCAAGTTCCTAATGACCCTTCTCTGGACGTCTCAAGGACCCCTATCTTTCTTATGGATCAGGTTGACCTGATTGGAGGAATTAACTTTATTTTCTATGAGGTGTGCAAATGATTATTCATGTACTTGCAACTGTTAAGTGCTATGTACTTTTGTAGTTGTAATAAATCCATTACATCTGAACCCATATGTTGTTGTTTCTGGCAGTATTCACTTGCTTCCTTGAGAGAAGACAGGAGAAATTTATTTTTGGTTCTTTTCGACTTTGTTTTATATCAAATAAATGAATCATGCGTTGCTTCTGGAGTTTCTGAGTATAGTGATGATGAGATTCAACCTCTGTCAGCGCTGCTTTCTCTTGCTGATGCTCCTGAAGCTTTTTATATTTCTGTTAAACTTGGTGTGGAAGGCATTGGAGTGCTTTTGAGAAGATCAATATCTGCTGCATTGTCAAGATATTCCAACAATGAACGGCTAAATATGGTAAGCCCAGAACATTTATAATGTTTCATCTAGGAAGGGCATTTCTTGAAGATTATGTGCAATATATATGCAGGTTCATTTCTTTATTATTTTTCTTTTACACGTGTTCAGAATGTGTGTAATAGTTTACTCTTTTACAATTTTATTTGCATTTTCTTGTAAACTATCTAGGTTGAAGGGCTAGGATGCCCAACATCATAGTTGAGTTCATTAGTTCTTATTATTCATAGCTGTTATTGTCTGAAGAATGCTTAACCAAATGAACAATGTTATGCGCTAAACACCATTGGTTTCTGCCATTCTATTAAAGGTGATACACTCCCTACAGATTAGTCCATGTTCATCTTTGGCAATATCATTCTCAATATTCAGTGGCTTAGATAGAATCCAGGTGCAAAATTATTATGTAGCTGAACTTTGTTTTAATCTGGCTGCAATAAATTTGTTTGTTTATTGTATGATTAGTGCATTCCTATAGTATGTCGATAAACACAGGCTGTCAACATGTTTGCCAGCATGAGTCTAAATAATATATATATATGCTTTTAGATCTTACCCTTGCCTATGCTATCAGGCACCGTCAATTTTTCTTCACTGCTCCAAATTTATACTCTGATTTAACCCATAATTCACCCTGTACATTTGAATTGTTTGTACCACCTATGTAATTGGCTAATGTATTGCCTAGTGCATAAATTGAGTATTCAAGTTATGTAAGATTGTGATACAGGTAGGTTTCTATTTTTGCGAAGATATATTTCTTCTTTTTCTTTTTTTTTTTTTTTTGGGGGGGGGGGGGGGGAGGGGATAGTGATTTGATGAGATTGAAATGTAAGGCATCTTTCCGGGGTTTCAGTGTTACTAGGCATTACAGGTGTTACTTACTCAATAATACGCACACACAGCCATTGTACAGTAATTTTGCATGATTGACACACACAGCCTGATCATTGAGACTTTTACCTCCTCCATCATGTGAAAATTGTATGCTTGCTTTCCTTGTCCTTAGAAAAAAAAATTTCTGACTGTAATATAATAGGTATTGTTGTTATACATTATATCAGCTCATAGGGTTTCCTATGTGAGATATATCCTCCTTTGAAATGCTGACTAATTGGAAATTTTCCCACTACTAATTTCTGAATTAAACTTTATCTTTTGCAGTTCTTGGAAAATATCACAGAGAAATTGGATGCAATTATTGGTTCATTCACTCACTTAGACAAAGAATTCTCCCATCTGATGCAGATAACCAAATCTTACAAATTCCTTGAAAGCTTTGAGACTGCAGGCCTAAGGAATAGTGTTCTCATCAAAGCAAAGCTTGCTTGGGCCACATTGCATTCTCTGCTTCATTCCGAAAGAATTGCTTACCGCCAAAATGGCTATACCTGGCTTGGTGATTTGCTTATTGCAGAAATTAGTGATGGAAGAGAGGCGAGCATATGGTCAAATATCAAAGACTTGCAGCATCAAATTGCCTCTGCTGGTGTTCATGATTCTTCAGTTGCTCCAGATGTTCCTTTGTCTATTTGGCTTATGTGTGGGCTTCTGAAGTCAAAAAACTGCCTTACTAGATGGGGCTTCCTATTTGTCCTGGAGAGGCTTCTCATGCGATGCAAATTTTTGTTGGATGAGAATGAATTGCAACCTCTAAACAGTGGGAATGCTGGTACTGAACATGTGGATGCCCGACTTGAGAAGGCAAATGCAGTGATAGACATTATGAGCAGTGCTTTGTCCTTAGTAGCCCAAATAAATGAAACAGATCGCATCAACATTTTGAAGGTATTTTTCTTGGATAACCTGGAAACCAATTGATTAGTCCTTTAGAATGATTTTAAGATTACAGGCATGCTACATGTGATTCAAGTGCATGAAAATAAGTTCTACCACTTCCAGCTTGAGGATATGAATTCCTCCACATGTTATGAAATAATTTTTGCATGTTCAGGTGGCAATTTTTGCTAGTTTTATGCTTCTGTCACTCTATCTAGGGGACTAACATGCAAAATTATTTGATGGAAGGTAATATTGTCTAGGAAGTTTCTTCCCTTGTTCTCAAAAGGTTATCTAGAATTAGAATGTGCTAGACTGCTAGTGATATGATGTCTACTTTTATTATTCTCCATTGATTTTTTTTTTAAATTATTGATTCTAGGGTTGGAATTGTTTATATTTAATTTGAATAGCTTCTGATTTATAACCTGTGTTTTATCAAGTTTATTCAACAAGTTTTGATAATGAGCATTATGCTTTACATTCCGATGGTTTTTGTAAGCAGATGTGTGAGATACTGTTCTCCCAGTTGTGCCTGAAAGTTATCCCATCAACTATGATGCCATATGGAGATAATTCCCAGCAGGGAAAAGCATATGATGGCACAGATGAAAATAAAAAAAGTGATGGTGCTGAGCATGTCTCTCAGCAAGACAACAGTCTTTTTAATGAATTTGTGGAGGAAACTGATGGCAGAACTAGCAATTACTTTAATGGTTCTCTAACGTGTGGGACAGCATCAATGGCAGCAAAGCTTCTCCAAGGGCAGGCTATTGTTCCTATGCAATTAGTTGCACGAGTTCCTGCTGCATTGTTCTATTGGCCATTGATTCAGCTTGCTGGTGCAGCAACGGACAATATTGCACTGGGCGTCGCTGTTGGAAGTAAAGGAAGAGGAAACCTTCCTGGTGCTGCATCAGATATTAGGGCTACTCTTCTATTGCTTCTAATTGGTAAATGCACAGCAGATCCTGCTGCTTTTCAAGCAGTTGGGGGAGAAGAATTTTTTAGGTGATTTCTCATTCTTTACTCCTTGAGGGTGATGTTTGTTGACCTTTTTGATATGCAAACATCTTCTGCATTTGGTTGTTGGCAGGGAGCTTTTGGATGATACAGATTCAAGGGTAGCATATTACTCTTCAGCATTTCTTTTGAAGGTAAGATACTTTCTTCCGTATCCCGTCACCCAATGGCCATGAGCTGTTTCATTTCTTCGAATTTGAATCTATGCTTGCTCATTACAATCTGGGATGTTTCAGAGATTGATGACAGAGAAGCCTGATGAATACCAACACATGCTTCAAAATCTTATCTTTAAAGCGCAGCAGGTAACTTTTCTGTGGGATGGAATTAACGCGCAATTTTAATAGGAATGATCACAAAATGAGAATAATTGCTGAGGTTCAAGTTTGACCACTGTTTGTCTCTCTTTAACATGTTCAATTAGGTATGCCAGAATAGTGGATTGATATTGCTACCAAAATTTCAGATAGCATCATTGTCCTCTAATTACATTCCAGTCTTCATTAGGATTATCTAATTATTGTTGAAATGTACTATTTTGGTGCTTCTGTACACATTAGTAGTGACCGAGTCTTTTTTGGTCCTGCTGTGCAGAGCAACAATGAAAAGCTGTTGGAAAATCCATACCTTCAGATGCGTGGCATACTACAGCTATCAAATGACGGGCTATAGTCTAGTGATTCTTGTTAAGTCTTATTGCTTCTGATCCTAGAGACAGCATGTTGATGCATAACTTGATTTTCTTTGCTCTTGACCTTCATTTGCCCTGGGAACATTCAACCGAGTTCAAAACCCCTTAATTGGATTATGCCCAATCTTCAAGACATACCTAAAACAGTTACAGAGATTCAGTAAAGTGCTTCAACCAGGAAAAAAATTATAATTTAAGCGACTCTGGGGTTCTTAGACCCTTGCCTTCTCCAATTAAAATAAGAAAAAAGGCAGATTGTACAAGATGAACTGGGATATTGGATCAAATTGGGAAATTCATTGTGCTTTACATTCTCACTCCAAGATGTGCTGCCTCTTCAGTTCTTTCGGCAAGACTCATTGAAAAATGTGATAATGATGATGCCAACCATCTGTATCTCCATTGTCATTAATTAGAGTACTGAAGCTTCTTCGAATTGGAAAATCATGCATTGGCATTCATCTGAATGTTTGATATCTGATGAATTGTCGCATAAGCCAGAGTATTATAAGTTCAGGAAATTTTCTGGAGTTAAAACGCTATTTGTTGCTTTGGCCATCCTTCATTTGCCTCTTGCTTGCAGGTTCTGGGATTCAATGTATGTTCAGGTACTTTTAATCTTTCCTCAGTTCTTCATATTCTTATTATTTTATCATTTTTACAGATTGCTGTCTTGTCAAATGGAAAGAGTCTTAAGACTTGCAACTTGATATGTATTTGGAAGTCCAAAAGAAAAGATAGGGAATAAAATGAAGAGAAGATCTGGGGAGGGGAAGGGAGGGGAGGGGAGGGGAGGGAAGGGGACGGGAGGGAAGTGAAGTGAAAGGAAAGTTGGGGTGAATACTCTCCCTATTTTAATGCTTGGTGAAGAGAAAGAGGTGAAAAGAGAATGGAAAACCTTTTTTTATTTGATTAGAGAATAAAGAGGGGAAATTTCATTAGTAAAATACATTAAATGAAAATTTGAAATTTCATGAAACTTTAAGCTTAAAATAGGATAAGACCAATGTTATATATCATTTTCTTCCCCTTCCCTCTCTTTCTGGCTTCTATTTCAGTTTCTCAATTTAAGGGTTTTAACATGTCATTGCCCTCTATTTCTCTTCCTCAATTTAAAAATCATTAGGAAGGGGATGGATTTAAAAATTTCCTTCCTGTCATCTCCTTGCATCCAAATATATTTTAAGCAGTTGTAGGCCCAAATCCTGACAGGAGTCGTTCAATGTAAAAAAAGAAAAAGCCCAAGTGTAGGACCATTTTAAATTGCCCCTTTATGGACTTGATTCTGATTTATCCATAATTCAGTGACAGCCTTGCCTACTTTTATACTAAAAAGTAAAAACGCTTTTCTTTTTTGGTCAAGTAACTAGAAAATCTAAACCTTTATGCCACTTGAATTTTATCCTTTTTTTTATTTATCAATTTTATTCTAATTAAAAAATTTAGTTGCAATGCTGTCCTGCTGTTCAAATTAAAGAAATGTTTTTCATTACCGATTAGACTAGAATACTTAACTATTCTTTAGTCCTGCTTTTCTAGCTTCCTCTTCTTTCTTGATCTCTCCTGTGTTCCAGTTATTGAGTAACGATGATCAATTTCAACATTTTTGGATTTTCATGTTTTATTCATTGCTAGGTGATACCTGTTTTGGAGAAACTCTCCATAATAGAAAAATTCACCATAGATGGTTTTCTTTTGCTTGACAAAAGCATTCTTGTGAGTTTTACCTCAAATTCTCATTTGGGTTTATGCATTAAATTACTTAGCTTTTCGAGTTTTTGGTGAGTTTTAGAACTTAGAAGTGGGGGCAGTAATAAATGATGCGTTATTCAATGTTGACTAGTTGTATAAAATTGTAATTAAGTTTCCAAACTAGGATAATTGAAGAAAGGTGGAAGGGTGGGATAAAATTGCAATTCACTAAAAGATTTGGGATTTTTTAACTATTTGGCCTTACTTTTAGAATTCTTAATTTCTTGAATATTCTTTGTATCTTGATAAGAATTCAAAGATGCTGTCTGAACTCCTTTGCTAGTCTGAACATAAATCAGTTAATTGCTTGTGCAAATTTAAGATAGAGGTGTTCCTATCAAGCCATTTAACTGTAAAGACAAGCATTTATGTGTCGCTCTGCTCACCTGCCTTTACTAAAGATTCCATTCCATGTGGATGCAGTAATCTGGTGTGCATTATATTTGAGAGATTTCCCAGGCGATGTCAGGACAACCTTTCTTTTGTTTGTACAGAATTGTAATCCCCATCGGCCTTTTATTTTATATTTTTTAATTGCTGAAGACGACATTAATTCTGGCGTCTTTTTGAAACAGCCATCCTTGCATAATAAAAAACTGTGAGTTCTTTCCAACTCACTGAGGTTTGTTGACTCTATTATGACAAGACACACCTAAGATTCTGTATGTTTAGTGAATAGGGACGTAAAAGAAGCTGGCCGGGTTGTGGAATCTCAACTCACAAGGCTCTCCAATTTTGTTTTTTTGGGCCACTGTGTGGATGTCTGTAACTGAAGATATCTTCAAAGTGCATTTTTCTTTTTTCGTTTTAATAATATGTATCCATTATTTATTTTTGACATTGTAAATATGTAATTTCATGATTTTCATTGTTAGCTAGTGCGAGTGTTGTATAATGGGTTGTTGAGAAATTCTTGTTCAACTTTTAGAATGTGTGAGCTGATTTAAATAAAAAAAAAAGTTTTGGTTCCCATCCTTTTTTTTTTCCTTCTCTTTAATTTAACATTTTATTAGCAGGTGATATCATGGTATCCATGAAAAATTTCACAGAAATATTTTTTCTTGCAGTATTAAAATCCAATATATGTATATTGTAGCTCCCTTCTCTCCCTTTTCCAATGATCTGCAGGACCTGATTGCTTAAGTTATGATGACTGAATTGATAGTGCTGCATCTAAGTTTATTATTATCGAACAGAGCTGCTTCAGTATAAAATATGATGTTTATCTTTCCATTGAAGAGGAACTTCGATCCTAACAAACAAATTGCAATGGAGGAAGAGAGTCACCAGGTCAGTTATGTTGGAACTAGGTCTTAGTGGTGCTGTTGATCCATTAGTTGATTAACCGGAGGAGGATGAACATATGGTTGGCCCTAATCAGAAACAATTAATGACCCCTGGCCTGTCAAATCAATTGATTAAAAACTTGCTTAAGGTATAATTTCTTTTTTAAATATATATCATATTTCAATACTAATTATAAATATTTTGATTATATTATTTCCTATAGTTTTATTAATTTATTATTATTATTATGAATATTTTTTTGATGTAAAAAAATCAATTTGGAGACGAAAAAACAAAGAACGGAGCAGATGGTGTTGATTTTAGGCTGGAATCAAATAATGGACTCATAAATTTTACCAAGTTTTATTGAGAAATGCCAAGAACAGCTGACTTGAAATTTTACTGTCAATTTTAATTAATTAATTTATTTGTCAGTATCATGAGCATTTTCGAGGTTTTATTTAGGTATGTGATGGTTAGATGTTAAATTGCATTTGAAAATTTTACTAGTAAATTACATAGAAATAAAAAATTTTAATATAAAAGATTCTTTTAAATATATTGATAATTTTTATCATATAAAAATGAACATCATAATTAATTTAGTTATTTACTTATTATTTTTTATAATTATAAATAATTTATTGATATAAATAGTTGATTGAAAAAACATAAATAGTTATGAAAGCAATAAATTTTAAAAAAGTAATACAATATAAATAAAAAATAGAATTAAATCAGTTATTAGTTAATTAAAAAAAAAATTGTTTCAAAATGGAGCTAATAAAATCAACAGCCTGTTGAGAGTAAAATGGGCTGTTAGCTATTGATAGAAAGATGCTCCAAAATCGAGCTAATGAAATCAATTGTTAACTGAGATTAGAACGCCTATCAACACTTCATTTGTGAACTTTCCCGCCCGCTTTTGGAGTAGCCTACAAAACACCTACCAATTGTCACATATCTATAACCAAGCACTCTAGGGTTTATATACACATTCTTGTTTTTTCCGAACTGAAAAATTTTTAAAAAAAATTTAAAATTGAACTGTATCTTTGAATTTTTTTTTTATTATAACCGAACTGAATTGTATTATTGATTTTAATTTTGACTTATCCGGATTTTATACTGATATTTGAACCGATAATTGTACTTAATTGTACTAAACTGCTCTGAAACTAAATTATGCCGAAAGAACCAATATTTAAATATTTATAATTAAAAATAAAATAATTTATATATATAAAATAATATTATTTATAATTTCTACTCTTTTATTATACAAATGTAATATAACTTATAATTATATACACTTTAATCCATAAAATTAAAATTAAAAATTTATTAATTACACATTTATAATAATAATAAATTCAAATAATCAAAAAATTTATATATTGAAAATAATTTTATATGCTAAAAATTTTATAATGGTATATAGTGTAGAGATTGAACCTATGACATCCATCTAAGTTTAAGATAAACTAACTATCGAGAAAATTAACTATTTTTGTTATTAAGTAAACAAAAAAAAAATATAAAATATTGTTAGTTTTTATTTTTTTTACTTTAATTTTTATCACTAATTATATTTTTTTAGTATTTATAATTTATTCTGATTATATTATATAATAAATATAAATTATATTAATATATGATTTAGTAAACTAATTTAAGTGCAATGCGAAGTAATTTCGCAATCTAATTTATAATAAGTGTACTATAATTATATAATAAATCAATCCAATTTATTATTTATGAGTAAAGCAGTTCAAGTTTTAATAATCTTGACAAACTGTAACGTTAAATTAATCATAGCTCACTACCCTTATTCACCGATTATTTAATCTCTCGAATTTAATCTATCAGATTCTTTTATTGCCCAACTTAACTTAGGATTGTTCCCTTTCGAATTTTTCATTAATTGGGCTGTCATTTTTTTAAAAAAAAATTAAAGAATATGTTATGAATGGAGGTTTATTCGAATTTGCTTAGCTTAGGATTGTTCTTGAGTATTGAATCAATTTGTTGCACATATATTGTTTCATAGATCTAATATCCCACACACCCTCTACTTTATATAATTTATATATTAGTCTTTCATGATTTTATATATTAATTAATACATATTTTTTATTTTCTTGATTTGGAAATGGGTTACTGGAACATTGCTTTCCTAAATTAGTATAAAAATTTGTCCACATTGTGGTTTAAAATCAAGAATGAAAATAATATGCACATTGTGGTTTGAAATCAGAATGAAAAGTGACAAAACAAGAGTAATATCAGGTTCATTTGTGGCATATCAAGCAAGATGAAAAGCATAGCTCTCAAACCACCACTATCTGCATAAATATATATAGGAAGTAAGCATTACTAATCACCTCAACAATATCATTGCTGGAGCAAATCAGAGTAGAAAAAGTTTTTAACAGAGATGTATCAGCTGGGTACTTCTCCTTCTTTTCCATCCTTTTTATTTATTATTTTTTTTTCTGAAATCAAGCTGTTTTTTTTATTTATTTTTTATTTAGTATCCATGCCAAATGTTCTTATTGATTTACTCATAAATCATATAAATGCATTGTAATGTGAGCTAAGCTATGATTATGATGATATCATGAAGCCCTTTTCAGCAGATTTATATTGGAGGTTGGGAATTGATACCATATTGCATCTTCTTAATAAAATTTTTAGAAGAAATTCAGTCACATGACAATTTGGATTTATTATAATTTGAATCTAATATAAGTATTATCAGTCTTATTTATAATGAGACCCATATATTTGTCCAAGCTGTATGAAATACTAAATGAGTTGGTTAACTTGTTATGTACATCTCAGTCAATTCTCTGGATTAATTAATTTTTGAGAGAAAAAAAAAGTCATAAATGAAGAATAATGCTTTTATCAGCCATAGATGCATGACCTTTAAACTATATTGCTTTTGCTTTTAAGCTATGCATACCTGTTGGTGGTTGATTTCGGTTGCCATTGCGCATACCGGATATTTATTTGCTTTAATTGATGATTTTATTCATCCATTAGCTAATAATAAAATAACATTAAAAATAACATTAATATTTTTTTTATATGATATTTTTTATATTAATTTTTTTATATGATATTGAGAATTTGAAATATATATATATATATATATATATATATATATATATATATATATATATATATATATTGATGAAATATTTTTTTGCCTCCTATGTCCTTACTTCTATTTAATAGTAAACTATTAATTATTATATAAATTAGTTGGTGATTTTGAAAGAGGATTAAATAAAGGTCTACGTATATATTACACTAAGTTACTTTATAGTTTGTCTCTATGAACTTCCTTTAATTTGCTAATCAATTGCCTGATTTTTTTCCTAATTAATTATTATTTAATAGTAAACTAGGAGGTGAATTTTCAATAAAAAAATAACAAAATAAATTTAAATAAACATATACAGAATTCATATAAATTTTGTTTATTATGGTACAACTTACATATTTCTACAATTTTATTTTAATTAAAATATTCATACTTCTCTTATGCTTCAATGTTTGTTTTGTGTTTTATGATACTTCTGTTAATATTTGATCTGGGATCTCATTGGTTACTATTTTGTTTTAGGATCGACAATAACTGGTCCAATTAGAAAAAAAAAAAAATGTGCTGATCTTTGGCCAAGGATTGAGAGTGCAGCTAATGCAATAGTATAAAAGTTAATGTGCTCTTTTATTTCCTCTGTATTGGGATATTTACTTTGTTCCTCTAGGTGTTAAGTAATTTTTTTTTTTTAAATTCCTAAAACATGATTCAATTCTGTTTGAGGATTTGATATGAGAAAATAATGTTGTATAAAAACATGCTTGAAAATTGTTAGAAGGCCTTAGTACATGCTAATGACATTGGTATTATTAATTAGTATATGATTTTTGGAAAATAGTCAAATTAATTTTTCTTAAAAATTTTAAATTATTTGAGTAACAAACTATTTGTATGGTATTGTTTAAATTCGAAATACTTGAAAAACCATACCGAATTATCTTGAATTTTTGGAACAATACAATAAGAAATTTTTTTTTTCAATTCAATATAAGACTTGTATTTATATATTCTCAATATTTCAAGACAACATTAGATATTTTTCAATTTCCAGATTGGACAAGACCGTATAAATCCCTAATAGAGATAATAATTGGGTAGAAAACTATGAAAGTCCCCAAATCTCTAAATCAAAAACTCTCCTAATTAGTTAACTTATTTTGCATTTGCATGGGAAAAATAACGTTTAATTGTATGCACCAATACCCCCATATCACTTCACATACCAATAAAATGACAATGCCAGCGAAATGAAAGGTACCATTCACATGTAAGAAAGATAATTTGCAATTAGTACAAGGCACTTATAGGGTCCTCGTGAAAACCTTTCAACCAGTCAGTATAATATCTGCAGCAAATATTGTACCAGTTGACTGAAATATACATGATACTGTATAGAACAGCCGCCCAGACTACAAAATTTGTATCTAGTGCAGGGAGTAAACCACAGTCAAAAGGATATCCTATGCATGTGACCTACCAAAATCCTATATACTGAATTTCAATAATCCAAATTATAACTTCTCTTACCCCAAAATTACCCGAGCCTATGAAGAAACAGTTAATGCAAGTAATAACCAAGAGTGACGTCTAGAATTCAACTTATTTTCATGGCTTCAAAGTGATATCTCTCCAGGTCAGCATCAAGCTCTTCTGCAGTTACCTTCTCACCATGGTGCCTCCCTTGCCCCTGGCCCTTTGAAAATCCTCTACCACGAACACCACCATGCCCCCGACCTCTTGCACCAAAGCTTTCATGATAACTATCAAGTGACAATTGAAAACAAGCTTATTGAGGATGGATACTGGTGAAATATTGTTATATGCTAATTGCAGAAACAAATTCAAAGATCAAAATTACAGATATAGGATATTAATTTTCTTTTTCCCCTTTTAACTAGCAATGAGCTAAGTTATACCTAAGCCAATTGTATAACCCCTTTAGAAACCAATGCGTGAGTCCAGCTGAAAAATAAAAATTATTGAAACCCAGGTTGTTCTTTCCTTTTCCCCCTCACCCATCCATAATCTGAGATCTACAGTCCTAGTCATTGCATCCGTGCACTCTTTGCATCAAAATTACATGCATGGAAAATTTCTACTGCACTCATGTCATATTACTCTATTTAAAAGGATATTACTGTAAATCAGTTACCAATGATGAGTGATTAACCATTATTTCAGAAAGCAAGATCAGAAAGGCAGTCAAACTTGCATACAAGCTCTTAAGGAAGCAGCAATATTTAATGCCTCATATTTGCATTTGCACACTGCTTATGTGACCAAAGAAGTCTATTACGCTGCCTAATATAAATTAAGTATTAGAAATTTAGAATTGATTAAGTTATCAGGATAGAGTCATAGTATTTTAACTTTGATGTTAGTGATCGTAAGTGATTTATAAGAAGTATTAAGAAGTCGATGGCTTCACATGTCATATTGTAGGTGGATAATTTTGCAAAAACAATGAAATAGAACAAAAACACCACTATACCTTCTTGAGATACCATATGGTTTTCCAATGTTGCTAGTTGCAGTTATAAGCACTGGTGGAGTAAGCAAATCAACTCCTACGAGCTCAATTTTCATTGGCTTCCCATCAAGCTGAACATTGTTGTATCTCTCAATAGATGCTAGAGCATCAGCCTTGCGTGCAAAGACAACTTCAGCTGTTCCCTAAAAGAAATAATTTATATAAGCCATGGAAAGACACACTTGGCAGAATCTAAATCAGAGTAGGTACCTTTGATCTTCCACTTTTATCATAATGGACCGAGTGCTTTTTCAGTTCACCAACATCAAAGAAAAGCAACTGCAGAGACACAAACATATGTTAATGTTAACAATAACATGTATATATGCGCACACACATACACATCAATCTTGCATCTTAAATGACTGGTGCAAAGTAAGGCAATGAAAAATCATGACAAAAGGGCATGCCTGAAGTATGAAAAAGGTTGGTAATAGAATATTCTAAAATAATATCCTCTGATAATGTAAGGCCAGAAAACATTAGTAGCAATTGTCCCCTAGCAGGATATAGCTTGAGAATATCATGAGCTGGCTTTAAGAATCACATTTTGACCCTATGCAACACATAGAAAAGGCTGCAATATGTTGCTACAAAGGACTCACTGAATCATCACCAGGCAATAAACATAATGGTCAGATTAGACCCACTCCCATTCAAATTGTCTACTATATATTTGGCCATTACCAGCTCTTCAAAAATGAAATTTGCAAATCACAGTAATGAAGAAATCAACAAATTCAGTAGGAAATATAGGCCACTGAAAGGGTAGACAAGTGAAGAAACAAATCAAGAAATTATAAGCCTGTAATAAAGGCTTACAGAAGGATGTAGAGATACATACGCAGATATATTTATTCTTTCATTAGCTAGCTTTATAAGTTAGTTTAGTCAAACTTTTGACGATTTTAGTAAGCTTTGCTGAGATATCATACTTGTACATACACAGCTAGCAGAGTAACATTACTCTATGACCTTGTTCTCATTTTCTACATGTAAAGTTTCCTTCCATTCCAGAAATTCTGTGCTATCTCTGTTCTTGCTCTGGAGCTGGAGGATCAAATGCAACTTGTTAAAAGGACAATAAAAAAGCAAAGAATCTTAATCCTGTACCATAACTCACAAGCCATGTACTTAACTCCTATTTTTTAACACTCAATCACAATCATGTTCTTCAAATCTAGAGCATATAAAATGGTTTCAATGTCGAAATGTAGCACGGACACGGACACGGATACGGACACGGACACGACACGGAGAAACGATATTTCAAAAAAAAATAGGACACAGAAACGTGGGGGAAACGTGTAAATATTAAAAATATAGGGGTAAATTTATAAATAATTAAATTTGAGAATATAATTATTAATTTTTTATTTTTATATAAAATTAAACAAAAATAAGCAAAAGTTAAGAATTTTCATAATAAAAAATACAAAAGTCTAAAATTATTATGATAATAAACTTAAAAAAGAAAGATAAATTTCATCATTATAATTTATAAGTCATAACTCATAACTAAAAGTCTAAAAGTTTTATGACAAATAAGAAATTAAAAGTTGAATCTATCTTTTATGACACTTCCTCAATATTAGAATTTAAGTCTTGAACAGTCTCATTTTCATCTTCAGCAAAAAATACAGCTTCCAACTCTAGTTCATCTAAACTGAGATTAGCAACTTCAAGAACACCTACTTCATTCATGCTTCCAAATTCATCTCCACCAACATCCCACATTTTTGCCTTTTCATTAGAGTATTCTGAGCTGCTTCTTGATAAAAGACGAAGATTATTATGAATATAAACCAAGTCCTCCGCACGTTTTGGAGTTAATTTATTCATTCTAAATGAATGAATAAAAGAATAAGTACTCCAATTTCTTTCACAGCAAGAGGATGAACTGGGTTGTCCAAGCACTTTGAGAGCTAACTTTTGTAGTAAAGGTGCAAATGAACCAAAACAAGCCCACCAATTTCTAGGTTCTGAATCATATCTTGAAACAATAGAATCTGGATCTCCAAATTGTCCAGTCTTAAGAGAAAAACTAGCAAACTCATCAGTAGCTTTAGCTCGTCCTTCTTGATTGGAAAATATCCTTCTAAAGCACTTGATTCGTTCAGATGATACTTCTGAATCCATATGAGGAGCTAATCTACCTTCTCCCTCTTGAAGCCATTTTTCACTATAGTACCTTCAAAGATAAATTATAAACAAATAAACAAATAGAGCAAATGTAAAAGAAAAAAGGTAAAAAAAAATAGAATAAATTAGAAAATCACCTTGGATTTAGTGAATGAGCTAAACAATGAAGTGAAGTATTGTTTTTTGCCCAACGCTCAACAAGAATGGAATGAACCACAAAATAGAATGAGGAGAACTCATGTGGTTGCTTTCCTTCGTGATCAAAAATAATTTTCTTCACATTTTCAATCATAAAGTCCCACATCTCATAAATCAAGTGAAGACATGGCTTGTTTGTATCACAAACTCTAATCATTTCATAAATAGGTCCAATAAAAGCAATAATATAACTGAGATATTCCCACCAATTCTCATCCAACACTTTATCACGAACAAATCTAGCTTTTCCTTGATCATCATCTCGATATTGCACCCAACTTTCACTCAAAACCATTGTTTCTAAAGCACGTCTTATAAGTTTAAATCTTTTGAGCATGACAACAATAGAAGCAAATTGAGTATCAGCAACTGCAAGCAATCTCAATGAGCTAAATTTATTGAATATAGCTAGTCTCATGGAATGGTTCATGATAAAATTCTTGATTTGTAAAGCATCCCCATGAATTTCTGTTATCCAATGACACTCCTCATATGTATCTTGATTAGTTTCCACATTCTTAGCAGCACATATATTTTTCAAAGCTAGATTAAGTATGTGCACAACACATGGGGTCCAATAAATATGTGAAAACATGCCTTCAATGATTTCTCCAGCACCTTTACAATTTTTGGCATTATCAGTTATGACATGTACTACTTTTTCATGCCTAATCTCATCAATTACCTCCTTTAATAGATCAGCAATAAAATATTTATCTTTCACTTCACCTGAGCAATCCACAGATTTAAGAAACATAGGATTTGAATCAGTAACAACCATTATATTAATTAATGGTCTTCTTTGTGGATCACTCCATCCATCACTAACAATGCTAACCCCCTTTTCACTCCAAGTGCTTTTGATTGGTTCTAATAATCTGTCAACATTTGTCTTTTCTTGTTGAAGTAATGTGGTTCTTAATTTATTATAACCCGGAGGCACATATCCACCTAATGGATGATTAGCAGCAAATGAATATGAACTCACATAATAGGGATTTCTAGCCAAATTAAATGGTAATCCTCCAGTGTAAAACATTTGAGCAATTTCAGCATCTAATTGATTTCTAGTTTGCATATCAAAAGCTCTATCGAGAGGAGAATCATCTACTCTTTTTCTCTTTAAAGCATCCGAAATATTTAAATTAGTTAACTGCAATGAATGACTAGGTTGAGCAGGCAATCTAACTCGCTTAGGTTGAGAATTTAAAATTCTATTTGTGGCTTCTTCTTCTATTTTTTTCATCTCAAAAATATCTTCACTTCTAACCTTTTTACAAGAACCAATCCCTTTTCCAGATATTTTTAGTAAATGACATCTTACTCTGGTATAAGATCTTTGCTTTTCTTGACCACAAAAATTACATATCCACTTACAATTTCCTCCACCCTCTCCAGTTTTCTAAAGTTTTTTAACATATTTCCATAAAGGTGATTGATCATCATCCTTCATATTTTTTTTTGGCTCACTACTTATACTTTGGCTTGATGATTTTGAACTTTTTGTACTTCCACCAACAGAATCCATAAACTCAAAATCTGAAAAATTAACCTACATAAAATCAAAATCAGGATAAGATTTCAACCCATTGTCTGCATTTCTCAATGAACTAAAAAAAAAAGAATGAATATAAACGGCTAATCTTATGTGTTTACAAATCATAATCTGAAAATTTTGGAAATTAAAGCATACTACTTTCTTCCAGGAGCATATTTACAAAGGGTTTAGAAGATTAGGAAAAAGGATTAGAGGAACATATATATGAAAAGAATACTACTTTCTTCCAGGAGCATATATACAACTGGAGATTCTAAAAACCAAATAAAAAATAACAAACTTGATAACTTTATCTGATTAATTCATACTTGATAACTATTTAAACCAATTTGGTATTTGTGCTAATCCACAAGACAGCAAAGGCTGTCTCAAACACTGCAAGCAGCCAAGCACTACATATTACTTCTCTAATGGTTCAATCAAAATTTACAATATCACTTCTATAGCAATTATGTGTGGATTACCAAACTAACTATTAAAAAATCACAATGGACTAGATTTTGTGCAAGATTAACCACATGAATAACAATTTACAAAAGTTAAAATAAGCTAAAAAGGAATAGCGAACATGAGATATAAAGGCATAGATACGACCAAAATGTGAGGCTAAATCCATCACTGTAAAATACTCATAGAAGCAATACGATTCATCAAAGTATCAAATTGATCAGTGATCATACACCACTACTAGTTGTATAGTAACAGAGCCAACAAACTTCTACTGCAGAAAAAAAAAACAAAACCACAGAGAAGCAAACTTTAATAGAACCAAAGAAGCAAACGAACAAGATCAGACAACAGATCTTAGAATAAAAAACTAGAAACCCAAGAATACAAGGACTCCAATTTGGGGAAATCACTAATCGGCTAATCCAATTTCCAGAAACAGAGAGTCTGTGAACTTACAGTAATGGAAAACACTAATCGGTGCCCAATGTTGACCGGAGATGCAAGGTTCGTCGGAGGAGGTGGCGGCGGCAGCAGCAATGTTAACTGACTTATTCGACGTTGAGACTAAGAACAGAAGAAGAAAAATCGGTTTGTTCACAAAACAGGGGAGAGGGTAAATAGGGTTTTTAAATTTACAGAAATGCGTTTCCAGCTACAGAAATGCTGTCTCCAATTTGGGGAAATTTCGGACACTGCCCCGAAACGTCCCGTTCCCGTGTCTACCGGTGTCGGTGTTGTTTCCGATACGCTGAAACGGTAGCTACCGGACGTTTCCATGCTTCAGAAAACATATAAGGCGCAGTGTATGCAGGAGATAAAAAATTCCAAGTTACTCATCAAAACAATAGGCTTAAGGACAATGACAGCTCATCAAACCAAAAGATAACCCAATCATTTTTTCTCTGAAAAAAAGAAAAGAAAATACATTTCACTAGAACCGAAGCGCAGGATGAGAAAAGATACCTTAATATCGTGATTAGAAACACCATGATCCAAGTTCGATATATACAACTTAGTTCCTGACTCCTCATCAGGCCATTCACTCTGCAGCATCACCGGCTCCGGCGCTAGCGTTCGCTACATTAAATTCAATCTTACATATTTAAAACTGCCGATATATACATGTATAAAAAGAACGGACACAAACCCATCAAATCAAATCCAAACACGATTAGAAATTTTTCAATAAAGAAAATCCTTTTTATACTAAAAAAAAAAAAGAAAAAAAACTGTAGATGGATTTCTGTTCTTTTAGAAGTAACTCACAGCTCGCCTTGGGTAGGGCTCGGGTCTGATCGGGTATCGAGCAAACCGGCGATCAGGGCCGTGAGCTGAGCCATAAAAGAAGGGTCTGCCTCTGCCTCTGCCTCTGCCTCTGAAATTGTTGCTACGTCCTCCAACACTTAGGTTGTTCATGGCGATTATATCATCGAGAGACATGTCCAGAGAGGTAGACATTTTTAGGGTTTCGGGTTTTTGGATTATAGGGATTATGAAACGGAAGAGCAGAGGTAGAGAAGGAGCAAGGAAGGCGTAGTATTATTCTATCAGCAGGGTTTAACATCAGAGAGGGAAGTGCTGGGGTTTTAATTAAAAACATGCACTTTTGCTGAAACCTGGTTATTTGTTTGCCACGTGTAAATTCCTGCAGCTCAGTCTCCGTGGACGGGTCTCTGAATTTTTTTTTTTTTTTTCAGATTGATGCAAAAGTTGCAGGCAACGCAGAAAATTGATGGAAAAGAGGTAGAAGGAAAGGAAGGATAAGACAGCATGGGGGCGTTAAAATTCGTAAGATAACTCAAGGCTATTAGATCGGTTCGTTGACAGCGGATTAGAAGTTTAAGATTCAAAATTCAATTGGTCTATCTAAAATCTTTAAAAAACATAATATATTTCATATATAATAAAATAGAACAGATTTTATACATAATAAAATATAAAATAATTTATACAAAATTTGTTTTAAGCAAATAAATAATGTCTTTAATTTAATTTATTTATAATCACATTCAAATTAAAATAGAGCAAAATCAATATTAAAATTAAAATATAATTTGAAGAATTTTTTCTTTTACTGATCATATAGGAAATCCAAACCAATACTAGATATAGTTATGAAAGAATTAGAATGAGAAAAAAAATTAGGAGTAATTGATGACAAATGAGTATAATTTGTTTCTATGATGAGAAAACCATTAACTTTTTCAATAATTTAAATACATATATGATATGACTTCTTTTGAAAAATAATCATGACTCTAATACCAATATGACTCCTAATGGTCACTGATGTCACATTATAAGCAGCATGTATGCTAGCTACAAATAGTCTCTTTTGGACACTTAACGGATTTATCTCGTAGTTATTTATTTTATTGCATCAATAATATCATTCGGAGGTAAAAAAAAGATTTAAAACTGTGATTGTTTTAAATGATTTTAATTAACATTTTTATTAATTTTATTTTAAATAAATTTGTATTTATTTTTTAAATAAATCTCAAAAATAATTTATATAATTATTTAGAAATATTGCATGCTAATAATAAATATACATATATTTAAATTTAACTTTGTCATATGTATAACTCTTGAATAATGTGAATATTCAAAATTAATATATTTATGGTATATATTACTAATATAAAAATTCTATGAAAATAAATACTATTAATTATATATTATTCATTTTTAAATGAATTTCTTAGAAAATAAGAATAATTTATTTGAATTATTTTAATAATGTGTCTTTATTAATAAAAATATAAATAAGTAAATATAAGATAATAAATTCTATACATATTTATTGGATAATATATTTAAAATAATATAAATAATAATATATAATTAAGTATAATAAAAGTTGTATAAAATGTAACAAAAGTTTGCATTTGGCCTAGTAGTGCTTGTAGCATTTATGCTTTGTGGCCCGAGTAGCAATAAGCAAAAAAATATGCTACTTTTTCCAAAAAACAAGAAATTCCTCACCCATTGAATGGGTCGATTAATTAGTCCCGCCTAAAGTTTGGTTCCTCGTTAAACTAGTTGAACTGGTCAGGCCGGTCTAGGTTTGACAACACTGAGATAATAGCAAAAAAGTGTCTTAAATAAATAAAAATACAATGTCCAAATGATTGAAGAAAGTTAATAAAATAAATAATACAATTTCTTATTACTATATTGTAAATTTGTATCAAACATTTTAATTGTTATAAATTGGCACAAATCCTTTTAAAAATGTTACAATCTAGTGTCCAAGTTTAATTTCCTTTAAAAAAATGATATGATAACTATAAAATATAATTTCTAGCGACATGACATATTTTTCACTGTTATGTTATCTTTTTTACCGAAAATTGGGTTTGGTACCAAATTACAATTTTTTTCAAAAGAATTGGTACTAATTTGCAACAATTAAAAGATTTAGTGTTAATTTGCAATATAGTGATAAGAATTAATACTATTTATGTTATTAATTTGATTGAAGACCATACTAAGCTTTGTAACATGACTATCTCATAATTTAATTATTTGTATAAAGAGGATATTCCAGTCCGATTATCTTATAATAATAAGGAAAATTTTCCTTCTTGTTATCGAGACTCCATGAATTTTATGTTGCAACCAATTAAGGATAAGGAGATTAAAAGGACACCTTTTGATATGAAAACCGTGGAAAGCACTTGGAGCTTATGGGTTTCGACATTGGTTTTTTTCCAAAATTAGTGGCATATTTTTAGATATGATGTTTGTTCAAAAGTGAGGCGGGTTATTGAGGGAGGAGAAATGAATCTTGCTATGAATAACACTTTGCTCTCATTAATTCTTAAAGTGGACAACAAGGTTAATATCTCACAATTTTGTTAAATTTTCTTTTGAATGTTTCATGTAAAATCATTATAAAGATAATTGCGAATATAATGAAGATTATTATGTTGAAGCTCGTCTCTCAAGCTCAGACAAGTTTTATATAGGGTAGAAAGATTTTAGATAATATCATTATTGCTAAAGAGGTAATGTATAGTAAGAGAATTAAAAAAAAAAGAATATGGATTTCATGGCTATAAAAGTAGATTTGGGAAAAGCTTTATAGTTGAGTCAACTGAAATTTTTTATTGGACACACTCTTAGATGAAAAACATTCTTTTCACTTTGGTCAATGTCATTATGAAGTGTGTTTATTCCAATTGTATGAAAATTATCTGGAATGACTCTTTATCTAATATTTTTACATTCGTCTAGAGGTTTGTATTAGAGTGACCATTTATCACCTTATTTATTTGTTATTTATTTTGAATGCTTAGCTCATGGTATAAACAAGAATGGAGAATGGAATTTGGAGACCTATTATGCTCAATAAAAATGGCCCCACCTTGTTTCATTTATCATTTGCAAATGATATAGTGGGGGCTCCTAATTATTCTAGTATTTACTCTGGTCAACTTGTAAGTATTGAAAAAACACAAGTCCTTTTTATCTAAAAATGTTAATTGGTCTCTTCGTATCATAGGATTATCAGTGGCATATTGGGTTTTAAGCAAACATAGGATATAGGGAGATAATTAGGGGTACCTCTGTTTCATGCTTGAGTGACCAGAAATACTTACCAATATTTGGTAGATAAGGTTAGGTCTAAATTAATTTGTTAGAATGTCAATAAAATTTCACTTATAAATAAAGTGACATTAGCTTAATCAGTCTTATTATCACTTCCTATTTGTGCAAAGCAGACGACAAAAGTTGTTTAGTTCCTTTTTCCATGAAGTTGAGAAATTGGTTAGAAACTTTATTTGGGGAGGTAGGCAGAATCAACGAAAGATGTCGTAGGTATCTTAGGATATTATTACTCGACCAAAGGACAAATGGGGCTTGGGATTAAGATCGTTGTATGAACTGAATAAGGCGCACTTTATGAAATTATTGTGGCTTTTTATGACTAGAAATGACATGTTGTGGGTTCAAGTACTGACTTTAAAATATAAGGCAAATTGTAATGTCAGAGAGTGCATGGAAGTGCCTCAAAATTGTTCAATTGTTTGAAGAAATATTTGCAAAGTTTGGGCAAAAACGCGTAATCTAGTTTGTTGGACTATGGGCAATAGGGAAGATGTTCGCTTTTGGATAGATAACTAGGTTTTAGGTTTTTCTCCTTTACGAAAAGTAGTTATTTCTAATATTAAAGCTAAGAGATTAATCTTTATATATGTTAGTTCAAATGGAATGTGGAATTGGAGACTTTTTGGTAAGAAGCTTCCTCATAGTTTGCTAGTTCATGTTGCTACCATTGTCCTTCCAACACCTGAGATGGAAAAAATGAAATGTTTTGGGTTACTACGACATTAGACATGTTCTCAATCAGGTCGGCTTATCTTAATTTGGTTGATGATGATTCTATAATTTCTTCTTCCATTTAGAATAAAATATGGAGATGGAATGGTCTGCAATGAATTTGTATGTTCATTTGGCTTCTTTATCATAATCGCTTTTGTCATATCCGCTAATGTAGGCCGCGAGTTGGACATGTCACTAAACTGACGTATTGAACCTATTTGAGTGTGAATTCGGATTTTGATTGGAAAAAATTAAAATAAAAGTAAATAAGTATGAAAAATGCCTACTAAAGTATTTAAAGATGTTATATTATACTAAAGGACTAAATTGTAAAATTTGATAAGTTTTGATGTCAATTTATAATTTACCGAAATTTGGAGTATTAATTAGGATAAATACCAATTAAATACATATATTGGATATTAAAATATGATTTGGCTGGACATAGCATGATATAAGAGGATTAAGATGTTAATTAAGCTAATGTATTGTTATATGGTCAAAGTTGTAGGTCTTATATGAGGATTTTTGGATTTATTTTCTTTCATTTTTCTTTTCTTTCTTCTTCCTTATCTTTGGCCTTCATTTTATGCACTAAAATCAGTCTCCACACGACCTTCACCATCCTCCATAGCCAAGAGCTTATGCTAGAGAGATAAAGGAAGAGAAAAGGGAGAAAAAGACAAGGTAAATTGATTTTCATGCACAAAAAGACCTAAAGAAGCTAAAGAGAGCAAGAAAGAAGAAAAATAAGCAAGTTTTGAGGAGAGAGAAATCTCCATAGTTGTAATCAAGTAAAAGAAAGAGTATAGGCAAGAAGCTCTCTTTCTGCTCTTTAACTTTCACCAAAGGAAAATATGGTTTTGAACTCATTTAGAGCTTAATTATGTAAAAAGAATTTAAGGTTTTATGAGAGAGAGTTTAGGATTTCATGAGAGTTTTAATAAGGTAAGGTTTTAATGATGATTATGTATATTTTAGGAGCTCAAAGTGACAAAGAAGAAGCTTAAGAAAATAATGGAAAAGAGAAAACTATCTAGAGAAAGTGAAGGAGATTAAAAAGATGTTTGTGCATAACTTAAGCCAATAGCCTATATTTTATTTTCAAGTTGCATGATTTGAGCATTTGACATGTAAATGATTGTAAAATAACATTATTTTGTGATAAAAGTTTAGGTATACATGTTTGCTAGACTTAAGAGTATATTTGGTAAAAATTAAATTAGTTGATTGTGTATATGCAATGTTGGAATCTATAGAGTAGTAAGCATATATATTGCTATAAGTTAAGCTCTAGAATTCATATTAATATATTTTTGATTGGGTTTGAAAGTTAAGATATAGGACTTTAACTTTTATTTATACTGTAAAATCTAAATATGTCTACATTTGTCCAAAAAAATACATAAATTTTGGATATGAAATCTATCAAGAAAATTATGGGCAAATTTATTTATGAGTAGTCAATGTTCATTTGAGTATATCTTTTCTACAAAACTCCAAATTTAGTTATTCAAGTTAAATATTAAAGTAAGATCATAGTCTACAAATCTCTAGAAGACTACTTAATTTATTTTAAACTGAAACATGGTCAAAATTAAGGTCAGAAACATAATACGAATTCTGCCTGAAACAAGGAAAACTAAAAAAAAATTTAAATATTAAAGTTATATTAGATTAATTGTTATAATGTGAATTTTACTCAAATGAGGTATATGAGAAATTAAATGAGTTATTAGACTCAACAAAATTATGTGCAAATAAAATCA
Organism: Triadica sebifera; assembly: GCA_023653625.1. NCBI lineage: Eukaryota > Viridiplantae > Streptophyta > Magnoliopsida > Malpighiales > Euphorbiaceae > Triadica > Triadica sebifera. The sequence continues at coordinate 16,977,695 of CM042896.1, read as the reverse complement.
TAATTGAGTATTTTCTTATTGAGATAATAAAAGTTAGATTAATAAATATTTTCATTTTCTTATAGTTATGAATTTTAATAACATTAATTAAGCTCTAAAACACCTAACTTAGGACTAGAATTTTGAATAGTTTGGTATGCCAATCAGGGGGATTATTAATGACAATGAAGATACGATTAATGAAACCGATAATGACACTATAATTAAAACCGATATTGATATTATTATTAATGTCGGTGATGATACTTATATATATATATATAAATACTGGTGATGACACTTGTATACGTATACCATAAATATCTGAGTGACACTCATAAATGCCTGGATGACAACTCCGTTATCCTTATTAGTAGTTTTTAGGTGTTATGAGCATAAATGAGTTAATAAAATTAAAAGAGTTCATGATAAAGTAAAATGAGCGTGAGATAATAAGTTGTATGAAAAGTGTGCACTATAAAAGCATGATAAAACATGTTGCATGAATTTTTATATGTTATGAACATATGATAATGCATGTTGCATGATATAATATATTGTTTTATCTTTATGCACCATTAAGCTTAGAGTTTAACGTGATAGTTTTTTTCCGCTTATATTTAAAAAGCTAGCTGAAGTTTGTAGATAAAGCTGGCTGAAGCTTGTAGATAAAGCTAGCTGAAGCTTGTAGATAAAGCTAGCTGAAACTTGTAGATAAAGCCACATGTGATCCAATCCAGTAAAGCAATCGACCGTAAAAACCATAGGTCACAACTCTTTTGTATTTTTATATTTATATTTATTTATTTTGAATTTATAAATTATTTTCTATGGTTTTGTAATTAACTTAAAGTTTTGTAAATATTATTTTATGTAAATAAAATATACATTATCTATTTTATATCTTTGAACTTTTAGTTAAAAAAATGTATGACTTTTTAGCATTTATTAAAATAATGATTTGAAAAAGTCGGTGTATTGCTTTCTTATTCAGACACTTAAGGTTAGGGTGAGGGGGTGTCGCAAACTTTCTCACTAACATTGAAAGAATGAGGCGACATATAGATGTGAATGATCAGTATTCCATTTATGGTTTTGACCAAGAATCAATGTTATATATCAGATATTGTAGTTGGATGAAACCAATTTGACATGAAGTTCTTCATACTTTGAGTTTTTTGGGTAATTTTTTCTTAAAAGAATAATTTACAAGATTGGGTGACATGTAATTTGTTTTTATATGAGGTTTGTAATGGTATCCCATGAAGTGTGATTTTTAGACTATCTTGTTGATGGTTATGGAGAAGGAGGAATAACTTCATTTTCAATCAAGAGGTGTTGTCTGGTGTTGTCTATGGATGGTGTTATTAAAGAAATCTAGGTGACAACCCGTTGTTGAAAGTGGAAAATAATCCGAGAATTTTAGTTAGGTATCCTACCATGGTAACTTGGAGTCCCTCCTCCTTATGGTTAAACGAAACTAAATTCAAATGGTTTTTTCGATCATGGGAACAATCGGGTTTTTGGTGATGAGATTTTAAGGAGCAGCAATGGTTCTTTCAATAATGGGTATGTCGTCCCCTTTTTGTTTTTTATTTTTGAAACTCTTTATTTTCATTCCCATTTCATTTGCATACACATAAACTTTTTTATTTTTTTTTTCAATTACACCCTTTTAAATTTCTATTTCAAACCCCATAACTTTATTTGCACTAAAATCTCAATTTTTATTTTTTTTAAATGAAAACTTTAAATTTTTTAGAATTCATTTTCTAAAAATTTTCATAAAATATAATTTTTATTTCAAATTCCATTTTTTTTATCAAAATGAAACTCATTTAGAAAAACAAATCCAAATTTTAATTTCAAATACAAAAATCACAAACAAATCTTTTGAGTTTATTCAAATTCACAATGCGCAAGATTTAAATTTTGGAGCGTTATAGAATTAACTCGACCATCATAATGATTTGTAAGATGGTAATTATTGTTCAAGTGAGATTGGCCATGGTGATAAATACTGTGCAGGTAACATGAACATTCCGAAGGTAACATTTTCATTTCTTCGTTTAATTTTTTTCATAAAAACCAAGTTTATACCCTATATATATATTAATTATTTTGTTAGAATAGATTTTTTTAGATAATTAATGAATATTTGGTGTTGTCATGTGCTTATGTGTTTTGAGTAGAAATGACAACAGAGTGGGATTCTCCGTCCCATCCCTTTCCCTAACCCCTAATTCCGCCCCGTCCCTACCACCCCCTAATTTCCCCTGAAGAAAATTTTAAAGTTCTCGTCCTCGCACCACATGAGGATGAGGATCTCCAACTCTGCTTCGTTACTTCGTTTTCTATTAAATTTTAATGTTAAAAATATTTTTATTTTAATTAATTACTTAAATATATAATTATTTAAATAAAAAAATATATTTTTACTTTAAAATGAATGTTATATTTTATATTATTATTTTAAAAAAATATTAATTATATAAAATATATATATATATATATATATATATATATATATATATATATATATATATATAAATTGGAGTAGAGATCGGAGCGGAGTATATATATACTATTCTTGCCTCGTCTCTGACATAAAAATTTCAGGATTGAGGGAGAAAAAAATACAAAAAATTAGCCTCGAATTGGAGCTGAATTGGGGCAAAATACCGCGGGTCGGATCTAAATTACCATCCTTAGTTTCGAGAGGATGACTACAAGGAAGATAATAGTTTTTGAAGAGGCATATGAGAAAATAATTTGAGGGATTTTGCAATTCAATTTGGGCAAGTGCAATTCAAATAGGATTTTGCATTTAAAAGCTTCTTAACTTTTTCTTCATTTCTAATCATATTAATAAATATTATTTTTTATAAAGTGAAAAATAATATTATTATATTATTACTTTAAGTCACGAATGAATATATGCATAAGTGATTTTTCATATTCCATCTATTCAACAAATTATTAAAATTGAAGCTAAATTGTTGAGAAGAAACAAAAAACATATTAGCAACTTGAAGTTAAATTCAATTTTTTAATGAAATTAAAATTAAATTAATTTTTTTAACCTAACATAATAAATAAATTTTTTTGTATTAGTTATATTCTTAAAATACAATAAATCAAATTATATCATGCAATTAATTTCAATTATATTATTTATTTCCACACTTTTTTCAATGCCTTGTACTTCAATTACTGAATTTTAATAGAATTAATAAATTTATTTTTTTAAAGGAGTGAGAAAGGCTGTTTTTTATACATTTTCAATTTTCAAACACTTTTTAACACTTATTTAATAATTGATTTATGCTATAATTTGTTTCTTTATTTTATATCGGAAAATATAAAAAAAACGGAGGGAGTATTTAAAATTCCTCCAAAAATGAAACAAAACAATGCTGATTGACGAGGACCGGAAGGAATTAAAGCGCGTTAGCAGACGGAGCCTGTAACTTGGATTCTATCTGTCGCTATTAAATTTGATTAATTCCATTTCCGGATTTCCTCGGCGTTTACTCAATTTCGCCCTCTCTCTCCCACTGCGCTTTACCCTATCATCAAATAACTGTTGATTTTTCTAGAGAGGGAAACGCAAAAGCTAACAAAGAACCCAACGCTTCTGCTTCTATTTTTAGAGAGAGAGACAAGAAACCATATGGAGACCAGCGCTGAGCTCAACCAATCCAAATCCAAAAACGTCTCAAACTCAAATCCTTCTTCTAATCCTCAAAATCCTAAGCCCTCTCAGCTCCAGACCAGGACCAGAGAAGAAGGCGAGCTCTCTTCTTCGTCGGATGGCGGCGTATTGTCTCTTTAAACCCTATCGCAGTTCAATTCAGCAGCACAGTGTTTTTTTCTTTTTCATTTTTTTAATTGTTGAATTTTTAGTGTTCGTGGATGGATTTATATAAGCTATGCGTGTGATCCTCTCTGTTTAATTCTTCGTGCCTGGTGTCTGTTTGGTTGCCAAGGAAATACTGGCAGGATTTGGAGAGGAAAATGAGTTTATTCATGCTAATCGTCGTGTTTTGCTTCTTGTCTACAAGTTAAATGTTACCTTAAATTAGTCATGACTCTTAAGCTTCTCATTTTCTTTTTTATTTTAAAATGATTACTTCAGGCTTTAAATTTGAGTTTGTTATGCAAGTTTGAGTTTCTTTTGCTTCCTTGTGGAATTTAATGTGGAATGAATATCTCTCTATCTTTTTATAATGAATGAAATTATCTATTGTTGTTATTATTGATATATTTGGTTGCTGCTATACAGAGGATGAAAGAAAATATTTTGGTTTTCTGAGAATGTAGATTGCCTTTGACGAGCCATATGCTTGGGGTTTGAGTTATAGAAGCTTACTTTGCTCTAATTTTCTTCGAAGGTTCAATATATGTTTTACATCATGTGTTTGGAGTAAATGTTTTGTGTGAATGTATTAATATGCTATATAATGAATGTTTACCTATAGCTATGGTTTCATTGATATTTCCCCTGATGCATTTTTGTTTCACTTTGAAGCCAGTTATTGATGTCTGAATGGTTGTGAGGTGTAGTATGGGAAACTTTTTGCTATAATTTTGTCATAGACTAAACTTTTGTCGACCACTGTTTGATTTATCCTTTGTAAGTGAAATGTGCTAAAAAAATGTTCTGGTTTACGGTCACACAGGAAAATCCTGTCTCCTCTGCAACTCACTCTGGTGGTTCAGTTAACCCTCCTGCTCTTCCAGGACCCATATCTCTTCCTCCATTAAACAAATTCAACGAAGGAATTCAAGCTAGTAAGTCTTGCTTGCCTTCTGATTTGAGTTCATATTCCTTATACTTAATTCTATTGAACAAAATATTACTATTTGTGTCTGCATTCCATGTATTCATTACCTTAGTTTTTTTGCAACTTCCAGTATGACTAATGTTTTCCCCGTTTCTGCTCTGTGCTCTGAGCTGAGCTGTCACACCTTTTACAGACCTGTTTCAGATTGTAATGCTACTCTATATTAAGCAATTTCTGTAAAAGATTCCTCTCTCTCTATCTTTCTCTCACAGTTATATGCATGGAGATAATTGGGTAGGTTGAACTTTTGCTCTCTTATATAGAAGAGAGATGTGCTTACTAGTTAAACTGTACCTGGACATATAATCTTTTGGGTCTGTACTTCCTTAATATTTTTAGATTATTTTTCTCTTGAATAGAAGAAGTTTTAGATGCTATTATTGGAGCTGCCATGAAAGATATGGTATAGATCTGAAATATAGAAGGGGGCTCATTGCTTGATTAATTTATTTATTTTTTAATTATTCTATGACTGAATTTTAAATGACTCCACTTCAATCCTTGAGTATTTCTGATCTGATATTACTGGCAACAAGAAACTCTAATTCATCTTCTTCTTCTCCCTTCTTTTTCCCCCATTGCATGATTAAGTGATTTGGTTTTACCCTCATAATTATTTGGTACCTCTAGGACATAACATGTCATTTTGTATCTTTGTCATACGTTGAGTGCCCATTGAATGGCGTTATTTTGCTAAAGTTGTAATGTGCACTGACAAATAAATGTTATATGTTATTTGGATACATATTCAAATTAGATGTATGATGTTTTGAGTTCATAGAAAGTAATTGGATATTCTGCCATAAAATATTCTTTATGGGAATCTTATCTTCTCTATAGGGAAGGCTAATTCTGGCATAAATTCTACAACCTCCATCGATGGCCAGCCCCAAGCATCTGTGCAACCAAATAATGACAAGATCTTAGAGAAAAATAGAGTGCTTTTGAAATCTGCAAATCTTGGATGGCATCCTCCTCTGGGGACCAATACTAATTTAGTGATAAGTTTTTCAGATGATGACTCTGGAAGTGAACCAGAAGATTGCAGATCTGAAAAGATTTTAGAAACTAAAAGAAACACAGTTGGTGTGGATGGTAATCAAAAAGTGCCTTCTCTTTTATCAGGGAAATCAAGTCAATTGCAACCAACTGGTAGAAATTTAAACAAAGTAATGCCTAAAAAAGTATCTCTTAGTCGCACATTTGTCTCATCAACAAACAAGATTAATGGGGGAGCCCGTTCGAGGGTGGCTGGATCCTCATCAGTTGATCGGGGATCTAAAGCTAGGAATTTTAATACTGTGAACAGAAACTTTGCAAGCCAAGAAAATGGTTCTGATCAAGGTGTGGTTTTGAACAATACTAAACTTCGGGACTTGAGGCAGCAGATTGCACTTCGAGAAAGAGAACTAAAGCTTAAGGCTGCCCAACAGAATAAAGAATCTACTTCAGTTTCAGGCAGGGATTACACTGCAATCAACCTAGGTGCTGATGCAGCTAGAAAATTTAACACAATTCCTGATGGTGGTAAATTAGCAGTCAAAGAGCCCAATAGTAAACGGTTAAAAGTCAGTGGTTCTTATTCTACCCTGCTACCATTAGACAAGTGCCATGAAATACTTGCTGCAAAATCCTCTACACCATTGAAAGAGCAAGCATCAGAGAGCTATGGTGTGCAATGCAAGATTATGACAGATCATAGGCAAAAAGGAAGTCCCACAAGAAGGATGGAAGCGAGTGTTAAATGGAAAAAGCAAGATGATAAGGGAGTGAATATTTCATTTGAGAATCCACCTAATAGTTTGAGAGATGGTGAGTTTTTTATTTTTTTATTTTTTTTGTCCAAAATCTTGTTCTCTATCTCAATTTAAGGTGCTGTGATTAATAACATTCATATGCTTTGCAGGGCTTAATATCAATCATATTCAGATTGATAGGAGCACCATACAAGAAGATCCTTGTGTCTTGTTGAATCAATCGAATCCTGAAACAAATATGAACTCGAGTTTGTTATTAAAGAATACAGTAAGTTAAAAGCTTTGAACATGTGATATGTTTATTGTTTTACATTGCAACGCAAGTGTCATTCTCTGTTACCATCAAAACTTCCTTTGTTAGAATGTGCTTTCTTAAATTTTTATCTTTTAGTTAACCTTTAAGAAATCTTGTGTTAAGCTTTGGCTTTTAAAACATTTCATAATAATTTTTTTTTTATCTTTTCCCTTTAGTTTTCTCAATAGTAAACACTACTATAGACAGAGTAGACTGTTATGATCCCACATCGCCCAACACTATGTGGAGTTGGTGGTTTATAAGTGTGGGAGGTACCCGCCACCATTGGGAATTCCTTTTGGTGGAACATAGGGTCTTCTCACTTATGGGCCTGCTGCGCACCCCTTTGGGCTTGTATGGGCAAGCCTGCTAAGTGTGTGGGTGCGACTTTGAATTTATGGGAGTTCAGAGTCATAACAATTGGTATCAGAGCACAATATTCCTCCTAAGGTGAGTGATCGGGTTGAAGTAAAGGAGGAATCTCTCGAGACCGTGAAAGATGATTTGAAGGGATTGTGGGAGGAATTACAAAAATTGAAGGTCATGGAAGAGAGGTTGCAGGAGGTCCATACAAAATTGAATGTGTTAAACAAGGTATTAGAGCTTGTTAGGGGTATTCGAGCAGTGAGAGTAATGGGAGGAGTTGTCCCAGAAGAAAGCTCTTTGCTGGAGATCAACACTTCTCCAACCCTAACTCCAGCACCAGTTCCCACCAATCGGATTGAACCGCAGCTCTAGGCAACGGGAGAAAGGAAACTGAGACAACTCAAATTGTTGAGTTTTACCGGCGATAATCCTGATGGATGGATATTCAGAGCTAAACGATTTTTTGTGGCAAATGAGTCTGCAGCAATGAGTATGGAGGGCATTGCTCTTGCATGGTTCCAATGGGCAGATGGACGAAGGAGTTTCAGGTTTTGGGAGGAGCTAAAATCAGCCATTCGAGAGAGATTCCGGTCTTCCCAAGCGGGTTCTCTCGTTGAACAGTTTCTTGTGATCCGTTAGACCACCACTGCAGAATATAGAAGGGAATTTGAAATACGTGTTGCTCCTTTGAAGGGGATTCCAGAAGATATTCTTAAGGGCACATTCATTAACGGGTTGAACAAGGAGATAAGGGTTGCACTCAGGTTGTTAAACCCTATGGGCTTGGACCGGGTGATGGACATGGCCCAGAGAATTGAGGATTGTAAATAAGCCTTAACAGTTACAATTATTCAACCCACCGCTAATTTCTCTTCTTCTTCTCAGATCCCTAATTCTATTGTACCTTCTTACTACCAAACACAAAATTTGCCAAGACTCCAACAACTCCTCCACAGATCATTCACCCTACCGCTGACCAGCCACCTGGCAGCCTACCTTCTCTTCCTTCCAATGTTTCCAACTGGAATAACCCTCACCCCCACAAAAGACTCATTGAAATTGATCTCCAACATCGGCATGTACTAGGGCTGTGTTTTAAGTGCGATGAAAAGTTTCATGTCAAACACAAATGTAAGAATCATGAGTTACACTTACTGCCGGTTCAAGAGTTTAAGGAGGAAAACAACCAACCCGTTTGTGAGGTCACTCCTGCATCGGGAAATATGGAACTAGAATCGTTGGAGGGAGTGGAGGTATCATTGAATACTATCATGGGTTTTACCACACCCCAATCTTTGAAACTGAGAGGGAATATTTTGTAGACTGATGTTGTTGTCTTGGTAGATAGTGGTGCCACACAATTTTGTGGACGCATCCTTAGCCATGCATTTGAAGTTACCAAAGGAATAGATGACCTCTTTTAACATCACATTGGGGACAGGAATCAAAGAAATAGGAGCAAGAGTTTGTCGAAATGTAGTTTTGATGATGGGACATTGATATCATTGAAGATTTCCTACCTATTTCTCTTGGTATTGAAGATGTAGTTTTGGGTATGAAATGGTTGAGTTCAGTCGGTCCAATGAAAGTCAATTGGAAGAGTATGTCCCTCCATTACAAGCAAGATGGCACATGGGTGACTTTGCAAGGTGATCCTACTTTATGCAGCACCTTGGTCTCCTTTAGAGCACTCTCTTAGTCTTACCAGCCAGCTGAGCAAGTCTATTTGATTGAGTTAGGCTCCCTGTCCAGCGAAGCAAGTTCAACATTGGCCCATGTTCCATAACCTGTACAGTAGTTACTTGCTGTGTATTCTGAGGTATTTTCCTGGCCCAATTGCCTTCTCCCACCACGAGACTACGAACACAAGATTGAGATGCAGCCTGGTGCCCCATCGGTGAATGTAAGACCCTATTGGTAACCACATTTTCAGGAGGAGATTGAGAAGCTAGTGCAGGAAATGTTGGCTGCAGGCATCATCCAGCCAAGTGATAGCCCTTTCTCCAACTTGGTGCTCTTAGTAAAAAAAAAGATGGCGGGTGGCGATTTTGTGTTGATTATAGGGCCCTTAACAGGGTGACAATTCCAAACAAATTCCCTATCCCAGTTATTGTTGAATTGTTGGATGAATTGCACGGGGCGAGGTACTTTTCAAAGTTGGACCTTAAGTCCGGATTTCATTAGATCCTAGTTCGACCTTCAGATATCCCAAAAAATGCCTTTCACACTCATGAAGGGCATTATGAATTCAAGGTTATGCCATTTGGACTAAGGAATGCTCCTGCTGCCTTTCAAGCATTGATGAATTCCATCTTCAAGGGCTGCCTCGGAAAGTTTGTACTCATCTTTTTTGATGACATGCTAGTATACAACACTAACCTAGATTCTCATGTACAACATTTGCAAGAAGTCCTTAATTTGCTAACACAACATCGATTATATGCAAATCCAAAGAAGTGTCGATTTGGGCAGCAACAGTTAGAATATTTGGGGCACTTAATCTCTGTTCATGGTGTGGCAGCCGACCCCTCCAAGATAGGAGCTATATTGACATGGCCAAGCCCAAAGAATGTTAAAGAGCTTTGTGGATTTTTGGGGCTCACGGGGTTTTACTGACGATTCTTTCATGGCTAAGGACAACTGGCCTGTCCACTCACTGATCAACTCAAAAAGGTGGGTTTTGCTGGTCTTTGGAAGAAACAACAGCTTTCTAGCAATAAAAAGTAGCCATGACTACAGTGCCGGTGCTTGTCTTATCTGATTTCTTGAAGCCGTTCATTGTTGAAACCGATGCATCTGGCCATGGACTTGGGGCTGTCATAATGTAGGACCACCAGCCAATTGCTTATTTCAACCACACTTTATCTCCTTGTGCCAGTACCAAATCAGTCTATTAGAGGGAATTGATGGTGATTGTGTTCGCAGGCACCAAATGGTGTCACTACTTGTTGGCTAAGCAGTTTATCGCCCGCACCGACCAGCGGAGTCTTCACTACTTGTTGGAGAACTGATCATTCCACCCGAGCAACAACGTTGGCTAACCAAACTCATGGGTTATGACTTCAAAATTGAGTATAGACCAGGGTTGGAGAACAAGGAAGCAGATGCACTATCAAGGCGACCAACAATTGGAGAATTGTCGGTACTCACAATTCTTCAAGCCCCAACAGTTTCAGACTTGCAGGTTCAAATTTCTTCTAATCCACAGTTGTCCACCATTTTGCAAGAAGTACTTCAAGACCCAGCTAGCCGATCAGGATATACAATAGTGCAGGGACACTTGCTGTACAAGAACCGTTTGGTCCCTCCAAACTCTGCCCTCATTCCTTCCATTCTTTTTGAAGGTCATGACAGTGCCATGGGTGGCCATGAAGGGTTTATCAAGACTTATAAACGAGTAGCAGCCTCTGTTTTTTGGCAGGGAATGAAGCAGTAGATAAAAGATTATGTTGCTAGTTGTGAAGTCTGCCAGCAAAGCAAAACTCTTACACTCTCACTGCCTGGATTGCTACAACCACTATCTGTTCTAGAATCTATTTGGGAGGATATCTCCTTGGACTTCATAGAGGGACTGCCTATGTCCAAGGGATTCACTGCTCTCTTGGTTGTGATTGACAGGTTGAGTAAATATGGCCATTCCCTCGGGCTGTGACACCCTTACACATCTGTTTCTGTGGCTGAGCTGTCTACCAAGGAAGTCATCCATTTGCATGCGCTTCCCCGCACCATTGTCTCCGACCGTGACAAAAATTTCTTAAGCAAATTATGGGTGGAGTTATTCAGATTACAAGGCACACTGCTTATCATCCACAGTTAGACAGCCAAATAGAGGTGCTGAATAGATGTTTAGAAGTATACCTGCGGTGTTTTGCTAATGCTAATCCTAAACGCTGGTCCTTTTGGCTTTCTTGGGTGGAATATTCTTATAATACCTCCCAGAGTAGACATAGGATGATGTGGTGTAAAGTAATGAAAAAGGGATTCCTTTTTGTAGATATGACCTTAAACCAAGTGGAAAGGAGAAAAATATTTTTTTAGATGTGGCCTTAAATCAAGTGGAAAGGAGAAAAGGATTTTGTGGAGAAAACCTTTGCTAGATTGGGATTAAGGCTTTTTTTTTTGGGTGACTGGAGTAAGGCTTAGTTGAATTGAGTTCAGGAGTTTTCCTTTGGACATTGAGTGATTAAATTGGGATTAAGCCTTTTTTTTTTTTGAGACTGGAGTAAGCTTAGTTGAATTGAGTTCAGGAATTTTCTTTTTGTCATGGAGGGATTAGATTCTTCCAAAATATACTTATTGCACTATGCTCTCTCTTATACTGGGAAGCTGTTGTTGTTCGGCTTATGTGACTGAATTTGATCGTTAGGCTTTATTCCATATTTGTTTTTGGCTTCATTATATCTTGGATGTTGAAGTTTATGCCAGTAGGCTATTTAGTAAGTTCCTTTCTAAATACATACATTAGTATATTTGCATATTCTATAAAGTTAGATTTAAATAATTTAAGAAGTCTTTGGTTTTAGATTTGATTTTTTTTTTTGGTCATACTTTATCCATTTTTTATGAACATTTCTCATTATTGTTACCACAACTTTGCAGAACACTGTCGAATTGAATCATCCAGCTAAGAGTGGTGACCGGCTACCAGGTTATTTCTTAAAGACTCCAGCTGGTGAACAACATTCAATAAATGGCTGTGAGTATCATGAAGGAACATCAAATGACAGAACAATTGAACCATCATTAGACAATGTTTATCAGGTGTGTTTTGGCTTTAGATATCAATTTGGAGGCCTTTGATGTATGCCTGTGTTACCATTTTTGGACTGCTTCTGTCTCTCTCTCTCTCTGTTTCTGTCTTCATTTTTCTTTTTTTTTTTGTCAGGCACCTTTGAACAATTTAAGCCTCTGGAATCATGCGGGTTCTTTGAGTGACTCAGAAAATAGTAACATAGATATGCATTCATTAGTTGAAGTGGAGGAATCATTGGACAAGGAGCTGGAGGAAGCACAAGAGCACCGGCGCAAATGTGAAATTGAAGAAAGAAATGCTCTTAGAGCTTATCGAAAAGCACAGAGAGCTTTGGTTGAAGCTAATGCCAGATGCAGTGAACTTTATCATAAAAGGGAACTCTACTCATCTCATTTTCGATCTTTTATTTTGAATGATTCAAGTTTGTTATGGTCCATGAGAAAGCATGAACGTGTTGGAATTGGATTGAAGCATACGGACAATGCATCCAGAAATCTAGAACTAATGCCCCAACCAAGACATCCTAAGAGGCCTAAGTACAATGGTCACAACCAGCCAGGGTATGATTCAAACATTCAAAGCGCCAATGGTGTACCATTAAATATACCATATAGGCATGGTGATGGGCAAAATATGGGGTCTGAACCATGCAGTGAACCAGATGCAAGTACGTCTGAGCCAATGCATCATAACAGCAATGGAGCAGCAAATATAGTAAGCTCTCCGTCAAATGATCCTAATATTTCTGCAGATGAAGATGAGGAGACATCTCCAATAGACCATGCAACTGCACTACCTAATTACGAAATTCAGCAAAGTGAACCAAATACTGTGGAAAGGGAAAAGGATATTAACCATCATTCAAACAACAATGTATCCATTACTGGTTCCACGAATTCTCTAGCTCTTGAGGCAACATTAAGGTCTGAACTATTTGCACGGTTTGGAAAGAGAATTTTGTCGAAGAATAGCAGTTCAACCAATGTAGAACCTGCTGATGAACTTGGGATTGAAAATGACAATGGAAGTGAGAGAACTCATACAAGTAAATGCAGTGACCCATTATCGGAGCCAGAAAAAAATCAAGAAACTGATCTTAGAGGTAGTTTCTTTGAAGATTAGATTGATTGAGTATTTTGGTCTGAATAAAAGTCTAGCTTTTGGTTGATGAATAGAGCTGATAAATAGTTTTTAGGGAATGAAGTTAATATTGGTACAATCATGTGGTCACTTGGGCTATACTCACTGCTGTCATCTTTGCATATTGCAGTTTCTTGTGTATGTTTATGCTTGTGTCCTTTTATACTTGAAACTCACACATACATTATATATATTGTTCTTGCCAACTTGTTTAATTTATTGATGTTGAATTAATTTCCTATTTCTATGCTCATTATTTGGTTGATATATCTCAATGATTTGAGCATGAAATTAAATGCTGTTACAAGTAAATCTTTTGTTTTCTTATAGTTTGCATGATTGTTTGAAAAGTTGTGCATGATTTTGTGCTCATAGTTGGAATTTGAAGATTTAGTTTGTGACAGCAGCAATACCACATGCTTGTGCAATTTACTGCTTAGGAAGGTGATCACTTCATGATGCTGTTTGGCATGCGGTAGTGGTACCTTCTTGACATATTGCAACAAAGTTTGACAAAGAATTGCACAATTTAATATTATTGATAAAATCAGATGTTCAATTTAGAATTATCCATCATATGTCATTTAAAATTCCACACTCAGAATATTTTTAATATGCTGTCTAATCATATGTCATATGAACAGTTCACTATTTCTTTAGGGGACAGCAATTAGTGCATGATATCTCATGCTCTTCTAACTTGTTCTTTCGAAACTACTCTCATTAACTTGGCAAGGGCCAAAGGCTAATGTGAGAACAAATTGAACATACAATTTGGACAAGGAGAAAAAATCAAGAGATATAATATGGTTGAACCTATCATTTTGAATAGTTCAAAATACGTGTAATGTGACCATTTATATCATTTATATTTCTTATTCTTCTTTTGAAACCTGTTAGTGATTTCAATTCTTGAATTTAGGTGATGATCATTCTCTGAGAGAGATTTCTGGGGGTCCAGTCCAAATCCATTGTAGCAAAGTCCAAGATAATGAGTATTCTGCTACAGGTCAACAGTCCACAACTGTTGTATTTTCACCTGCTTCAGTTTTGAGGAGTGTGTTTGGTCATGTGAAAGTTATCTCCCAATTCACTTCCTTAGGAATGCAGAGTAGAAAAATTGAAAATGTTGACCCATGTGTTCACAACAGTGAAACTGGCTCGATAAACTCTGGGGATATGCAGTATGGCATTTTCATATCAAGTCATATGGAAGAGAGTATTAGTGATATATGCAATGAAGAAACTGGCTCTTTTACTTGTGATATTGCAGTTGATCCATTTTGGCCACTCTGCATGTATGAGCTGCGAGGGAAATGCAACAATGATCAATGCCCTTGGCAGCATGTTAGGGACTTCTCCAATGAGAATGTGGGTCAACATCCACTGGGTGATTCTGGCAGTGCTGGTAGAAAATCCGAGTTCTTATTTCATTTCTTTTTTACTTTTTAAAATTCTGTATATCTCTGTTCTTTATTGCTTACCTTCAATTGTAATGTCTGTGCAGACTTTCAGGTTGGATTGCCATTAAATAATAAAAAATGCAAGAGTGGAATAATTCATAATTGTCAGAGTATGTTGACCACACCAACTTATCTAGTTGGCTTAGATATTTTGAGAGCTGAACCACATTCATATCAGTCTGTTGTCACACGGAAGAATGGACAATGCTGGCGGAAATGCTTTAGTATCTGCTTAGCTTTATCAAATTTACTTCAAAAAGATTTGCCTTCTGATGAGCCCTTTTTGCACGGCAGCGATGGTCGTATCGAGATCCAGGGGAGTTGGGACAAGCAATTATCATATTTCCAGAGCAGAAACAGTATAGTGGTTTGTTTATTGCTATTTTCTTTCCTCTTAATGCTCTATTTTGCTGTTTGGTTATAATATTCTGTTGCAATGCTACTTTTTAGATGATAACTACTGATAACTTTAGCTCTTAGCTGCTAACTTCTTGTCTCAAGCTTCAAATAAATTACATGCCTTGGGTGGAATACCTTTTATTTTTATTTTTTTAAAAAAATTTATAGTTTGCAGAGTGTAATTTTCTCATGTCTAACCATGTTTTATGGCCTGGAATTTTGAAAAATTTGGACCAACAACTTGATTGTAGATACCCTTGAGTCTTTTTGTCTCTGCTTTAAGTTCTAAAAGCATGGTAATAGCTCTAGGTAGATGCATAGATTTAAATCGCGGTAACGGCCGTGATCGCGGATGCAGTCGCGTGTAACGAAAACAGGTGCATAATGGTGTAATGTAACGGTAACGGACTACTGTCGCACAAATTTTTTTATAAAAATTGCAAAACTCATGAAATTAATGTATTTTAAAGGAATTCACTAAAATTAAGAAATGTAATTATCTAATTAGTATAAATTCAAAAGGAAAACACATTTAGTTCATATATTTAAGTCATTATTATATTAAGTATTAAAGCTAATACAAAACACTGTTCGGAATATTACATTATCTAACATGCTACTACCACCAAAATGAGTGGCATACCAACAACCAACAAGCAAACAAGCCATTGTAAATAAGAATTAAGAACCATTAATGCAATTAAATTTCACTAAAAATAAAACAAAATGCAAAAACAAACATTGATTTCCAATTCCCTTAACAAATTCGACTTGGGTGTTACTGTTAAGAATTGTTAATTGAGTTTAGGCAATGTAGAGCTTGACTTAGGGTTAGAGTTTGGTTTAGACAACCACTTGAATGGAGAATTTCAAAATATAGACCATCATAAAAATCAATCTAATAATTGACTATGTAACGGCTGTTCGCGGTTACATAACGGTGTTACCCGTTACATAACGTCGTAACGGCCGTTTTCATTGCAAAAAATAAATAACGTGGTATAACGGGTATAACGGTAACGAGAGGATCATTTTCCGTTAAATAACGGCCGTTATGTAACGTAACGACTGTTATTTAAAACCATGGGTAGATGTGACCGTGTTTTATGAACTAAACTCTAATATTTCTAAGTGGTATATCATGTCACATCTATGTACTTATGTCTTAAACCTCACCCCTCTTGGAATTTCTGTTTCTCTGTCAATGTCTAAAATTTTTGCAGGAGTCCTCTGGGTGGCTGGTGGATGGAGGAGACTCAAATTTTTAGGCCTTTTGGTGGGTTAGAACTGATACAAAATCTTAGGTAGAAAGATGTATTTAGTTGTTTTATGAGGAGCATTTGGTTTAGAAGGAGACTTGCAATTTGGTATTTTGATCACTTGATATTTTCTCGGTTGTGGCTTTGGCATGGGTGGTTTAGATGGTTGGTCATAAAGCCCAAAGTTTGGATGGAACAACTATGGCTCTCTTAAAGGATTTGAGAAGGAGGAAGAACCTTTTTTGTTTTGTAGGACTTGATGATTATGCACACAAATAGATGATTTGATTGTGAAAATCTGTACTTGAAACAGTTTTAGAGGGAGAGTAAGGGCATGACAAGCACTCTTTTCCATGAAAAGGAAAACCTTGATGACATAATTACCTCAGAAATTAAAATCCTTTTTTTTTCTCTCTCTGTGTGTGCTTGTGTATGTGTAGATTGAGAAGCCTCTTTGGAGATTTCAAGGATAGACAATTAGATGGAGATTGTTAGATCCTTTCTTTATAGGATAAACATAAGAGGCCTCTTGTGGATTTCCAAAGTATACAATTTGGTCTCCTCTACTTAGCTAATTTGCCATTGAAATTTTTTATAACAAATCGGTTGAGGTTGATAGTCTTGCATTGACCTGTGATTCAAGCTAAACAGAATATGGGGCTTCTGATGTTCTATTCTTTTGTGAGTCTCATCCCACTACTTCTGCACTCTCTCTCTCTATTTTACTATCAGGGGTGTGCAAAATTGAACCAAAACTGATCATAGTTCAGTTCAGTTTGATTTATTCTTGAGGGGGTTAATGGTATATTTTTGGTTTGGTTTGGTTGGTTAAAAAAAATACCTTTGTTATTTGACCAAGCCGAACCAACTTAAAATGTTACTTCTTTGGTTTGGTTATTGTTCTTTTATCTGAATTTAATTTCTCTCTCTAGGAGATGACTAGTTTTGGATTATTTTATATTTAATTTTATGTTTTCCAGTTTGTAGAAAAAATGTATTTTACTAGTTTTGGAATACCTTTGTTATGAGAAAAAGTTATAGGCAATAATCTATGGTGGTTAGTGACCAGGACGTGGATTGACTTTTGCTTATTGAAATATGTAAATAATAGATTAATTTTTGTCAAGTAGTTGGCAATGCAAAAATTAGTGATAAAAAGTACTTGTAATTGGGACAAAAAGATTAATTTTGTGAAAATGTGGGATGTTGCACTTCACTGAACTCTAATGCGAGAACTGAAAAAAGGGATTGAAGAGTTGTTGTGTTTCAGGAAAATCTGAGGGAGGACTGAAATTTCTGTTTTTAGAAAAGCAAGGATGTAAATCTATATTTCACTTAACCTCATTGGAGTTTGTAATTTACACTTATTGGTATTAATAATTAAATTAGGAGAATCAACATCTCCTTACTAGCTTACTCCTTTTAGTTGTTGGGTGAGAATTATTTTGTGATTCTTGCATGTGGCTTTCAGACTAGTTGAGTTTATCTCAAGTTGGAGACATTAAAGCATGTGTTCTCATCTTCTTGTGAAGCTATTCTTACTATTGCTGTTGCTTCTACTGCATATTATATTTTATCTCAACATAGATTGTGCTTGTTTTCTTGTACTTTCTTTTTATCTAAAAAAAGTTTTTGTTGCTTCATGTTACTGGTGCATAATTGACTACCTTTGTTGTTTATCACAATCTCATTTTAGTTCCTTTTTTCTTAATTTATACTTAGAATCATCTGAATCAAATGTTACCTACTGATGTGCAAGCCCTCGAAATGGCCTTCTTTATGCTCAGTCAGGAGGTGAACAAACTAGATGGTATGAAAAAGGTTAGCTTCGCTACTTATTGACTGCAGCATCATCGTTCTGTCCACAGACTTCTATTATCCTCCCAAATCTTTGTTTTTGCAGGCTCTCTCTGTGCTTTCACGAGCTATTGAGGCTGATCCGAAATCTGAAATTTTGTGGATAACATATTTGCTTATTTACTATGGCAATGTGAAATCAGTTGCGAAGGATGACATGTTTTCCCATGCGGTATGTTGTTGAGAGTAAAGAAGTTAAACTTCCTGATACTTTATACAAGTACCTGTTTCTGAGATTGTTTGCAATTGTCTTGGTTAATTATATATTGAAGCTACGAATATTTCCATGTTTCATGTACACTAGTAATTGAGGTAACAGAGATGAGAAACAACTTTGTTTGGGTAGAGTTGTAGGGGAGTTTATATGTCAGCTTTACAGCACCTACTAACTTAAGCAAAAACATGTTAGAGATACTTTTGCAAGTAGGTTTAATGAATATTTCAGGAACATAAGGAGGCAACAGAGAAGTTGGTTTAACTGAAAAGCTGGTGAAGCTGAGATTTTCCTGTCTGAAATTTTCCATTAGTCACTCATGTTTATAAGATCCAGGAGGATGATTTTATGTGAAATTTGAAAATTTTGCATTAATATATCATTATTGAGAGGTATTAAGTAAATAAGTATCAATTTCAGTTCACTTAAAAAATGATAACACATTTGGTGCCAAAGTGTCTTTTTCCATGTGAGATGTGCTTGTATCTTTCCAGATGTGCTATTTTTTATTTTTTTGGCAATAGAGTGCAGTTATCTTGAATTTTCTAAAACTTTTTTTTCCTCTCTTAAATGCAGATTTTTGTATATATACAATTTTACTTTTGTTCTTCAGGTCCAACAGAATGACAGATCTTATGGAATTTGGCTTATGTACATCAACAGTCGTATGTGTCTTGAAGATCGGTTGGTTGCATATGATGCTGCCCTCACAGCACTTTGCCACCACGCATCTGCTCATGACAGGGATGAGTATGTTAGTGCATGCATCTTAGACTTGTTTTTGCAGATGATGGATTGTTTGTGCATATCTGGGAACCTTGAGAAGGCCATTCAGAAAATCAATGGACTCTTACATGTAGCAACTAATTCAGATCAGCATCATTCTCTGTTGATATCTGATATCCTTTCGTGCTTAACATTTTCTGACAAATGTATGTTCTGGGTTTGTTGTGTGTACTTAGTTATTTACAGGAAGATACCAGAGGCTGTTGTACACAAGTTTGAATGTGACAAAGAATTCCTTGCCATTGAATGGCCTAATGTTCATTTATTAGAGGAAGAGAAGCAGAGGGCTGTTAAATTGGTGGAAGTGGCTGTGAGTTCTGTTAAATTGTCTGTCAATAGTGAATCACTTGTAAGTGATGCTGATCTGAGATCAGCACAATATTTTGGTCTTTGCCATATAAGGTTTATGGTGGCACTTGATGGCATAGAGTGCTGCAGAAGTTTGTTGGATGAATATAAGAAGTTGCACCCATCTTGCGTGGAATTTGCACTTATATCAGCAAAAATTCGAATGACTCATTTTGAGGATTTGAGTTTGGAGGGTTTTGAGGAAGCCCTCGGGAACTGGCTGAAGAAAACCCCAGGAATTCATTGTATCTGGAATCAATATATTGAATGTGCCCTCCAAAAGGGAGATCCTGATTTTGCAAAAGAACTCATTGTCCGTTGGTTTGACTCCTTTCCAGAAGTTCAATATCCTGAAAAAGAAATTTCAGATGCTGTAGGTACATGTAGTTCACATAGATCATTGGAGTTGGCTTCAGCATCAAATCCAGACATTTTAGCACACAATTTGAGTCAGATGGATACAGTATTTGGATATCTCAATCTCTCTCTTGCTAAATTATTGCACAATGATCACATTGAGGCTCGCAATGCTATTGATAGAGCACTCAAGGCTGCAACCCCACCGTTCTTCAAGCATTGCTTGATAGAACATGCCATGTTTTTGCTTACATATGAATCACAATTAAAGGGTGCATCTTTTCGTGAGCAACTTAATATTTTGAAGGGTTATTTGGATGATGCTCTGACATTCCCTGTCTCTGAGCCATTATCTAGACGATTCATCAACAAAATTGAGAAGCCAAGAGTTCGGCAGCTAATCGATAAAATACTAAGTCCAGTTCTAGCTGATTTTTCTACCGTGAACTTGGTTCTTGAGGTATGGTATGGGCCATCCCTTCTACCGCAGAAGTTTGGAGACCCAAAGGAACTGGTTGATTTTGTTGAAGCCATCTTTGAGATAGTGCCATCTAATTACCAATTAGCAATTTCTGTCTGTAATCTGTTGAGGAGAGGTGATAACTTTGTTGATGTTAGTTTTAACACCAGTATGTTGTACTGGGCATGTTCAACCTTGATCAATGCAATCTTTCATGCTATCCCAATAGCTCCGGAGTATGTATGGGTTGATACTGCAAATATTTTGGATGGTATTGCAGGAATTGAATCGATTTCTGAGAGGTTTTACAAGAGAGCTTTAACTGTGTATCCATTTTCCATTAAGCTGTGGAATTGCTATCATAAACTATCAAAGACCAGAGGAGATACGAGCTCTGTTGTAGAAGCTGCAAGAGAAAAGGGTATGATACTAACTTGAAATTTTCTTAAAAATAGAGTCAGGTTATTAGAATGGGCATTGCAGAATAGATGTAGAAGGCCAGTTTTGCTTATTGATGGGGGAGACATCAAATTGTACAGATGTATTTGCTTGTTCAGTCTCTGGTGATTATTGATCACGCATTATTTTACAAAGATTTTTTTTTAGATGTAAAATTAGACATACCACAGGATAGGCACTTGACAAAACTAACAGCTTTGGCTTCTGTTTGGTGAAGAAGGTTGCTTTAGGTGAGATATTGGCCCTGTTCTGTTAGACCCTCATTATTTATTGTTGTTACACTTGTGTTTTGTCTTCTATTTAATTTGTAATTACTGAGATTTTGTAATGAACAATAATGGATGCAGTTGATTCTAATATAATCACAGTAAGATTATGATCTCCTAGTGTTTTTTGTTCTAAAGAATGGATGTAATAATGACAATTGGAGTTGTCTGATTTGTTTTTGATCTATTGGAAACAAGACGTCAACGAACAATTCGGCCAATTCGAGCATCTCGAAAAATAAAAGAGAAAAAAAAGCCTTTCCTTTCAGAATATTGGGATTGGGATATGTTTACCCTTGTAGTTTGGTATAAGAGTGTAATCGGGTCGAATCGAGTTAATACAGAAGTTCGATTCAATTAAAAAATTCAAAATTCAAATTCGATTAAGTTTTTTTTAATTGTTCTAAATTCGACTCGAAAACTCGATAAACTTAGAATTAATTAGAAAATTTAATAAATAGTATATTTTATTTGATTCGATTAAGTTTGAATATATTTAAATACTAAGTGTAAAAAAGTAATTTAATAAAAGAATAATTATTCGATTAAATTTGCGAGTTTTACGAGTCGAAAATTGTAATATTTGAATTGAATTCGATAAATTATTCGAGCTATTTAAACTTGATTTGATTAATTTCATATTAAATTTAAATATTTTATGAGTCGTATTTAAATAGTTTATACGTACCTTAACTCGTTTATATTCCCAGTTTGGTGGTGCCAAAGGGATAGTATGGTTGAAGAAGTTCATTTTCTGCTGGTTCCATAAATATTAATTTTAATCTGCAGTGAAGGGAAGAGGGGAAACTGAACAATAATGAATCCTTCTCATTTATACGACTTTACTAGTTAACAATTGAATATATGCCATGAATAATCAACAATCATAGGCTGGTGAAAATTGCACGAATTAATCACACATCAACAAAATAAAAATATAACAATTTCAAACCTAGAATTTTTTTTATGTGAATCATGAATATCATTTTTATAATTCATTTTTAAATTTTTTAACAAGTTCTTATTTATTTTATTTTTATTTATGAATATAAACTATTATTTTTTATTTTTTAAAAATTACTATAGATATATATATAATATAAATTAAATTTATAATTATAATCATATTAATTAAATTTTTTTAATACATCATATATATATATATATATATATATATATATATATATATATATATATATATATATATATATATATATATATATATATATATATATATATATATATATATATATATATATATATATATATATTTGTTTAAGACGAGTACACCGCGACCGTAGATTTATCTAACACCGTTTTTTAACGGCTTTAAGGCTTCAAGCCTTCGACATTCCTCTTTCTTCTTCCTGCAAGTGTTTAACTTAAACCTCCTAAAAACCCTCATCAGTAAATTAACATAGCCTGTAAAGCCCCTTTCTTTTTCAAAAATTGCAAAATGAAAAACCTCAAGCTATATTCAGAGTTAACTCTCAATCTAGAGTTACAATCGAAGCAAGAAGTTATTCTCTTCTCCGCTTTAGATATCGAGCGCAATCGTTTGTTCTTTGCCTCTTCTACTAATTTCATTTACTCTACTCAGATCTCCTCTTTCCATGTACGCCCTTTTCTTGCTCTTTATATATATATATATATATATATCTTCTTTTTTTAGAAGTATAGTTTGTTCTTTTAGTTAAATGTTATGTGGGTTTATTTTTGTCTTTGTTTTTGCTGTTATGGGTTATTCAGAATGGAGATGCATGGAGAAAGCGATCACTGCCTGCAGAAGTTCATCCTATTGATTTGGAGGATGGGGACTTCATTACTTCATTTGATTATCTTATGGAGAGGGAGGCGCTGATATTGGGGACTTGTAATGGAGTTCTGTTGCTTTATAACGTGGATGATAATGCCACGGAGGTTGTTGGTCAAGTGGAAGGTGGTGTCAAGTGCATTTCACCAAGCCCGGATGGTGGCTTGCTTGGAATTGTTACTGGGTTAGGGCAGATGCTGGTGATGACTCATGATTGGGATTTGTTGTATGAAAATGCGTTGGAGGATGATCAGCCTGATGGTGTTGACGTACGTAAGGACCTTCTCCATTATTCCTTTTGGTAGCATTTGGATGGAGAATTTGGAATTGATTTTCTATTTATTTTAATTGGATGAAATTTAGAGGATATCTTTTTTTTTCCTCCAGATTTGAATGGGATGAAAACTTCAATACAATGACTGCACAAATTTAAAGTTCTGTGACTTTTTGTTCTCATCCTCTTTAACTGTTTAAAGCTTGATTTTTTCAGATTAGCATTATTATGCCCTTTGGTATGCAGCTCTTAGGATGAACAAATGAAAGTTCGTTTTATTTAGTTTTCACCTTTTTATGCTTTACATGCGTTGCCCCACTGATGTATGGACTTAATGTTGGATTCCTCTGAGGAAATATTCCTCACTGTCATCTGCAGAGTGTGCAACTTATTGTGGATATTGTTCAGTGTTCTGTTGTGTAGCACTATCAATATGTATATATTCTTATCATGATAGGAAGGAAGGGCTATCTTTTGCTTAAGATATGAATAGTTAATTTGGAGATTTTATTTACTGGGTTTTGTTTTCAGGTGAACCTACTTTTTCTTCTGCAAATATTTCAAAGAGTTCTGTATCATGGCGAGGTGATGGGAAATACTTTGTAACACTGAGTGAGATGAGTGACACTTCTTCCTTGCATAAAAGACTTAAGATTTGGGAACGAGATTCAGGTGCATTGCATGCTGCTTCAGATTCAAACGCATTCATGGGAGCAGTTTTGGATTGGATGCCAAGTGGAGCCAAAATTGCATCTGTATATGACAGAAGATCTGAGTATGAATGCCCAAAAATAGTTTTTTATGAGAGAAATGGATTATATAGAAGCTCTTTTGGCATCAATGAACCTGTGGGTGCAACAGTAGAGTTGCTTAAGTGGAACTGTAGTTCAGATCTTATTGCATCTGTTGTCAGACATGATAAATATGACTCTATTAAGGTTTGGTTTTTCAGCAACGACCATTGGTACTTAAAACATGAAATTAGATACCCAAGGCAGGATGGAGTGGGGTTTATGTGGGATCCAGTGAAGCCACTGCAATTGATTTGTTGGACTCTTGAGGGCCAGATTACAGTTTACAACTTCATTTGGATTACTGCTATCATGGAAAACTCAACTGCATTGGTCATTGATGATTCCAAGATACTTGTTACTCCACTTCTTTTGTCCTTGATGCCTCCTCCTCTGCATTTATTCAACCTGAAATTTCCAAGTGCTGTGCGAGAGATGGCTTTTTATTCCAAGAACTCTAAGAATCTAGTGGCTGCATTTCTGTCAGATGGCTGTTTCTGTGTTGTCAATCTTCCCAAATCTGATACATGGGAGGAACTTGAAGGCAAAGAAATTAGCGTTGAAGCTTGCCTTTCTAAGACTGGATTTGGAACCCTTACACATCTTACATGGTTGGATCCACATGTACTTCTTGCTGTTTCTCACTGTGGCTTCACTCATAGTAATTGTATCTCTGAGAGCTCATTGGGTGAGAATGGACTTCATGGTTTTTATTTGCAGGAAATTGAGGTTGCATGTTCTGAGGATCATGTTCCAGGGTTTTTAACAAGCTCGGGTTATGCTAAGGTTTTCCACAGAAACTATTTGGAAGGACTGGTAATCGGCATTGCTCCTAATCCTGCCAAAAAGTGCTCAACTTTTGTTCAATTTAGTGGTGGAAAAATCTATGAGTATACATCAGCACTAGGCTTTGGCATCGCTGGAGGGACTACAGAAAATGACGTTATGAGTTTTTCATCATCTTGCCCTTGGATGAGTATAGTTAATGGTGACTCCTTAAAGCCTTTACTCTTTGGACTCGATGACATAGGTAGGCTCCATTTTGGTGGAAAAATACTATGCAACAACTGTAGTAGTTTCTCATTCTACTCAAATTTCTCTGACCAAGTGATCACGCATTTGATTCTTGCAACCAAACAAGATTTTCTCTTTATTGTTGATATGAGTGATATAATGCATGGAGAAATAGAGTCAAAATATGAAAATTTTGTTCACATTACTAACAAAAGAAGAGAAGAAGAAAATATGAACTTCATACATATATGGGAAAGAGGGGCCAAAATAATTGGTGTTCTGCATGGTGATGAAGCTGCTGTCATTATTCAAACACCTCGAGGAAATCTAGAATGCATTTATCCTAGAAAATTGGTCCTGGTGTCAATCATCAATGCTTTGATCCTAGGGCGGTTCAGAGATGCACTGCATATGGTTAGGCGGCATAGAATAGATTTCAATATCATCATTGACCATTGTGGTTGGAAAGAATTTCTTCACTCAGCCTCAGAATTTGTCAAACAGGTTAACAATTTGAGCTACATAACTGAATTTGTCTGTGCCATCAAGAATGAAAACATCATGGAGAACCTATACCAAAATTACATCTCTCTACCTAGCCACATAAGGGCTGAAGTTGTTCAAGGACCAAATTTCAAAGGTTTTGATGCCAATAACAAGGTTTCTTCTGTCCTTCTGGCCGTAAGGAATGCTCTTGAGGAACAGGTCCCTGAAAGTCCTGCAAGGGAGCTCTGCATTTTGACTACTCTGGCACGTAGTGATCCACCTGCTCTTGAAGAAGCTTTGGAGAGAATAAAAGTTATTCGTGAACTGGAATTGTTAGGTTCTAATGACCCTAGGAGAGTGTCCTACCCTTCTGCCGAAGAAGCTTTAAAGCATCTGATGTGGTTATCTGATTCTGAGGCGGTATTTGAAGCTGCCTTGGGTCTTTATGATTTGCATCTTGCAGCTATTGTGGCACTAAACTCTCAACGGGACCCAAAGGAATTTCTTCCTTACTTACAAAAATTAGAAAGCATGCCTAGTCTAGTAATGCGCTACAATATTGACCTTAAGCTGCATAGGTTTGAGAAAGCTCTGAAACATATCATTTCAGCAGGTGAAGATTATTATTCAGACTGTATGAACCTCTTAAAGGAAAATCCACAACTTTTTCCACTGGGACATCAATTGATAACTGATCCTGCCAAGAGAATGCAGGTCCTTGAGGCCTGGGGCGATTATCTTAGTGGTAAAAAATGCTTCGAGGATGCTGCTACAACTTATCTTTGTTGTTCTAGTTTGGAAAAGGCCTTGAAGGCATATCATGCTTGCAGTAATTGGAGTGGTGTGCTTACAGTTGCTGGGCTTCTTAAACTGGGGAAAGATGCTGTATTGCAACTTGCCCATGAACTCTGTGAAGAACTCCAGGCATTAGGTAAACCAGGAGAAGCTGCAAAAATTGCTCTCGAGTATTGTGGAGATGTTAATGGTGGGATATGTTTGTTAATTAGTGCAAGGGACTGGGAGGAAGCTTTAAGAGTTGCATTCATGCACACACAAGAAAACTTAATCTTAGATGTGAAGAATGCCTCTTTAGAAGGTGCTAACACTTTAATTGTTCAATATGAGGAAGGTTTAGAGAAAGTGGGGAAGTACTTGACTCGCTACTTAGCTGTCCGCCAGAGAAGGTTGCTGCTTGCAGCAAAGCTTCAGTCAGAGGATCGATCAGTGAATGACCAAGATGATGATATTGTTTCAGAAGCAAGCAGCAACTTTAGTGGAATGAGTGCCTATACCACTGGGTATTTCTCTGACTTTATGTCATCGTAATTTCTGATTTAATGAGACCATTTGTTTTAAAAATACAGAGTTAGTTGTTTGATTTTGATGCCCATGAATATTATTGGATCATTGTCACTAGATTCTTTTATTATGAATAGCTGAAGTCATAAATTGTAGCATTGTGGAAAAGCATTATATCTTGTTATGGCTTTTGTTACTTGGCCCATGTTATTCTTTGCACGGTTCCTTAAATTCATCCACTTATTTCTGCCTTTTTTTTTCTTTTTGCTGGTTATTTTTTCCTCCATCAATTTTATCGGTTATATCCATACTTATTTTGTGTTTCTCCTGTGTTTTCACATTGCTTCTGTATCATTCTTTTTAGTGCTTTTCTTCTTTCTTCTTTTTCTTTTTAAGTAGTTTTGAAAGGTTATTCAGTTATTTGGCACATTTGATTTACTAAAGTTGAGATGAATAGGTTAGACAAGTACAAGATTTTCTTGACCCAATCTGGATCCCTTCAAGTGGTTGTTTTGTGTCGTAAACAGGACAAGAAAGGGCTCTACTGCTTCTGTGAGCTCAAGTGTTACCAGTAAGGCAAGAGACACAAGGCATCAGAGGAATAGAGGAAAAATTCGCCCTGGAAGGTTTCCTTTTTCATTTTCTGAGATTTAGATGCTTCTCTTCGTTTCTGTTTCTTTGTAGTCTACCTTTCATACAAAATTACTTTCTTTGATATTGCAGTCCTGGTGAGGAGTTGGCTTTGGTGGAGCACTTGAAAGGGATGTCTCTAACAGATGGAGCAAAGCGCGAGCTTAGATCTTTGTTGACTTCCCTTTTGATGCTTGGTGAAGAGGACATTGCTAGAAAGCTACAACGAATTGCAGAGAATTTCCAGTTGTCTCAAATGGCTGCAGTCAAGCTCGCTGAGGATACAATGTCTATTGATGCCATAAATGAACAGGGACACAGTCTGGAGCATTACATGCATAAAATGAGAGCTGATTCGCAAAATTTAGAAGCTTTATCTTGGCGGCTCATTGTGTTTCTTTCACCTTAAGAGGTGAGTCTAGTCAAATGTGAACTTAATAATATCTGCAAGTTTAGGTTAGGCATGCTTCTATCCTCTTCACTGCATTTGGCTGAGGCATTGATAGTTTGAACCAAAGTCTTTTATAGTTGCAGCATTGTCTAGATGCATTGGGCATTATTGAAATGAGAAATGAATGAAACCGTCAGATGTTACTTGCAGCATTGTCTTTATATCATTTTCCTTATTGGATTTATATTTATCCTTTGTAATTGCAATATATTAAACACTGATCACTTGGATACAGACTGTTATGCGTCTGCAGTAAAGTTCGAAAGGCTGTTACCCTATGCAGCGGATTAATCTCAGCAAGTGCCTTTGTTTTCATCAGGAAAGCCTTGTCAAAGGAGCAGGTGCAATTCTTTGGACTGAAATATTTTTTACTCTTTTTAATATTTGCCTTTTATATCTGCTGCTTGTGCCGCTTAGGAGGTTGCTGAGCAACATTTTTTTTTCTCTTTCTTGTAATGAATTGTTATCATTGTTTAAGCCTTTGTTGCCAGAAGCATAGTTCGTTCTTAAAACTCGTCGGTACCCATTTCGCAACAAGTTGCTTTTTTGGTTTAACTAGAAATAGTTTGATGGTTAATCTCTCATCCAAAGCTAGTCTGTCCCGTTTTTAAATGCCAGAATGAAACTATGCCCTTGTCTTCATGGCCATGCCAATGATGAGCATCTGTAGTTTAAATTTTGATTTGCAAAATGAATCTCCATTATCAGCAATTTTCATCTGGGGTTTTATCATATATGGTCCGCTGCCGTTCACAATCACATTTTTTGTTCCATCTTAGATTGCCCTTTCTATTATTTTCAACCTGCTTATAACATAAGGGTTTAGGTATGTAAATAGAGCATGAACTTGCAGGTCAATTGAGTATGATCATTGATTGATAAATTGCAATTGATTTTAGTGAGAAAAAAAATAAAAAAGAAAAGAAATATAAATTAATCAAACTCTGAGGGCAATTTAATACGAAAAATAAAGATGCAACTGGCAGGATTTGAAATGAAAGAAAGAAAAAGGTCCACTTAAAAGATAGTATTGAATTTTTTTTCTTGAAGTTTTGGGAAAAAAAGGTTCCGGTCAGAAGGAAAAGAAATTCTCAGAATTTAAAATATTTAAAAAAGGGCCAACCGGGTTCGATAATATTGAATTTTTTTTTTCTTGAAGTTTTGGGAAAAAAAAAAAGTTCCGGTCAGAAGGAAAAGAAATTCTCAGAAATTTAAAATATATATTGAATTTTTTTTTTCTTGAAGTTTTGGGAAAAAAAAAAGTTCCGGTCAGAAGGAAAGAGAAATTCTCAGAAATTTAAAATATTTTAAAAAGGGCCCAACCGGGTTCGAACCGGTGACCTCTTGATCTGCAGTCAAATGCTCTACCACTGAGCTATGGACCCTCTGATTGGAGGTGGGATAATATTTCTATTAAGTTTCTTTGAACTGAGTTTGCATTTTGACCCTTACTCAGAATTCGTAAGGGTTGAACTACGTTGTAGTCCCTAACAGAAATCTTGTTAAATATTTAGTTGGATTGCCTGAGCTATCACTATTTTATCTTCTAAAATTTAACATATTTGTATCAGTATCTCATGAGATTCAAAATTTATACTATTAGACTTATCTGTTTTATCTTCGTTAAACTGTATAGTCATTCTGTTAAATTTTAAGGTATTTACAGTTAATGAAAAAAATATTATCTTTTGTCTATGGAGTGTTAGTATAATAAATCAAATTTCAGGGGGTATTACTATAATAAATCAAACTTGTAGGGGAGTACTAGTATAATAGATCAAACTTTAGGAGGATAAATAATAATTGTTTTTTGTTATTTCACCAAAATCTAATGTTTTTCTTACAGAAAATCTAACGAAATAATACATTGATAGAATATAATAATACATATAGAGCAAATCATATAATTTTTGAACCTCGAAGATACTAATACAATATGTGAAATAAATTGTAATTTTTCCTTTTATTCAACTTACCTCTCAAATGCAATAATATGAACTTTTAATTATGTCCAATAACTCAATGATTAGATGAAAGTCCAATTGAAGAAAACAATAGCCACTCATTCTCTTCTTTTTCTCCTTGTTGTGTTTAATTTTAATCCTTTTTAGAGCCCACTTTAACATTTACATCATATGACAACTTATTATATTAGATTTTTATTCAATAATATCATATATGAGATTTTGTATCTTCTCATATGAGAATTGTTCTTCTATGGTGAAATGTGAGATTGTCCGTTAAAACTATCTAATTTTATAATACTTGATTTACTTTTTTTTAATCATCTTTAATTCCATTAAATTGCATTAAAAAGGGAAAAATGGAAAAAAAATCTACTTGTAGTTTTACGCTTTTACAATTTTAAGTATGAAATTTTTTTGTTAAAAGGAGGTCTTGTGATTCGCATCGTTAGTAAATTTAAAGTTTGAAGGGGTAATAGTGTTAAAAAACTAAGTTGATAGAAAATCCAAAAAAAAAATCAAGTCTTTCTCTCTCCTCCCTTTCTACCTCTCTTTTCTTTCTCTCATCTCAAATAATTCTCAAATCCCAAAAATATAGAAATCACATCCCAAAAAATAACATCCCAAATGACTTAAAAATTCCCTAATAATTTTCTTCCATAATGAAACCCATAATCATATTTTTTTTCTTATTAAAATTAATTGAAAGCTAAAAAATGATGAAAGAAAGATCATAAGCAAAACTAACAAGAAATGAGCAAGAAAACAAAAAAAAAAGTCAAGTATTCTTGATTAAATCCAAACATAATCTTAGATATTTCTTAGATGAGTATTAAAATCTTTATTTCTTGAATGAATTTTTCAAGAAGAAAAGCAGAGAGATGGTATCAAACTTAAACAGGCATCAAATGCATATATTTCTCAAATAAGTATCAAATGCATATATTTCTCAGATGAGTATCAAACAAAAATATTTCTCCGATGGGTATCAAATTGATGAAAATTTTGAGAAGAGAAAAAGGAAATAAAACACGTAGAGAGAGGTAAGAGAGAAAGAGGCTGAGGGAGTGAGAAAGAAGGATATAAAGAGAAGGGGATAGAAAAAATAAAGAGAGAGTGATGAGAGGGAAAGACTTAATTTTTTTCCAACTCAGTTTTTTTAACATCGTTACTTTAAAAATTTTAACTTTATTAATGGCGAGAACCACAAGATCATTTTTTATTTAAAAAAATCTCATACTTAAAATTGTAAAAGTGGAAATTACAAGTATATGTTTTGCATTTTCCAAAAAAAAAAGTTGATATAGTTTCTATCAAGACTGCTGCAGTGGTAAAAGGACTCTTGAGTTTTAATTGGGGGGGGGTGTCAACAATGCACCCATAGGCAAATCATTTAAGGAGTTATAGAACATATTTTGTGCTTTTGAATCAATCCGTAAACACAAAACAGAGGAAATAAATCATGTCTCCATTTTCTTTTGATTTGATTTGATTCAGTTCTAGGGGAGAGTAAAGTTTATGGGCTTAAAATCAATGAAAAGTTAAGATTTTGGTTAGTTTATGACATAAATAGATACAATGGCAGATATAAAACATAATATGGTCTTTGTTTTTGTATTAAGGACTGAGACCTACAGTAGAAAATCCCATAAGATGCAGTAGTTGCGAGAGAGACGAGTTTTAAGGCTTCAATATTAAAGTTTGTACTCATTTTAATTAGTTTATAATATGCTTATGCTGTGAATTTTGTGTTATGATGTGTCAGTGATAAACAATATTGATATGGTACATGATGGAACTGAGTTAAATGATTATAACAGTCTGTGATAAATAAAAATATGGATATGTGAATAATTAATATTGGAATATTGATAAATAAGGAATTGAACCTTGTTTGAATGATAAATTATGATATTATGCATGTTTATAGTTGAATTTAGATTCTAAAATATGAGAAGTGTTGATAGGTATGCCTAACATTGGTTAGCTTTAGTATTTGACATGTTTGTATGTGGATTTGGTTGAAACCAGTGGTGCAATATTATTTTTGTGTTATGAATTACACCCGCGAAGCCAAGTTTCATGTCTATGAAAGCTCCACTCATGTGAAAAGTATCAATTTCAAGCTCGTAAACAAATGTTCATGCCCTTGAATGATCATGAGTCAGTCACAACCTCGTCATAAGTAAACAACCCATAACATAAAGTTTCACGTCCGTGAATGTCCTATACCCAAAATATATAAATTGATTGATGTGATAAAACAACTTGAGTATAATATATATGCATACTTGATATGATTAAATGAGATAATATGAAATGTGGTAACATGATTGAGAATACATGAATATGCATGAGGTGCTTTATAATACAAAATATTATGTGATGATTATGTAAAAACAATTGGAATGTGACATAAATGAAATAAATATCCATAAAGTAATTAATTATGCTCATTCTCTATTTGAGAACTAGCTAGGATAAGTAACATGTCATATAGGAGGTTATGGTATAGTAGAATATTTATGCATGCGATTATTATATTGCTTATCAGAGTGGCTTAAACTTGTGTCAGAGTGCTCATAATTTGAGAAGCTCAATAGTAGTATATCCGAATTAGGGACAAAGTGGTTTGATCTCATGTCAAAATGTCCTTGTACCCATATGCATGCAATCATTGCTCATTATGGTGACTTAAACTTGTATTAGAACGCTTTCGATTTGAGAAGCTCAGTGGTAGCAATATAGACATATACATTAGTGAGCAGAGTGACTTAAACTCATGTTAGAGCACTCATATTTTATAACCCGCATTCGTGGTCCGGATCTAGAGTGTTTGGCTAAGAAATCGGAATTTGTAATACAATAATATGGGGAAATTATAAGGCAAAGCTTTGCCACAAAGATATACAAAATATAGTGAATCAGAATACAATCACATCCTAGAAAAAGGATTGTGGAAATCAGTAATTATATAAATGATGTTAAAAGCTTGTTATTTCAATATATGATAAAGTTCAATATGACTATGATTGATATACTGTGTGATTATATAATATGAATTCACTTATGATAATTATGTCACACATGTAATTATACCCAAATATTTATTATGAATGTTATCTTTGATGGATATATGGCATGACTGAGTACACATGTATTACATGTTTTGAATATTATTAATGGACAATATAGACAAGTCAACATAAATAAAGTAAGTCAATATATGATATGTAAGTGATAATATGGACAAACACACAGGTATGTTCTAATTATGAATGCTATGTTACTATGTGAATACATGTTAGAATTTAAATGATTATATGTATCACTAAGTTTTTAGTAGCTTAGTGTGTGAGTTTCTCTATAAGCAGATTTGGAGCCAGTAAACTGTTAAATTAATAAGAAGAGAAGATCAAGTCAGTCAGAGGAGTCAGAGTTGACCCGAGTTGGATTTGTTACTTTATCTCATTCATTTAATTATTGATTATTTTCGCATGATATTGGATAGAGACGTATAGTTATTTCAATGTTTAAATAAAGACATGTATTATATTTTCATAAGTACAAGTATTATGGATTATGTAATAAGGGACATTAAATCCCGAGATAGTTTTTATGATTGAATCAAATTTGGTATTTGTTACACGGATTATGGTAGATGAATGTTTTAAATTTACATAGTATATAATATAACGATCTTGGTATAGAGAAAAGTTAGAAAAATTTTAATTTAGACAGGTAGATTCAGAACTACTCGTGCAACATTCATCTGTACAGTGAGGTTTGTCTGGCTGTGCGGGATGGGTGCTACATTAAATATATAAGATGAAAAACTCGGTTCATAAATATTAGAGCTGAAATTTTTTGACACGATATGAAATGATACAAAGTTAATCATATATAGATTTGAGTTAAACAGATATGAGTCATAACCATGTCAACACGATTATGATACAAAAAAATCGTGACATAAATGAATTTTACTGACTTAATTTGTTAAAACAAGAGTAGACATAATTAAAAATATGTTATTTTATCTATTATAAAGAGATGTCTAATTATTTTATTATTACTCAAAATTCAAACTATAGAAAAAATTCAAATATATATAATACACATTTATATATAAATCAATTTATAATATAAATGATATTAGTATATGCAAATAAATATTAATAAATTAATTATATAAGTATTATTTTATATTATAATAGTTAATATTATACTAATATATTTACTAACTTATATTTAGAAGAATTAATATATATTAAATAAATATTTAATTTACATGTAATTTTAAAAAAAATCTAATAAGAAAAAACTCTAGGGTATAAGTATAAAGAAATAAATAGAAATAATTTTTAATTTAATATTCATGTTTATTCGTATATAATCATGTTGTTTTGTGTTAGTTGTATATATTTAGATATCTTAAGTAAATCGTGTATAATCATATCATGTCAAATATACATATTTAGATATGTTAAGCAAATCGTGTCGTATCATGTAATCTGTACACGTTAAGTTAATTACGTCATGTCTTGTTAATATGAATTTTAACCGTATCGTATTCATATTTTAAATTTTGTATACAATTAAGTAATTGTGTTATGTTCATATTTAATATAATTGTATTATCCAATTGAGATACGATACGATATGACACGAATTAACACCTATAATAAATATAAATTACTTTAGTCTAGGCACTATTGTCATATAATCTAAGAATATGCATTTAAAGAAAACAAGTGCAAATAGCACAATTGACTATTTGTTTGGGGTGGGAGGGGCGCAAAAATTATCGTTTATTGTGGTTCATCTCTACTTTATTATTGTTTGACATTTCATTTGAAAAAAATGTTTTTTAAAATAAAAAAAATTTTAAACAGTTTTTTGAGAAAAATATATAAATTGATATTTTTTTTACACAAAATCAATTAATTAAATAAAAAAAATTTTAATTTGTTTTTTTATATCCCATAACAATCACAAACAATTTTATAATGTGATTTTATGTTATGTAAAACATACATAAACAATAATGGCCAATGGTCAATAATACATAAACTCTTCATAGTATTTCAACTTCAATGAGCTTAATTATTAATTTAATACTTTCATTTCTTAATTCAATCAAATAATGAAAAATTGTCATATAATATACACACAATTTTAGGCTAAACTGATGCAATAATTAAGATATAAGATATAGTCTTTAGCTATTAGGAAATAACAATTAGTACCCATAAACCAAAATAGATCTTAAAACATAAAACAAGACATAGCTAAAGTGCTTAGAGGAAATTAACTTAAAAGCCAAGAGATCAATCCTACATAACTATGAACCATACGGTTTGAAAATTGTAACTTATATATAATAACGAAGAGAGAAATAGTAGGCATATATATGTGAGCTTTCGTAGCTCAGTTGGTTAGAGCACCCATTTACTTAGCGAGAGGTCTTGAGTTCGACTCTCAAAACAGAGAGTCACTACATTCTCTGTGGGACATCACTGAAGATAGAGACCTTTAATACTCTGCTCTTTATTCACAGCTACAAAACACAAACATCTCCAGCTTCTACAGAATTTTCCCTTGAAAATGCACGCCAACCAGAACTAAAATGGATATGGGATGATCTGCAAGTACAAGTGTCCGTCTAAGAGTAAGGATGAAGAATTTAGAGCCAAGGAGAAGTATAGATGACCTTACCACATTGTTATGCACACAATGGTGCGGCCGCAACACAACCTCGAAGAATGGATACTCCGAGGTGGAGTTGTCGGCGGCTTCAAGTGCTCGAGAAGTGCCCAAACTTGAAGAAGCCCCTCTAGGCAGCCCAATTGTTTTCTCCTTGCACTTCACTTGCATCCATTTTCCTGCATTACATCAACCTTGTTAATCATGCGGAAAAAGCATCATCAAGAATTACCTTGAAAATTTTAGTTTTTTTTTTTTCTCTCACTTTCTTTCTTTCTTTCTTCTTTTTTTTTCTTGGTCAAAGAAGCTCTCGCCTCTCAAATGGTCACTTTCAGTACCTTTTTCAGATATTCTCTTCCGTCTGCAGCACTAAGGCAGCAACATCGCCTTATTTTTTTTCTTGTTTAAGCATAGTCCGCCATAGTGCAGTTGATTAGAAAATTATAAAAATCTACACAAATAAAGTGCAGTCGAAAAGAAAATATGAATGAAATAAAATAAAATAAAAAAAGCTAATAGTTTCTTAATTTTGGAAAGGGATACTTGAGTGAAATGAAAAGGAAAAAAATAACTCTAAAAAGAGGCTTGAAAGCTTATATTTTTTTATCTAATTATTTTTTTATAAATTTTTATTTGCTTTGTTATATTCACTGCATTTATATATTTCTTATCATATTTTTGTGTAAGTAATTTAACCGCATAAATTAGACTCAAAATGTGACTAAGTAGAATATGAATGTGCTTATATTACGTATTCCCTTATATACTTTGTTTATACTAAAAAAAATTAGTTTAAAGAATTGTAATTTGTGCGGACCACCTAAGAAATTAAGATAAATATTGAGTTTATAGAGTTTGCCAAACGAAAAGAAAGTCATGTAATTAGTATCTATAAAGGCTGTGACAAATGACTGAGAATTATTTTGGAGCTAATCGTTTAGCAAATGCAAGACAATAATCAATGAATTACGAGATTGAGAAAAAGTATCGAAATTACAAAGTAAAACTAGTGATAAAAGAAAATTTAAGTAAATTAATACATTGAGTGATGTCTAAAATTTCAAATTTTAAATCTTTAAATAGGCTGGAGATCAATAAGAAATAAAGTTATAATCTAATTCAAAATCCTAAAAAATAAAAATAGTCATATATCCTAATCTAATCAAAGGAGATCAATTTTATCCAAAATAGTATTTTGTTTGTGTAAATGATGTCTCCCACAATACTTCAATCGAATTGACTGAATGAATCGAAAGATTGGTCTTGATTTCCAGCAAAAAATTCAAATGAGTGCCTAACTAAAACTATTTATCAGAAAATTATTTAACTGATTATATATTCATTCATTGAACATTTACTTTGTGCAATCCCACGAGTCTTCATGCTTCTCAATAACCAATCATTGTCCTTCTCCGTTCAACCAATTATTTTCTCACTCATCCTCTAAAATTGAATTTTAGGCAATGCAAAATATTTTCTAGCAATTCACCTTTGCTATAATTATGGCCAATAAAAATAATCATTAAACTGACATATAGCATGGCCAAAGCAAAATTGTATGCTGGAGGGATAGGCTTATACACATCCTTAAAGAACATACCCAGAAAGTCCTTGGTTAAAGTATATTTCAGCTAAAATCTTGATATGACCATAATTTGATGAAAATGATCTTCTCGGTTTGAGAAAATCTATCGGCTTAAAAAGAACTAAGGCTTTTGAGACAATGGACTTTAGACAAACTATTAGCTTCAAACTGCACAAACTAAGCCGATGACTGATATCTCCAAACGAATTTGCCAATATGCTCTTCAAATAAGCTCTAATTTTGGTCGTTGGCCATGGGCGGCTGTCATTTGATTTCCATCGGCTATTTTTTCTTAGCCGAAGTTCTTTAATTCTCGGCTAGACGTAAAGTTTTTTTTTCATAGAACTCTAACAAAGTAAAATTTCTTTATAAAAGATGATTCATCAAAAGATAAATCAACCATTATTACATTGTAATCTTGATATGTCGATTGGGTTCTCTTCATCCTTGCAGTCAATATTAGCATCAATAGGCATATAGTAGTTATCTCCTAATGAAACTTCAACCGCTTCGTACTTTAATTGGTCACCCATTTAATCTTCTTCCAAATTATCCAAATGTAATTGGCTAACATTCAAAACATCAATTTTTTTTTTATTTTCCAATCGACTATCTATTGTTTCTTTATTATCAATTAGATATTCATATTGCAACACCATTATCCCTCCGTATACACCATTGTATACCAAACAGATGAGGAGTATTACTTTTTTATAATATTTTTTATTTATACATAATAATAATTTTTAAAATATGCATACAAACATTAATAAACAGTAAGTATATAAAATTGTCACACTTACACACTCATTTATACAATATATGATATATCTCACATGATTTGTAAAATTTTATTTATATAAAATTAATTCCAAATAATAAAATATAATAAAAATAACCAGCTCGCTCGGGGTGATTTCCACTACTGCTTGGCTTCATAATGTGAGGCTCACTTTTAACGACACTATACTTACAAAACTTGTCGCTCTATCTTCACTTCAAATATATGCGAGAGAAAAACAAACTCTCATGCTGAGTTATACAACTTAGTGGTATAGTATTTTTCAATAACAGTCATTTATAAGCAACAATAATTATAAATTTTTTATATCAAAATCAAACTATAATATCATATAAAATTCATTTCATTAATGTTATTGTATTCTCATAAAAATTTCTTGTCATGCCCATATATTAAATCATTATAGACTAACCTCAGGGAAACGAGGGGTACATATCATCTCATAATCATAGGAAATCCATCGGATAAGAGAAATATAATGTGACTAAATCATTTTGCTCGATCCCAGAAAGCTCACCGGACCGACTATATGTATCATACGACCACAAAAAATCCACCGAGCCATAAAATATATCATTTGACCATAGAAAATCCACTGGGCCAATAAACCCTATTGACGTGTCAATAACTCTCTAGATCGTTGTTTATGCTAATATATGTACTAAAATATCAAATATAATTTTCATATGCTTATTCAAAATATCATATCAATCAAATTCTCAATAAAAAGCATATAAAAATGTTATACTAAAATTTCTTTAATAAAACATGTCATAACAAGTATTTAAAAATAATTTATTATTATCGAAAATTTCACACTTATCATATAAATCAATTTGAATAAAAACTTATTTAAAATCATACTTTAATCATTTAATGACTAAAATTATAAATTACTATACAGACCTTAACTAACTTTTTTCGATATCTACCGACTCTCATCTCCGGTCCGCCCTTGGCACCGGTTCTGCTGTCACTCCTAAACAACATATAATTTCTAATTAACTATAGAACTATACTTAATTTATGATTTATTAAAAAAATAAAGCTCAATGATCATTTTTGAATCTCACGCAAACTGAAAATTTTTATTAGAGCTAAACCTCGTTATGGGTATTCAACGCATAATTCGAGACTCCAATTGCCCAAAACGCTTTCCAATGTGACCAAAAAATTTCAATATTCTTTTATTTTATAATATTTTTTTCAATTATTTTTTTCTTCTCCATAACTATTTTTCTTCATTTATTTCCCTTTTTCCTCTTAAAAAACCATATTAATCCAACAAATGTTTCAAATAAATTCTAACTATATTCATATAATCACTTTAACTCATCTCAATATAATTTAATACTTCTGAGTCTCCAAATATATAATACACCTGATCAACATATAAAATAACTTAATAATTAACAATCCTCGATTATTAATTTAATATTTTAATATTTTAACTTAATTGATAATTCCCTCTATTTAATAATATAAAATATAATTATTTACCAAATAATCTTCAATAAACTCCAATAATCATGCAATTAATCATGCAATTCTACTAAATAAATTAATCACCTTAATAATAAAAATATATATTTAAATTTCACAAATAAATTCATATCTCACTATCTAAAAACAATTAGGGGGAGTGGTTTGTATTGGATGATTTGGTTTAACAAGCTGACGATTCTATCCAAAATACCCGATCAGTGGTCGCCGGACTCCGGTCATCGAAAAATTTCTGACGACGACAGATTGATGATCAGATAGTATCAAAAGAAAACTTGAGGTGTGAGGAGTCCAAATATATAAGTTTCATGACCTGGAAGTGGCTGGAAACTTGTAGATCTACAAAAATTCACGACGGCTCCGCGCGAGAGATTTCGACTCCGATCAGCCCCCAAACAGCAGTTCTCGGAGCTCAAATTACACAGACCAAGATTTTTTGACATCTTGAGTCCATTTTTGGTGTCATATTTGAGAAAAGAAGTCGAGAAATATGAGAAATGGAAAGGGAGCCCCAAAATCTGATTTTCTTCTCTCAAATCCCAAAAATCCTGTTAGTTTTTAGAAAATCATATGTCGTTGGAGTGATAAGGACATGGAAAAATACTTTTGGTTCAAATTTGGTGAAGATCAAATGTTGTTTGGTTGATAAATAGAGATAGTGATGGTATAGAGAGAATAAGAGAGAATATGAATTTTTTTCACTTTGATCTCTGAAACCTCTCTATATATATACTCATGAAGAATTTTGTAATTTTCTACAAATTTCTAATTTTTAATAAAATTTTACTTAGATAAAATTATTAAGTCACAAAATAAATTAAGAAAAATCTTAATTGAGCAAAATTAAAAAATATGGGGTGTTTCATTCACCCCTTAAAAAGATTTCGTCCTCTAAATCATACCTGATAGGTTATTACTAAACCATTGAGGATGTTGATTCCTAATTATTTCTTTACTTTTCTATGTCGCTTCTTTAGCTGAATGTCTCCACCAGATGACTTTTATTAGAGATACCTGTTTATTTCGCAATTGTTTCACTTCCTTTGCCAGAATAGCTATAGGCTCTTCCTTATAAGATAAATTTTATTGCACTTCGATTTCTTCTATTTGAATGACATGGGACATATCCGATCTGTACCTTATGAGCATCGATATATGAAACACATTATGAATCTTCTCCAATTTATGAGGTAAAGCCAACCTATAGGCTACTGGTCCCATTCACTCTGTCACTTCAAAAGACGCAATAAATCTGGGACTCAGCTTACCTTTTCTTCCAAATCGTAGTACCTTCTTCCAGGGAGATACTTTTAGGAACACTTTGTCACCAACTTCATACTCAATGTCTCTACGTTTCAAGACTGCATAAGACTTTTGTCTATCTTTTGCTATTTTGAGTTTGTCCTTTATAATCTTGATATTTTCCTCTGTCTGCTGAACTAAATCAAGTCTCAATATCTTCTGCTCACTGAGGTCAGTCCAACAAATTGGAGTTCTACACTTCCTACCGTATAATACT
The DNA here is from genome assembly GCA_023653625.1 of Triadica sebifera. Taxonomy (NCBI): domain Eukaryota; kingdom Viridiplantae; phylum Streptophyta; class Magnoliopsida; order Malpighiales; family Euphorbiaceae; genus Triadica; species Triadica sebifera. The sequence goes on along the minus strand of CM042896.1, from coordinate 16,936,853 downwards.
TCATATGAAGCCATGTCGATACTTGTCTGATAACTATTATTATACGCAAATTCTATCAGTGGCAAGAATCTGTCCCAACTTCCTATAAATTCAATCACATAGCTCTGAAGCATATCTTTTAACAATTGGATCATGTTCTGATTGACCATCAGTCTGTGGATGGAAAGATGTACTAAAGTGGAGATGAGTACCCAATGATCCCTGAAGACTCTTCCAAAAGTGGGATGTAAACCTAAGATCTCGATCAGAAATAAAGACAGTGGCACTCCATGTAGCCGAACTATCTCTTATACATACAATTATGTCAACCGATATAATAAATAGTCCATTCTAACTGACAAGAAGTGTGCAAATTTTGTCAATCTATCGACAATCACCGATGCTACATCATGTTTTCTTTGAGTCAATGGTAGTCCTAACACAACATCCATGGTGACTCTTTTCCATTTCTATTCTGGTATGGCAATAGGTTGTAGTAACCCTGATGACAATTGGTGTTATGCTTTCCTCTGCTGACATGTCAGGCATCTGGTAGTAAACTCTATAATATTTTTCTTCATATCTGACCACCAATAGTAAGACTTCAAATTTTGATACATCTTGTTGCTGCCATGATGCATAACATAAACTAACTCATGTGCCTCTTTTAAAATATTTTGTTTCAACTCTATCATATTAGACACGCATAATCTGCCTTTGAAATAAATACCACCATCTGCTTCCACAGAATGCTCAAGTTTCTCCCCTTTGGAAACAACTTCACCAATCTTCACGAGCCTAGGATCTTGTTTTTTATCTTTCTTAATCCGCTGAACTAATGTGGGTAGAATTTGTAACTCTGCTAGAGTCTTTCTACTCAAAGCATCGACCACAACATTAGCCTTTCCAAGCTAATAGTCAATGACGTAGTCATAGTCTTTAATAAGCTCCAACCATCATATCCGTCGAAGATTCAACTCTTTTTGTGAGGGCAAATATTTCAAACTCTCAAGATCTGTATAGATATAACATTTTTCTCCATATAGATAGTGTCTCCAAATTTTCAAGGCGAAAACAATATCTGCTAGCTCCAGATCATATTTCTTTCGATCTCTAGAGTATACCAAAATATCATCAATGAAAACCACAACAAATTGATCCAAGTAAGATCTAAAGACCCAATTCATCAAATCCATAAATGATGTCGGCGCGTTTGTTAACACAAATGGCATTACTAGAAACTCGTAATGGTCATACTAAGTCCTAAAGGCAGTCTTGGGCACATCACTAGTCTTAATCTTCAGCTGATGATACCCTGATCTCAAATCAATTTTGGAGAATTCTCCTGCGCCTTTTAGCTGATCAAACATTCATCTATATGTGGCAATGAGTATCTATTCTTCATTGTTGCCTTATTCAATTGTCTATAATCAATGCACAGCCATAGATTTCCATCCTTCTTATTCACGAACAATATAGCCGCACCCCAAGGTGACTCACTAGGTCTAATGAACCCTTTGTCCAATAACTCTTGCAACTACACTTTTAACTCTTTCAACTTAGCTGGTGCCATTTGATACGGTGTAATGGATATGGGTGTAGTACCATGCAACAATTCAATGACAAATTATATTTCTTTATCCGGAGGCAATCCTGGAAAATCCTAAGGAAAACATCAGGAAACTCATAAACTGTAGGAATATCTTGAAGCCTCAGATTCTTCTTTTTGGTATCCACCACATATGCTAAATTAGCTTCATTGCCCTTCTTAATCAATCTCTAGGCCTTCATAGTTGAAATTACACTAAATGACACCTTTCTTCGAATATCATGTATTACCCGATCTTTAACTCCGGACTTCCTAAAAATAACATTTCGAGCTGCATAATCAACTATAGCTATGTGATAAGTTAACCAATCCATGCCTAGTATGACATCGTACTCATGGAATTGAAGCTCAATTAAATTTGCTAGATATAGCTCACCCTGACTCACTAAGGGTAGCTGTCGGTGCACTATGTTAACCCTAACGCTGTGACCCAGGGGATTTGTCACTATTATATCATACTCTAAAGTCTCAGTCTCTAAATCATCCCCAATTAGTGGTGTAGTGCATATGTAAGAGTGTGTAGAACCTAGATCTATTAAATCACAAACATCTGAGTCAAGTAAAGAAATTTTACCCACAATCACATCAGGAGTGTCCTACTTGTCTCGAGCTCTGATAGCATAAGCTCCGACAGGTGTTGGATGACTACCTCCTGATCTATTTTGTAACACCACATCTTATGCATTTAAGTATAACCTATTCCTGTATCAAATAGTCACACATAGCATACTAAAAAGGCAAAATACCCTGTTAACAGTGGCAGTAAAATTTTTTTTTTTTATCACATCTTGTAAAATCAACTAATGACCTTGTAAGTCTCATATCCTGTAATTTCATTCAATGACTTGCAAGTCTCATATCCTATAATTTCATTCAATAACTTGCAAGTCTCATATTTTTCATATCATATCCTGTAAAATCAACTAACGACTTTACAAGTCTTATATCCTGTAAAATTACTAAATGACTTTTCAAGTCAACATTTAAACCACAATACGATATATCACATATATCAAAATATAAACTTTACACATAAGTATTCCCGAGTTGATTTCATTTATACATATTTAGACTCATTCCAAAATGACTATACATATTCAAGCATATAAGTCCAAAACACAGATGACATAATTTTATGCTTGTGTGGAATGCAAGGAGAGAGAGTGATGAGGCTCGACCAATGACCTGTGCTCCATGTCTTCTATACACTACTCAAAATGAGCTATCACTTTTCTTTACCTGAAAAATGACGCAAATTGATGAGTTGCGGCTCAGTGAGAATAATCATCCAATGAGCTCTAAAGTACCAAACAACTCATAGTAATAAATCACAAATCCAATATATATCAGGTATTCTATTCCATTCATCAGTATCATATAAGTATCAATAAAGTTGAAACATATAATCATTACTCTTTATGTATGCAAATGCTTTGCTTATTTCATTTTGTTGTGACCAAGTTAAACAGACATTGCCCCGGGTATCCATGTGAACATTTGCCATGTGAACATTTGCATTTGCAATTGTATTTGCATTTGCTAGCTAGCTTGATCATTTGTTTCATTTGCACATTTGTTGGGCCATAGGCCTCTTCTTTTGCTTTGCAATATTGATTAACTAGTCACAACGCCTTTTAAGTCCATATGCATATGCATTTGTACTAAGCATTTATGAACCATTGCATCTTATCACATATAACATACATATACCAAATATATGCCTCATATGCCACGCATATACCTTGCATATACTATACATATACCATGTATATATATCACATATGTCAAACATATACCTCAAATATACCACAAGTATACCATTTATACGTATCACAAACGCCACATATTGCCCATCATCATATTATCAAGGACAATCATGACAATCATATGTCAAACCACAAACGTCACATATTGTCCATCATCATATTATCAAGGACAATCATGACAATCATATGTCAAACCACAAACGTCACATATTGTCCATCATCATATTATCAAGGACAATCATGACAATCATATGTCAAACCACAAACGTCACAAATTATCCATCATCATATTATCAAGGACAAATTATGACAATCATATGAATCACATAGCAAGCAACATTCATTTGCACTAAGAATTCAATCGATAATTAGACTCACCGTTCTCCTTTGATCCCGACTCTTACTTATTGTCTATCTGCTCCTTGTGGGTCTCCAATATGTTGTGAGCCTAACATGAAAATATAATGGATTAACTCATGATTAGGGAGACTTAATGCGGCTTAAACAAATTAATATGCATAATGCATATACATAGCTAGGCTTTTTCCTATGGGGCAGTGTGACCTTATGGGACTGTTAAGCGTATAACTTTTCCTATAGTTGACCAATTAATCTGATTCTTGTTCCTAATTCAAAATAACACATAATCATGAAACATATTAAAATATCAGACCAATTGGATCATTGTACAATTTTTTGTGGAATTTCTAAGAGTGTTCTGTTTCCTGCCCTGTTTCTGCCCTTTGGCAGTTTCAGGGTACCAATTTGGGTAGTCCATATCTTACAATATGTAAATCAGATTATAATGAAACTTGGAAGAAACTTATATGGGTTCAAATGGAACATTTTTCATGTTCACAACTTTTACCAATTATGCCTCTAAGGTCTTCAAATTATAAGCAACATTTCACTGGTCCAGAACAGAATTGGCTTCCGGACCAGTATGACTTCTAAAGGCCATAACTTACTCTATACATAACATTTTAAGCTGAAATTAGTACCAAAATTTAGATAAGACATATACCTATAACTTTCATATTTTGATAAGTTACAGAATCTAGCTCTAAGGAGCTCAAATTAGACAAAAAAGTTTCTGGAACTGCCCAGGGCACTCAATAGGCAGTTCAAACCATGGAACAGTCATGGTTCCATTTACCATACCTCACAATTTACAAGACATATGAACCTGAAATTTGTTATACAGATACATAACACATATATATACAACTTTTATGTTTTGAGATACTTCAAATAATGGCTTTAACATATTCGAAATCAAGTAACACAGTAGCTAACTTGGTTAGGGTTCACACCCTGACCAGTTTCAGTAAGAAGAGGATATCTCATTATATACACAACATCTTGCAAATATATTCACATATCCATAAATCTAAGACATAAATGAACAACTTTTGTGTTTTAATCTTTTTCAGATTCGATCTCTAAGATCATCAAAACTATGGAATAATATACTGCCTATTAATGAACCCTAAACACCAAAATCAAGCTTAACACAAGAATAAATGTTTACTCACCTATAATCACTCTTGGCTAATCTTGTTCCTGCAATTTTTGGAGTGAAAGAAGGAAGAAATGGTGGCTGAAACTTGAAAAGAAATGGAAGGAATGAAGCAAAGAAGAAGAAGAAGAAGAAGATGAGGAAGGGAAGTGATAAGGTGGCTGCCTAATAAGTTAAAAGCCACCATCCACCACCTTATCTTCCTTTTCTTTGTTTCATCCGTCCCCTTTTTCCTTCTTTTTATTTATTTATTTATTTATTTTTCTGACTTTTATTTTTTTATTTTATTTTTTTATTATTATTATACAAATCAACATAATATGCAATTTAATCTCAATCTAGTCATTTTGCTTACTTTAATTTAGTCACCTTATTTCATTTATTTTTTTTAATACTTTTTATCCTCATTTAGATTATAAATACACATGTGTGACTCAATACAATTGCAATGTACTAGGACACGTAGCTAGTGCGTGTCATAAACTTGATCCTACGAAAATACGTATGAAATGCATGTGTTCAATTGAATTATATTCAAATGCATATGTCAAAATAAAATGCATGTAATAATGCATATGTGGGAAGTCGAGGATGTTACAATTCTCCCCTCCTTTTAAAATTTCGTCCTCGAAATTAATGCCTGAAAACAGTTGTGGATATTGCTTTTTCATATTTTCTTCTGTTTCCCATGTTGCCTCTTCTTGTAAATGGTTACGCCATAATACCTTAACCAAAGGTATTTCTCGATTTCTTAGCTGTTTAGTCTTGTATCCAATGATTTGCACTGGTTCCTCAACATAACTCATGTTCTCTGCAATCTCAATGGCTTGATCTTTAAGTACATGTGTAGGATCTGACCTGTATCTTCTAAGCATGCTCACATGAAACACATTATGTATCTGAGCCATCTCGGGTGGTAAAGCCAACCTATAAGCCAATGGACCAATCTTCTCAAGAATTTCATAAGGCCCTATGTATCTTGGGCTCAATTTACCCTTCTGGCCAAATCGAATTATCCCTTTCCATGGAGATACACGAAGAAATACCTTCTCACCCAACTCGTATTCCATCTCCCTTCTATGCTGATCAACATAACTTTTCTGCCTATCCTGTGCTGCCTTTAGCTTGTTCTTGACAACCTTGATCTTATCCACTGTGTCTTGCACTATCTCTGGTCCTTCTAATGCACGTGCTCCTTCTTCATCCCAAATGATAGGGCTTCGGCACTTTCTGCCATACAATGCTTCATATGGTGCCATCTGGATACTGCTATGATACTGGTTGTTGTAAGCAAATTCAATCAATGCTATATATTCATCCCAAGCACCTCTGAATTCCATAGAACATGCTCTAAGCATTTCTTCCAATGTCTGTATAGTCCTTTCTGATTATCCGTCAGTCTGTGGGTGGAATGCAGTGCTAAAGTTCAAATTTGTTCCCAATGCATTCTGTAAACTCACCCAAAAACGTGAAGTAAACCGTGGATCTCTATCAGACACAATGGACACTGGAATGCCATGCAATCTGACTATCTCATTCACATATAATTTGGCCAAACTCTCAAGTGTACAACCCCATCTGATAGGTAGAAAATGTGCTGACTTGGTTAATCTGTCAATAATTACCCATACTGCATCATTTTTCCGTGGAGTTCTTGGCAATCCATAGACAAAATCCATCGTTATTCTTTCCCATTTCCATTCTGGCACTGGCAATGGATGTAAATTACCAATTGGTGCCTGATGTTCAATTTTAATCTGCTGACATGTCAAACATTTGGAAACATATTCTGCTATATCTTTCTTCATTCTTGGCCACCAGTAATGAGGCCTTAAACTGTGATACATCTTTGTCATCCCTGGGTGCATTGCATACGGTGCATTGTGTATCTCTTCCATTATTTCCCGACGCAAGTTCTCAATGTCTGGAACACATATGCGTGACTTTAACATCAGTGTATCATTATGCAAATCAAACTCTGTATTATTTCCCTGCCTTACCACATCCATCTTCTCACATAATTCAGGATCTTTGCTTTGTGCTTCTTTGATCCTATCCTTTAGTATAGGTCTGACTTGAAGAGTAGCAATCAGTGATCCTCTATCATGCATATTTAATTCAACATTCATGGATCGTAATTGAATCAAATATGGAAAAGAGGATATTTGTAAATGAGCTACACTGCTACTGGCCTTTCTACTCAATGCATCTGCTACCACATTGGCTTTCCCTGGATGATACTCAATTGTACAGTCATAATCTTTCAATAGCTCTAACCATCTTCTTTGCCTCATGTTTAACTCTTTTTGTGTCAGCAAATAACCCAAGCTTTTATGGTCTGTGAAGATTTGGAATGTCTCACCATACAGATAATGCCTCCAAATCTTCAATGCAAATACGACTGCAGCCAATTCTAAATCATGCACTGGATAGGAGATCTCATGTGGTCTCAGTTGTCTGGATGCATAAGCTATCACCTTACCATGTTGCATCAACACACATCCCAAGCCTTGGTGAGAAGCATCACTATATACTGTAAACCCACCTGTACCTGTAGGGATGGTTAACACTGGTGCTGAGGTTAGCCTGTGCTTTAGTTCATCGAAACTCCTCTGACATTCTGGAGTCCACTTGAAAGACACATTCTTTCTTAACAATTTAGTCAATGGGCTAGCAATTAAGGAGAATTCATCAACAAATCTGCGGTAGTATCCGGCTAAACCCAGAAAACTTCGTATTTCTGAAATATTTTTAGGAGCTTCCCAATTTACCATAGCCTCAATTTTCTTTGGGTCTACTTCTATGCCCTTGCCCGATACTACATGTCCAAGAAACACCAAATGATCTAACCAGAATTCACATTTACTCAATTTGGCATACAGTTGTTTCTCCCTTAAGGTTTGCAACACAATTTTTAAATGTTGTTCATGTTCTCCCCTATTCTTTGAGTACACCAATATGTCATCAATAAATACTATCACAAACCTATCCAGATATGGTTGAAACACCTTATTCATTTGAGCCATAAATGCAGCTGGAGCATTAGTCAATCCAAATGGCATTACTAAAAATTCATAATGTCCATACCTGGTTCGAAAGGCAGTCTTTGGAACATCTGCTTCTGCTATCTTCAACTGGTAATAGCCTGATTTCAAATCAATCTTGGAGAATATTTGGGCTCCTTGCAACTGATCAAACAAATCATCTATTCTAGGCAATGGATATTTGTTCTTCACCGTCATTTTGTTCAGTTGCCTATAATCGATGCACAATCTCATTGTTCCATCTTTCTTTTTAACAAATAACACTGGAGCTCCCCATGGTGATACACTAGGTCTAATATACCCTTTGTCAAGTAACTCATGCAATTGGGCCTTTAATTCTTTCAACTCAACTAGGGTCATTCTGTAGGGTGACCTTAATATTGGTGTTGTTCCTGGTACTAGTTCAATAGTGAATTCTATCTCTCTATCTGGTGGTAAACCAGGTAGATCATCTGGGAATACATCAGCAAATTCCCTTACCACTGGTATATTTTCAAGCAAGCTATCAGTGGTTCTAATATCAGTCACATATGCCAAATATGCTTCACATCCCCCTTTGATCATTCGCAATGCCTTTACAGCTGAAACTAGACATGTAGGCACAAGTTTTCTTTCACCTAGAAATACTACCCTTGACTGGTTTGGTGATTCCAAAATTACTTCCTTAGTAAAGCAATTCACTATTGCATGATGTCTAGTTAACCAGTCCATTCCCAGTATCACATCAAATTCATATATTGGCAATAAAATCATATCAGCTATTAACTCAGCTCTGTCAATGCATATCAGGCAATCACGACAGACATTATTCACAACTACCACTGTTCCCAATGGAGTACTCACATTTATATCAATCCCCAGAGGCTCATGTTTTTGATGCAGTTTAGATGCCATATGCAATGATATAAATGAATGAGTGGAGCCTGGGTCAATCAATGCATATGCTAACATATCATAAATGTAAATATTACCGGTGACTACTTCGGGAGCATCAACCGCCTCCTGTCTAGTCATGGCAAACACCCTGGCCTGAGTAGGGGGTCTAGAACTCTGAACTTCAGATCTGGTCACTCCTCTGCCCATTGTACCAGTCCTACCCCTGCCTCTTCCTCTGCCCTGTGTCCCAGTAGTAGGGTAAAACCTCGGTGCCTCAACCGTAGTCTCAGATACTCCTCTGCCTCTGCTAGTCTCTGCTAGTTTGGCTCTATTTGGACAATCTCTATACATGTGTTCCATCGATCCACAGAAATAACATGCTCCTGTGAGCCTTCTACATTCGCCCGTATGTTGTCTACCACAATGAGTACATGTGGGCCTCTGTTCAGTATATTGGCTCTGTCCTCTGCCTGGGTAAAAGGAAGTCATAGCACGACCTCTAGAGCTTGAGTATCCCCCTCTATTACCAGACTGTACTGGCATATATCTACCTCTCTTTCCTGACCTTCTGCTAGACTCACCAAAGAACTCACGTGATGGCCTTTTTATTTGTTGTTCCCCAGCTTCTTTCATTAACCGTTCAGCTCTGATTGCAGCAGCTCTGAGTCTGGCATAACTATCAAGATCAGTAGTTGTGATTCTGTTTCTGATATCATATTTGAGGCCCTCCTCAAACTTCCTGCATTTGTCTCTTTCAGTAGAGACCATGAAGGTGGCATAATGGGAAAGTTTATTAAACTGTACTTCATACTCCGCAATAGACATAGTCCCCTGTTTCAGATTCAGGAATTCCTTCCTCTTCTCATCTTTATATGCTTCTGGCATGTAATTGTTCTGAAATTCCAGGAGAAAATCATTCCATGTCAACATCGGTGGTTGTGCATCACTGTCAGGGACTGTCTCCCACCATTCATAAGCATTTCCTTGCAGTAAGGATACTGCATAATCGAATTTCTCATCCGGAGTACATCTCATCATATTCAGTACCCTCTGTGTCCTTTTTAGCCATGTCTCAGCTTCTGCTGGGTCTGTTGTGCCATTGAAATCAGTTGCACCATGTTTCCTCACCTTGTCATACCGTCTTTCCTTGTACATTTCAGGACCACATACTTCTTGTTCTAGGTTTTCATGGGGTACTTTTGCATGAGATGACTGTGATGCATGTACTGGAGCTCTAGCTCCTAGTGCTGGTTGCTCTCTATGTAAATGAGGTGATGCCTCATGAGAATGCATTTCGGCCGGCCTCTCCTTCCTTGGTGAATCATGTCTTATGATGTCCCTAAAATAAATGAAATTATGTCACTACATAATGTTCAACACATAGGATGCATATGTCATCATGCTCTTATGCATATGCATGTTCCCATGGAACCTATCCCTGCTCTGATACCAAAAATGTAACACCACATCTTATGCATTTAAGTATAACCTATTCCTGTATCAAATAGTCACACATAGCATACTAAAAAGGCAAAATACCCTGTTAACAGTGGCAGTAAAATTTTTTTTTTATTACATCCTGTAAAATCAACTAATGACCTTGTAAGTCTCATATCCTGTAATTTCATTCAATGACTTGCAAGTCTCATATCCTATAATTTCATTCAATAACTTGTAAGTCTCATATTTTTCATATCATATCCTGTAAAATCAACTAACGACTTTACAAGTCTTATATCCTGTAAAATTACTAAATGACTTTTCAAGTCAACATTTAAACCACAATACGATATATCACATATATCAAAATATAAACTTTACACATAAGTATTTCCGAGTTGATTTCATTTATACATATTTAGACTCATTCCAAAATGACTATACATATTCAAGCATATAAGTCCAAAACACATATGACATATTTTTATGCTTGTGTGGAATGCAAGGAGAGAGAGTGATGAGGCTCGGCCAATGACCTGTGCTCCATGTCTTCTATACACTACTCAAAATGAGCTATCACTTTTCTTTACCTGAAAAATGACGCAAATTGATGAGTTGCGGCTCAGTGAGAATAATCATCCAATGAGCTCTAAAGTACCAAACAACTCATAGTAATAAATCACAAATCCAATATATATCAGGTATTCTATTCCATTCATCAGTATCATATAAGTATCAATAAAGTTGAAACATATAATCATTACTCTTTATGTATGCAAATGCTTTGCTTATTTCATTTTGTTGTGGCCAAGTTAAACAGACATTGCCCCGGGTATCCATGTGAACATTTGTCATGTGAACATTTGCATTTGCAATTGTATTTGCATTTGCTAGCTAGCTTGATCATTTATTTCATTTGCACATTTGTTGGGCCATAGGCCTCTTCTTTTGCTTTGCAATATTGATTAACTAGTCACAACGCCTTTTAAGTCCATATGCATATGCATTTGTACTAAGCATTTATGAACCATTGCATCTTATCACATATAACATACATATACCACATATATGCCTCATATGTCACGCATATACCTTGCATATACTATACATATACCATGTATATATATCACATATGTCAAACATATACCTCAAATATACCACAAGTATACCATTTATACGTATCACAAACGCCACATATTGCCCATCATCATATTATCAAGGACAATCATGACAATCATATGTCAAACCACAAACGTCACATATTGTCCATCATCATATTATCAAGGACAATCATGACAATCATATGTCAAACCACAAACGTCACATATTGTCCATCATCATATTATCAAGGACAATCATGACAATCATATGTCAAACCACAAACGTCACAAATTATCCATCATCATATTATCAAGGACAAATTATGACAATCATATGAATCACATAGCAAGCAACATTCATTTGCACTAAGAATTCAATCGATAATTAGACTCACCGTTCTCCTTTGATCCCGACTCTTACTTATTGTCTATCTGCTCCTTGTGGGTCTCCAATATGTTGTGAGCCTAACATGAAAATATAATGGATTAACTCATGATTAGGGAGACTTAATGCGGCTTAAACAAATTAATATGCATAATGCATATACATAGCTAGGCTTTTTCCTATGGGGCAGTGTGACCTTATGGGACTGTTAAGCGTATAACTTTTCCTATAGTTGACCAATTAATCTGATTCTTGTTCCTAATTCAAAATAACACATAATCATGAAACATATTAAAATATCAGACCAATTGGATCATTGTACAATTTTTTGTGGAATTTCTAAGAGTGTTCTGTTTCCTGCCCTGTTTCTGCCCTTTGGCAGTTTCAGGGTACCAATTTGGGTAGTCCATATCTTACAATATGTAAATCAGATTATAATGAAACTTGGAAGAAACTTATATGGGTTCAAATGGAACATTTTTCATGTTCACAACTTTTACCAATTATGCCTCTAAGGTCTTCAAATTATAAGCAACATTTCACTGGTCCAGAACAGAATTGGCTTCCGGACCAGTATGACTTCTAAAGGCCATAACTTACTCTATACATAACATTTTAAGCTGAAATTAGTACCAAAATTTAGATAAGACATATACCTATAACTTTAATATTTTGATAAGTTACATAATCTAGCTCTAAGGAGCTCAAATTAGACAAAAAAGTTTCTGGAACTGCCCAGGGCACTCAATAGGCAGTTCAAACCATGGAACAGTCATGGTTCCATTTACCATACCTCACAATTTACAAGACATATGAACCTGAAATTTGTTATACAGATACATAACACATATATATACAACTTTTATGTTTTGAGATACTTCAAATAATGGCTTTAACATATTCGAAATCAAGTAACACAGTAGCTAACTTGGTTAGGGTTCACACCCTGGCCAGTTTCAGTACGAAGAGGATATCTCATTATATACACAACATCTTGCAAATATATTCACATATCCATAGATCTAAGACATAAATGAACAACTTTTGTGTTTTAATCTTTTTCAGATTCGATCTCTAAGATCATCAAAACTATGGAACAATATACTGCCTATTAATGAACCCTAAACACCAAAATCAAGCTTAACACAAGAATAAATGTTTACTCACCTATAATCACTCTTGGCTAATCTTGTTCCTGCAATTTTTGGAGTGAAAGAAGGAAGAAATGGTGGCTGAAACTTGAAAAGAAATGGAAGGAATGAAGCAAAGAAGAAGAAGAAGAAGAAGATGAGGAAGGGAAGTGATAAGGTGGCTGCCTAATAAGTTAAAAGCCACCATCCACCACCTTATCTTCCTTTTCTTTGTTTCATCCGTCCCCTTTTTCCTTCTTTTTATTTATTTATTTATTTATTTATTTATTTATTTTTCTGACTTTTATTTTTTTATTTTATTTTTTTATTATTATTATACAAATCAACATAATATGCAATTTAATCTCAATCTAGTCATTTTGCTTACTTTAATTTAGTCACCTTATTTCATTTATTTTTTTTAATACTTTTTATCCTCATTTAGATTATAAATACACATGTGTGACTCAATACAATTGCAATGTACTAGGACACGTAGCTAGTGCGTGTCATAAACTTGATCCTACGAAAATACGTATGAAATGCATGTGTTCAATTGAATTATATTCAAATGCATATGTCAAAATAAAATGCATGTAATAATGCATATGTGGGAAGTCGAGGATGTTACATATTTACTATCCCAGATTCAATTTGTACTGTCCCTGTCCTACCACCTCAACTCTGACCTCTGCCTCTACCTCTAGCAGGAGTGGATCCCTGCATCTGGTTAGATCTCTCACTTGCAATCTTTATAGCCTGACCCAAAAGTGGACAATTCCTCCCAAAATGTCATGTCTCACCACAAGGGTAACAGGCCCTAGTGGTCAACTGACACTCTCCACTATGATATCGACCATAATGCTGACACTGAAGGTGTGTAACAAATCTTTCCCCAACTAAACCTGAGGTACTGACAACTGATGGTGCTGATCTTGCAAGCAGTCTCTGACATACTGGTGCACCTGAACCACTTGATCCACCCTGGAATCTGCTATTATAAAATCTATTCTTCTTACTGACTGAGGAGCTTGTACCCTACTGAAAAAAATGTCTTTTGCTACAACTCAGAAATACGGTATTCATCTCCTCAGCAACAGCTTCCTCAACGGCTTCAGCAACTATTCTCAAAGCGGTAAATTCCTTAATCTGTGATCCTGCTAGTCTAGCCATGATGGGGGGGGTCATAGTCCCTTCTCAAACCTTCTACATCTATCAATCTCATCAGTAATAATACCCCCTGCATATTTACTGAGGTGGGTGTACTTTTTCTCATACTCTTCTATTGTCATATCCCCCTATTTGATATCTAAAAATTTCTGCCTCTTGCGTTCAGTATAAGCTCGGAGAATGTACCTCTCCCTAAACTGCTCTAAAAAGAATTTCTAGGAAGGTCGATCAGGTGTCAAAGGGCGTTGTAATACAGTCTTCCATCAATCGTAAGCCCCCTCTTGCAGTAGAGACTCAAAATATTTATATCACTGCCTAGGTGTGCAATCCATCTGTCGAAAAACTCTATTTTTCCTCTCTAGCCAGTAATCAGCTGCAATTGCATCATCCTCATTGCGACAATAAAAGTCTGTAGCTCCCAACTTCCAAAGTCTCTCAAACCTCATTTCCGTAGTGGCTGGCTTGGTAGAATATCGTAGAATCTATATCATATCCTCTAATAGTTCTTCTCTGGTTGAATTAGGAATCGAAGCATGTCTGTCTCTCCTATCTCGTCTGTTTGATCTATGTGACCTATCAGACATACCAATAGACGTACTGCCCTCAGCTGCCCTTTGTCGCCGGGGAGGATATGAAGCATCTGTGCTCAACGGTATATAAGACTCAGAGGTCTCCTCACTATCTTGCCATAATGACTCATTTTCCTCAAGAGTCTCTTCTCTGACTCTCCACAATTGCAATCTATCACCCTATAAAATAAAACAGTAGCCCACATTATGAAGCAGCAGCAACAACTTATTTTTGTACTCAAACCATTTTTCAAAAACAAAAGCATATGCATGTATATGCATTTCCTATTTTTACCCCCTTTTGACCTAGAACTGTCTAAACTATGCTCTGATACCAATAAAATTGTAACACCCTTTATCCCACCGTATACATTGTCATATACCAGACAGATAAACAATATTACTTTTTTGTAAATTTTTTTTACTTATACATAATAATAATAATTTTTAAAATATCAATGTAAACGAAAATTTATTAATAAGCAGTAAGTATATAAAATTCTCACACTTACACACTCACTTATACAATATATGATATATTTCACATGACTTATAAAATTTTATTTATATAAAATTAATTTCAAATAGTAAAATATGATAAAAATAATCAATCCACTCGGGATGACTTCTACTGCTGGTTGGCTTCATACTGTGAAACTCACTTTCGGCGACACTATACTTACAAAATTTTTTGCTCTATTTTTATTTCAAATTTTCGCAAGAGAAAAATAAACTCCGATACTTGCATTATAAATCTAACCTCATACGATAATATTTTTATTTTTTATATATTTTTTTAAAAATAAAATTTTTATCATTTAAATAAATGATATACAATATATATGATGAGTTACCGTCATGATATACCTTTAAATAATGGAGCAGGCATATAATTATTTCTAAAAAATCTATTAAGAAAAATAATTAAAATTCAGCAAGCAAAATGAAAAATACATTTTTTTTGGAGGCCCAGTGATTTTCAGAGATTTTGTATTTTTATGAAAGGAAGCTGTAACCGGTGCAATTTGAACAAAAACTGCTTGGTGTTCTTCTTTAATGAAATAAATACCGCACACGTTACCTAACGGATCAATTGAGTGAAGTTTCCAACGGGATTTATTGTTTAGGGTTTTGCTGTATTTCCTTCTTCATCAGAGAAAAATCCGAAGGAGCTTTTGTTCATAAATATAAAATATCTGAAGAAAATACCAATTGTAGTTTACATCCAAACAAAATCGAGTTTTGAATAGCTTTATCTCCTTGACTTGCTACCGGTGGTGCGAGAATACTGAAGAAATTCAATTATGACTTCAAATGGAAGCAGATTTCGGGATGAGAGCTTCACTATTACTGCAAAATCACCCCATTTTTACCATATTATCCTTGAAAGTACTAATCCTCAAGACAAACTTGTAAGCATCTTTTGCGTTTTTCTTGTTTCTTTCTTTTATTTTCTTTTCCTTTGATTTCTTGAATTTATCCATGCAATTTTATAGGTATTTCAAATATTTATTTAAGGGAATCATTTTTCTTCTTTGATCTCATTTGGGTATTAAACCGAAAAGAGAAACCCCAGTTTCTGTTTTTCTTATACAACTTAGTTTTTATTTGACAGGAAATCCCTTCCAAATTTGTGGAAAAATATGGAGAATGTTTATCAAGTCCAGTAATGCTTAGGATTCCTAGTGGTGCTTCATGGAAGGTAGAGTTGTCAAAGAATGGGGATGAGATTTGGCTGGAAAAGGGTTGGCAAGAATTTTCAGGGTATCACAACCTAAAACATGGGCACTTGTTGGTTTTCCAGTACAAGGGAGAGAACCATTTCCATGTCTTTATATTCGATATGAGTGCTGTAGAGATTCAGTACAAAGATAATGAAACTGAAGATGACATTTCTTGTCAAATCTTGGATGACTTAACTAGTGCTGATGGTGTAGAAGAGGTTGAGGATTCCCTTTGCCCCATTCAAGGTAAACTTTATCTTTTGGTTTGGATATTCTGAGAACTTAATTTCTAGCAATGCTCATTTACTTGGCTGGTAATTCGATTTTGATTTGTAGGAGAGTTGAAGGTTTCTATAGATAAAAAGAGTAGGAGCAGAAAAGGTAGAAGAACTTCATGTTCAAATACTTGTGGAGCTCTTGGACCTGCTAATAACTTCATCTCAAACTACCCTCACTTCAAGGTTGTTTTCAAGCATCATATTCAGAGAACTGTGGTAGGTTATTTATTACTTTCATTATTACTATGAAACCAAAAATTTAGCTTCACTATTAGGGGTTACACCAAGTGAGCCATTAAATAGTCTTCTTTTTAAAAAAAAAATATATCCGGTGGTGAATCATTAGGCTGAATATAATACAATTTGATTTAAACACTGATGACATTTAATTTGACAAACAAGTGGATTGAACTAAAGTAGTCATGAGATTGACTCAATTTAATTGGTTGGATTGACAAATCCAGTTTGATTTTTAACACATCAAATAGAGAAAAAAAGCAGGCTTAAAAGACATCGGAGTTGTTTGATCAAGAAACTTTCAACACCCAAATCAAAGAGAACCTTTTTTTTTTTTTGGGTAAGAATGAGTGGGAGTGGAGAAAATAAGCTCCTAATGCTTACTCGCTTTGGTCTGCACAATGAGAGAGTTAATATTCTTAGAACCATTAGTCACTGTTTTACACTTCAAGAGGTTGGTTATCCTTTATATATTTATCATGATATCAATTTTTTGCAGAGCATACCCTTCAGCTTTATCCAGGGGAATATAGAGTGCAAATCACAGACATTGATGCTTGAAGTTGAAGATAAATCATGGCCTGTAAAGTTAAATGTTTATTCATATTACAGGTTAGCCCGCCTCTCTAGTGGTTGGTCTGTATTTGCAAGGGAAAATTCTTTAAAACCAAGAGATATTTGTATCTTTGAATTGATCAAGAGCAATGTACTGAATGTATCTATTTTCAAATATGGGGGTTAATTGGTATATTTAGTAGCAAAATCTCTCATCTTTTTGGGAAAACTTCTATCAAGTTTCAAAGTTCATAGTCAATGCGGCCAAGGTTTTTGTCATATGTAAGTTTAAATCTTCCAATGAATATTGAAGAACATATAATGTTTCCATACTTGGGGTGTATTTATATTTGCTGAATGCAAGCAATGCCTGGTTTGATGTATCAGACTGCAAAGTTGACCCCTGCCAAATTAGCTGCTTGTGTTCTTCATCATTGTCCAAGAATGATCTAATAAAACATGGGTGTTGGGCAATTTGAAGTCGTTGAAAAAGAAGAGATTTAGCAGTACTGAGTAGAAATAGGGCAACTTTTTTACAGCTTATCTGTGTATTTGTGAACCCAAATCTACTTTGGCGAATTCTTAGCCGTAGCCAAGGGATACTTGATTAGGAAGAGAGGCAGAGTGAGTCCCGTTAATAGTTTGAATATTGATGGGGAAAGAATTAGTAACAACCCATTCTCAAAACCTCTCCATTACCTCAATCTCACAAAATAGGCCTTTTTGCATTTTCACCCAAATTACAAAATAATAATAATAATAATAATAATAATAATAATAATAATAATATAGTTGAAATTATAAATTAAATAAATCTACTAATGCTTTTCCTTATGTATCCATACACTCCCAAATTGTGATCCTTGCTCCTCTTCCTTTTTTTATAGTTTAATAATTTACTAATTTCCAAATATGTCCTTGATTAATATACTTTATTAATTATAAATAAATATAAATTATTATTTTTAGTCTAAACCATCCAATATCTTACAACCCATTTCCTGCCCGAGTAATGTAAATTCATACTAGACAGGTCCATTATTTCTTCTTTTTTTTTTTAAAGTTCCTAATTAATTAATTTAGAAATGCATTATAAAAACATAAGGAAAATTTAAAATTTCAATTATATTGATTAAATTTTCTTAGCCGGAATGAAAATGAATATAAGTCTATTTTTATTGGACGGAGTGATTATTTAGAAAAAAATATTATATGTTGATATTGTCCAATATGGTATCGAGGGCTAAATGTCTCTTCTTACTCATTATTTCTGTAGTCTAAGTTTCATTTTGCCTAAATCTTTGTTAGAACTAAGAATCTATTTTTTGACTAATTTTATTCGATTATAATTACTACAATCCCAAATGACAGATTAAATATTCACGTTTTACACATTTTGTCATTCAAATTATTCATATGAAAATATTTATTTATTTATTTTAGCACAAAAAAGGGGCAGATGCCCTGAAACTAAACTGCAACTAGACGTTCAAACTGAACACCACACAAATCATGATCAATTCAGAGATAAAGACCTGGAGGAGGGTAAAGAAGTTCATGAAGCCCAATATCCAAAGAGCTAGCATAAGAGGCTGACCAGTCTGCTGCAAAATTAGCTTTCTTGTATACATGACAATGCTGCATATGTCAATCCCTTACCAACATCATCCTGATTTGTTTAGCAAGAGGATAAGTGCCTGAGCTAAGAACCATTTGAACTGCACAAGAGCTATCTCACATCTAGGCCCCAAGCTAATTCCAGACCTTTAACAATACCCCACAACTCAGCTTTTACCATCGAAAATATTTATTTAAATAAAAAAAAATATATATATAGCACACAAAAATACGCAAATTTACATATATATTTTTTTGAAAATACAATACAGGAAAAAAAAAAAAACCGCTTATATTCATCTTTTTTCCTCGAGTCCGTATGTAGCACCATCACCTTGAGGTTGATCTCTAATTGGTGGGTCTTCAGGTTGTGGATCTCCAATTACAATATTAACCATAACTCTTCTCCTATCTCCATTCCTCCTTTGCCTTCATCTTTCTTTGTGTTGCAATGTGGTGAATCATTTGTTGAGATGAGATTTGTTTGGGGCCCAATGGACAATTAAGATGGTTTTATATGATACTTTATTTGAGTATTGCTATTTCATTCTTTCAACTCTTTTTGTTGTTATTAGTTAGAATATAGTTTCTTCTTTATAACAAATTTGACGTTATGAAACTTGAAGGATTAAAAGGTCTCCAGTGGAGACATTGGAGAGCATAGAAGATCCTAAAGGATCAACTCAGATGATATGAGTATACTGGCCATAATAAATTTATATTCTTGAAATTTCATTGTACTTTGCTCATGTAATCTTACCAATTTTTTGATAAAGAGAGTTTCCGTGATTAGACAGATTCTAGGCTAGGAAACCCCTCCCATTATCAATTCTTTAATCATCAAATACCTTTAAACTTAAGGAAGGATTATTGTGCAGAAATTAGATTTTCATTGCAGAATATCTAACATGATTACTGATATCTATTTTGTCTTGTCTAGCAAATCATATTTCCTTGATATTTTTACCAGGAAATTCTATCTAATTTTGTGAAAAAATTTAGAAATTGCTTATGAAATCCAATAATTCTCGAGGTTCCTTAAGGCATTACATGGCAAGTGGAGTTGTCAAAGATTGGGGATAAGGTTTGGCTGGAAAAGGGTTGACAAGAATTTTCAGAGCATCACTCGTTTAAACATGGGCACTTATTAGTGTTCAAGTAGGAAGGAAATTGCCATTTCAATGTGCACATATTTGATATGTGTGCTGTAGAGGTTGAGTATCCAGGCAGTGCCAATCCTTCGGGGCAGCCAAGTAATGATGGCAAATCTCAAGCTAAGATGAACGAAAACGAAGAAATCTCTGCTCAAATATTACGCATAAATTTCTCCATATTCGAAAATTTAGAGGTTCGTTTTTCTTGCTTATGGTGTGTTTTGATGCTATCTTTACATCTTTTCTTGGTTCAAATACCTCAGGCTGGGGATTAAATTAGTAACCTCTTGTAGCTCAAGTGTTGGGTTTTGAGGGATAATAAGAAAAATCAAGTAGAAAAAGTTGCTGCTAATTTTGAAAATTACTTGAGGAAAATAAGCTCTAAAATAGAAGAATCCGAGAGAGAAAAGAGAAAATGAAGATAATGGAGAGGACGCAAACCATTCTAGAGATTTCATTGTTTATATAGATAGTTTTACATGTTAATTTGCAGGTTTCAGTTAAGTAATCTGCCTAAGTCAACTAAGTATAAGAGAACACATGACAGTCCATAAATTTCAGCATACATAGGAAAAAACCATAATTAGCTCAATTTTCCTAAGAAAAGGTTCATTGCTTCAACATCAGGAGAATATTTTTGTACAATTGAATTTAAAAATGTCATGCTACTCTATGATCTATTTGATGTTTGAGAACAAATTCTTTACATGATTATTTCTTAAAATTGAGAATCATTTACAGGCAATCTGGCTACTGGGCCTTCACGTTTGAAAACTTTTCAAGCTCTTGAGAAATTACTAACAACTTCACCTCAAGCAATCCATGGTTTAAGTTTGTTCTCAAGTCAACTGATGCTCGACATCAGGTAAAATATTTGTATCAGCAACAATTTCATATTCTACCTGTTACAATAATATGCTGCTAATCAAAAAACTTACCAAATACATTTGTATCAACTGTTGGGTATGGAAAAACTATCAATTGTGCCAATCATCCAAACTAAACCCCCTCTAAAAGTAGTACATCAGAACCTTCGTTATGCTATACTCCTAACTACTCTATGAGAAGGATACTCAGTCAGTCTTCTGCTCTGATTTTTTTCCCTTTTTTTAATCATAGCATTTTATTTATTTACCACACTAATTGAATATCACTGGGCAGAGCATACCTATTAGCTTTTTCCTGAAGCATATGGAACGTGAAGTGCAGACTGTAATGCTTAAGGTTGCAGATAAATCATGGCCTACGAAGTTGAAAGTATATTTACATAACAGTGCAGCTTCATTATGTGGTCGTTGGTCTGCCTTTGCGAGGGAAATTCCCTGAAGAGAGGAGACGTTTGCATCTTTGAGTTGATCAACAGCAGCATATAATTGAACATATCCATTTTCAGGAATCTTTGTTGAATGGTTGACCGGTAGATGGATGATCTTCCTATTTTGCTATTGAACTTTCGTGGAAGAATTTTGTGATTCAATCACCATCAGATACCTGTTTTATTACATCCTCAATATATGAGAAAAAGTAAGCTGCAGTTGTAAATTGGTTGTGCCAATGCCTCATATTTGAGACTTTTGTAAGTATTGGTTAATGAATCATTCAGACTGATAACCGAAAGTATGTCTAACAAACTCAGATGATGGTTGAGGAATTATTTTCCCTTTTTAGTTAAATATAAACGGTAATATCTTAAGAATGAGATATGATATGGTGGAGCTTCTGCATAAAAATGCTTCCTTTCAAAAATAAATATTTCAAACCTATTAAAGATTATTAAATAAACTTAAGTTACATAATGCAAATCACAGAAGCATTTGGATAATTTATTCAAACATCTTAACGCTTACAAGTTAGTTTCAAATCTACATAAAATTTCATTACAACATATATTATATTTAAATGATTCCTAGAAAATTTTGCATATCCAGAAAATGGCAGCAATTGACTGCATTTTTATCATGTTAGCTATATGTCACGACCCTAGACTTCAACTAGCAATCGTGCGGCACTTAGCACGGTCCGTTGCACTAAGTCTGCCTTCCAACCCAACAGAACACTCCAAAGAGATTAGAAAGGGACTTAGAGATTTAGAGGATTCAAGACAAAGCAAGAACACAAGAGAGTTTGTGAAGAATGTTTTGTATTGCTTTAGAGAGGTTATCTCACAACTTCCCAAGATTTCCCAAGACTTCCCAAGATGATACAAATGAAGGCCAAGAGGCCTATTTATAGTGTGGCACCAAACATCAGATTATGCCACAAGTTTCTATATCCTTCCAAGTCTATAATGTACAAGAGTGTCTACATTATTTCAATTTTGTCTACAACATGCCACAAGGTTCTAGGACCTTCTAGTCAAGTCTAGCCAACTCTAGAGTTTTCTAGGATTGTCTAATTCCTTCATGCAAATTCTAGGATGCTCTGGAAGTTTTTAGAGACTTCATGATTCATCCAGCATGTTCTAGAATATTCTGGTGTCTTTCAGTATCTTTCAGCACCTTCCAGCACCATTTATTTGGATTTTGAGGGACAATTTAGGCGGGACGTAACACCCTCCCCCATTCAAGTTTGCAACGCCCTCGTCGCGCCTTCAAGCTTGAACATTTCTATGTGATCTTTGAACTGCCACAAAGAGTCTTCAGGTTCCCATCCTGCCTCTATGTCCGAGGCATTCTTCCATTTGACCAAGCATTCCCGATAACTCGGTACACCTCTATGCCTAATTAGGCAATTTGCCAAGATAGAATCCACTTCTCAATCAAATGAGGTTACTACCGTAGTGGGTGCCCTCTTCATAGTGCAGGATTTCAACCGTGAACAACTCCGCATTAATTATCAACAATTTAGACATAATCAAAAAATATATTGTCATGGTCATAAATGATGAATCTACATAAATCAAAACAGATCTACTAACAAGTAAATAATGCTGAGAAGTATCACTCACAAGGCATTATTTGATCCTGGATTTTTCTAGGATTTTGCGCTTAGAAGATGTTGCTGAGGTGTTTAGGACTACCTATTTGGAAGTCCACAGGTGTTTTATTCTTTTAGTTGCTGATTATGTATGTTTGTTAGTTCCTATTTTTTAGAAAGCATTTATTTTCTGTTATGATCATGGCATGACCTGCTTCTCATGATCTTAGTGATTGTACTTCAGATTCCTATGTAAGTTGCATTTTAATTATTGTTGAATGAAGTTCAAGTATTGCTCTTCTCTCATACGTGATCTGTTGCTCCTCTCTTGTTCTTTGTTTTTTCTTCTTTTCAAATTGTAATAGTGGTATTAGAGTCATCTTCTTTAAGGGACCTAATCTTGCTTTAACTCCATGGAATCAGAAACCAATCTGATAGCTATTGCTCCATAGGTGTTCGATGGCATCAATTACCAGATGTGGGCAGTATGCATGGAGACTTATTTAGAGGCCTTGGATCATTGGGAGACAGTGAAAGAAGACTATGAGGTGCCTGCACTTCTAGCGAATCCAACTATGGCTCTGATGAAGACATATAAGAAGAAGAAAACTAAGAAATAAAAGGCAAAATCTTTCCTTTTTTCAGCAGTATCTCCAACAATATTCACACGAATCATGTCCTTCAAATCAGCAAAGGAAATATGGGACTACCTTAAAGGTGAATATGCTAGAGATGAGAGGATCAAGGGCATGAAGATCTTGAATCTGATAAGAGAGTTCGAACATCAGAGAATGAAGGACTCATAAACGATCAAAGACTTCTCTAACAACCTTATGGCCATAGCGAATCAGATAAGACTCTTAGGATCTTAATTCAATGACTCAAGGATAGTGAAGAAGATCCAAATCTCAATTCCTGAAAGGTATGAAGGAACCATAACAGCCCTCGAAAACACTAAAGATCTTGCAAATATCTCATTAGTAGAATGATGAAGGAAGACACGCCAATTGAAAGATCTCTTGGTGCTAAACACTATAATGCAAACAAGAATAGAAGGAAGCACAAGAAGGAGGGTGAAAGTAAAGGGACTAACTCTAGTTCAGATGCAAAAGGGAAGAAGGAAGGTTAGAAGAAGTCATTCCCTCCATGTCAGCATTGTGGAAATAAAGGGCATCCTCCTTTTAAATGCTAGAGAAGGCCAGATGCTAAGTGTTCAAAGTGCAATCAAGTTGGGTATGTAGCAATAATTTGCAAAAGTAAGCATCAATGGCATGAGGAAGAAGCAAAGGTTGTTGATCAAAAGAGGAGGATCACTTGTTTGTAGCCACTTGTTTCTCAAGTTTTGAAACAAATGACAGTTGACTAATAGATAGTGTTTGCACAAATCACATGACCTACAACAGAGATCTATTCAAAGATTTGTCAGAGGCAAGGTCATCCAAAGTTAAAGTTCACAATGGCAAGTACATAGTAGTTAAAGGGAAAGGTACTACTGTTTTCTCAACCAATTCTAGTACAAAGTTTATTTCTAATCTATTGTATGTCTTTGAAATAGATCAAAATTTGTTAAGTGTTGGTCAATTGATTGAAAATGGAAATAAGCTAGTGTTTGAAGATAAAAGATGTCAGATTTTAGATTTAAAGGCAAAATTTTATTTAAAGTCAAAATGAAAGGAAAGATCAGGTTGCTTTCTCTATAAAAGAAAATGTTTTTGAGTTATGGCATAAGACATTAGGGCATTGTCACTACCAAGGTCTATTAAAACTAAAGTCTAGAGAGATGACAAACGGATTGCCAGACCTAGCAGATTCAATCCCACATTGCAAAGTCTGTCAAACATGAAAACAAGTTAGGAAGCCCTTTCCTAAAGTAACCTGGAGAGCAACAGGTAAACTACAATTAGTTCACACTAATATTGTTGGTCCTCAGAGAACTCCCTCATTAAATGGTAGTTTCTATTATGTGATCTTTATTGATGATCTAACCTGGATGTGTTGGATATTTTTCTAAAACATAAGTTTGAGGTAGCTCAAGCTTTCTGGAGGTTCAAGGCAAGAGTTAAGACTGAGAGTGGCTGCAAGATCCAAACTCTTAGATCAGACAATAGGAGAGATTACACCTCAAATGCATTCAATCATTTTTTTAGAAGAAGCTGGCATCCATCATCAACTCACTGCCCCCTATGCATTTTAGAAGGTTAATTGGGTGCTTAATGTACCTCACAGGCCACGGCTACAAGGCCAAACATTCTAAATGCAGTGAGCATACTGTCAAGATTGATGCATTGTGCAATTGAATGACATCTCAAGACAGCTAAAAGAGTGTTGAGATATGTTAAACAGACCACTGATTTTGGTGTTAAATTTGTGAGGTGCAAAGATTTTAAGCTGGTAGGTATTCTGATAGTGATTGGGAAGGCTCATTGGATGATTTCAAAAGTACCTCAGACTATTGTTTCTCTTTTGGATCAGGTGCATTCTCCTGGTGTTCGAGGAAGCAAGAAATAGTAGCTCAGTCAACAGCAGTAGTTAATCAAGCATTATGGCTGAGAAAGATCCTAACTGATCTAAGTATGCAACAAGGTGAAAACACTGAGATATTGGTTGATAACCAAGCAACTGTAGCAATCTCAAGGAATCTAATGTTCAATGGGAAAACTAAACATTTTAATATCAAGTTATTCTTTCTAAGAGAAGTGTAGCAAAGCGGAGAAATAAAGTTTGTCTAATGCAAATCAGAAAATCAAGTTGCAACCATCCTAACTAAGCCCTTATCAGCAAGCAAATTTGAAGATTTAAGAGAGAAACTTGGAATTTGCAGCTCCTAAACAAGGAGTGTTGCTGAGGTGTTTAGGACTGCCTATTTGGAAGTCCATGTGTGTTTTATTCTTTTAGTTGTTGATTATGTATGTTTGTTAGTTCCTGTTTTCTAGGAAGCATTTATTTTCTGTTATGATCATGGCATGATCTGCTGCCAATGATCTTAGTGATTGTATTTCAGATTCTTATGTAAGTTGCATTTTAATTATTGTTGAATGAAGTTCAAGTATTGCTCTTCTCTCATACGTGTTCTGCTGCTCCTCTCTTGTTCTTTGTTTTTTCTTCTTTTCAAATTGTAACAGAAGAAGACAGTTGTCTAGAAATAATGCAGAATGATGGTAAATTGGCAAGTAAATAGCAAACAAAATTCCACTGTTCTTTTTTTTGTTTTTTTCCTTAGCTGAAATTTGAAGCTGTTCAACTCAAACGAAAGCCAGTCAAATATGATTTTGTAAAAGTATAAAATTATTTTCTTTCAAAGGTTCTTAAAATAAAAATTAAATAAGAAAAATAAAATATAAATTTCAAAATTGGGAAAGATTGTTCCAAACTGGTCATTAGACATGCTTTAACCTATCAGTCCAGTTCAGTTTTATATGACTCTGCTCTTACTATGCCAAATTGAATATACATAAAAAGAAAACATTATGCATAACTCTATGGAAAAAGAAATAGCTAAAAAAACTACTAGAAGGCCGATTTCTGCAGCCCAAAAAGGGTAAGACTAAAGAGACAGTCTACCCTTTATTCCATTATAGTTCAAAATTAGACTGGTCTGGATGACAACTTCTGTTGAATGGTTCCCATGTGGCTACTTCAGTTCCATCATCTCTAAATCATTGTTATTGATCCATACAGGGATTATATTAACCATAACAAGTTGGTGTGAAATGCAACATGCAGGGTCCCTAGTCAAGAGCATACGTCCCTACCATGCCATTTTGTTGCGCCAACTGCCATCAACCCTTGGAACAAATTTTGGAGGAAAATAAAAAATCTAATATCAATAATTAAGCAAAGACAAATTCATTACAAGATTAACCGTGAAGGAGATTGGAAGTGATGAAAAATGACCATATCTGCATCTTGGTTAATCCTTAAATACTCATTATCAAATAAGATGTTTTAGTTAGACTAACCTGTTGATTAAGCCACTTTTGCTGATTTTAATAGTCTCCCACACATTTAACCTGTTCACCATTTTCACCTGGCATAAACTAAAATAAGAGGTAAGCTTGCAGACAACTTAGATTTTGTGTCACAAACGTAAGAAATGAAACAAACTTACATGTTCATATGGTTCCTTATAGACTTGAGATTCCTTGAACTGAGTTAATCTGGTGGCACATTTTATTTGGCAGAGTTGTTGTGACATCTTGTATTTCCTTGTTTCATCTTGCATTAGTGACTCCTAGTGTCTTGTTTTTTCACAGCCAGTTGGACCATATATCAAAACTTCTACAGTTGTGGTATTTTCATTGCACAGGCAGATTGCATGACCAAATGAAGGATGGCTAACTAGCAGTACCTCAACCAATGATTTTAGGGCTTGCAGCTTGAATTCTAGTAAAAAAATTTGTGGTAGTGTGAACCTGTGAAACATGTGAAAGTTCCTTCGCATCTAGATAATAATCTGGGATCAGGGAGAGCAAACTTTATGGCCAACGTCACCCATGCTTTGAAAGCAACAGTTATCCTCCACATCCTAGAAAAATCTCCCACATGGAAACATATCATTTTCTTTTTCCAGTCTTGTTAAGTTATATGTTCTGGAATGAAGACTGAATTTTTAAATTTTCAATGTTTCTCATCACCCACTCAAAAAGCATGGACTTTATTTTCGTTCACTGCCTCAAACTTGGCTCCATCCTGGAGATTTTTTCAGCCCAGTCTTGATCATCCTTGATCTTGTACTGCCTGCATCTCCCCACCTTCCAGAGCTAGAATAGATATTTGATAAAGCCACATGATGAATTGGATTTTTGGGCTCAAGTTGAACAAGATGATCTACTGCAAATTCCGCTAACTGCAAATTAAAATGCATTTTACATGCACCCAGTAAAGCCCCCCACACTCTAGCATCTGGTTCCAATGGCATTGCCTTGATTAAATGCAAAACTTCATCAAATAATCCAGCACGACCTAATAAATCCACCATACAAGCATAATGTTCCAAGCCTGGTTCAAGCCGGTGCTCTTTGTACATGGAATCAAATATTTCCCTCCCTTCATCTATTAAACCCGCATGCCTGCAAGCAGACAAGACATTGATGAAGGTCAGAGAGTCAACACTGATATGACTCTTTAGCATAATCGAGAAAAGTTCAACAGCATGGTTCCCCTGTCCATGAACAGCATACCCTGCAAGCATCACATTCCATGAAACAGTGTTTTTATTCTTCATCTCGTGAAATAAGTTTTCTGAGTTATGAAGCTGCCCACATTTTGCATACATGTTAATAAGACAATTTCCAATATGTAGATTATACTGAAATCCCATTCGAATAATACAGGCATGAAGAGTCATGCCTTCCTTTAGGGTAGATAGATGTGCTACTGCAGGAAGGACACTCACAAATGTAACTAGATTAGGCTGAAAATTCTGTAATTTCATTGAGCAAAATGCAGAAATAGCTTCCTTGGCATGTCCATTGTGCACATATCCTGCAATCAGTATGTTCCAAGATACCTCATTTTTTGTGCACTCAGTACTCTTGAACAAGAATTCAGCAGCGGAAAGGATTCCACATTTGGCATACATGTCAATCAGAGCATTATGTACATGCCAGTGAGAATCAAAGCCATACTTTATAATTTGTCCATGAATGCAGGTTCCTTGGTATTGGTCAGATAACAGGACACACACTGAAAGCAAACACACCATAGTTCCTGAATCTGGCTTTATATCAGATATCGTAACTTTGTGGAACATCTCTATTGCATGATAAGGGTCACCAATCTGCGCATAACCATAAATCAAAGCATTACAGGTAACAATATCTTTACGTGGCATTCTATTGAATATGGTCAGTGCATAAGCAAAGAATCCACATTTAGCATACATGGATGTTAAGGCTGTTCCAATTGAGATATCTGAGTCAAAATCTGCTTTAACAGCATAACAGTGAACACTTTTACCTAATCTCAGAGACAATAGGTCTGCACAAGCTGGAAGTACGCTCATTAAGGTGACTTTATTCGCCTTCATACAATCTTCCTGCATGTCTTGAAATAACGACAGTGCTTCTTCAGAATACCCTGATTGGACTAGAGCAGATATAATTGCTGACCAAGCAACCAAATCCTTTTCTTTAAACCCTTGAAATAACTGTTTAGACCTTCCTAGATCTCCACATTTTGCATACATGGTCACCAAAGCAGTAGCAACTAAAACATCTGAATCAATTCCTTGTTGTCTGGCAAAATCATGAATTTCCTCCCCTCTTCCTGAATCTCTGATCTCTGCAGCAGCCAAAAGTGCACTTGCAACTAATACGTTACTCAACTTATCATTCTCTCTCTTCATGCAATCAAACAACTCCAAAACCTCAAAGAAGCACCCATTATGTGCATACCCTGACATCATTGTTCTCCGCGAAATATCACTTCTATCTTTCATTTGTTCAAAAATCTGACAAGCCACATCTATGTACCCACACTTAGAGTACATATCAATCAGACCATCAGAAACAATCGCATCAAAACCCTTCCTAATCACATAACCATGAATGGACCTACAAGCATTAATGTCACTCAATCTCGAAACAGCTGGAACCAAATTCACAATGGTCACTATATCAGGGTCCATACCAACCAATTGCATATTCTTAACAAACCCCAGAGCCTCCTCAGGATCCACACTCTGCGACAAACCAAAAATCAATGCATTCCAAGTTATAAAATCTTTGTCAGGCATTTTATCAAATACTTTTCTTGCCAACTCCAGCTCATTCACTTTGCAATACATGTCAATAAGAGCAGTCCCAACGAAAACATCACGGTCTAGCCCTCTAAAGATTATATCCCGATGAATAAAAAGGCCCTCATTAAACTCTAATGCACCAGAGCAAGCTTTCAAAACAAAAGTAAATGTATACTTGTCTGGCTCTAAGCCTTTATTTAACATGGAATGATACATTTTTATAGCTTCCTGGTGGTTTTTCGAACTTGCGTAAGCTCGTATCATAGAGTTGTACAATCTAACACTGTGATTGGGCACTGAATCAAACACAAAACGAGCAAATTCGCAGTTTTGAAACGAAAGGTAAGATTTTAGGAGATGTGTATTCATCAAATGGTGTTTTTGGAGGCCTGAGATTATCAAGCGGCCATGAACTTGAAGGAGAGAGTACAGGTCTTTGCATGAGGCAAGTAAGCGAAGATAATTGGGGTAATTTTCAATCGCATCTGAAGCTAAAACGGAAATCTTATTGTTTGCTACTAGTGTGTGGAATAATCTGCGTAGAGAGGGTGCATGCTTATCCATCGAATTTTGTGAACTGCCTCAAGTTACTAGTCTGGACGAATTGAGTCAACGGAGGCTGCATGCTAATATACGTTGTTATTTTTCGGCTTTAGAGTCAACGGAGGAAAATTCCTTTCCTTGCTCGGATTTTTCTCACCCAACCAAACAGAGGAAATTGTGAAAAAGAAAAATAGTACAAAACTGGGTTATCACAGAAAAAGACGAGGGTAGAATTTTTACTGAATTCGTCTGAAATATCAAATGCCTGAACTTGTGATAGAACGAATATATATATATATATATATATATATATATGTATATACATATATATATTAGCATTTATGTTCGAAACAAAAATTATGGTCAGTACAATTACGTTATTTTATCCATTATACTCCTATTTCTTTATGATACATCCAAGTCATAATGGCCTTCATGGCAGAGATATTCAAATATATTTATTGTTAACGACTTTATTTATAAGATGATACCAAAATAATGTTTAACAATTAGACTATTGAACTTATAAATATATTCCCAAAGGGAAATCGGGCACCTTTGGAGATGAGTATGTATATATATATATATACTGCAGCAGAAACACAAACCAAATCAAGACGATAGCTCTACCCCGCAATCCATTATATAAATTGTACGTAAATATCACACGCACGAATCCACAAATATATCAAAGACACAGCTTAATGAAGCCAATTCTAGTTTCAAATTTATATAAACATTACACTTTAGTGAACCAGATAATATGGGTCCTTCTCCATCACATTGTAGGTATCCTACATTCAATTTGATCGGCTCCTAATAACATCAAGACCCATCTCTGTAGGATCAGTAGCTTGCAACTCTACCTGAATACCATCTAACTCTCTTTTGAACCTGTCCTTGGAGCTCGCATAAATCATCTTGCTTCTCACCTTGGATGTATCAGGAGACCTTCACATATATGAACAGCAAATTTAAATAAAGAACCACTGAATGCGAAAATCATAGAAGCTAATTTTAAGAATGACAATCGCGAATATTGATGTATTCTACCAAACAATGAATTTACCATGCAATAAATATAATCCTACTCTTCTGGCAGTTCTCATCTGTTACGTAATCAAAGTCATAGACAGCATATCGGCACTCATCAGCAGGAAGGCTTGCAGCGAATGCCTCATAACTATCAGTTGGTTCACCAAGCTTCTCCACAACCACCTGCTTTTGCTTCTCCTCAATCTTGAAAACAATAAAGCGGTAGGTCCTTTTTGCCTTCAATTCTAAAAACCTTAGCTTGCAATCATCATGCACAGCCATCCCAGATGCTGCATTTGCCTGCACAGAAATAGTAATGAGAGTCAAATAATCATCTGGCACGACCCACACATCTATACCACATGATGGGTGGAGATTTGTATATTCACTCAAGCAACAGAGCATCTATAAGCCACAAACTAGTGAAAGAATTGCAACAAAGACATCGTTTAAAAGTTGCTCCTTTTAGATCCCATGGTTGCAAAAATTGGCTGGGAAGAGACATGATCCAAATAAAACTGAAAATTGTGATCTTTGACATGATCCAAACAAATAAGAAATCGAGATCTTTGTCCATCTCTAGTTATCAACCAAAGTAAGTAAACTCAAGACCTCACATAATGACTAATTTTATAATAAGGTTCCATAATAAAAAAGACACGTCTCTTCTCAACTGCAGGTATACTGGTATTTTCTTAGGCTTTCCCTCACAGGGAACACTTTACGCTCTTGATGTTTACCAAATCAACATCATCGATGAATTGTATCTTCCAGTTTGCTTATTCCAATACATGAGTTATGTATTCACAGATTTCTCTTATTTAAGTGATTCTTAAAACCAATTGCCAACAAGAGGGAGATCTCTCTATAAAATTCTCGAAGTACACTCCCTCTTCATCTTCATCAACTGATTTATGGATGCCATCCAAGTCCACCAAAGGCATGCAATTTAAAAATCTATCACAATAAACATTACCCACTAATATTACAAAACCATAATGAAACAACTTTCGTAAAATAATTAGATTATCTTAACCTTTCATGTTAATCCAAAAAACTAAGCATACAATTCACAGTTTACCATTAGCGAGATACTTGATCCAAAACCATTCATTACCAATTTATCATGAATTCTTGTTTCATCCCATAACATTCCTTGTTCTGGATAAAGGAAACCCCATACTGCTCAACCTTCATAAAATTTACACTGGCTAGTGAAACAGAAAAAAAGAAGGAAAATTTTCCTTTCTCTTAGAAATTGTCTGCCCCTACCATCATAAGATAAAACAATAATATCATCACAGGCCACAACCAATCAATCCAAGGTGGGATGCGACACCACACCACAGAATTTCCTTATGCTTCATCGAGTCAAATAACTAATTGTTAAAAGGCAAACAGCAAAATCTACAATTGACAACCAAAGCACATAATTAGCAACCGCTAGAGAGATACAATTTCGAAAGACAAAAAAAAAACAAACTTCAAAATTAACCAGCAACCCACACACTAAACTACCTGCACACTAAAACAACCAGAGTTAAATACACGAGATAATCACCATACCGAAAACATATGCAACAGAATGAAGAAGAATATAATCCAAGACAAGTCTATTATAAAAATAAATAAATAAATCCAGATTGTTGAACCAACAAAAGAATAATCAAAAGTTAAAATCAAGCAAGAAATTTTACAAAATCATCTACCATCAGATATCGTGGATCAACATATTAAACGAAAATCATCGACAAATCTTTGAAATAAAGGGACAAAAGAAATAAATTATAAATATAAGCAAGGAGTTTACAGATGACAAAAGAACAGAAGTAGCTCACCATTTTCTCAAGAAAGTTATAACGGACTAGAAAGAGAGAAAATCTAGGGCTAGAAGAGAATGGTGCTGATGAAAGATGGACTTGCTTTTTACTTGAATGCGAATTCCCTTTCCTTCCTTTCACGTATGGTATGTGTGGGGTAGGATGCCTAGCTAGTATCACGGTCACGGTCAATAACGAATGGCGAGTAAAGGTGTTTAATCCACTAATATGCCGCCACGTGTTGTTTAGGATAGAAAAGTAAGTCACGTCTCGAGCGGTGACATTGGCATGTGTGTCACGTAACGTAGCACCCTCAAGGTGGAGCAAATTGAGTTATTCCGACGTCGTTGATAAGCTAATCTCCGTTTATTATTCAACAGAAAAATTATGAAATTTTAATAAATTATAATTAAAAATAAATTTTAAAAAAATTAACAGTTTTTATTTTATTTGAGGTAATATATATTTATTTGATATTGTATAAATTTTAAATATTATTATATAATATTATTATATAATTTTTTATATTTAAAATATTTTTATATAAATTTTTTAAAATTTTATATATAATTTAATGATATTTTTATAAATATTTAAAATTTTTACTTATTACCGACGACGATTGTAATTATAAAGCAATCAGTACATTCAAATTATAATTTTTCTAATTGTTATTTCAAATATCGTTTTTATTAAATGATAGAAATATAAATTATTAATTTTAAAAAAAAATTATTTTTAATTATAATTTATTAAACTTCAAAAAAAATTGTAATTTATTCTATTTTAATAGACATATTTTACATTTTAAATGTTAAAAAACTATGTATTATTACTATAACTTTGTATTTGGAATAATGAATCCTTTATTCAAATAATTCTACATTAGTCGAGAGTGATAAAAAAAAATTACAAAAATTTGAAATAATAAATTAACAGAACATTAAAAACAGATTATTTGAGTATAAATCAATAAACTATAATTGTTTTTCTCAGTTGGACAGTAGAGTATCAGACTCCAAGCAAAAATGATGTAATTTTACGAGAAAGGAATAATTTCAAAAAATGGTTGGCCTAATCATCTAGAATCAGGACCATTGGGTTTTGATTAAATTTGATCAAAGCAATTTTTAGTGTAACCAAGATGGGATTCTTGAATTTTTCTATTTTATTTGCATTTATATTTTTTTGGTGTTTGGAATTGTTATTGAATATTTAAAAAAATAAATTTAAAATATTCAAAAGAGTGTGAACGGATTAGGATGAAATTCTTCGAGTTTAACCAATGGTTTTGAGTTGGGATATGCAACTAGCTCTTTTAAAAGTTTTGAATGAATGTTTTACTATTTTTAGAGATTTTACTTATATGAATAGAATTAATTTCAGTTTGTTGATATATAAACTGATATCACAAAAGAAAAAATAAATTTAAAATTTTTTAAATTTAGTTAATTAATTTTTTAATTTTTTATAATAGTTTTTTTCAAACTTACTTGTAGAAAAAAAAATTAAACAGTAATTAAAATTCAAAAAAATAATTTTTTTCTAGAATTATTTTTTCTAAATGCAATGTTAAACATTACTTTTGGTTATATACATTATTCATAGAATCTTATTACTTAATTATTTCAAAAAAAAAATATTACTATTATTCGGGGTTCAACCTATTGGACTCAAATTCTAACAATCTAATTCAATCTTCAAAATTCATTGGGCCTAACTTTGTCAGCAATAATCAACAACAGTGAACAAAGCCAATTTATGAATTTCATAACCGAACTACAATTGTCTGAATTTTTTTTTTTAACTGAATTGTCTGAAATTAATTTATGATGGTTATGTTTTTTTTTTGGATAAAAATGATGGTTATGTTTAAATCAGCTGAATGAAGCATAAACAAATTTATGAAGGCCAATAGGGTGATATAAAGGGAATTTACCTTAACCCTTGTGTTGAGAAAACATTGAACAATGAGAAATTTGTGGTGTAGCCTTCGGCTTATTATCATTTCTCAAGAAAAGCTTTTTATGCAAGATCACATTCTTTAGTGTAATTTGTTGTCTAAAAATTTCAATCTTTAACCTATTTTTAGGAGTTTTATTCCTTTTCCATCCGTTATTAATTATTATGGTAATCTTGTTAGTTTTGATATAAAAAAAATGATATTTCTTATTTTTTTATTATATTTATATCAATATATAATAATTAAAAATATGTTAGATAAATATTAAGAACAATTGTCTGTAACTGTCCAATACTTTCCTTTTTTTTATTGATGGATAAAGAGAGAGATTCATTTTTTTTTCTTTATTTATTTGGGTATTTTTTTCCTCTCTTCACCAACTGATGGAAAAGAAAGTGTTTGAACAATTATCTTTGAAAATAATTGTCTTTAACATTCATGATTTTATAATTAAAAATTAAGAATATTAAAATTAATTATACATGTTTAGAAGTTAACATGCATAGTTGGGGTATGAATCCATCAACAACCAATTGTTTGTCAAAAAAAATTAGGTGAAAGTATGTATGCTGCGGTCACTAATTTATGTACGGTGATGACATATATTTTGGCATGCAAATTCATGAATATTTATAAATTATTACACTTTTATTCGTTCACCTAGAGATTATTTCAACTTACGATATTGAAATTCTTTTATATTGAAGGGATTTGGTTTGACCTTGCACATATTTAATTTTGCATGCATGTTAGAGAACGTCGTTCATAAAAAAGCTATTATATAATATATTAATGTGTTTAAGCATTATTATTATTATTATTATTATTATTATTATTATAACACTTCTTACTCATACACTCATCTGTATACCGAACGGATAAAAGATGCTACAGAAAATAAAACTTTTTAAAAATACTTCTTTAGTTTTAAACATATTTAATATAAGAAATTTTAAATATATACTAAAATTATTATACATACACATTTTTTTATTTTTTTATATACATGCTGTAATGAAATTTAAAAAACTTGTATATATACATATCAAAATAGAATAAATAGACCAACCCGTTCTGGGTGGTTACCACTGCTACTGCTGTACTCCATAATACGGTCCCTAATCAGCGTCTCTATTTACAAATCAGGACGCTCTCCGCTACCTTGTTAACCTACGCGAGAGAAAACAAACTTTCGCGCTGAGTATATAACTCAGTAGTGCAAAAACTCTTATAATAATAATCATTAAAATAAAAACATGTATTTAAAATAAAATCAATTCAAAATTTCTATTTTTTTCTGTAAATATCATAATACAATATTTTTATAATTTAAATATCGCTGAATTCTTAATAATATATTTTTCATATACCCACATATTATAACGTCTTAGACTTGCTTATAGGGAATCAAAGGGGTATCATATTACATTCCAACTTAGGATCCACAGAAATGCACAGGATCCAAATGTGATATGACTCAGCCCACAAAAATGCACATGACTGACAATTATATCAGGTGATCCACAGAAATGCACAGGATTACAATATTTCATTGGTCCACAGAAATACACAGGACCATAATTTCTACCCTATTGGCATGTCAACAATACTCTAGTTCACGTCTAGGCTAACATGTGGGAAAAATTCTCATATTCATAGTTCACTTCATTTTTCATAAAATTAATAAATATTCTTTCAATACCAAAATAATTATCATTATAGAGAATTTTTAACATTTAAAATTTATGGAATACAAAAATATATTTCCAATACAATAATTGCAAAAATTCCAATTTTCACATAAAACATATTTACATGACTATTATTATAAAAATAGTTGCGCTAACCTTTTTACGCTTTGTCGGTATCCGCCGACTTTTTCCCTTTATCTTGGGTTGGCGCATCGTCAAATGTCGCGCCTAGAGATAAAAATTTTCGATTAGCTATTGAACCATTTACGACATAAAATCTAGCAAAATTTAATTTTTTTCGAAGATCCTATAATTTAAAATTTTCTTATTATGCATGTTTAATGCATAAATTCCGGTTTTGGTTGTTATCACGCTTCCCGGTGCAACCAAAAATTCAAATATTAATTTTATTTTATAATAATTTATTTTCTTTATTTTTATGCCTCCAAAACTATTTTTCTCTATTTATTTCTTTTATTCTTCTAGTGTTCATTTCCAATTCAAGAATTTTCATTTATTCAATAAATACTCTAAAAATTCCAAATAAATTCCTATCATCACTATAACTCATTTTCTTTCATTTTCCATCATCAATTTCACCAAAATAATATTTCACAACTTCCAATAAATTTTTCCATAATTTGGCTAAAAATCTAAAAATTTCCCAAAAATCCTATTAAATTTTTCTTCCATCCCAAAATTTATTTTCCACTTCCATACACTCCAATTAACTCAATTATCTTCAATTTAAGGCAAAATTCCTCCAAAATAATTTTTCCAAAATTTAACCATAATTATGGAAATTCTCTAAAAATTATACAAAAATTCCTAAAATTTATTTCCATCAATTATTCACTCAATCCATCATCCTCAAGTCTTATTCTCTTCATTTCCTATTTTCTCTAATTTTTCAAGATTTTTGCCATAAACCCTAATTTTTCCATCAACCAAATATCAACAAAATCACACCACAATTCAACAAATAATTATGACAATAATTAAACCAACAAAATCACATGGAGAAAGGAACAAGATCTCACTTTCTTCAAATGGGTATCAAGAATTTTTTGATTTCTCTTTTTGCCAAAATTTCCCCCTTTTATCTCTTTTTCCCCACACTAATCTAACTTTAATCCTTTTAATTGGTGATTAATATAATTGGAAGAAGAAAAATTGAAGAACTTAAGGAATTTGGGGCTTGGAGATTCTCGGCCATGGAGGAGAGAAGGAAGAAGATGGGTTTTGTGATTTTTTTATTGAATTTCTAATTATTCTTATATATATACCCCAATTAACTTAATTAATCACAATTAATTCCTTAATCCATCTCCTCATTCGCCAATTAGCATAATTAATTTTTCCATAATATTGACACATGGCCCAATCACATTTTCATTAATTTTGATTTAAAAATTTTCCAACCAATCAAAAATTTTCTTCATTTTTCTTTATAATTAATTTTAATTCTCCAAAATTTCACCTCTAAACAACTCAATTTCATCAAATTAAATATTCCAAAAATTATAAAATAATTTTCTCTTTGAAACGGTCTCTTCGATTTTTCAAAATAACCACCGGTGCAAAAATCGAGTTTTTACGGGTTAATCATTTTTCTTAATTTCACCCGAAAAAATTCTTCTGTCATCCGATTTCTAATTTATCAGTTTTAAAAATCTTAAAATTAAATTTTGATAACATCGACTCCATTGTGATCATGATCGCATTTCTCTAGCTCCTGATCTGAAATATCAGACTGTAAACTTGTACTAAGGATTTTATTTCTACAATTAAACCCTTAGCCTTAAAATTTAACCTTGTAACTCCACCTATGATCTTATAATAATATTTTTCATGTTTTGGTATGCTTAAATTATAATTTCACTACCGAGCAAAAATCCAAATTTCGGTCTAGACTGTCGTCTCGATTTGCGTGCATAACACGAAATTGTATTATTTCATTTAATAAAATTCCTATTCATTTTATCATATTAATATAATTAAATTTTTATGTATTTATCCGTATTTAGACTCCGATCGTATACCTTTATACTGCAGTATAAACGACCGCATTGCACGTATACGGTGAGGGTCTAACTCACGGATATAACAATTATTACCACTAAAACAATAAAGAAAATAAAATATTTCTGGTTAAGGCAATGCACGCAAATCCTAATTGACAAACCATAAGAAAAATATATTGACTTCCAAAATGTGAGATATAAATCTAACACAAACATAGAGATGATACATTGGGTGACAGTGAGACTTGCTGCAAAAAAAATTCGGTAGCAGAAATTTACTTATAGATCTGAAAATTGTCGTGTTACAAACTGACAAAATTACTAGAATTTGAATGAATTTTATAATATGAACTTCTCTTAATTATTTTGGATGACTTGAGAGAGAAGAAATAGAGAGAAATTCAGAAAATATATTATGTGCTTTTGGGCAGTTTTATTTTCTTCTTTTCACGTTTTGATAATTGCAGTTACCTTAAGCATACGTGGGAGAAACGGTTTTTATACTAATAAATAATTGCTTTCAATTTTTTTTAAATAATTTTGATGGGTTGAGTTATGTTTATATGGGCAATCAGAAAAGCCTAAAATTCAACATCTTCTATTCATCTATAGTAGATATGGATTATTTCAAAATATCATTTCAAAATCTCAAAATTAAATAGAAAATCGTTCATACATATAAATGGACTGTACGACCTAAAACATATAAATAGTGAGAGTTATGATATATAAATTTAATTATAAATCATATAAAAGACATTAACTCAAAAATATATTTAATTTTGAAAATATGTCTATTTAGTCCAAATATTTTCTTAATACATATGATCAAGTATCATTTGATCTTTCAAGAATATATATTAAAATCAATCTTACAATTACTTGTATCATCAAATAAAATAATTTCAAACAGTGAACATAAGTAGTGAGTATAAGTAAAAATACTTTTTTTTTCACTCTCACATCAATTAATCTGAATTAACTAAATTTTCTAAAAAATATTATATTAAATTAAATTATCTTATAATTGTAAGATACATTTTAAAATAATCATTTTATGATTGTAAGATATATTTTAAAATAGTTAACATTAATTCATCACATTATAATAGTTGAAAGTTATGAAAGGTAAAAATTTGAAATATGTATTCAAAATTTCTAAGATTTATATAACGAAAAAATATTACATCTCCATTCTTCCATTTCTAATCATTTACCTTCTCCATTCTTCCACTTGACCTGTCTTTTTGAGTTTTTACCCATTAAGTTAAAGTCTAAACTAATCATTGTATGTACTGCGATTACACTTTTTTATTAGCTCTGTTTTCGTCTTTCTGGGTATGCTTGTTCTTTTTTTTTTTTTATTATTATTATTTGCTTGAATGACTGTTTTGCTGGAACTCTAATAATAATGATAATAATACCTCTCATATTATTTGTAATAGTAGTAATAATGATAATAATACCTCTCATATTATTTATAATAATAATAATAATAATAAGTTATTAAAGAAAAAAATTTCTCCATCACCGCCTTTTACTCCCCATCTTACCTGCTGCTATACAAGTGTTGCAAGGTGTGGTGTCTGTTTTTCTTCTTAAAAAATGGGCAAACTATCACGGTGGAGCCATAAATATTTACTTAGCAAAACTCTTCCATCGTAGAGATGTTTAAAAATTTGGGCAAAGTATTTATCACGGTAGGGCCACATGGCGCATGATTATTTAACTAATCAATATCGGCACACACATCAACACATTAAAAAGGAAAAGGTATTTTTGTCCAATACAAAAAAAACAGAAAAAAAAAGTATTTTTGTCTGACACAAAAAAAAAGGGCTAAAAAGAAATTTCTTAAAGAAAGTGGTACTGAGTGTCATTTTTCCCAAGTAAAATTGAACCAATTTGAAATAAGCATTTGTGAGTTGTGATTTTGGAGCAAAGGCAGTATTTTTATGTGTAGTGTAAAAATATAACTCGGACCGGACTGAGCTGAACTTGGACCTGAAAGGGACGTTTAGACTCATTCCAGCTCTGTCCTATGCATTACATATAATCATAATTATCCCTTGTTGTGGGCCTCGAAAAAAAAAAGAAAAAGTATTTGTAATTTTTGAAATTTCTACTTTAAAATTTGTTATTAACAGCAGCTGGGCCTTGAGTTTCACATATGTCGAGATGTAGTTGGGTTTCTGTGCAGGAGAAGCCCAAAAGAGTTCAAACAAGAGTTGGGAGGATAATTTAGTAAATCCACTTCATTCCCTAACTATATATTCATTATTTTAATCTCTCTCAAAACCCTAGCTCTGTGGCGCCCCTGCGGATTGATCTGCTTCTCCGCGCGGTACGTTCAATTCAATCCAAACTTTTATTGGCTTTAGTTTTTCTCTGATATATAGTTGTGGAGATTTGCGTTTGATTGATTTGCAATGCTTTTACTTTCTTTCTCTTACCGATAGTTTAACTGTGTCTGGTTGCCGGGAAAATTTTAAATAACTGAAGTGTTTAGTCATTGATTTGGTGATTCTTTGATTGAAATTTTTCCTTTTTTGCGTTAAAGTTAAAGTCAAATGAACAAATCGAGCAGTTATAATTGATTTTATGGTTGTTTTCTTTTTTGATATTGCTTGCATTTTCCAGGTTTCTGGAGTCACTCTTTTTTGAAATTTACAATGGAATTTTATGCTTTGTTATCACATCCATGGAATTTTGGCATTTCTATCTGTTCATTTAAGTTATACTACTATTTCTGACTCTTCCTTCTGCTATATATTTTCTCCCATTTTTGGCCTGGAAAAATTTTCATGTTTGGGCTGATTGGTTTTGTAATGCTCTTATGATCCCTCTGGTCTCAGTATAGTTGGTCATTTCTCTGTTACATTTGTCTGATTTGTCATATTCTTAAAAGATATAAGTTGTCATTAACACTTCTTATATATGTCTAGCAGCAACAATGGTGAGAGTTAGTGTTTTGAATGATGCTCTAAAGAGCATGTACAATGCTGAAAAGCGTGGAAAGCGCCAGGTCATGATCAGGCCTTCTTCTAAAGTGATCATCAAGTTTCTGCTTGTTATGCAGAAGCATGGTATGACTTCATTTTTATTTGTCTTTTACTTTACTTTTCTTGAAAATTATTAAAGGACTGGTTCTGATTTATGCTTGGATCTTTGGTTTTTCCATATAGGATATATCGGTGAGTTTGAGTATGTTGATGATCACAGGGCTGGTAAAATTGTTGTTGAATTGAATGGAAGGTTAAATAAGTGTGGGGTTATCAGCCCTCGATTTGATATTGGTGTCAAGGAGATTGAAGGATGGACTGCAAGGTTGCTTCCCTCAAGACAGGTCAGCAGTGAATTCTAGATGCCTTTTTTTCAAAAGAAAAAAACAAATCCTCTATGATGAATGCCATGCCATCATTAATGTGCAAATAGAATATATTAGGATCATTTAATTAATTCATGTGCAAGCAAGTACACTCGTGTTTCAGTTAATATTGTACCAATTTCAGCTCTCTCTCTATGTATAGTTACAACTGGATACATGAAATTGCCGTGTGTTTGTGCACATTAGATAACTTGAAACATCTAATTAATTACATATTTTTGGTCTTCACATCTGCAATGATGTAAATTGCAGTTCGGTTATATTGTGTTGACAACTTCTGCCGGCATTATGGACCACGAAGAGGCTAGAAGAAAGAATGTTGGTGGCAAAGTGCTTGGGTTCTTTTACTAGGCTAAGCTTCTTTTTTTTTTGGGTTGAAAAAAAATTATTCTGCTTATGTGGAGTTTTGTTGAACTTTTGTTCTTGTTTTCCAGAGGATTTAGCTGTATGCTGTTTTCAGAATGAGAAAGCTAGTGTTGTTTCTTACTTGCATGACTGATCTCTTTTGAAGCTCACATTTATTTGAAAGAGTTATGCTGGTTATCAAACTTGCTTTAGGTGGAGACCAATCTAGTCCCAGGTTATATCATGAAATCCATATGCATGGCTTTTATCCTAGCATTTTCCTACCAGTTTGTATTTCGAATTGTAGTTTGAAGCTGCAATATCATTGATATGTTCAGATGACTTGGATATGGCGAATATTGTTAGCATTTTACCACATTTTATTTGTACTAGACTTGCAAAATTATTGATTTGCTACAAGGTTTGTTTGTATTAAGTGAAGGGTGCTATATTTGTCATGCTTAGTTCTTGCATCATAAACTACTGTTGAATTAATATTCTTGTAGCAACAATGTGGAATTATGAGTAAAAGGCTGGATCAGCATTGGAACTAGTTTGTTGATACGGAAATTATGTTTTTTTTTTTTTTTTTTTCTATTTTTGGGTACCCCTAATGTTATGGTATCCTAATAAGTGTGCACCTTCTTAGCGAGCCAATCATGGCGATGGAGATTTTCAATTTTTTTTACCCAAATAAGCAATAACGGGATGACACAAGCAATAACATTGTCATGGAATGTCGTAATTGATGGAAAGAAAACATTCTCCATTATTTTGTACACATCAACTGACTTCTCATTAGTCTAAATAAAGAACTTATGTCCTGAACTCTGAATTAAACGATTTTCGTTGGAATTGCATCATTTGCATCAATGATTTTGAACCAAATTTTATTTATCTTCTGTGATTGAGGTTTTGATCAACTTTTGTTTCGATGGATTTCAATGAAATTATTCAAAATCTCTTGTCTATTACTGTTCCTCGAGATTGTTGACTTGTGGAATTTTCCGTTTCAATGGATATTAATCATAACTTTTTAATGGTGCAGTCCTTATTTAATCATTATATATGTGTGTGTATATATATATATATATGGGTCAAAATAAAAGGAGACTATCAAGGCCAATTTCAATATGATATGATTAATTCTTTTCATATTCTTTATTGGTGTCATGTGGAGGATTGGAAAACGGGATCTGATCCAGCAATTAGACAGGAATTGGCATTTTTGTGGGATTGGGAAGAATTGTGAGATGAGACGAGAGTTATCTTGTTTTGTAACTTACTGCCCCCATTCCTTCACAATCTCAACCCAAACCCCAACACCCCCCCCCCCCCCTACCCACCCCCCCAAAAAA
Organism: Triadica sebifera; assembly: GCA_023653625.1. Taxonomy (NCBI): domain Eukaryota; kingdom Viridiplantae; phylum Streptophyta; class Magnoliopsida; order Malpighiales; family Euphorbiaceae; genus Triadica; species Triadica sebifera. The sequence goes on along the minus strand of CM042896.1, from coordinate 16,892,876 downwards.
AAAAGAAAAAGAAATTGTGGGTCCACAATTCGATTGGAGAAAATATGGGCCTATCTAATATCAAATTACGAAAGTGAAGGATTTGAAGAAAAACCATCAAAATTTCAAACTATGATATTTGCTAAGGGAGATGAGCAATTAGAAACAAAAGACAAAAACATAGTTTTAAAGACTGTCAACTCCATCGATTCGAATCATAGTTCCTTCAACAGTTAAACTCATGAAAGATGGAGATTTAGAGCAACTCCAAAAAATGAAAGAAGATTAAGTTCTAATCATGAAAAAAAGAAGATGAATTTACTTTTAAAAAGGAAACCAATGAAGAATCATGTCAATGTGTTCACCATCAACAACCCAGACCAAGAAAACAAATAGTAAACTAAAAGCAAAAGACAACACAGTATTCTCATTAAAAAGCGATACTAATACTAATACATTGCCAAAGGATCAAGTTGCCCTAATGGTATAAAAACCATCATGACCTTTACGTTTGCATATAATAATTCCTCTTCTTATTCATTAATCTCCTGATCCTCCATGTTCACCTTCTCCGCCACCGCCAAAATCCATAAGTAGGATTTAGAGGAAGTATTATTGAGAAAATCCCACCCCCCAATCCCTCAAAGGGCTTGGAGGGTGAGAAGATAATGTGGTATGTGGGCTTTAGTAGGTACCAGGAATAACGGAGAAAGGATCTTCCAAGCATATGCTTCCAACCACAACTCTTTTTTTTTTCTTCACTTTTTGCTTTCTTGTTAATAATAATTCTAACTAACAAAATCATTAACCTTTAATTTTTTTGATAAACACCTAAATTACTTAGTTTTATTATTTGTTCACTTGCATAACTTTTTTTAGCGCTAATTTGATGAGATGATTGAATTAACAATAATTATAGTGAGAGAAAGTACTTTATTAAAAAATAAGTCTGTTGACGCTAATTCAGATTAAGATAAAAAAATAACAAATGGATAAATTTAAATGTTTATATAATTTCTTTAAAAATCAAAATAACTAATTTTTTTTTGTCAAAATGCATACCACCATATATATATATATATATTAAGCATAATTGTCGAGGAATCTACCAAAGATATTCTTGCTAAAGTGGTGTTTTTTAGCATCAGGAGTTGTATATTCTCATCACATGCAAGCTTATTGCTTGCTTTTGCCTTCTCTTTGTTCGCCTGATGCATATATCGGTATACATTTGATTGGCCACGTTCACTTTTTTTTTTTTTTTTTTAAATTGGGCTTGCACAATTTTGAGTCAACAATTAAGCTTATGGAGAAACTTTACAAGATGCAGAGACTCAAATTAATTTTTACACTTCCCACATTAGAAGACAGACTGTTGACCAAAAATAAAGCAGCTGGATGCATCCATATCACTATTGAGTTGGCAAATTATATGTATAACACATAAATATAGAAATAACCCAATCAATCTTTATGCTCTTCACCCTCTGTTGAATAATGATCTTCCACTTTGTGTCCCTATTACTATCAGTAATTGGGTCCAAAATGCCTCTTAAAACAATCACTAGCGAGAGAAAATGAAGCCAGAGAAAACTTTCTACTTGTATAAACTCGCACACAGACACAGAAAATTAAGATAGTTACAAAAATATTTGTACGGCCTTATGCAGGTTAGCCGCCAATGAAATGCTAAATTTACATCTGCCCTTGGTAGTTTGGGATTTTCTCAAGCCCAATCTGATCCATCTCTGTTCATTAAGGCTACAACAAATTCTTTCACTACGCTTCTAGTATATGTGGATGCTGTGATTCTTGCTAGTGATGGTGTTTTAGAAATTAAGCATGCTAAAGCTAGTTTTCTTACACAAAGCTTTTCATTAAAATTTTTTCTGGGGTTTGAAATTGCAAGGAGTCCCATGGATATTCATCTCTGTCAAAGAAAGTATACTCTTGATTTAGTTAGTGATATTTTTGGGTTCTTCTTTGGTTTCATGGAAGTCTAAAAAGCAATCAACCCATCTCTCGGTCATCCTCTGAGACAGAGCTAGTATAAGGCGTTGGCTTTCGCTGCTTGTGAATTATAGTGGATTCATTATTTGTTCATCGATTTGCATTTTCCCCATCGATCCTCAGCCTATGCTCTTGTATTGCAACAATCTCTCTGCTATATAAATCGCTTAAAATCCATTATATCATGAGCAAATATATATAAAGCAGGATTGTCACCTTATCCGAGAGAAATTACAACAAGGCTTAATCAAGTTGTTTCCTGTTCGTTCCTCTTTGCAGCTTGCAGACAAAAGCTCAACGACAACTTGCGTTTCAATACTTCATCTCCAAGCTGGGCGTGCAGAATATATACACTGCCTAGTTTGCCGAGCGGGGGGAGGGAGGGTTGACAAAGTTGATATTTTCAGCTTAATCTAAGCCAACAAGCTGCATATTGAATTATTGTTGCGGATTCGATTTAGAAAAAATCTTAAATTAAGATTGCAACATTTATCAATTGACCCAAAGAGTTGAATCAAACTCTATATCTAACTATATTAATTAATATCGATTAATTTTGATTTAGTTACACTAAAAATGATGAAGTAAGTAACATTAGCTTATAGATGGATAAGAAGAGCAAAGATGCATAATTACTAATTATAAAATTTTGAACCAAAAAAAAAAGAAAAAAAAGAGTACTAACTGTAAAATCATTGGTTGCAGTAAGTGAGGGTGGATTGGTATCTAATACTTCAAATTATCTTATTTAGGACAGAATTCTTTTATGAAAAATTAAAATAAGGAAAAGAAAATCTAAATCTAAAAATATACTCATTGAACCGGGGGATATTTATCAGGTGTGCCACACCGTATTTTATGAAAAGTAAAGGCCGAATCCAATTGGCAGGAAACAGAAGTAAAGTTAGGAGAAATGGAGCCACGAAATATACGCGGAGAGAGACAAAGGCGTCCATCCCCAAACTCTCGTTGTCGTTGGACACAGTCTCTGCATCTCTTCTTCTTTTCAAACGTAAAGGTGATCTCTCCCTTTCTCCCCTCTCTCTCTTTCTCTCTCTCTCTTCAATTTTGATCTTGTGTTGGTCATATGTACAGTATTTGTTTGCGCAGAGAGGGAATTTGATTTGGAGGAGAAACGATGGCCGCACCACCAGCAAGGGCTCGTGCTGATTACGATTACTTGATTAAGCTTCTCTTGATTGGAGATAGCGGTTAGTGAACTCCTCATTTCTTGTTTCTCCCCTTCGTATTTGGTTTTCTTTTTCAATTATTTTGGGTTTTTGTTTTAGAATGTAATTTAGTGATTTTAGGGGGTTTTTTTTCGCGGTTTCAGGAAATGGATTTTTGTCAATTTTTAGTTTTGATATTTTTGGTTGCCACATTTAAAATCTTATCACATATATAGGCTGGTGTTTGGATTTTCTTTGGGCGTTGTGCTTTGTAACTTTTTTGTTGATGTAAGCATTGGTGCTTTATATGGCTTAATCCTCTTGTTTGATTGGTTGGTTTTTCATGGAAAGACAATTTTGTTTGCTTGCTCATTGACACACTGTGTTCATGTCAGTTTAATTGCGTAGCTTTGGACTATAAGATGGATTGTCCATGCTTTCTTGATTGATGCATTTAAAATTTTTTGGTTAGCTGCTAGTAAAATGAATGTTTTTATTGATTATAAAGTCTGTGGCGGTGCTATATTTCTGGTGCTTTACTGGATTTGCTGCTTCAGGAAAAAGTTATGAAGGCTCAATTTTGCATATTGGCATTTCAATGTTGTTTTTCATTTTTCATCACATTGTTTAAATGATAATTTTTAGTCTGTAGGCCTTGCAGCTGCTTCTCAATCTTGTCATAATCTCATGTTCCCACTTCTTGAGAATTTTAATTGGAATAAGCTATGATTTGAATTGAGTGGTGTTCAAGGTGTGTGTTTTCTACAACATGAATAGAAAAATGTTTTGATTCATCAATCATTTGACTAAGCATTTATAATATATGCACGCTTCCTTGACATTGCCTCTTTTATACAAACCACAAAGCAGAATCTTTTCAGTTTAGGAAAGTTGTACACTCCTTAGTGGCATTGCCTTTTAATCTGCATTGCCTGAGCCGAATGATCTTGACTCAATTAAGCAGTTTAGAGTTTGATAAAGAAAGTGATCCAACCTGGATTTTGTATTTGATTGTGTTGTGCTAAGCTGCAGTTGGCAAGTCAATAATGTGTTTGATCTTGGCTCAGCCTACTATCTAGGCAAAGAAGAAGCAATGGCCCTTTCTAGTCAGCATATGAGGCCAATTTGAACTTGGCCTAGGAATTTTGCTTCGTAATTTAAATCTTGGCAGTCAATTAGATAATGAAATGACTGTTGATGAAGAGTAAAGGAGATCCTAGCTGAATTATTTTCCATGTGGTTAAGCTGGGCTTAGCAAATTAATATTGTGTTTCATCTTATTATATTAGGCTTTGGGCTGAAGGAAAAGGAAGTTTAATTTATAAGGAAATAAAAAGCAGTTAATTACATAGCCAACCGGAGTCTGAATAGCAATCAATGAGCCCTCTGGCAAGTTCGTCCATGTTGTTAAATTAACAGGATTCATGGATAAGATAACAATTAATGAATGTTGGACAGCAGATTGAATGAGTAGTTCTATAGTAATTCTGAGTCACGGTAATTTATTTGGGTGCTCTTTTATTTGGGATTAATTATAAATGTCATCCAAGCTGTTATAATAGCAGCCTGCATGTTTTTCTTTATATAAGCCGAATTTCATAAATTATCCTTCGGGTCTTTTTTGCATTATTGTAAGGCATGTAAAAACTTCGAAAATTTTCAGTCTTATCATTCTACCAGTTCTCATTGACCTTTCTTCTCTGACCTTAGAAGTTTAGATGAATATTCGAACTGTAATAAAATTTTGTACTCTGATCCATGCCTTTTGGTTTGATTTATTTGTTAGTTCTTGTTTGTCTGAGTGTGATTATATGATATTCTTATGCATTTATCTTTGCAGGTGTTGGGAAGAGTTGTCTGCTTCTGCGATTCTCTGATGGTTCCTTTACAACCAGTTTCATTACGACTATTGGGTTTATATCTTGTGAACTTTGCTATACTTGTTTTGTAAAATTATTTTAGCTTCTTTTGCATACTTCAATATTGAAAATAGTTCAATGATAATTAGCGGGATGTGGATATTTAGAAGTAGATTAATTATAACTGGGTCCTTCTCAAGTGATTTACAGGTCAAATTTTTGGGATGATTGAATTAGAATTTGCAATGCACTTTCATTGCCTTTGACTTTGGAAGTGCTTCAATAGCTTTTTGGTTATGCAAATGAAGTTAGAAATCAGATGGTAGTTGAATTTTTTAGCTAAGCTCATAACTGTTTTTATGTAATAGTCTAATAATTTATGTAACAATCTCCAGTTTTGGCTGATCCTGCTGGGTGTATTTGAGATATTAATGCATGATAAAAGCTTCATTTAATTGATTCTTGATCTATTTTGTTGATCCCATTTCTTTATTTCTTCAAACAGCATTGACTTTAAGATAAGAACAATTGAGCTTGATGGAAAACGAATTAAATTGCAAATCTGGGATACAGCTGGTCAGGAACGTTTTCGAACTATCACAACAGGTTTGTTTTGACTTGTACTAGTTGGGTTTTGTTTTCACAATTTTTGGGTGGTTTTCTAGATGCTACACTACTGATTGGCAATTGAAAGTTTTGTATGGTGGAGGGGACAGCATACTGCATTATCATTGAATATGTTTGGGCCTTATGATTGCCATGTAACCTCACTCAGTTTCTGAACCTACTCAATGTAAATAAGAATGAAACGGAATAATTTCAAAATCTTGAGGCAAAATAAAACCCTGACACCATCAGGTTTTTGAGATTGCCTATTGCTTGTGTTAGATATTTGTGTTAAGTACCATATAAATGCAGGTCAAAATTAATCTGATGGTGATACTTTGAATGGCATTTTCCTAATTTTTTTTATTCTATCACGTATGTACTTTATATTCTTTGCAGCTTATTACCGTGGAGCCATGGGAATTTTGCTAGTTTATGATGTTACTGATGAATCATCTTTCAATAGTAAGTCCACTTTTTATATGTTCCTGAGCATTTAAACTCGAAGAGGGTTGTTGGATATGTGACCATGGTGTTAATATTTCATCATCATATCTTTTTTTCGGGTCCTTTCATTTTTTCCCTGGTTCTTGATAGCCAATGAAATCTGTTTTTCTATTTGATTCTTCCCCTGTATCTTCTTGAGATGGATGATGGAAGTCCTTTTTATAGAGTGGATCTTCTCTCATGTTGTGTAACACTTTCTTTGATATTTAGACTTTTGTCCCTTCAAAGCTAATGGATCTTGCTTCTCTTCATGTTTAGATATTAGAAACTGGATTCGCAACATTGAGCAGCATGCTTCTGATAATGTCAACAAGATTCTGGTGGGAAACAAAGCTGACATGGACGAAAGCAAGAGGGTAGGTTTTGTATTTTGTAACTTGAATATATGCTTGTTTCTTTACCTGGCAGGTTGGAACTTGAGTTTGTGAATTAAGCATCAACCATCCTTTTTATGTGACCTAAAGACTGTTGAAGCTTTCTCATCAAACAAGTGAGAAATAGAAGAGTTCTGGTGGATCTGTAACTATGATGGCTACAATTGGCATCCCATTTTTTATTCCTCCCCCTTTATGTTTGTGTTTGTGTTTTGTCTATGCCATCCACTGATAATCAGGAAGAAATTCTTGTTATTTCCTTAGGCTGTGCCCACCTCCAAGGGTCAAGCTCTCGCTGATGAATATGGTATCAAGTTCTTTGAAACAGTGAGTTTTAGTTATTATGCTGCGACAATTTAACTTTCCAAACTTTATCTGATTTTCACTGTTATACTAAAAGTCCATATTTTACAGAGTGCAAAGACAAATTTGAACGTGGAGGAGGTTTTCTTTTCAATTGCAAGGGATATCAAGCAAAGGCTTGCAGAAACTGATTCCAGGGGCGAGGTATTTTTTGTTTTCATTTAACATTCTATTTCTTCCATTTCATATATGCTCTCTGAAAAGTTAGGCATACCATTTGACAAAAAGGAAGAATTGTTCTTTCACTTTCATTTTCATGAATTTATTACAGATTTCTTTTCAAATAATGATATATTCCTTCATTTCTTCGTTGTATCAGCCTCAAACAATCAAAATTAACCAACCAGATATGGCAGCCGGTGGCAGCCAAGCAGCGCAAAAGTCAGCTTGCTGTGGTTCATAAAAAGTGAAAAACAAAATACTTATCAAGGGGGAAAGTTATGCTAGTGGCACCCCACCCAGTTGGGTGTCGAATTGATTCTGATGACACTGCCCTTCTTATTTTTCCCAATTACCAACATTAATGTGTTTAAGGCAGTATTTTATTGCATAGTACGTGAAATTTATGATATGACACCCATTTTCCCTTCCTTTGGAGCGCAGAACTCATTGACCAATGTTGATGTAGATAGTTAATCCAAATTTGGCTTATTTCTTCTGATATAAGTATCTAGTATTGGCTTGTGCCTTTTTCTTTTGATTTCTTTTCAGCATCATATTATTATTATTATTATTATTATTGGTGTGTAAAATATACATTTTTCTTCTCTGTTATTTGCATTTGGATGTCATCTATTATTTGACCCTTTGCCTGTGGTTGGGCCAATTGTTCTCATGGATGAAATGTTTCATTTGCCTGCCTCGTGCTATATGAATTGATTGAGATAATTGCTAATGAGAAATTTCCATTCCTCAATTCTGACCTTGGGAATCTTTTCTACAGTTGAAAGGTCAATATTTTAAATAAAAACTTGAAACACTTTCTTATCCCTAGTTCATGGTCAAATTGTCCATTTGAGTTGCAAGGTCGGGGCAAGAACAATGCTTCTCTCTCTTTTCCTATCCTATATACAAATGAGATGTAGGCAAAAATATTGTATTTCATGAGTTAGGATCATGAATGTACTCTGCCCGGATGAATTATATTTAATTTTAGGTAAAAAGTTATGTATTCTCAAATTTCAGTATTAATATATTAATTATGAAATTCAAAATTGAAGGAATATGAGATTCAGGGTCTCTGTAATTGCATTCGTCCAACCTGTTCCAGCTTTATTGTCATGTTCCTTATTCAAGCTTGGCAACTCCATGATATATATATATATATTTTGTTAATCTGTTAATTCTCTAATATATTTCTATTTAGTGTTTTATTAACAACAATACAAATTATAATTCTTTAATTTTTAATGTCTCTAATTAATGTAGAATATAGTAGTAATTATAATCATTATAATTATATATTTTTTAATCTGGATGAAATTGAAGTCAGCTTATATAGCCTTCGGGAAAAAAAAGAAACCTATCATTTTCAATTTTCTTGACCCTTCCAGAAGAGAATTTAAAGTTGAAATTAATTTCTGGTTAAGACAAGAAATCTTATTTGATCATGTGTAAAATAAATTTTGTAATCGTTGTATATTGAATTCATAATCTTTTACAATTATCTTTATGATGATTATTTTATGATCGATGATAGATGATAGATGTGATAATTGATGCCCAGCTATTAAATGGGAGTCCTTTTTCAGGAGAAAAAGAAGCTAAGCGGCCATAAGGCCAACCATTCGCGTTTGATCACCTATCAGTACCAGGCTTGGCCTAATTGATCAAGTCCTTCTTTTAATTTAAAATAAATACAAATAAATTGGACAAACTCTGACCAACATAAATTCAACAAAAGACTGCAAAATGAAATATCCAAATTATCTTCTTCTTCTTCATCTTTTTTTTTTCTTTTAGTTGCTTAATAGAATAAACAATCTCTATTAACTTGACAACAAATCATATTATGTCCCTATTCAATCCAATGTTTTCTGATTTGTTGATTAATCATTTTTTTATTGATTAATTTGTTGCAAAATTATGTTATTTGATAAAGCTAAAATCAAGTACAACCTAGCATCTCTTCTCCTTCTAATCCATCCTTTTGTGTTGCACAACATGGCAAGCCTCTTTCTATGGACAAAAATAAAAGATGAACCCACAAAGAAATATTAGAGAATATGTCTCAACTTTTCCACTGCATGTTTGGTATGCCCATTGTTTTACTAGGAATGGTATTCACATTTGGAATTTAGATTTGTTAACTTATTTTTTTGAAAATAAAATTATGATTACTCAATATTGTAGTATTCTTATTACCTAATTTTTTGTGGTATTTGGAATATTTTTCCTTTTTTCTAAGAAAATATTTTATATTCCTAAAATATCCTCTAGCTCTAAGAGGGTGTTTGAAATTAATGTTAAATATCAGAAAAATAGATTTAGATTTTTTTATTTAATTGACTAATTTTTAAATTTTTTATAAATTATTTTTTCTAAACCAACTTTAAAGTCGGCTCATTCCTTTCTTGGTGTTGATTGTTATAGGCCTATTCTATTTGCCCATTTTTATTTTCCTTAGATTTAGTATTTTTATTTGTATGAAAAAAAATTTAACTGTTTTTTTATAAAAACAGTTTTTAAAATTTAAAAAAATATTAAAAATATATATATTTTAAAAAAAATATTTTACTATTTAACTATTTCTCAACAAAAATAATTTTAAAAATTCAGAGAAAAAATTAAACATAATTTTTTTTAGAAAATTTCTTTTAGTAAACGGAGCCTAATATTATCTCCGCACTTCTATCTCTCGTACAGCTGCCTCCACTATGTCTCGCGTTTTTGCCTCCGCTGAATCTCATGGTACTGCAATCGTCGTTGCTAATCTCTCATTGGCGCTGTTGCTCTGTCGTCAATCACTCAATCGCGCAATTCCTTTCCCTTTTTCACTCAATTACATACTTCCTTTTTTCCTTTTCTCTCTCATTCTTTCCACTCCTTTTGTTGATTCAAACAACTTTCTATTTGATTATAGGATATAATTAAATTTTAAATTAAATTTCTATTATTTATGAAATCATATCAAGCGTAAAAATATAATTTTAATTTCTATTACATATATTAACAACAAAAAATTGAAATTCCATAACACTAATTCAGAAAATATTATTTCATTTCCTATTTTTTTTACTTCAATTTTCTTACCCCTCACTGTTATATCTCTTATTCATTTGATGACATTACTTTCTATCTGGAAATTGAACCTCCCTTATGCTTCCCCCTATTTATTATTTTTTGGGTATTGACTTTTATTGTTTTATGTTCTTTTGTTACTCTGCATAGAAAATATGGAGTTTTGTATATTTTTATTTCTATATATATTTTCGGAGAATCCTCTTTATTTACTAAAAATTCTTATTTTCAGATCGGTTAAACATAAGGAATTCTATAAACTACTCCATCCATCTCAATAAGTTTGTTCATTTTAGAGAGAAATTTTGTCTCAATGAGTTTCTTCATTTTATAAAACAATGTAATTTTTCAATTTTTTTTAACGCTATCTTTTACTTTAATAAATACTTCACAATTCTTAAACTCCTCAAGTTCTCAAACTTAATTTTCAATAGGTTTATAGTTAATTACTTAGATTACTAATTATTTCTTTAATTTTTGTGCAATATAAAAACTGAACAAACTCATTGAAATAGAAGGAATATTTATCAGCAATTCAGTATAATAATTTAGATATTAAAATTTAATTATAAAATTTGCTTTGAAATTAAATCATAACAAATATTTAATGGTAAAAAAGATAATTTTAAATACAATCATCTACTCTAAATAAAATCTACTATATATATATATATTGATAAATTTATATGCCAATCTACTCAGAAAACAATAACTATTTTATTTGTTGTCAATATGTTATTGAATTGGTTGATAAATATGAAATTTGAAAAAAAAAGTGTAATAGGTTAGATTGGATTTGGGTTGGCTGAAATTATCAATTGAAAAGTCAACATCAACGGTCAAAATTGGGAAAATAAAAATTCATAGCTTCCTTCCAGAAAATGGGAAAAGAAGGGAAAGAATAAAAAAGAAGAGGCCACGTCAGTGCTAATTTTAAGAGCAGGACAGGCATGGTCGCCACCGCATCGTTTTAACAGCGATTACGTTTTTCTTTGGCCATTATTTCTCAATCCTTTTCTCTCTCTCTCTCTCTCTCTCACCGGTAATATTTTCTTTTCCTTCTTTCCAAACACTTTTTTTTTGAAATCTATCGTTTCGAATCTAATTCTCCGGCTCAAATCTTGTTCAATCATGTTAATTTTACTTTTTTACTTCTATATTCTTTAGCTTATTATTGTTTTTATTATCAATTTGTTGGTTATGGATGTGATCTTATTTGTTAACTCGATATTTGATGTTTAAAGAGGGATGTGCTCAACTCTCAAGTATGTTAAATACAGTGAAGAAACAGAAAATGTTTTTCCCTGATTCTGCTATATTGGTTGTTTTATGCTGAGTCGAAGATGGAGATCTTAAGTCCTAATCGAGTGTTTATTGCTGTAAATTTTGAGATTTATAATTTGTTTACTGTTTGTTTCTGTTGTCTGTGTGTGTATCTCTGCTGCCTTTTCTGGGAGCTCCTTAATGGGAAATTTTGTTGACTGACTTCCAAGCTGATACGTTATGTTTTGAATTTATTTGTTTCGGACAGTAGTAGATTCAATAATTTTTTTTTAAAGTTGGCAATTTTATGAATGTATATATATTTCCCGGTTAGTCTTTTCAATGCATAAATTGGAAGATGTACAGGGAGTATTGAAGTTCCTTGAGTTGATAGGTGAATGAAGTTGAACACTATTGTTGGATATGTACTCTTTTGACTTGTTTTTTTTTTTTTTTTTTTTTTTTTTTTTTTTTTATATTTTAACAGGGTTTCTGCCATAAAGGAAAAATACATATGCTTATGCTTGTTGTTTGATCCTGAGAGTTACAACCATTGACAATTGGGTGGTGTTAGATAGTGTGCACCAGTAGCTATGACGTGGTTCAGAGCTGGCACTAGTGTGGCAAGGCTTGCCATTCGGAGGACTCTATCACAGAGTGGAACTTACACAACTAGGACACGTGTAATTCCTTCTCAGAATCGATATTTCCATACCACTGTCTTTAGGTCAAAGGCACAAGCTGCTCCCGTTCCACGTCCTGTGCCCCTCTCCAGGCTAACTGATAGTTTCTTAGATGGAACTAGTAGTGTTTACTTGGAAGAATTACAACGTGCTTGGGAAGATGACCCTAATAGTGTGGATGAGTCATGGGACAATTTCTTTAGGAACTTTGTGGGTCAGGCAGCCACATCCCCTGGAATTTCAGGCCAGACAATTCAAGAGAGTATGCGGTTACTGTTGCTTGTGAGAGCATACCAGGTTAATGGTCACATGAAAGCAAAATTGGACCCTTTGGGTTTGGAAGAAAGAGAAATCCCAGACGATTTAAACCCAGCTCTTTATGGGTTCACTGATGCTGACCTTGATAGAGAGTTCTTTTTAGGAGTGTGGAGAATGTCTGGGTTTTTGTCTGAAAATCGTCCTGTGCAGACTCTTAGATCCATATTGACTCGTCTTGAGCAAGCTTATTGTGGCAAAATTGGCTATGAGTATATGCACATTGCTGATCGTGATAAATGTAACTGGTTAAGAGACAAGATTGAAACACCGACTCCTATGCAGTACAATCGTCAGCGTCGAGAGGTTATTCTTGATAGGTTAATATGGAGTACACAATTCGAAAACTTTTTGGCCACAAAATGGACAGCTGCTAAGAGATTTGGGCTTGAAGGTGGGGAGACTCTGATTCCTGGTATGAAGGAGATGTTTGATAGGTCAGCAGATCTTGGTGTTGAGAGCATAGTTATTGGAATGCCTCATAGAGGAAGATTAAATGTTCTTGGTAATGTTGTTCGGAAGCCACTCCGTCAAATATTTAATGAGTTTAGTGGTGGCACAAAGCCTGTAGATGAAGTTGGTCTCTACACTGGAACTGGTGATGTCAAGTATCACTTGGGAACTTCTTATGATCGTCCAACCAGAGGAGGGAAGAGAATCCATTTGTCTTTGGTTGCAAATCCTAGCCACTTGGAAGCAGTGGATCCTGTTGTTGTTGGGAAGACTAGAGCTAAGCAATATTACTCCAATGATGAGGAACGAACAAAAAATATGGCAGTCCTAATTCATGGTGATGGTAGCTTTGCTGGACAAGGTGTTGTGTATGAAACTCTACATCTTAGTGCACTGCCAAACTATAATACTGGCGGGACCATACACATTGTGGTGAATAACCAAGTTGCTTTCACCACTGATCCAATGGCTGGGAGATCTTCACAATATTGCACTGATGTTGCTAAGGCTTTGAATGCCCCTATTTTCCATGTTAATGGAGATGATGTGGAGGCAGTTGTTCATGCCTGTGAGCTTGCAGCTGAGTGGCGCCAAACTTTCCATTCAGATGTTGTGGTTGATCTGGTCTGTTACCGTCGATTTGGGCATAACGAGATTGATGAACCATCTTTCACACAGCCCAAAATGTATCAGGTTAGCCTCCAATTTTCAGGTCACTAAAAATGCTTGTTCCCTCCCTCCTATCCTATTCCTCCAGAGCCTTGTTTTCTTGCTATGTTTGGGTGCGATCTTATGCAATCAACTTTTCCTCCCTTTGTGATGTTTTCTTGATCTTCTTGTCATTGCCATATATCCTCACTGTCTTTGAAATGCATTAAGCTGATTTTTCAGTTTCCACACTTCTTATTTGATTGGGTGGACAGGTCATTCGAAATCATCCCTCGGCTCTTGAGATTTACCGAAAGAAACTTTTAGAATCTGGGCAGGTGGATGAAGAAGATATTAGCAAGATACAAGAGAAGATCAATTCAATACTCAATGAAGAATTCTTGGCCAGCAAAGATTATGTGCCTAAAAGGAGAGATTGGCTTTCATCTCATTGGACTGGGTTTAAGTCCCCTGAACAGCTTTCACGTATCCGTAACACTGGGTATGCTGGCACCTAACCAGTCTTCAATATTGGGGCTGCCTTGACTTTTGTTAAAACTGAGAACGTCATGCTTTTAATGCAGGGTGAAACCCGAGATTCTAAAGAATGTTGGCAAAGCAATCACAACTCTTCCGGATAATTTTAAGCCTCACAGAGCTGTAAAGAAGGTTTATGAGCAACGTGCTCAAATGATTGAAACAGGAGAAGGAATTGACTGGGCAGTTGCGGAAGCTCTTGCTTTTGCCACTTTGCTTGTAGAAGGTAATCATGTTCGATTGAGTGGTCAGGATGTTGAAAGAGGTACTTTTAGTCACCGTCATTCAGTAATTCATGATCAAGAAACTGGGGAGAAGTATTGCCCTCTGGACCATGTTATCATGAACCAAAATGAGGAGATGTTTACTGTCAGCAACAGGTAATATCATCCAGTCACTCTACCTTGAAAGGTGTTCGTTCCTGCCCAGTCAAAAGGTTAAATATCTAGGGCTGGTTTATAGCAAGACACTTGAGGAAAGGAGCATCTAAAATACATAAGACTGCAATAGAAGCACTTGTTATGCTATATCTTATGTTTCCAATGCTCAGCTTCTGTTTAATAATGCAATAATTGAACTTAGCTCGGGCATCACTAGGAATGAACAATAATTGGTAGTTCTTTTTTAGAGTATGTTTTGATGGAAAAGGCTATTTTATCTGCACTTCTTTGAGAACATTTAAGACTGTTACAAGATGATGATTGAGATACAGAAAAAAAATTTGTTGCATTTTTGCGATATAGTTAATATTTTCTTTTAGCAATCATAGCAGCATATTCTCTTTTACAGTTCTCTTTCGGAATTTGGTGTTCTTGGATTTGAATTGGGCTACTCAATGGAAAATCCCAATTCGTTGGTCATGTGGGAAGCTCAATTTGGTGACTTTGCTAATGGAGCTCAGGTGATATTTGATCAGTTCGTGAGTAGTGGTGAATCAAAGTGGTTGCGTCAAACTGGGCTGGTTGTTCTCCTTCCTCATGGATATGATGGTCAAGGTCCTGAACATTCAAGTGCACGTTTGGAACGCTTCCTTCAGGTATTTCCTGGAAAAGGATTTCTACTGGGCTTTACAAATAGAATGATAGAAATGTGCACATTCATATAGCTTAATTTCTATGTTCTGATAATATCAGAAGAATAATCTGTTGAACCATATGGTTATTGCTTTTAATTATAATTTTTGCATTTATACCTGGTCTTGCATTTTCATGCTTCATTTTGAGCTTTGATTTGGTAGCCATGAGATTGGAATTTGTTGAAGTTTGTCCAAGGGCATATTGAAACACTTCCATTGTAATTTCATGTAGCCTTAGATAAGTTGGTCTGATAAGAGATTGACCATTTGCTTTTCACATCTCTGTCGTCACTGGGGGGCCAGTATTATTAGTATTCAAGTAAGATGCAAACGAATACATTGAAATCCAGTGTGTATTTCTCCACCCTGATTCCGTTGTTTGATAATTGATTACTGTAGTTGGTAGGATTTTTATGGGCTTTTTTGATGTCTGCTTTTTAGTCCATGATAAACATCTATCCTTGTCAGGATTCCAACAGTTGCAACTAATTAAGCTTGTGCATGTTATTGCAGATGAGTGATGACAATCCTTTTGTCATTCCTGAAATGGATCCAACCCTTCGGAAGCAAATTCAGGAATGTAATTGGCAGGTTGTAAATGTCACAACCCCTGCCAATTACTTCCATGTCTTGCGCCGTCAGGTGAGAACAGGACAATTAATTACTTGCTTCATAAAACAACCTCCAGCTTGTAGGTGAGTGTGTTTGTTTCTCATCTTCTCTATTTTCATACCTCAGTTGCACAGGGAATTCCGTAAACCCCTCATTGTGATGTCTCCCAAAAATTTACTTCGTCACAAGGACTGCAAATCAAATTTGTCCGAGTTTGATGATGTCCAAGGTCACCCTGGCTTTGACAAACAGGGCACCAGGTTTAAACGTCTCATAAAGGATCAGAATGATCACTCTGATCTTGAAGAGGGTATCAGACGCCTGGTTCTTTGCTCTGGAAAGGTGCTTTTGTTTTTTGCTAGTCTTTCTCTTCCCTCTGAGATTTTCCGTACAGAAGATGTAGAAGACATTGATATTTGACATTGGATTCTCTTGCTTGCAGGTTTATTATGAGCTTGATGAAGAGCGCAAAAAGAATAATGCAAAGGATGTTGCAATTTGTAGGGTGGAGCAGCTGTGTCCGTTCCCTTATAATCTCATTCAGCGTGAGCTTAAGCGATATCCAAGTATGTCTTTCAAACTTGTTAGATGAAAAGGCTATGATGAATAAGGACACTTTTCTTCCCTTTTATGCATGTATTTTGTGGTGAAAAATAAAAATAAAAAATTAAAGGCTGGTTTTTATTATGTTATGTGAATTCCAGCCAGTAAAAAATGATGGCTTCTTCATTGAATCTTTAAGTTTTGGTAAATGTGATGGCTGTAGGTTATTTTGGCGAGCGGTATTGGATTTGACACCATATTTCTTGTTTCTTATAGATTCCGAGATTGTTTGGTGCCAGGAAGAGCCAATGAATATGGGTGCTTATAGTTACATTTTACCCCGCCTTTGCACTGCGATGAAAGCATTGGGAAGAGGATCCATAGAGGACATCAAGTATGTTGGGCGAGCTCCGTCTGCTGCGACAGCCACAGGTTTCTACCAGATGCATGTGAAGGAACAAACCGAGCTTGTGCAGAAAGCCATACAACCAGAGCCAATTGAGTATCCTTTCTGAAGCTCTTGCAGTCTGTTAAATATACATTTTAAAGAACAATAATGGCACATCCATAGATAAATCTCCTTTCGTGGATGCTGAATATTGTTTACATGCCTTGTTTAGAAGGGCGCTTTTCTTTTCTTTTTTTTCTAGCCAAGGCATCTTGGTATTTTATATGAGCAGAGTTGCACATTAAGATGTATTCTGATGCATTAATTGAGTGTTTTCTACATTCATTTCAAATGACAATAGGTAGACAATCTGTTGCTTTACCACACACCTCCTTCTGCAATTTTGGCAGACATCCTACAATTATTTCTTTTAAAAATTTCCTGCATACCTTTGATTTTAGCATCTGCTGGAAAAAAGTACTTCCCCCTTTCCTTTTAGAGGTGACAATCGTGTTGGATGGAGCAGGTTTACCTTAAGGTTGTTTAGGGTTCAAATTATTTCGAGTTCGATAATTCATTTGAATTGTGATATTTTTTGAGTTATTTTGGGCTAAATTATTCAGATTTCGATAGGTTGGAATTGCTCATTAGGTTTGATAATTTCCAAGTTGTTTTTAGCTTAATGCGAAAATTGGATTTGAATATATTAGAAAATTAACTCAAACTCGAAAAAGTTTGAAAATGATTCAAAATACGGTTTGATTCTTGTTTAATTCAAAAGTTTCTGAATCATCTTAAATCGATGATTTTTCGATGGATTTGTATTGGAATCAGCCAAGTAAAAAATTATTAGCTCCAAGGACACCTAATTTGGTTCGAGGAAAATAAACAGAAATCATCCAAACTGCAAAATCGTCTATATTTCTTTGTCCATCATTTGAAAATAAATGAACAACTAACATTATTAATTTGCGAGATTTAGAAGATCTGGCGTGACAGATGGCAGCAATGGATTTTGCGTTATTTTAGCTTTCCACTCTGGCTAGAGACTCTCCCTCTTCTCTCTCTAGTTAGTTACCACTTTGAACCCAAATTCCTCCATTTCTCTCTTGACAAACTCAATGGCGATTCTAACCTTTCTTCCTCTCATGCTGCAAATTTGATCTTGATTAAGATCAAGAGACGCATGCATGTATGTGTACTTAATTTTTAATCAGTATAGCTATGTGTATGCGTTTCTACACAGAATATATATTGTTTTATATGTGTGCGTTCTATGTATACAAGAATGATAATTCAACATTTCACATATGCTATATATAGCTAGAATGTCATATCTAATCTGTTTTGTTTCTGATGAATCTTAATGAGAAAATAAATTCATTTCTTGGGTTTTCCTTGCATATATAAATCTAATCAAACTATGGCTTGGGTGTTTTAAGCTCGTTGGAACATTCTTTTTATGTATAATTCTTGGATTCTTGAATTATAAATATTTGAAGGGAAAAAGGAAAATAATTATTGGGTTTCTTTCTTTTCTCTAATATTTGTCATTTCCAATCGTCGGTATACTAGCAAAATTTCATGCATCCAATTTGTGCATATGAGCAATGCTATGGACAGTTAATTAACAGTCACCATGGAGAGGAAAAATTATTGATTAATTATTTTTGGATTATCTTTCTGCTCATCAACTCGTGAATGTTGAACTATCACTTAGAAAAGAGACTGTCGCTGGCATTCCTCTTACTTCTATATCAGATTTTTGATAACATGAAAAAGTAATGGGTTTCTGGGTTCATGATAAGTTAAAGATATTAATGCATGCTGCTCAAGATTGAGTGTCTAATAGTAGTTTCTTATTTTCAAAAGGAAAAAAAAAAGAGCAGTTTCTTCATGCTGCTCAAGAAGGAGTATCTAATGATAGTTTCCTATTTGGTCCACAGATTAGAAAGAGATGTTAACGGTTGAGTGAGGCTTGTGGTTGTGTGGTAAATACAATCTTGTGCAATCTTTTGATACTTTTGGTTGATATCAATGGCGTGGTTTAGAGCTGGTTATACTGTGACAAGAATTGCTGTCAGGAAAACTTTATCACAGAGGGGATCATATGTGGCAAGAATACAGTGCCGTTCTTCGCAGAATTTGCGATATCATACTACAATCTTTCGACCAAAGGCACAAGCCACAGCTACCCCTCAGTCTATACCGCTTTCAAGGCTAACTGACAACTTCTTAGATGCTTCAAGCAGTGTGTACATAGAAGAGCTTCAAAAATCCTGGGAAGCTGACACCTCTAGTGTAGATGAATCTTGGGACAATTTTTTCAGGAATTTGTTGGGTCAGGCTGAGAC
This sequence comes from Triadica sebifera, assembly GCA_023653625.1. Lineage (NCBI taxonomy): Eukaryota > Viridiplantae > Streptophyta > Magnoliopsida > Malpighiales > Euphorbiaceae > Triadica > Triadica sebifera. The sequence continues at coordinate 16,873,898 of CM042896.1, read as the reverse complement.
AGCTAATTCTGAAGGAATTTCAGGGCAAACAATTAAAGAAAGTATGCGTTTATTGTTGATGGTTAGATCTTACCAGGTTAATGGCCATATGAAAGCAAAGTTAGATCCATTAGGCTTGGAAGAAAGAGAGATTCCTGATACTTTGGATCCTGCAACTTATGGCTTTACAGAAGCTGATCTTGATAGGGAATTCTATATGGGAGTGTGGAATATGGCCGGGTTTTTGTCTGATAATCGGCCGGTATTGACCCTGAGGTCAATATTGACAAGACTTGAACAAGCATACTGTGGACACATTGGATATGAGTATATGCATATTGAAAATCGTGAGAAATGCAACTGGCTAAGAGACAAGATTGAAACCCCAACACAAAGGACATACAATCAGGAGAGGTGTAAGGTTTTTCTTGATAGGTTAACATGGAGTACAGAGTTTGAGAACTTTTTGGCTACTAAAATGAGAGCAGCAAAGAGGTTTGGGCTAGAAGGTGGGGAAACTCTCATCCCTGGAATGAAGGAAATGTTTGATAAGGCCTCTGATCTTGGTGTAGAGAACATAGTTGTTGGAATGCCTCACAGAGGAAGACTCAATGTTTTGGCTAATGTTTTTCGCAAACCACTTGCCCAGATTTTCAGTGAGTTTGACAAGAATGCAAAATTTCTCGATGAGGTTGGGCTTTATACAGGTACTGGTGATGTTAAATATCATTTAGGAACTTCTTATGATAGACCAACTAGAGCTGGGAAGAGAATTCATTTATCTCTTGTAGCGAATCCTAGCCATCTGGAAGCTGTAGATCCAGTTGTTCTTGGCAAAACTAGAGCAAAGCAATATTATTCTGATGATGTGGACAGGACTAAGAATATGGCTGTTTTGATCCATGGAGATGGTAGCTTTGCTGGGCAAGGTGTAGTTTATGAAACTCTACATCTTAGTGCACTTCCTAACTACACAACTGGTGGGACTATTCACATTGTAGTGAACAACCAAGTAGCCTTCACTACAGACCCAAGAGCTGGTAGATCTTCACGGTATTGCACCGATGTCGCGACTGCCTTGAATGCTCCTATTTTTCATGTAAATGGAGATGACATGGAGGCAGTTGCTCATGTTTGCGAGCTTGCAGCAGAGTGGCGCCAGACTTTCCATTCTGATGTTGTGGTTGATATAATATGTTATCGTCGTTATGGGCATAATGAGGTTGATGAGCCATTTTTCACACAGCCAAAGATGTATAAGGTTAGTCTATGGTTAGATTTGAAACATATCTTTTACACTTTTTATTTATAATGTTTCTCTTCTTATTTTTAATTGTGAAAATTTAACTGCCATGTTTCTGAATTGGAGTTTATTGTAACAGGTCATTCAGAATCATCCCTCTTCTCTTGAAATATATCAACATAAGCTTTTAGAATCTGGGGTGGTTACACAAGAGCACATTGATATGATTCACGAAAAGGTTAATAAAATACTTAACGAGGAATTCACAAACAGCAAAGATTATATTCCTAAGACAAGAGACTGGCTTTCATCTCATTGGTCTGGTTTTAAATCACCTGAACAACTTTCCCGCATCCAAAACACAGGGTATGGTAGCATATTAATCAATGTTTACTTGTTGCATCTCTAAATTGTCTGATTGATGGACTGAAATATCATGATGTTACGCAGGGTAAGCCCGGATGTGTTAAAGAAAATTGGTGAAGCAATCACTGTGCTTCCTGATGATATCAAGGCGCACAAGCAAGTGAAGAAGATTTATGCAGACCGGGCACAGATGATTGAGACAGGGAAGGGCATTGATTGGGCCCTCGCCGAAGCACTAGCTTTTGCAACATTGCTAGTGGAAGGTAACCATATCAGACTCAGTGGCCAAGATGTTGAAAGAGGTACTTTCAGTCATCGGCATGCTATAGTTCATGATCAGGAATCAGGGGAGAAGTATTGTCCTCTGGACCATATCATGACTGACCAGAATGAGGAGAAGTTTACTGTCAGCAACAGGTAATATTTGGTAGCTTTCTAATGTCTTTAAGGACTGGAACTTTCTAATTGTTTCTTGCAAAGTGTGTGATAATCTGATGGGGATATACACCTGCTCTGCTGCTTGTAGCAATCATTAACCTTTGTACATGTCACGGAGCCCCATTCGAGGAAAATTCAAGCTTCTCATGTAGTAGATAATCAAGTCAGTTGCTATATATGATCTCTAAAATATAAGTTCTTTGCAGCTCTCTCTCAGAGTTTGGTGTACTTGGATTTGAATTGGGTTACTCAATGGAAAATCCAAATGCTCTAGTTATGTGGGAAGCTCAATTTGGTGATTTTTCTAATGGGGCTCAAGTGATGTTTGATCAATTCCTGAGTTGTGGGGAAGCAAAGTGGCTACGTCAAAGTGGGCTCGTTCTGCTGCTTCCTCACGGTTATGATGGTCAAGGTCCCGAGCATTCAAGCGCAAGATTAGAGCGTTTCCTTCAGGTACTGCACAATTAGCATATGCATGTGATATGCACAGAAAATTGTTTTTAAGCATCAAATGGAAGATAAATGTAAAGTATTGTTTTAAATACTGGACTATTTTCCTTTTATATGAGGTTTTTCCAAGGCTTGTTAAAGAAAATATTTCTGGCCAAGGATTTATATTGCTCTTTGTTTTAGCAGTTTCACATTTCTCCGAGATTACGTGACTGAGTTTGCTCTTGAATCAGCAATCCACATACCTTGAGGTCAGCAATTTGTTTTCACAGATATTGATAAAAGTTGTAAATCTGATGGCAGATGAGTGATAGTGACCCCTATGTGGTGCCGGAGATGGAATCATCACTTCGAAAGCAAATCCAGGAATGCAATTGGCAGGTTGTCAATATTACTACTCCTGCCAATTACTTCCATGTTTTGCGCCGTCAGGTGAGGGCTCATGATTCATGTTATGAATACCTGTCAGGATGTGACTAAAGCTTGCTAGCTTTCTTTTGACTTGTGATACTTGACACCCCCTTCCTCGACCAGATACACAGGGATTTCCGTAAGCCTCTAGTAGTGATGTCGCCGAAAAACCTACTTCGCCATAAGTCCTGCAAATCAAATCTATCTGAATTTGATGATGTCCAAGGCCATCCAGGTTTTGACAAACAAGGCACCAGATTCAAGCGACTTATAAAGGACCAGAACGATCACTCTGATATTGAGGAGGGCATTAGGCGACTGATTCTCTGCTCTGGAAAGGTGTTTTTCTTAACATATCTGATTCATTAATATCGTTACCAACCTTATAGACATCAATTACTATGTTGTTTGTTGAGTTGCAGGTTTATTACGAGCTTGATGAAGAGCGAACGAGGATTAATGGGAGAGACATTGCTATCTGTAGGGTGGAACAGCTCTGTCCCTTTCCATATGACCTCATCCAGCGAGAGCTAAAGCGTTATCCGAGTACGTTTTCGAGCCTGGAAACTAAGTTACAGATTTCATTAATCTTCACAGATTATTGATGGAATGTTAAATGGAATCATATTCCATGTTTTGTTGTATCAGACGCAGAGATCGTTTGGTGCCAGGAAGAGCCGATGAACATGGGCGCTTACAGTTATATTTCACCTCGGCTTTACACCACCATGAAAGCTGTGGGAAGAGGATCAATGGAGGACATCAAGTACGCTGGTCGAGCTCCTTCTGCTTCCACAGCTACTGGCTATTTTTCAATGCACAAGAATGAACAGATTGAGCTTGTTCAGCTAGCTTTGCAGCCTGCACCAATCAACTTTCCCCACTAAATTTATACCTTTTTAATTAGATATTGTTGCAAACAATAATATTTTCTTACAAGTAACACATCATAATTATCTTATATATTTTTTCAAAAAGTTTAAATGTTGCTTGTTTTAGTTATATCTCAAACAATATTATCAAATAGTTACTAATAAAAGTATTTGATAATAATATTTTGATTGAAGATTTTTTTTTCATGGACATTTTTTGATGTTCATTGTGATCCTAGTACTCGAGTCGAGAATTATATTAAATTGCACTGAATTATATCATATCGAATTGTATGGAAATAACTAATATTTTAATATTTAATTGTTTAATTAAACAAGATCAATGAATTTATTAATGGATATTATATTCAACCTTATAAATTTCATTACATAATCATAATATAAATTATATCTTAATTTCTAAATTTATTATTAATTATATTTATATAACTCAATTTAATGGTTCAATAATAAAATTACAAATTTTACTTTTTAATAAATTTAATGATCAACTTTTTGAAGTATTAATATAATGATACTTTTTAGTAAAAATTGAATGCTTAGTTGATGTATATTACAGCTTAAATTAAATGATATTATTTTATTTTTCTATCCTAACAATAACAATAAAATATAGTATTTCCGTAATCCGCGCGCGGACAATAAATCTATTATAAATATATATTATTAAGGAATAATAAGTTTTTTAGAAAAGTACAACATATTTTTTATATAACTTATGTTTAATAACATTTAAAAGTATTTTTTTAAAAAAAATTATATTGATTATTTCTAATTTTGATGAAATTTGTATGCAAAAGAAATATTCTTTTAGTTCCAAGATTCTTAAATTCTATTAATATTTTAGTGTAATTGACATAAAAATTTTAATATCAATATCTTATTCAATTTAATCTATGTATATTTACTACTATTAAGGAGTAGTAAATATTGTGCTAAAATTCTATTCATACATGTAATCTTTTATTTTTAATTTCCACTTTTTTTTATTCTTTTATAAATTATGATATTTTTTTTTAGTTTTATATTAGATAGAATTATCTTATTATTTTAGATAGAGTTATCTTGCAATCCTATTTCATCACTCTCAATGCAGCCAACAACTTGCTTGCCGGAAAAAAAAAAAGCATTCATCTAAATCAATTTGATAAAAGAAAAAGTTGAAAAATAAAACTCAGAAAAATAGAATTATTTCTATTTTATTCGCTGCATTTTTTTTTTGCATATATATCCATATTTTTCACTTTCAAGTCATGAACTGTGTCAAGGATTCATACTCCTTTAGCCCCAAAGATAACATCAGTACCAAACCCACAATTTTTCATACATAAATTTGATTAAAAAGTTAAAAAGAAAAAAACAAATCTTAATTACCATATTAAAGTAAAAGCAACACGATGCATCATGTTCCCTCCTTACGTCCAACTGGGAAAAGTTCCAGCGGTTAAAATTTTCCATTCAATAGATGAAAAAGGTTAAAAAAACACAAAATAATTATAACAATCAATATTTATATCAAATAATAATAATAATAATAATAATAATAATAATAATCATCTTTGTCAACACCAAAATTATACATCAAGTGGATGACATCATGCTTGTCTCCTGACCCATATCATAATTTAAGAAAAAATAAAAAACAAAAATCCTTAATTTCACAAACTGCAAATAGCAATTAAAGAGAAAAACAAATATACGTATATATATATATATATTAGTAATTTAATATATGCTGTAATCTCCATTGTATCTAATAAACAAATGAATTAATATAAATACAATATAAAAGGCAAAACCCAAAAAAAAAAACAGAAAAATGAAGAACAAAGAAATTAAAGTAAAGTTGTAAAACCCTAACTCTCTATATATAGCTTAATTACGAGATTTAATTACATATGCTAAGATATAATTAATTAAAATAAACAGTCAACCATGGGAGTTGTGTTTCCAATCTTAAACAGCTTCAAATCATTTTCATAAGGAGTTAAGTTCAAATCCAAGCACAAAACTCTTCTGCTATTAGATTTCTTCACAATTGGAGATGGCTTCATCACTGCCGACGTTTCTGCGTTTTGATCATTAACAGCACTTCTATGTCTTCTCATATGACCCCCTAGTGCTTGTCCAATCGCAAACTCCAATCCACAAATGGAGCATTCATGGGTTTTCGGTTTCGCCGGAGACGCCGGCTGAGTCTCCGAGGAGTTACTTCCCTCTCCCCCCATCAACCGCGGCTTCTTGTGGCTCGCACGGTGGCCGCCGAGGGCTTGGAAGGACGGAAATTGCCTATTGCATGTCTTGCACTCAAAAACACGATCACAAGAATTACTTATACTACTGGTGTTGCTATTCCTGATGGCTTCAAAGGATGGAAACGACATCGTTTCCCTTCCTTGAGACAACAACATCAGGCAATTCGCCATGGTTATACTGTCAAGCTCTGGTTGATCTAATTGAAAACTTCTTTTCATGGTGTTTTTTCTTTTTTTCTTTTGGGGGGGATCTGTTTGGTTGAATGTGAAAAGGGGAAAAAGGAAAGGAAATAATTAGCAGAGGAAAGAAAGATTATGTGTAAGTATTAGTGGGAAGGTATTTATATAAGTTTTGCTTAGACCTCTTGCAAGCTTGGAGTTAACTTGTTGAGCATGCAACTGGAAAAAGTGTTGACTTTTAAAGTTGACCTTTCTAGAATGACGTTATTGCCCTTGTTCCTTGATGGATAAGGCAGAAATCAAACGGGTAGAGAAATGGGGATTGTTTAGGGAATAAAATAATAATAAAGATTAATATAATATGATGATGTATAACCGGCGCTGCATGACTGCGGAGGTGAGCCAATAAGGAATTAAGAAGAACGAGTCAAGAACCGGGTGGGGTTTAGGGTTAGACAATGAGTTTGCTGAAATGGAATCATCATATTTTTCTGGAAGATTCATTCTCCTACGTATGAAAAGGGAACCGGAGAGACGCCAGTGAATAATATTAAATTTGATAAATTTTGTGGACTGAAAATTTTCAATTTTTTGGACCATTATAAAGAGGATATGCGGCCCTCTCCAATTGGTCAATTTTTTTAGATTGCTCTATTGACCATTTTTTGTTATATTTGTGTTTTTTTTACCATATTTTCATTTCAAAAATTTTAAAATAGATATTTGACAGCTGGAATATATTTTCAAATTCGGAGGAGACAATATGGTCTAAAAACTGGTCAAATGAACAATTTAAGAAAAAATGAATAAATTGGAGAAACTGCATATAGCTTATGCCTTATAAAGATTTTAAATTTTTTAACATCCAATAATAATTAGATTCACATTTATTTATTTATTTATTTAATATCCAAGAAAGTAAATTCTAACCAGATAGCTAATTTTATACCTGTCAATCCTCGTGGATCAATTATTTATAATGAATATTATTATTATGATAGTTTTTAATTAATAATTGTCATAATGCAATGCATTAATTCTAACTTTCCAAAACTTAAGCCATTTACAGCTAATAATTTTAAACACGATATAATTAAATAATACAATATAGATATAAATATATATGAGTTAGAGGTAAAAGTATTAACACTACAAAAAAGTCGTGTCATAAATATATTTTATATGTCTAATTTATTTTGAAATAATTAGATATATTTAAAAATATATAAAATAATTAATAACTTAAGTGTTATTTAAATTATTTAAAATATTCAAATATACATTGTAAAATTTTTAAATATATATATATATATATATATATATATAATAAAATAAAAGTTCATATATGAATAAATTTACAATACATTATGTTAAAATTAATTATATTAATATATGAATAAATATTGATAAATTAGTTGTGTAATTATTTTTTATTAACTTGTATTACATTAATATATTTACTAACTTATGTTTAGATTAACTATGCTATGCTTATTAACATAATTGTGCTGTATTATGCCACATTCTAATACATTCTAATAACTACATATATTTATACCATACTACATAAAATTACATTATACTATACTATATGATATTATACTATACTATGCTAATAATACATTATAACCACTATATATATATATATATATATATATATATATATATATATATATATATATAATCTATTTATATAAAATCTAGAGAAATTTTTTATTTACCTTATGAGAGTTGACATATTATATTAGTATATCTATAAAGTTTTAAAATTATATCATTTGCATCTTATATTTTATCATATTAACTAATAGGTCATTACTTTAGTTTTTCTATTAGAAAAAACCTTAAATAGTTATAGAATGACAAAATAACCATTTTATAGTAATTTTTTCTAATGAGAAAAATTATTATTCACCTATTGAGATTTGACATATTATACTAGTACCCTCCTAAAATTTTAGAATTATACAATTTTTTTTCTATTTTATTTCCGTCTGACTATATAGTCATTTCATTAATTTTTCTCATCGCTTCTATCTTCCAAAAATTAGAGTAAACTTATAAATTAATTGTATATTCTTGTACTAATAATTAATGATTTCTAGTAAAACAATATGAATAGAATGGAATCAACTTACAATTTTAATATTTTATATGAAATAATTAAATGAATATCTTATACTTTTGGAATTAATTTTAAAAATTGAATTATGACATTTTATAGTTCAAAATTATATATATTTTTTAATTTTAATTTTAATCTAGAACATGAAAAGAGAGAAGATAGAAAGAGATGAAAAAAAAACACTTATACTATTTTCCACTTTAATAGTATAAAGAAAGTAAGTTAAGGGGTAGTTCTGATATTTGTTAATTATTTAGGTTTGACATTAATGATAAAACTATTAAAAATTAATGGAAGGAATATATAGTATGACATAAATAAAATATAAGGAATAAATAATATAATTTTAAAGTCTTAGAGGTACTAATATAATATGTCAAATTTTATGGGATAAATAATATATTTTTTTTAAAATCTATGTAGTAATTAATACATAGTAATTAATATAACCTATATATAGATTATATTAATTAATAGTCATTAAATAAAAATAAATAGTAATTTTGGGCGGAATAGTTTTGATTTCTACTAATTAAAAATTATATCAAATAATAAAAAAGTATGATAATTAATGATTTTTTTTATCTTTTTCTTGTATAATTGTATCACATGACATGTTTAAACATATTATTATCATATAAATAAGTTACACATATTGTGTTGTATAACTTGTATACATTTAGACATGTTTAATTAATTATATCTAATCGCGTATCAACACAAATTAAAATAAATTACTTAAGTATTTTGAAAATTAATATAATTAGTTAATGGTGTCGTATTCGTATTAAATATAATTATATCATACACATGACACATTTAGATATAATATGATCGAATTGCTAGCTATAAGCCCTTAATTCTTATTTTATTAAAAAAATAAAAATGAGAGCATTCCAATATTATAAAATTTTTAGAACATTCCAACCAAATATTTTTTCGATAAGGATGTATAAGTACACCTCAGCAAGTACGTCATGTATTAATATACAACACACTTCTTTTGCTTACTAGCCATTCAATGATTCAATTGTTAAAAAAAAAAAAGGTGGAGTACAAGAATTAGCTTCTTTGTGTGCAAGTTTCTAGATTTAAATTTTAAAAAATTGATAATTAGTTTACATTTAGTGATCTACTTTGGCATCACAATGAATTAATATCGCAAATCACATTTCACGCCTTTCTTATTTTTTTATTCTAAAGCAAGCCATTCACATCAAATTAAATTAATATATTTACGAAAAAGTCCTATCATTTAGTTGATAATTAGCTCAAAACTATAAGAACAAAGTCAATAATTTACAAATATCTATTAGTTAGAAATTGACCAAGCAGAGATCATCCCTTCAATTTTTTTTTTTTACAAAAACATTTAGTTAATAAAATTTGTTAAGCAAAAAAGGAAGCAGTTACTTCAGGAAGTTATTTTGATTTATTAAGAAATTAATTAAACAAATCAATAGAGAAAACTACTAAAATTTAATGGATTTAGACAGTTATATTTGATAATTGTACATTGATCATTGCTTGAAAATGACTTAAGTTAATATAAATTTAGTTGCACCACAATTATAAATTTTTATTCTATTTTTCAATCTTTTAATATGAGATTTTCTTTAATATTCCTCGTCAAGTGCAATTGATTTATACTTCTTTAATCAAACATTTTTATATGTCTGAGCTTTTCTTATTTTTTGAGTTACAAACTTATTTATTTTTTATTTGAGTTTTTCTACTTTTTGAGTTTCAGATTTTATCTATAGAATCTACGGTTATGCAGAGGTTAGTATTCTCTTGTCTCTGATATCATATTAAAATTTGATGAATTTAGATAGTTAGCTTAGATAATTGTGTATTCATCGTTGCTTCAAAACAATTTAAGTGAATATAAAATTAATTATACTATAATTATAAATTTTTTTCTATTTTTTAATCTCTCCACATGGATTCTCCATAAGAAAAACAAGAAAAAGAAGTAAACATTATATCAAAAAGAAAGTAAACATTTTATAATTAAAAAAATAGCAGTTTATTAGTTGACTGGCCTTAATTTGTGCAGTTTGATTTGTTAAACAACCTCAAACAAACTCAAGCATTTTTTCCACTTGCACTATTTTTTAACAAAAACTCTCGTCTTACATAAAAAAACCATATATAGGGCCGATCCGTGAATTTTTTAAGAGTTAATATTCAGTAATATGATGATTATTTTTTTGCCCTGTAGTTATGAATTAGCTCTATATAATATAAGACTGTGGGTCGAATTTAATAATTATCACCGTACCTAAATGATATTAGAATTAACTTATTCAATATTATAAATATTTGTCAGGATTATGCGACCAACATTTTCCTTCCCAGTTATCATTTGCTAAATATCAAATATGAATGACTTTTCTACTTGATCATCCCATATCTATATATCCACTTAAGATTGGAAGTAGGATCTTATAATAAGCATTGGGTTTGGCACTATGTACGATTGTGATGTTGGACTTAATATGAATTCTCCCATTGTTTCAAAATGAACTAAAATATTTTAGAATTAGCCTATTTATAATTATAAACTCTTATCACTTTGCATACATTAGCGTTATGAGATTTTGTCTCCAACATATAACATTTTTTTTTCTTATTTTTATTACTATTGGGATAAATTTTTACTTAATTTTGATTTATATTTTTATTTATTGATCAAATTAATAATTTATCATTTTAAAAGATAATTTTTACAATCATTCATATTTATAAAATAAAAATTATATATATATATATATATATATATATATATATATATATGATGGCTTATTATAAATAGATGCATAGACCTCATTTGTTTTTATTTGTGGAAGAGTTAATATTGCTAATTTGGTATTAGCAAATAGGTATAATACCACAACACGTTAAGCCACGTAAAGAGAAACATAACCCGTCTTACATGTTTGATATACTAAAATAATAGAATTTTATAAAAAATAAATCATATTCTTATATTGGTGATTTAAGATTTCAATATTTATATTTAATATGTTCGTAGAAACTGAAATCTTATTTTTATATTCAATTTAATTTTTTTAACGATATTTTTTAGAATATAAAATATTTTATTTAAAAAATATAAAAAAATTACAAATATTAATAGATTTAAAATATTTGGAATCTTTATATATATAAAAATTAGATTAATTATATTATCAAATATTTTATTTATCAACCTCTGATAATATTATTCTTATTTTAAAATTAATGAAGTACTTGGAAAAGAAGTTGTTTACCTCTTCATTGTTAAGTCATGTCAAATCTAGCCTTACTTGGAACGCCTTTTGCTCTTGTTTTCTTCTCAATTCTGCGGGTCACTAACTCATCAAGTCACTGTCCATCCATTTATTAATAGGAAAAAAGAAACTTTTTAATTTGTGGGTCATATTCTTATGAAATAAATATATATAGTTTTCTCCCATTTTAACAATAATTTCATGTTTTTATTACATTGGCTAACAATAAAAACCATTCAATCGTTTTCAAAATTTTGCAATTTTATCCAAATCTATAGTTATGATAATTCTATATATACTAATTTCAAAAGTTAGTCGTAAATTGTAATGCTTTTGTAATTTTATCTCAATAATATAAAAAATTGATTGATTATTTTATTATTAAAGAAATTTTAATTCAGTATATTATAATTGTTAATTATTTATCTAACATAAATTTTTATAAATAAAAAATTAGAAAAAAATAATTTTCTATTTATAATAAAAAAAATTACCAAAGTTATAATAATTTATATAATGCTTGGATAACATAGCAACAAAATTTTGGAATCCAAATGAAATTACAAAAAATTCAAAAGTTTAGATATATAGTTGCAACAAAATTTGGATATTTTGTTTCATTAGTACTTTAATCATATCATATTATAGTTAATAGAATATATATATATATATATATATATATATATATATATATATATATATATATATACACACACACACTATAATTAAACCAAAAATTATATATATATACACACATAGATAGACTCGATATATGGCGAGTTTAGTGTATTCTATGGGAGAGATTATATGACTTAATTACTATGTAAGATTTTAGTTTTTTTGTTAATAATTTTAAGTTGTTTACAATTATATAGCTAATCAACATAATATTAAATTTGATGGTTAAAGCATGAGATGTGGACAAGTGTGAAGTGCACGTCATGAATATGAATTTTCTAGGAAATTTCTGAATGAACTAACCAAGTGGGATTGTTTAATTAATGGTGTTAGATTTTCAAACTTAATTTATCAGACTTCTTTAAAAAAAGGACAAAAAGAAAAAAAAAATCAAACCGCCATTTTCTTAGCATTAATGCATGCAGAAGAACAAATTAAAAGAGTTACGATCAATGGAGAAAATTTAGCAATGATAGACTTTGTGATTATTAATCAGCATCTAGATGGCAGGACTTCACCATTTGTTTTTGGAGAAGATATATAAGACTTCATCTATTCCTGGATATGATTTTTGTAGCTATTTTTTTTAAATTATGGTATATAGGAATATTTAGTAGAAAAATTAAATAAATAAATGAGTAAATTAGGTAGTCATTTGGATGTTATTTGATTATGTCCTTTAGGAGTGTAAGCTAATTTTCAATATTACATTTTTTTTAATCTTCTTTGAATATCCATATTTATATTTTTAGTGTGATGAGACTACATAAGAAAAATAGAGGATGAAAAAATTAAAAAAAAAAAAGGTGTGCTTAAAACTTTATTGTATGTAATAGAGAGGAGAAGAACCTCCACATTATTCTCCTTGTGGAAAAAAAAAATCCCTTTTTACTTTTTATTTATTTATTTTTGTAAGTTGTACTGCTACCCAATAGGATAAAATATTTTTCATGTGTAACGTAGAATATGAATATTTAAGGAAAAAAATATGACTTAATTATGTTAACTATTTTTATAACAAATTAATTTATTATTGAATTTTATCTCTTTTTTTTTCTCTTTTTTCAACGATTCTAATTTTTTTAAGCTTGTATTGCTTCGCCATTTTTTTTGAAAAAAAAAAAAGGAAAAAGAGTCAAAATTAAAACAAAAAAAATAAACTTTATGTATTTAGACTAGGAATTCCTTACATCTTTTGTTTAAATAAAAAATAAAAAAGGGGTTCCTTACATCTTAAGCCATTAATGCAATTAATGAATTAAACAAGGAAAATAAATTTCTACCAAAAAAAAAACTAATAGAAATAATCAACCCTTGAACAAAGTAAATATGGTCGGCAAAATAAATTTTCATATAATTTTTTTATGGAAATTCAACGACTGCGTATAACACAAGGGGTTGATTCTATTCTGATTTAATTGCCAGAGGCACATTCGAAGAACAACTAAAAACGAAAAAAAAAAAAAGAAAAAAAAGAAAAAAAAGAAATCAAGTGGTGATGTCATGTCAAAAACTCTTCTTGCTATAGCATCATAAAATAAATATAAAAATAAAATAAAATTAAAACTTTATTATCCAAACACGTCCGTACGGTTGTAGTCTTGTAGAAGTAAACAAAGAGATGTCAATTCATCTTAATGTATAAATAGGTTGTGTTAAAACACAAAGTATAATATAAATATAGCAAATCTGAACACAGCACCGTACAACCTGTTTAGTCGGTTTAATTTTTAGACATATTGATATTTTCTTTAAGAGAATAAAAAATTGATAGATTTAATAATTCATTAAAACAGTTTAGAGCATATCTAATATCTAATAAGTTCTCTATTTCATTTATATTCTTTATTTTAAATAGTCGTTCCACAAAAATTGTGTAAGATGAAATCTCTATCTTTAAAATTTAGAATATAAAGTGAGTTTGATTCTCTACATTTAGAGAGTCAAACCAAATTTTACTTTATATTCTAATTATAATTAATGTATCTCTATTTTTTTATACATGTTCTTTTTTATTTGTGTATATTTTCTAAAAATATTTTCTCTTTCTTTACAATAAAGTCATTTACTTTTTTTTAGATAAATATTACTTTATATGAGATAAAGTAAAATGAAAATAAAAATGGACTTGTAAAAAAAAAATTACTTTTTATATTTAAAGAAACACTAAAATATTTTTTATTCTATTAAAAATATTCTTTAAAATAAAGAGTACAATATAATTTAAATGAAAAAAACTCCGTTGGTTTATCCACTACCTTTCCAGCTTTACATTTCTCGGTAATATATATATTGTTTGGTCTATAAAAAATTTCATAGGTATATACATATATCATATTTGAAATTCAGTTCGTATTTAAAAAAAAAAAAGAATAATATTGAAGTTGTTATATAATTATATGGTCTAGAATTTGAATTTTAATCAAATCATTTATTTATATCTTATAAATCCAAAACCATGATATTAGAATTCAAATTCTTCATTTTAAAGAAGTTGTGAAAGAAAAGAAAAAAAATTTAATTTGCTGGGTTTCGAATTTAATTTGGCTTCTTGTTAATTTTATTTAACTTATGTACGAAGTTTTGAGGGATGACTAAAGTCAACATCAAAGAAAAGAATAGGCAATTTCAGTAGAAAGTGAAATAAATTAACTTACAAGCTTATATTAATACTTAAGTCGCATTGACTTTGCTGGGTTGGGTTGGGTTGGGACTATATATTTAAGTAATTAGAAACTTGATTAATTAACTTTATGTCTTAATCCCCAGCAACCTTATTTAATTTTAGCCTATAGTTATTAATTTGTTATTATTTATTTTTTACAATAATTGAATCAGCTATATAATATAACCCATTATGTACAATTAATTAGGCACTTTAGTAATTGGTCCTATTAACAAATATTTTTGGGTTGATTTATCACTTTTAAAAAAAACTTATTTATTTTATTTTTTATTAAATGAGACTTAATTACTAGTTTGTGCTATTCCTTTTAATTTCAAAAAAATGTAGAAATTGACTTTGGATGTTGCAGCGAAATTCTCAAATCGTACAGATAGTTACGGAAATGAAATTGATGGATAGAAAATTGGAAATTGATATCAAAATGTCTACATATTAGACCAATGCCACAAATTAGTTAATTAGTTTAAATTGACTGCAATTTCTGTGGTCCAATTATTGATGATAATTTGCTCATCTAGAAAGGCCAAATTCTAATTAATACAATGAATTTTGAAAAACTGTTCTATCCTTAAATTTTAAGTAATATTCATCCCCTTTTTGTCATAATAAAATTCTATAAAATTAATAAGTGGAATTCACTTATAAATTTCTTTTAAAATTTAATATTAAATATTAATGTATTTTCTTATTTTTTTTATGTCTACACCCTTCAAAGAAAAAAAAGCATGGATATACAAGAAAATGATAAGCACATTAATTTTTAATTAAAATCTAAAAATAAAATTTTAAATTTTATGAAATTTATATATATCCCAAATATTGCATTAATTAGTATAATTTTCAGAATATATTATGAACAATCTAAAAAAAAAAGGTTGTTGGAAACATTCATATATAATAAATGAATGAAAACCCATTAGCTTAATTTGATGAATATAATTGACATTAAAATGGTTGACAAATTTGAATTCAGTATCTGTGTCCAAATTGGATACAAGATTATTTCTTGGTATTACACGCAATTCCTATTCACATATATATCTAGACCCCTGCAGAAAAAATAATTTAATATATATATATATATATATATATATAATTATCTAATTAATACTCCATTATTTTCTTTTTAAATGCCTTAATTTTCCAAAAACTTTTTTTAATATAGTTTAAGATCCCATTTAGCTTAATTGTTTAATATAGATGATAGCTTATAATGAATTGATACCTATTATTTATTTAGTAAAAATAACTATTATTGCTATAATATAAAATTATTAATTGACACATTATTTATTTAAAAGTATATATATTTTTTATAATATATAAATAAATAAATAGAAATTATAATATATTTATGATTCGATGTAATTATCTACTTTAATAAATTAATAATAATAATAATAATAATAATAAAATATTAATCAATGAATAAAAAATTTTAAAAAGTATATGATCATATAAAAGTAACTAAATAAAAAATGAATTCAAAATTTATTGGTTCTCTATACATTATAATAATTTATTGAAAGAGTAATTTAATTTTATATTTAAAAAGCTCCAATAGTTTAAAAAAAAAATCTAAAATAGAGTTTTTCAATCAACAACTATTTCAAACTCCAAACAAATATCAACAAAAATTTAATTAGATTTATCAAACACTTCTGGATTACTATAAGCAACTGAACCAAACACCCTATAAATAAGTGTCTTTTATTTTTCAATTTTAAGGAAACACATTATATTTTTATATTAATATATTTATGTTTGTCTAACTAACACTCCATCCTTTTTCTTTAAATAAAAGTATCTTTATAAATTGAATTTGTTTAATTATTTTCTTAATTCTTATGCAATTATCTTTAATTAAACAAATTTATAAAGGAAGTGTTATTTATAAATATTTAGAGCGGGAGTACGTCATGAACTCAACTACTGGAAAATAATAAAAATGCAGCACACGATGCTGCAGTGTATATGTATATGTATATATATATAAATGTGTGTGTGTAATTAAGTCTTATTTAATTAACAAACTCTCTCTAATTAAGTTCAAACATGAATTATCTTTCCACATAAACATGAGTCAGTGCTTACCTACCATGAAAAAATCTTTATATATATATATATATATATAAGATTAAAATTAACACATATCTACATAATCTCAAGTAAGTGGTGACGTATCAATGGAGAATTTTGGTTAGAAGTAGTTGGCTCATATTACAAGCAAAGTAGGGCTTTAGTGTGGACTTTCAGCCGCAGTAGTCGCCAGTGCTCAACGCCAAAACTCATTCTCACTAATCTTCACACTCTACACATGAACATTTTTTTTTTCATGTGTAAATTATATTCTACTATTGCTTAATAACTAAATTAATAAATTTTAGGGATGGAAGATGATGAGAAAATTTTGGGTATTTGTTTAGATTATAAACTGCTTTCAGAAATTATGAATATAGTAATTTTGCTATCCATATAATAAATTTTCCTTCTGAAAATAAATAATAATAATTTTTTAATAAGAAAAAAACAAAACATCATTTTACAGGTCGAAGGTGTTTAAAGTCAGTGAGAATTTCAACCAGTGTGCTACCAATGGGTGTGAACGAGTTCTGATTTCACAGGTATACTATTTGGACCCATTTTTAATTCTAATGATAACTTTATTATGATTTTTAGAGGTACAGTAATATTTAAATTCATCACGAATTTGAATAGGGTATAAATAGTGGGTCTCGAGTACTTATTGCTAGATATTATATATATATATAATATGAATGTAATGATATAATTAATTATATATATATTTTTTTATTTTTATAAGATTGTTAAATTACAAATATAGTTAGAAGTTGGATATTTGTATTTTTGTGCGTATGTTTTTATTGTTTTAATGTTACTTTTGAATAATTTAATAAATTATTTTTAATTTAGGTGTGTTGAATTGGTTTTTATATTTTTATTTTGTTTTTATATTTGATTTTCTAGTAAATTTTAATATGAATTGTTTATATATTTTTTTAAAAAAATTGAATTTTATTTTATTATAAATTTTTTAATAATAAACGAATAATTATGCGAATTTAAAAATTAATTGGATAATAAAATTGAATTTTGTATTAACAATGATATTAGTATTATAATATTAAATGAATTCGAAAAAAATATATATAATCTGATTAAAATAAAACATTTTCCCCGGTATTACCAACTACTAGCCAGTGGGGGTGTTACTATTATGGTAGAGAATTTGAACAAAATTATGATTAGACTAGCAATAAGAAAGTACTACTGAAGTTTTTTTTGTTTTTTACATTTAGTTAATTGCAGTTGTCACTAATAATTTATTAATATTAATATTGCATTGGGTTTGTGTATATTTTCATTCTGGGTATTTCAGCTGCCCCATAAATCCCAATGTAAACAAAAATTACAATCTGGAATCACTAAGTCAAACATTGAAGCAGCATTGTAACATACAAGGAAATTAAAATCCATTTCATAATCATCTCTGAAAATTATAATTCAAAATCAGCAGTCATCAAATACAAATTCTTTAATCAAGTTCAATAGGCTCTAGAAGTTCACCTTTAGTCCACAACAATGTAATTAATTTCTATATTCCGAACATCACCAAGAAGAAAATATATCAATTTTCAACTTTTCTCATTCTTTAAAATTCTTCCCATGAAAAAAAAAATTCCAAGATGAAACCTATGAACATTGCATTTGAGGGATACAAATTAAAAAGCTTCAAATCATATATATATATATATAAGAATCACCATCAAAATTAATAATCCACCTTTTAAAAAAAAAATTTACAAAGAAAAAGTAGAAAATTACAGGTTTGAGCTTTCATGGAGCCTTGAAATTTGAATAAATCTCTTTCTGGAAGATCCTAAAGTCATCAAAATTACAACATAAAATGACACAAAAAGAGCAGCAAGAAAAGGTAGAATTTAATGTTTACACGACCTTGTCTTTCTTTATCTAACTTTTCCTGTGAAAATTAGATTAACATTATCACTTCTTCTGCAATCTCCATTTTCTTTTTGCTTGACCTATACCTTGGTGATGCAATAACATAGGTTAGAAAACACTATTTCTCCTCTTTGCATTTGACCTGAAACAATATGTCAAAAAATAAAAACAAAAAACAAAAAGAAATGGTAGGCTAGTAACAAACGATTCTGTTAAAAAAAAGAAGAAAGAAAGAAAAGAAAAAACAGATGCTAATCATTTAATTTTGGCATTTTGAACATTCATTATTATTGATGGTTAGCTTGTATCATATAAAATCTAAACCCTGCTCATGGAAGCAATCATTTCACACGTTTTCCTTGCATAACTAAGAGGAGGCTGAGTTTCAAGACCTAGCTAATAGCTTAATGCTAATTAAGCTTAAATTAGGGAATTAATCACACTTTTTACAATTAATCAAGATTATTCCTAGTGTTGATTAAGCACTTTTAAGGTGGCTCTTACAAGTTTAAGCACTAGAGAGATCAGTCCATAGGATTCCAAACAAGAAAATAAGAGATGAAATCTCTCAGCAACAACAACAACTAGGAGTATCATATGATAAGCTTCTTAAATGAGGCAAAAGAATAAATTCATACTCAGGTGAGGAAAAAGAAAAAGAAAAAGAGATGACAGCTACACAATGCTGAGTTTCCTGGAGGAGATCCAGCTTCCATCCATCTTTTTCCTAATACACAGCCTTATCATCCTATTAATAATCAAAAAACAGTAGGCGAAAATCCTAAAGAAGCAAAGCAACATAAAACTTGTAAGATCTGGATGGTATGCTGTGGAAAGTAACCATTTCCATTTCAGAAAACAGTCAAGATTCTCGTGCCTCAGAACACGATTGCAAAAAGGACTACAAACTCGGTTAAAGGACGGTGAGAGAGAATGTTAAGAAAACCAAATCCTGGCTTTTAAACATCAACATTCAAAATCTTGCAGTAACAAAATGAGAATAACAAAATGGCCAGTCCACGTTTGAACTTAAATTATTAGCATTTAGATCTCTGCATAACTAACCTACACAATTTTCTGTCTCCATCACTTCACAAGTAGTTGCATATGCTAGTTCTCAACTGAATCCCTACGCTGTCTCAAATAAATAGAAGAATCTATTCAAGGGACCAAATCATAGCATAAGACAAAATACACAAACCAAGATTATCTAGCGAGCACTTCTAAATCAAGTACAGAACACCAAGGTCCTTTCAAGGATTGTGCATAGACTTCTCTAGCAAAAGGATTTGACATATGCAAAATGCAACCAGACAGGCTGTAGACAAGGCAGCGCTTTCAACATCCAATGTGTACATAACTTAGAACATATTTGAGACCAATCTCTTCATTTTTGGCTCTTATTTATAAAATAATATTTTCATTTAAAATATGACTTGGCAGAAATGCAAGACACTTCCATCCAGATTGAAAAATGTTTCTACATCTCTCCTTAGTCTTCATTCCTACCGTGCATTGTCATGATAAAAATATTTAATCACAAGTACACTTTCTAAGTCTAAACTGATCAATATTCATGCCTAACATGTTGATTTCAGACACAAATATCCAAACACTCCTGAAAGCATGAGATTAGCCTTTGGTTTGGTGAGTTAGCCCAAGACCTCATATCCAGTCCATAATTGATATTAATGCCAACTCACCAAGACTTCAATTTTTTTTTTTTTTTTTTGCCAAAAATGTGATATCAATAGAGATTCAAGGACCTACATTGCTGAATTCAAGATCTCAATCTAAAACTGATCATACCAGTTTACAATCAAGCATTTGAAAATTAACTAATGCACTTTGGTTAGCTGATTCGACAACTAAGTTTCACATCCCAAATCTCACTGCACCAAAATAACAGCTTTATCTTAAAAAAGAGTGCATACCTAATACCTATAAAGCCATCACTGAATGCCAGCACCTGAGCACCTTCTAGAGCAGAGGTTCCAGACAATGTGTTGCTGTTGAATAAAGTAGCACATTTGAATAAAATAGCAGCATCCATAACTCAAGCCATACACTTTTCCATTTCCATTCAAGAGTTCTTATGTATTTTCACACCCCTTTGAAACCCCGAAAAATGAACAAATTTCTTTTCTTAGGAACACATACAAGATTTGTCACTACAAAAAGGATAATGGTAACCCCATCATTAACTATTTCATTTATTAACTACTTCATTTATGAATTGCCAAGTATCCTAACTGTATAAAACCTATATGAAGCGAAAGAAGAAAGCATTAAAACACATATAAACATATAACTGCATCAACTTCATGTTCTCAGTTACTTTATCTATCTTGTTCATTCAGGCATTTCTTCCTTCTGTTTCAACACTACAATACCATTACATTCATTCCTTCCCTCCCGCTCTGAAAGGTGAGATGCTCGAAAAATACAAAATTCTCACTTATGGATAATTATTATTAAGTTACTCAGCATATAATGTCTTATTGCTTTAGCAACAATCAGATTAAGTACCCAAAAAAGCTACAATTCAAAACAAAAAATGAACACCGCCGGTGAACCAAAATTTGAAATTAAAGAACTGCATTCTTTAATACAAACACAGTTCTCAGTCAGTCTCTTCAAAATCAATTCTTTCTTCATATTTTTATGTGGGTCATTCATGGGCATTGCTATTATCATCATTATCGCTGTGGTTCGGTGCCCCAAACTTCTGCTTGAAGGAGTCCTGCCTCTGTAACCACATCATGTGTCCCTTCAACCGCAAAAGAAAGAAGAATATAAATTTAGATACCATAAACAATGAATCGAAGAAGCAACTGAAGATCAATTATATAGCAACAGCAGAACTATATCTATAGGATACCTGAAGGCCAGTAGCCCAGGCAATAAGGAAAGAAGCGAACCAGAATTTCTTGTCCTTGAGCAGTTGCTTTGCTTCCATTTTTAATATGAAAATCAAAAGACGTAATTTTTAGAAATTTTGCAGAATTCGGAGAATCATACGAATTGGGGGATGAGAATTTCTCTGCACTGCTCTAGTCTCCAGCGTCCAGCATTCTAGAGCTTCAGCCAATGAATTCAAATTCGGGTTAATTAATGGCATAGTACCACACTCAGTCATTTTACTTTTTTATTTTTTTATTTTTTTTAATTCGAGCTATTCTCATTGTAACAATTGAACTGATGTATTATTATTTCCATACCAAATGTGTTTTTTTTTTAAAGATAAAAAATAGCGTTGGAAAATATTCAAGCAAACTAATAATTTTAGAAAGAAAAATTTACTACTGTAATGTCAAAATACCTATAAAGTTGACTTTATTTGAGAGGAATTAATGTTTTTATTGTTTTTCTTTATTTTTTTGTCTTTTCCTCTTAATATTGTGTAATTTTTAATTGTTATATATTAAGAGGAAAAAGACAAAAAATAAAGTAAAACAATAAAAACATTAATTTCTTCATGTGGGTAATTAACATGCATAATAGAGGTTACTCTGCCTTATAAACTACAAAAATTTCAAATCATATATATAATTAACAGATAATTACTGACAAATTTGTGTGAACATTTATCATGGTTATAAAAAAAGGACTTAATAATTATGAAAATTAAAGTAAAAAAAACTATTATGTCAAAATAAAAATATAAAAACTCAACAAAAAAAAATAAAAGAAATTACTAGAACTGAATGTGATATTATGCCTAAATTAATCAACCTTAATGTGCATTAGTCTTGGAGTGTCATTTTTTTTTATTGTTGTATTGGATTTTAGTTTAGGCATGAATGGCTATATTTTGAAATAAACTTTCGTTCGTTGAGTTATTAATTTAATAATTTCAGTTTAATTTTGAGTTAAAATAGTTAACATTAAACTATTATTTTATTAATATAAATTATTTTGAATCTGTTACAACTATAAATAATTTTCATACTTTCCAACATGACCATTAAGCAAAATCAATATCTATAAATTTTTTTGTAATGCAATTGGTGTTTGATAACATAAAACTAAATGAGATACCTAAAACCTAATATATATCAATACAGTTGTTAATAATTTATTTTCCTATTTAAACTTATCTTCTGTATGTTGCTTTTGTGAAGTTGAATTTTCAATCTTATTTATCCAAAATTTGCTGCTAAAATACATTATGAGAAATTTAAACTTTAATAATTTCAGCAAGTATAATTATATATAAATTAAATATTTAAATATTTGAGTTGGTAAATTTATAGAATGTCATAGTAGACTATGAATTTAAATAACATGTGTATTTTTCTTTTCTTTCTTTTTCACAATAAAGTTCTGACAAAAAAAAAAGAAAAAAAAATCATCAATTGGGTCAGATTTGTTTAGAAAACCAAATTTTTGGTTACAAAATTGAGCCCATCTTGATCCATGTGTTTTTTTAGATGAGTTTATTCAAGAAATATGTAACTTTGTAGGAGTTCAAGGATCAACATATTTAACCTCTTTAGAGCCTGATTAAGGGATTACATTTGGAAAAAGAATTTTTTTTAAAAGAATATTATTTTTAATTTTTTGAATTTTGAAAACTGTTTTTAAAAAAAATAGATAAATTATATAAATAATTTTTTTAAAAAAAAAGAAAAATATTTTATAAAAAATTAAAAAAATAGCTTATTTTTTTAGTTATTCAAGAATAATCTCAAACAACTCCTTTTCTAATAGATTTGATCTAAACAAATATATACTAAAATAAAAATATTAAATGTATAATATATTATAAAATTTAGAAAAAAACTACAAAAATCTAAAATAATTTACTACATTATGAAATATTAATTGAATAAATTAGTAATTAAATATGTTATAAAAAATTAAAAAAAAAAGAAAACCATTAAAATCTTAATTAATCTAATAAAAATATGAATTATATCGGAAAATACCCAAGTTTGCCCAAATAAAAATTGGGCATTTTTTCTAGTTTGGGTAACCCTCGTACTGAGCAGATGGTCTAAGTCTACCAATGGCTGAGATTTGAATTTGAAGTGTCTAACAAAGATCCCAATGTGTGTTAGAGTTATGAGCTTTTCCTAGAAATCCTGTGCTGATATTTGAAATGAAAAAGAAAATATCGTTAAATTGGTAAGTAAAAGAACTGAGTAGTTTAGGGAAGCTTGTGTTTGCAAAAAAAAAAAAAAAAAAGTTGTATTATTGCTGGTAGATAATAAGTACTTGATGAATGTAGAAGAAATAAATCTTATGTTTTTTTTTTTGTCACTCTTTTGTTTAGTTGTGTTCAATGTGTTGTAAATATGATGTATTTAGTTAAGGAAAATCATATCAGTTTTTTTAAAAAAAATTCTATAAAAATTAGAAAATAGAATATACTGTTTAGCTGTATTATTTTCTAATTTGAAAAATTAGAAATATATTTCTAAAATTTTTCAAGCTATAAGCAATAGGCAGAAAATTAAAAAAAAATGTTTTTCTGTTTTTATTTATAAAAGTAAATGTGTTTTCCAATTTGGAAAATATAAAGTTTGCTACAACTATTTTAAAGTATTTTTACTGTCTTCTAATTGGAAAATTAAAAATAAAAAAATTAATGAAAAGAATATAAATATTATAAATGGAAAATAAATATTTTCTCAAACTAAACAATCCTCAAACTTTTAAAGGAAGTAGAAATGAAAAAAAAAAACTAGTTAAATTTCATAAAATTCATGTAAGATATTATTTTAAGAGTATCTCCAATAGTACTATTTATTTTTAAAAAATATTTTTTGTATAATAAAAAGTATATTAGAGTTGGAACAACACTAAATATAAAGAATTTTTTTTTTTTACAAATCCAATAGACTCTTTATATTTTTACTTTTCATTTTATTTTATCTCATACAAATTAATAAGAGAAATACTACTATCCAATTGTAGTACCCTCTGCGCAGCCAAGCTAAAACTCGTAGCACAAACAAATGTTACACGACTAGAACTGAATTTACTTGTCTGCATTAAAAATTTTCAACATATTTTCATATTAACAGTTTCTCTTCTAAGTCATTCTCATATATATATATATATATGCACAATCATTGTATTTGAATTACAGCTATAAGTATAACAATCATAACATGAGCATAAAAATCACTTATTTCAAAATCTATGCCAAATTAAACTTATAATGTCAAATACATGTCTTTATTAAAAACATGAATCTATTATCTAAGCCTCATGATATGCAGAAAAATAACTAAAATATATGAACAAAATAATATACCTAACTCGGATCAACTTTGACTACTTTGTCTGACTGTGTCTTCTCTTCTCGTCAACCACAGTCTACGACTCCAAACATGCATGCAGGAAAACTCACATATTAAACTACTGAAAATTTAGTGGTACTTTTAATCATTTAAATTATATTATGCATTTACAAATTAACATAACATTCATAATCAGAACTTACTTGTGTGTTTTTCCATACCATCATATATATATATACATCGAAGTAAACCACACATATTAAATTTTTGTGGTTTAATTACATGCATGGTATAATTTTTATAAGTGAAACCATATTATATCATCATACTATATATCAGTCATAGTCATACTAAATTTAATCATATTCTGAAAAATACCAACTTTTTTATTTTATAGATGAGATTTCTGGTTTTCAACAATCTTTTTTTTAGGATGCGACTGTATTATGATTCACTGAATTCTCATTGCTCCATTTTACTGTGTTACCAAATTTTCGGTTTCTTAGCCCAATACTCTAAACTTGGACTATCTGAATGCGGGTTGTGAAACACGAGTACTATAACAGTAGCTTAAGTTACACTGCTCACTGTTGTATCTATCCGTATTGCTACCACTGAGCTTCTCAAATCAGGAGCACTTTAACACAAACTTAAGTCATGCTGATGAGCAATGACTGCATGCGTATGGGTATAAGGGCGCTTTGACGCGATAAGATATTCATAGCATCTAGTGCATTCACATGTCTTATAATCATGGCATCATATTACAATTAATGTCATTTGATCATGCCAAGTGTGTGTTTATATCGTACTCAATTTGTTTTCACACATAAATCAAATTTGACATTTTCTGGAAACATGATATTCACAGGCATGAATGAAGCTTAGCTCACGGGCATGAAATACCTTTGTGGGCGTGAAAATTTGCTTCATGGACGTGATACATTACACAGAAACATAATTTTCAGCACCGCTTTCAACCATCTCCACACACACACATCATGCATAAAGCTAAAACTAACCAATGTTAGCCATATAGCCACACCAATCAACACTTCTCATATTCCAGAATCTACAATCAATCATAAACATGCATAATATCATATTTAATCATTCAATATAGGCTTCATGTCTTATTTATCAATATCCCACATCATTTTTCCAAATATCAAACATTTTCATGCATCACAAAATATTACCAGCCACTTTACTCACTTTCAACATACACCATATTATATTTTCTTGTCACAAAACACAATAGAATACAAATTTACAGCACAAACGCATTATAATCGAATTAAAATGATTATATGCACAAACCTTAATAATGGAGCCTTAACACTTGATTTTTTCTTGTCTACTGTCTCTAGTGAGCTTCTCCACCTTCTATTTCAGTCCCTAACACGAAATCAGAGGCTAAATTAATATACCAATACTAATATTAATCCAATTATGTCATAAACTAACCAAAGTTTTAACATTTAATTAATTTACAACTTATAAATCTAACTCTCCCATTAATCTGAAAAACAACCTCTCTTACCTCTGTTTGGACGATTACAGATCGGTTTCTAGGGTTTAAAACGTGTTCTAACCCTACTTATTGTTGAAATTCAATTCTATAATGAAAAAGCTTCGTTTTCAATCCATTTCTATTGTGTTTATAGTGAGGATTTCGTGTTTAATCATCTAGGATTGAAAGGGAATGAGGAAAAATTGTTTCTAAAGTTTCAGAGAATTGACGGCTAGGGTTGAAAATGATTTTACTTGAGCTTTGTTAAAAATACAACACTGCCATATTTAAACCTGCAGGTTTTCACGGGCGTGAACATTTAAGGCACGATTGTGAATATCCTTAAGTTCTGAAACTGAAATTCACGACATTCATAGTCATGATTAACACTGTCACTGGCGTGAACGATATAAACTTCACTTTTTCTTATTTTATTCTTTATTTATAGTTTCTAATACCCATAGTCTCACATATATTTTTCATGTACCCTTAATGTATCTTACTTAACATGTAAATTTTGGACCCTAATTTGCGGGTGTTACACCAATTCTCATATCTTGATTGGTTAGTGAAGAGAGAGAAAAATCTAAAAATAAGGAGAGAGAAAAAAATTATTTAAAAAAAATTCTCATCATCAACCAATCAGAAGGTGAATGTTGGAAAATATCCAAAAATAATGAGTGTCCTTAGTATTCCTCAATTTATATTTTTTAAAAGAAAAAAGTAAATAACTTTTATTCCTATAAAAAAATATTTTTAGAGAAACACACCAATAAGAAAATAGAACATGAGTAAAAATGAAAGTGCATTATATACAATTAGAATAGAAAATAAAATTTAGTTGACCAGATATAGAGAGTGGAATTTATTATCTACTCTAAGTTTTAAAAATAAAAAGTGTATTAGATTTTTTTTATGTAATAACTCTTTAAAATAAGTGTCTAGCTAAAATAAAGAGCTTATAACTAGAGTTTTAAATATCAGTGTGACCTAATGTATCGATATCAAAATTGTTATAACGATATCGGTTTGAATCTATCGAGCTGTATCATCCCTTAGGCAAAATCATCCAAATCAACAAAAAATAACAATAAAATTTAATATATAATATATTAAGTTAATAAATATTATTTTATTTAAAAAATATAAATTATATAATATTTACATAATAATAGCATAATAAACACTATTAAGTTAAACAACTTTATTATAAAATAATGATTTAATTTTTTTGATAAGCACATAGATATTTTACTGAATATGAACAGAAAAACACATTTCTCAAAAAAG
Source organism: Triadica sebifera (assembly GCA_023653625.1). Lineage (NCBI taxonomy): Eukaryota > Viridiplantae > Streptophyta > Magnoliopsida > Malpighiales > Euphorbiaceae > Triadica > Triadica sebifera. The sequence goes on along the minus strand of CM042896.1, from coordinate 16,845,881 downwards.
AAAGATGATGAAAAAACTACTCCATATAATTAAACAATATAAAACAAAATTAAAAATTATATTTATAAAAATATATATATTGTAGAATTAAATAATCACTACTAAAAAGAGTGACGTGGAGGATCATTGGTATTTTGTTTAGATGAGAAAATGTCAAACAATCAACCTGTTTCATCGAACGTATTAACTTTATAAATTTGAGAAATGTGGTTCATTTTAATTTTATCTGTTGTAGGATAAATTTGTTTGAGATATAAAAAATAATTACATATATTATAACTAATATAATTTCTCTCTGAAATTTAAGAAAATGGAAGAAAAAATAATATATTCATTCAGATAATTTAAAAAAAATTTATATCAAAAATTTAAATTAATAATATTTAAACAAATTTAATTTTTTTACTGCTATATAATATTCGTATCGGTTTATATTATCTGTATCGCTCATAACAGACGATACAACAATATTACATTACAATTTTTAATTCACAGGGATATATCGATCTTATATCGGATCTTTAAAAAAGCGGTGTAATATAACGAATGATATTTAAAACCATGCCTATAATATACATTAATGATATTTAAAACCATGGCTAAATTGTTTGGCCGCTGGATTAGGATTCTCCTCATACTCAAAATTTTGATCGAAGTAAGGACGAGATACATCCATAACCATTGTATGGTAATCGTTCATTGCATTGGAAGGACCCACTGAATTCATACCATGTTGCTCATGTATTACTTGATCTATTTCCCCATGCCTGTTCCATACAAAATATCCTGGTTTGAAACCATATCTTAGCATATGGTATTTTATTGTCTTTACATCAAGGAACTAACGATTCTGACACTTGTTTCTAGGACAAGGACACTTTATTTTTTCTCCATCCAACCATTTTGGATAATTTTTTGCAAATTCTATGAACTTATCAACTTTAGAAACAAACTCCGGATTAAGAATATCATTTATCAATCTTTGGTACATCCATTTTCTATCATCAGTCATTATTGACAACTACAATAATGACTCATAACATTAGGGATATAATACAACTGCATACTTATAATATACACTTATATTTTTAAGTGAAAATTTGCAGACAACCTCATTAATTCTGATACTTGTGTTTTTTTACTTCTTTAATAAATTTTGAAAAAATTGTTTAAGTGACTGATATATCGAATATTACAAAAAAAAAAAAAAGATGTTGAAGGAGTCAACAATGCAGATGCTAACTTAGCCTGAAATTATGAAAATTAGATCATCAATTTTTCCATTGATTGAATGATCATAAGTATATTTACACTTATAGTTTTCTGTGTAATTGAGAATTTAAGGTAGATATTCTAAGAGCTGCATTTGAAGTACTAAATGGTATGAATACATAATTCAAAATAATGATTTTTTTTTATATTAGCTGAAATTAAAGTAGTAATTCAAATAAATTCATAGCAAAAATACTAAAATATTGTAGTAATATGAGCAATTTTATTTATATAACAATATTTTAATTTAAATGCAATAGTTAAGAGTTGTTAATGTAAAGATATGTTAAGTTTGTGCTAGCAATAATCACTATCTCAAAAAAGAGAAAGAAAAAGTTGGAGATGCTTGTCGGTCGAGATTTAAATTGAATCATTCAGTTACTATACTTTTTATTTTCTAGTTGTTTTAATTATATAAATAACATTACTAATAAATAAACGGTAATTCCTGGAATAATTTCCCATTAAATATCAAATTCTGGTGCAGTCTCTCAAAATACTGGTAATTAAGAAATTCAATGCTTAGATAATTTAACTTTTATTAAATTTAAATATTTGAGGATGAATAAAAACTTTACTTTTCGTAATAAAATTTATCTTTAATTTGATGAAAATGGTTATTAAATATTTCAGTTTTAATTCCCTTTCTCATATACATTTTTTTTCTAAAAAAAATGAATACTGTTGATCAAATATTAAATATTAATGTTTGCAACAACAAAAAAAATATTGAGTATTAAGGTTACTATTAGCTATGGTTAAATAATGTAGGAATTGACCAATCACCCAACTGATCTAGAAAATCAATTATGTGTTAGAATAATCAAATCAAAAGATGTTATCATGAAGACAAACAAAAAAGAATAAAAAAATACAGCCATCATCACTATCCGATCTTGAAAAAAAAAACTAATCAAATGAAATTAAATGAACACATTTGTAGGAAATCAATTTGCCAAACAAAACGATAATTCAAAATAGTGATTAAAAGATTCAAAACTTGTCTTTATGTCTCTCAAACATAGCAAAAAAAATTAAAAAATATATATTTAATATATACATAGCAAAAAAAAAAACTGTGAACAATTAAAAAAATAAAATTCATAGCAAAAATAAAATCTATAAACAATTAAAAAAAAGCTCACCTTCACCGGAGTACCATCAGTGGTGCAAAAGAATAGAGACGACCGGAGTGGAGGAGAAGAAGGGACGATTGACAGGAAGGAGAGGAAAAACAGGGGACGACCGGAGCAATGGAGCGGGATGCAGCATAGACGCAGGAGACGCTAACAGCAGAGGAACGGAGAAACGAACAACGAAGGCAAGGAATAGACGACCAGCTGGAGGACGAGACAGACTGGAGGAGTAGTGGAGCTGACCGGCAAATGGCTAGATCTGGGCGTCAAAGAAGGGACACTGCAGCAAGAAAAATTTATTTGGGTGAAATGGACACTGTGGCACTGCAAATTTTTTGGGTGAAATGGACACTACAACCTTTTTTCTTTTAATATATACACTGCAGCTTTTTTTTTTTAAATATTGCGGATATTTGCATAAGAAGAATTTCTAGAATTTATAATTTTAAATTATAATGATTTGTAAATATACTTATAAATTGATCTCACTAAATTTTTAATTAGTCTTTTTAGCTTAAAAAAAACTCACACCAAAATTAAAAAATAAAATTAGTAAAAAAAATACTTACACTGTAATTGATTTTATATGTCAATTAAATTGATTGAATTGAAAAAAAATTGGTTTAATTTAATTGGTTCAATTTTTAATTAAATGAGAAGACTAATTGAAAAATAAATGAAAGGGATTTAATTCAAAAAATTGAAAAAAAAGAAAGCAATTTAGCTGAAGATAAATTAAAGAGAAAAATTGAAAATTGAAAAGGAATTTAATTATAAATATTAAATTGAAAAAAGAAAGGATTAAAAATTGAAGTTTAAAAGAAAAGAAAGAGAGTTAATTAAAAATATATTAAATAATAAATTAAAAAAAGAAATAAATTTTACTTAATAAAATTAATTAAAGAAGGTAATTGAAAAAAAAAAGAAATTTAATAGAATAAACTGAAAAATAAATAAAGAAAAACGAGTCAAGTGGAAAAAAATTTAAAGAAGGAAGTTGAAAAACAAAAAAAAATAATTTAAATGAAAAAAATTAGAGATGAAAATTAAAAACACAAAATGAATTTAAATGAAGAAAATTAAATCAATTCAATTTTTTCAATTTATTTTGCTAAATTAATTGAATCGCTTCAAACTGACAATCAAATCAAATTAACTATATACAGATTGATTTATTAACTTTTTTTCAATTCAATCGATTAAATCCAATTTTGCTAACCCCTAATCCCTTTTATGCGATTGCTTTTCATTAAGAAATCATTTTTTTTAAAATTTCAACACAAGAAAAAAGAGTTTGGTTATTCATTACAATAAAAAAAGGTGATTACAATTGTTAATTAACATAACTTATAATTTAGTATCTAATCTATACATGGTTTGCATAAAAATATTAAGAATAAAAATGACCAGTGAATATTGTGTAAGATTAATAATTAATTATAACAAATAGGTAAAATTAATAAAATACACAATAATTGAAAAAAATCCAAACTAAGCCGTCATCATAATTACTTTTAGCTATGACACTCGACCAACATAATAGAATAATTCATCTACCAGTGATTGAGACACCGTTATTATACTAATTTACAACTAAAATTTCATATTTTTTTCTCATACATAACATATTATGATATAAGAATATGTTCTAATCAAAATATTTATAATATTTATTTATTTTTAATATATTAAATTTGATACATTAATTATTTTATTAACAAATAGTAAATGAAGTCTTAATTTAGAGATAACAAATAAATTTGGTTTTTAAATTGTGACTATACAAAAATATGGTCACTAAATACAGACCACTTAAAAATATGGTTACTAAATAGTTACCACATAAATGTGTGGTCGCTGAACGACAATTAAAAAATAGTGACCACGAACGATGTGATCGCAATTTTAGCGACCACAAATAAATATGGTCACTAAATAGCGACCAACAATAAATGTGGTCACTAAATAGAAACCACAAATAATTGTGGTCACTAAATAGAAACCACAAATAATTGTGGTCACTAAATAGAGACAACATTATATGTGGTCGCTGAATTATCAATATATTGTAAAATTTGGGCCAACTTGTGGCGCTATGATTAGTGACCAAAATTCGTAGTCACTGTATGTGGTCGCAATATGGTAATAAAGTGGTCACTGTGTGCTCTTTATTTTAATAAATTAATATTGATTTTTTTTGTGTAATCGTAAATTAATCTCTATTTATTGACCATATTTTTATAGTCACTAATTATGGTTGCTATTTTGTTATTTTTTTATAGTGATTCTTAAGATTGATACTAGCTCAAAATTAAATTAATAAGGACATAATCAATTACACACAAAATGAAGAATGAAACATGACATCCTCTCTCTCTCTTGTTCTATTTCATATTAAAAACACATAATAAAAAACTCGTAAAAAAGAAACCCCTCCATCACTTTCAACACTTCCAACCTTGTGAGCAGAATAGAATTCCTAGCTTTAGATTGAAGCTATAAATTTCAGAAATTTCACATTTTATTCTGATGCAGTTGATCAATACTTATTTTTCATCTTAAAGTCATTGAATCTTTTCGATCCACATCCGCATCCTATCAACTTCATCACAAGTTTCGATTCTTTCGATTTATCCGTGTGATGATCCCTTGCAACCTTCTGATATCTAACATTATTACCTGAACTATGAACTTCATTAAAGCTTAAACTTGGTGTTGAAATCTCCTTTGGCTTTATAGCACCAAGTCCTTCAGGTTCAGGTTCTTCCATTTCCGATTTTACTTTTGGAATATTATCTGTCTGTGTTGATACATTAGAACCTGTCCTGGATAGTTCACAGCTAGCTTTGGCCTTGTAAACTTTGTTTTCACCAATATCATCAGTTGAACTCCATGAATAATTTTTTCTTCTGGCAAGCAGAGAACCCGAATCCTCACTGATGGAATTGATCATTTCTGAGGAACGTCTAGACGTTGATGATGATATTGAGTCAATTGATCGAAAGCTCAGAGAAGTTTCTAGTAGTAATGATCCCTTGAGAATGTAATCTTGGCCATGACTTGGGTGTATTAAGTCATCATCCGACAAGTCTTGCCATAGAAATCCATTCTTGTAGCTCCTGAAATGAGAAATCAAGATTGTTTTCCAAGTATAGTCTGTTTCCTGAGAAAATGAAGAAACATGACACACACATACACAATCTGACTCTATTCTAGCCAATAATATACCTTTTCAAAGCCCAGGAATACATACTGGCCATGCCTTGACCTCGCAGCTGACTTAGTGTATTTATCACATCTGAAAGAAGAGAGTACATTTTCACATTATGATACTAGTAGGAGCATAATTCTGTGAAAAATTTCTCTATACACAAATATATCTATGTGTGCATTTCTACTGATTCATGCAAGGGTTACCTCTTAGATAGAGTCCTTGAGCAGAAGAGAGAGGTACCTCCATGAAATGAGGATGCTCAAGCTGGCCATTTCGAGATAGGTAATACACCACAGCTACCTTTTTCTGTGATTTCGGTTGCAGTTGAATCTGTATCTTGGTTGTTGCAGGACTGGTTTCTTTCCCTTGATATATCTTTGGCAGGGGAACCCCTTCTTCTTCTGTGGAATTGGCAGCCATTAAAACACAGAAAGCAAAGCAAGCAAACTCGGAGATAACTTGAGATGATGTTGAACAAATCAAGAACGCCTTAAATTTTGGATATTTCTCAATAAGTTATCGAGTTCCTGAGGCTTAGAAATTTGAGCAGACAAATAGGAGCGTAGTTCTGTTTTAACTAGAGGGAACAACTTGGAGGAAAGAATGGGAAATGCTGTAATTTAAAAGGTGGTAGATTTTATGTAAAGACAACTGCTAACAAACAAAAAAGGGAAACTATTGAAATCTCAACATCCTCCACATAGGTTTGATCATTAGATAAAGCTGCCAAATACCCCTTGATTCCACATTATCTTGTTCACTGCTGGAAAATTTTGACTATATTTACATTTAAAAATTAATTGATATGAAATTAACAACGAAGAGAACATATAAAATTCCAAATATGAGAACAGGGATAAACATTGTCCAGATTAATTCACTTTGGAAGTCTTAATGCAGAAATTCAATCCATTTCACTCTTGGCGTACAGTGAAATCACAATGATATCCAATTATATTCCAAACAAATTGAGATTACCCTGATTTATTCATTTATTTTTTATTTTTCTTTCCTACAAATTTAAGTTCAACTTGTCAGTAGGCAAAGTTTTATTGATGTGAATGACAAATATGAGAGACCATGGCTTTGAAGTTTGCAGTTAAACATTATCATGTTGCAGATGCAATCAGCTCACGGACCAAAGTGAAACTTAAAAAACAAGATTTCCCTTATTATATATACCAATAAAAGTCAAAGCCATCCCCACAAAACCATGAAACCGAAATCAGGGATACCAAATTTGGCAGTTTCCTATCATTCAAATTTTCTATTTGCAAATCAAGAAAAATAACAAATTCGCTTGGTCCAGGCAGGAGCTGTGAGTGTAACCTATAAACAATGAAAGGGTAGGTATCACAATCATATATTTTATGCAAACTATTCATGCCTCCTATTAAATCCATGTGGTTGACAATATTCTCTATTTCAAAACCATTTTGTTGTATCTATGCTCCTCCTTGCGCAGCTGACAAGACTTCTAGCGTTCTAGTTTTCTCCGAAGAGGATGCTGCTACTTGACATTTCTGCTGGAGCAGAATTTAGTCATAACTCATAATCTGTTCAAAAAATTACAAAAAAGTTGAACAATTGAGATAATTATTATTTATTATCAGAACATTCACGTACCCCATGTGCATGGTAACATATGCTTAGACCTCTAGGGATTCTAATAATGAAGCAAGAATTGATATCGAGAACTGTGAAAATAAAGATTAGAGTTGTTCTCACCTTGATGTATGATCGGACACCAGAGGAGAAGCCCATTTTCAAAATTGACACAAGAAACCTTGAACACCTCTCTATTGCTTTAACAAATTGCAACAAAATTCTCCCATCTCTCAAGCCAATCACATTTAACTAATAATCTTTCAATCATATAGAAATTCAGGATTCTCTAGGCACAAGCAACTTTAACTAGCAGAAGTTCAAACCGCATTAAAATATTTACAATGAATGACAACATGTCTTCGTAGACATACATATATGTTCCTTCTAGGATGACAAAAATTTATGAAATAAACAACAAATCATTGCATTTAATTGAAAGGAAAATTGCAAAAAGAAACTTCAATAATAATTTTACTCAAAAGATTAAACAGAAAAAAACTCAGCCTACAAAATTGTAACAGCAACTGCCTATGACTGGTTCAAAGCAGATGAATATCGATAGGGATTACCACAACAATTTGAAAATTGACACGGTATTGCATGTATATTAAGTTGCATTTGAATTTGTTTCAGCACTTTGCCTTATAGGGCAAGCCGTAGAAATATGACCTTTCTCACCACACTCATAGCAGGTCCTTCTCCTTATCTTACCACTGCTTGCATTCAACCCACCATTATCAGCTTCTTTTTCTCTGGCTGCAGGTGCAGGAGCATTCGCATTCAACCCCTTACTTTCAGCTTCATTACTTGAGGCTGTTAGTGCAGCAGTTGCATGTATTTTTGCTCCTTTCATAGGCACTGCACAACTTACCTTGATGGGCCGCCCACATACAATCCGCTGATCCAATTTTAGCGCCATCAACAATGAGAGATTGTCTGAAAAATCCACATGAGCATACCCTCGGAATTCTCCTGTTTCCTTGTCTGTACCCCAGCGTATGGATGATATATTGCAATCTGAGAAAATTTTCCTCAGGTCATCCTCAGTTATATCCCATGTCAAGTTTCCAATGTAGATCCTATTGTATCCCTCAACAAGTTTTGGTGCAAAATCAGACACTTTGTTGGCTCGTGTTGTCTTGTAGGGTTGAATTTTCAGATAAAATCCACCCCTGAAAGAATTAAAAGTTCCATAAGCATGATGAGAAAACATGAAACAAAAATACTTATAGGTGATTGAGTAGCATGTCATTTACAATTAACTCACATGTCAGATCCATCAAGAGCCAATGCCCGTTTAGCTGCAGCTTCGGTCTGCATGAGATGATTTACAGAAGTCAAATCAAATACAAGGACACCAACTAATTCAAGAAACATTCATCTCAGTTTTGTGTAATTTCAATATATTGAACATTCATCTCAATTTTATAAAAATCAAAACAAATTCAAGAAAGAAATTTCAATAGTTCTTATTGTGAAATAACATTCAGAAATAGTCAAGAAGAAAATAACATTCAACATACATCACTTTCATAGGCATATATTTGTAGCATGACTGATGCTGGTTTAGTTGATCAGGTGACTAAAATTCACTGTGATTGGATTGATCTAAATCAGTGGCAGTTTTTTTATGCATGTGATCCACAACAATAGATCGTAGTAATTTTAGGCTAAGATCAATTTAAGTCTTCCAGTATTCTTTCTTGTGAATTTTTAGATCCAGATAAGACACAAAAATTGATTGATCTGCTTCACTTGTCACTCAAAGTTCTATCAGTCACAGGAAGCATAATTGTTTCCAATACAAAGGCAGAACCAAAACAACATCATCCCTCTAATTTTAAGATATAGATAACCAATTAAAGTAGCAATAAACCAGGGCAATCCGCACAGTATCTTACTTCATATAATTATAACCTCAGGAGTGGAAACAGAAAAAGACTTGAAGAAAATGTAGACAATTAAGAGCTAATGTCTCACATTCTAGATGAAGCATTTCATGTAAACAGCTGAGCAAGATATGATCTCATTAACATATGGAGAAGGGTGCAAGGAAAAATATTGAAAATAGAGCAAAAGCCAGGGCAAAGGATGGATCTGTTAGTCCTCTTGTGCAAGTATAATCCACTTACGGAGTATATCATCTTTCTTTTCTCATTGTTTTCTTTACAAAATCAGTCTTTATATGCGTAATGCAATAGAAAACATATACAAACAAGTAGATGAACACGTGTATTCAGATAAGATTATAAACTCATTTTATATCTTCTTTACATTTTTCCCAAGTTAAGAACCTTCTTTGCTTCCATGAAATCAAAAGGATAATTTTTTTTTTGGCAGAAATTTTGTGTAACATATGCATCTTACCCAATATTTATTAATGAAGATGCCTTCACAGAGACCGAGTTTAAGAATCCTGGTTCCAAAAGGATCAGTTTCTTAAACTAGACATCGAAGCCATGAACACCCTAAAAGTCCCTGATGTCTTGATGTCTATGAGCATAGCTGGCCTATTCCATGATTTTCTTTGTAATCATAGAAGTTTCTCAGTCATTCTCTGATTTATTCCTCATTTTGAATTGACATCCATGGCAGGAGCCTTAAGTACCCACATTTTGAAAGGGAGAACATATGGATGGTTACAGATTTCAGTTGGAGGGGAAAATATTTTAGCTTGCAGTAGTTACCCCATTAAAAGAAAAAAAAATGTTGTTACTCATTGTAAGCAGACTCCGGAACCAACTAATTTAGAACTATTACCACTGCTGAGATTCCGTCAAACCAAAGTTACTATTGCAAGCTAGCTGAATAGATGATTAGACTAAAATAAGGATTATTTAAATAGTGAGAACAATAATTACCTTAAAACTAATTATGGAGATTCCTCTAAACTTCCCACTGTCAGGAAACTTCATACAATCAATTTCGGTTATGGTCCCACAACCCTCGAAGTAACTTCGAATGTCATCCTCAGTTGAGTAATATGGAATGCCTCCAACATAAACTTTTGCTGCAACATGTTCATTTGTGTGACTGCAATAAAATATACAGTAAATGAAACTCCATTTAAACCCACAACAGACATTTACTTCGGTACAGAAAGAAGCCAAAACAATCTAAATTATCCTAACACTACAGTAAAAGATTCAAATAACTCTTTTGCAGTACCAAATAAACAAAAGATCTTTAATATAACATTTTGACTAGCAAGCATTATATATTATCTGTATTAACTAATAATTGTCTCTTAACATAATTATTTGGATGCAGCAAAAAGAATTCCATTAAGAAAGAAATACACTTAAGCAATTAAACTGATGTCTATTTTTAATTCAATAACACAATCAAACAAAGAAAATTATTTCATCGTAAGAAGACACAATGGAACGACTAATCCAGAAATACAATTTAATTAACTTCAAGATAATATCAATGGATCTGCAAGGAAAAAAAAAAAAGAAAAAGGATAAATTTTTACCTTTGACTTCTCTCTTTTGTTTCATCAGCAACCTTTTCTGCTTCAACTCCTATGTTCTCCTCCACAATCTTTGCCGTTTTCTTTTTCTTTTTCTTCTTCTTCTTTGACTTCTTTGCCTCACTTACCCCATCCTCCACTAAACCCTTTTCTTCAATCTCTCCCTCCCCTCTCTTTCTCTTCCCTTTCTTCCTTCTATTTTTTCCCCATTTTCTCCAAGATCATCCTCACCCACCATATCTCCATCTCTTTTGTCCTCAACTATCTTATCTTCTCCGCCATTATCTTCATTCACACTCTTGTTGGAAGTATCTAATCCTTGCACAAAAAGGACCTTTCGCCTTTTCTCTCTCTTTGAGAATCTGCACTTCTTTTTTGCTGCCTCTAGAAGCACTTGAAGCCGCGAATTCCCTTCCGGAGTTATTGATGATTGATTACCTTCCGAGTAGAGCTCACCAGATTCATTTGCAGCTAAAGATTCTACCTTTGCTTCTCTCAGCTTCTGCTTCAGCTTCTTGTTTGATAACACCATTGTTGCTCTGCGGGCAAAAACCCTATCCGTTAAGGAAAAAATAAATATTAAATAATAAGTAAAAGGAACGCGCAGCATTTTGTGGGCAATGAAACGGCGTCGCGTTAAAGACACATTAGAAATGGATATAACTAGAACCTTTAACAAATTCGTTAAACAGATAACGTTCCCTCTGCCCAAAATGGCAACGTGTTCCTCTCTCTTCAGCAACACCCATATAAGAGGTATTTTCAATTCTACAGATTTCTTATCTTCTTTTGTGTATTTAGAAGAAATTTTTTATGTGAATTACTTCATTTTGCTTAAGATGCCTGTTTTCCACTTTTTTTCGTAGATAACTCTTTTCAATTCCACTTTTTTAGGATGGAGGCTTTCAGCACAGAAGAAACATAAATCCCACATTTCTGTGAGTATTTCCAAGTTGTTTTATCTCTATTTGATATCTGGTATGGAATAATGAGTAGTACCTTTTTTTTCTATTCCATTATCTTATAACTTGATCATAACTGTGCGGTTGTGCCAAGTGATGAGCAGAAGTAATTGGGCTCACTGTTAAACCGCTTTTTAGAAATTATGTGATGGAAATTTTGGTTGATGATTGATGAAATTGTAAAAAATTTGTTTTTTTTTTCTTAGTTGATTTCAAGATAAGTAAATAGGCATCGATGTGGGCAAGATTGGTTTGGTATATAGCTTTAAACAAGCAGATGGTCTTGTTCTGTTGACATCAATTGACTAATGTTTTGTGCTCTGATTCTCCTAATTTAGTATTTTGTGGATCCCAATCAGCCATCGGAATGTACTTTGAAAGCCTCTAACTCTTTATTGTTACTACAATCATGCAGTATCCCACCTTTCCCACCATACTATGAATACCTTATAGGCTACCAACTTCTGGAGACTGTTTTGTGTATTTTAACTCTTATAATGATTTGTCATTCCATTGCATAACAGGGATTTCTATTTAGAAAGCTGAGAGGTGTTGTTTTTTCAATTTCAACGAGTTGATTAATATGTATAATTGTATTCAAACATAGTGAACACACACTCTTTTGGAGTTTACCCTACTAGTCAATCTGCTGAGAATATCCTGGTTATATTCTTGAATAGGTCAAACTGTCCTAGCCTTTGCGTTACTTTTGTCTTCTTACAAATTCTGTATCACTATTGAAACTATTGAAACTACATCCAACTTTTAAGGGACTTTCCCTTCCTACTACTAGATAAATTCTTTGCTTCTATGCAGATGTATCCAATATCATGTTTGGGAAAGCTTGTTCTGTTTTTTCTAATTTTGAAAACAAATGCTGAGATTGGTTTACTATGGTGGGTAACCAAAACAAGTGTCTGTAATTGATGTGGGACAGAAAGGATTTGGTTTTAAGATTTTGAAAGAAAATTCAAATATCAGTCTTACTTTTGAGTCTATGTTTACATATAATCGCAATGCTGTGTTTTCAATAGAGGAATGAATATCTTACAGAGATGATATAAGATGTCCATTCCTTAAAGAAATTATTTAAGTTTTCTATCTTTCTTCAGATGAAATTCAATCCCAAGTGTCATGCCTTTTGTGTATTATATTGTCATTATGAGTTTTCATGATGGCTCTCTTGCGGAGTGGAAATAATTCTTGAACATGGCAATATGACTAAATGGGAAGTTAAAACTCCCCAAGACTCTCAAACACGGCAACCTCCGCACCCTGAAGCAGTGAATGAATGAGAAGTAAAAAAAAAATAAGGGGAGAGATAGAATTGAAATTAGCGAACAATGTCAAGCTGAAAGACCTATAAGATCTAGACTTATTGTCTTCAATCTCTATATTTGGGCAGGAAAGGTTCAAGTATTCTACAAGAAAAAATCTGCATGAGGGTCATCAAGTGTCACAGTTGAGCATCTGCTGCTCTGCTCTTAACATTGAATTGCTGCAAGCATATGCAGACCTCTCAGAGAGTCCATTGAGCAGCTGTGAGAATGTCAAAGATATCAATCTCAATGTACTTGGGGAATCCGAAATTACGTTAAAGTTCATCCCCAGTTTGACACTGGCAGACTTGGACCCTGTGACAGCAAAGCTAGCAATTGGAATTTTGGGGCCATTTCTATCAGCATTTGCCTTTCTGTTTATATTGAGAATAGTAATGTCCTGGTACCCAAAGCTTCCTGTTGGGAAATTTCCATACATAATTGCTTATGCGCCGACTGAACCAATTCTTGTTCCAACTCGGAAGGTGATTCCACCGGTTGGAGGAGTGGATGTGACTCCTGTTGTCTGGTTTGGATTGCTAAGTTTCCTTAATGAAATACTGCTTGGCCCTCAAGGGCTTCTGGTTCTTATTTCTCAACAGCAGGTTAACTAATAGTGATTACTGCATGAGGTTGCAGAATGTATATCGGTCATTTTTGTATTATGAGAAGGGATATAAACATGTGAGGAATGATTTCATTTATTTAACCATCTGATTTTGATGGTTCTTAATAGCAAAATATGTATTTGAAATGGTCAAATGATTTTGAATTCACATCTATACAATAATTTATATACACTACACATCTTTACATGCATTTATGTAGTCTTTTTCATATCCACTCCAACTTAAATATCCTATCCTTCTGCATTTTATATTTGAGACTTTATGAAGATACAAAACCATGAATATTCGAAGCATCCAAAAAATTATAGAAGAAGCAACTCAACTCTATGGATCTTAAATCTGGTGAGAATGTATTTAATTTTGTCTTTAATCCTCCTTTTCATTTTTTTTAAAAATACAACAAAGCGAATTTTTCTTATCTTTACTGAGTTCATGAATCAATTTATGGATCAATCTAATCATGACTTGCCATGTACACAAAATAATAACTACTTTGCATACACAAGATGTTGTAATTAGATTTATCCATGAATTTGTTCATAAATCCAGTCTAAGCAAGGATTTTACAGTGCAAAATGCCCTGCATACTTAGATAATATTAATTGGTAAAGTATTAGTTTACCAACATCATATTTAATTTCTGAACAGAAACCTCTTCTTATAACCTTTATAAGCGAGGTATTACGAAAATATGGATGCAAGAGATTGGATTAGTAGTTTGAGTGATGAGATACTCTTCCACATAATCTCTTCACTCCCTTTTGAATCTGCCATACAAACCATATTTATTTCAAAGAGATGGAGAATTCTATGGGACACAGCTCTAGTGCAACATGGCACAGAAAGAAGTTGCTACTGCAATTGTGTAGCTTTCTTGCCAATTTTGATGAGCAAGAACCAACCGAGAATGTTAGAAAATTTAAGTTCCACTTAGGCAATGTTAGCATTCTCTTAGCTATAATTGCACCAAATATTAAACTTCTTACTTTCTCAACTTCAAATCCAGAATTTCACAAGCAGTTCAAGTTACAATTAGAGTTCGATCCCAAGAATGTTGCCTTGAGCCAGTCAACACCCTCTACCTTCTTTATCATAACCCTTCACCTAACATAACTTACCTATCTTACAAATGAGGCAACTTTTTCCATATTAACAAAGTTTCAGCTTCTTGAAACCTTGAAAATCTCACACTGCAATTGTTTACAATCTTTTAAGTATTGGTTCCGATGACAATCTTAATTTGACTCTCTGCAATTAGAGATTGTTCACATCAGATCTTTTAAGCTTCGAACTTTTCGACTTCGAGGGATTTTACCTTCATTCTTGCCTGAATACCACTACAATTTGGCTGATGCCTTTCTTGATTTCAGACGAGGACCCATGGTTAGTAGCTTCAAAAGCGATCTTGACTTGATCCTGCTAACGATAAAGAATGTAAAAGTGCTGACTCTATGCAGATGAACATTTCAGGTGTATATATATATATATATATATATATAAGTTAGTGCAATTATAAACTATTATGAATAGTTTATCAAGGGTTATTTGGGGAATAATGGACAAAGGGTTAGATTTTTGTTAACTTCAATAATAATTATGATATTTTATCATCAGGCTCAAAATTAAATAGCGTTTATGAGTTAATTAAGTCAAAATTAAATAGTATTTATGCATGAAATTTTAATAATTAGTTTTAGCGTAATAGTCTTGGCAACTAATGCAATGAATTCTTGAGTTAGAATCTCTAATCAAACCTCAACCCCTTAAAAACTCCTTCTGAACCCAATAAAAATAGATTTGCATAACTTTAACTCTGTTGTGAACCAAATAGTCTAATAATTTTTCATACTAATGAGATATTATGGGAAGATTATGCAGATTGATCCTAAATGCCGCCGTAGTGCAGAA
The DNA here is from genome assembly GCA_023653625.1 of Triadica sebifera. Classification (NCBI taxonomy): domain Eukaryota; kingdom Viridiplantae; phylum Streptophyta; class Magnoliopsida; order Malpighiales; family Euphorbiaceae; genus Triadica; species Triadica sebifera. The sequence goes on along the minus strand of CM042896.1, from coordinate 16,830,358 downwards.
AAGGCATCAGCATGTTAAATACAAGCAGGAAGGAATACAAAACTGCACCTTGTAAAAGTGGTAAAATTGGATGGATTTGTAAATCAGAATGAAAATCTGTTTGGCTGAACGAACGTTTAGAAGAGATTGTAACTAGTGAACCAATGATCTCTGCACCAGCTGATGAGATTTGCTTGAAGAGGATGAACAATGTCTCCTTGGAAATGGTAGCACCCCATTCTCATGAACGAAAATACTATTATGCATATGTAGAAGCAAAAGATGTGAAGAAATTACGTCCTCACCATCTTCATATGAGTCTTTAAATTTACAAATTTTGCAGCATCATTGGAAATAAGTAAATTTTGTGTTAGAATGCAGCCTCGAACTGTATGAACTACTCATTGAAATCATATATTTTGCGTTTTATATACATGTTATACCGTCATTTAAATACATACCACATATTTTGTCTTCCATATTCATGCTATATATGTAGAAATGTCATGCTAGCATAGGAAAAATTCTCAGTTTATTGCAATTGAAAAAAAAAATATTTATAAATTTAGGGTAGTTTTTTGAAAAATTATGTGTTTAGAGTGAAAATTCAATCAAATTGACTACTCCAACACCTGTGCTCCAGTTGTAGTAGGGCACAGGTAATTTTTTTAGAAAAAAAAAATATTTTTTTTTTCACTTTTAGCAAATGAAACAGTTAGGTGCACTTGAACGATTATAGTAATTTGATTCTAGGTACAGCTTTTGAGCGGTGGTTGTTACCACTTACTCGTAAGCTAATGGCTTGCTCCCTTATTGCAGAGAAGCTGGAGCATGAGATGCGTACCAAGTGCAAGATCCAATGTTTTGGGCTAAGGCTTAAAACATAAATTTTGACAATTAAGAAAATGAAAAAATATATATATATTTTTTCAAAAAAAAAAAAAAGTTGTGTTCCTTTTGACCTTGCCACATCAACCAAAACTACCATAAAATCATAAATAATTTTAAAACAACCCTTAAACTAGAATTTTACTAATTTTTACTCCAAATTTGTAAATTTTTTTTCCAATTACATCAAACTAATCCTTTTTTTCCCGCTAGCTTACTTATTACTGATTTTGATCATGTCATTACATAATTTTAGAAAATTTGATGAGATATTGAAGTAAATTAATATTTTCATTAAAAGTATTATATGATGGAGATAGTTCCTCAGAATGTGGAGTTTATTCCACCACAAGAATACCATTGTCATGTAGCGACTCCATCATTGGCAATTAATGCCTGAGAGAACAGGTGATACCTGTACAAGCCAACGATTCTCACTACAATGAATATAAAATGATTTGTAAATGTCATCTATATTAATGATATTAGCCATTATCATCAATACACAAAGAACAATAAAAATTCAAGATGGTGAGAGAAAAAGAAACAGCACAATGGAAGGTAGTATAACCACTAGATTCTATATTACACCTAAGAAAAAATTATAACAGCAATTTGTTTACGGGCAAAACCAACCCCCACAAGAAAACTAGAGATGGGCACTGTGATCCTAAATTTAGGTTAACAACCAAATTTTTATTTAATGGTATAATTTTGTACAAATTTGTTTAATAATTTCACAATTACTTAAAATTCTGCAAAACTTCATCATTTTTTTTTCCTGTATTAAATACTCAAGGCCTCATGTATAGTAGCAAAAGCACAATATTGATTTGTCACGATAACATGGATTGATAAGCTTTGAAAAGCAAACAACACAAACTTTGAAACGATCGCTTCCTTCTCAAAATTCAAATTTGGATGTAACCCAATTTACCATTATAAGACCCACAAAATAGAAGTGAAGAACAATAACCTATCCGATTAAAAACATGTCAATTAGTTATGAGCACCCGTTAAAGAAAATATGTCTATATATTCAATAATCAGATATATTATAAGTCTGTTTGGCATTACGTTTAAAAAAATCATTTTTCAAAAAAAAAATATTTTTAATTTTTTCAATTTTGAAAACTGTTTTTTTCCAAAAATAAGTTTGAAAAAAACAGTTTATAAACAAATAAAAAGAATCAGTCAATTAAATCGAAAAAATTATAAATATGTTTTTTGGACACCCAACATTAATCTCAAACACCCCCTATATAGATCTTAAAAAAGAAAATCTTGATAAGTTGAGATTTGAGAACAATATAGTTTGCATCCATTAATAAAAAGCAGAAATTGAAATATATTAATTGAATCATTCCAAATGACTTCAGTCCTTCCACCAACTAATTAGAATCAACACAAAGAAAGGGAGGGATGGATAGCAAATTTAGAAAAATATTTATGGTTGCATATAGACCTGTCAATTTTTTTTGTTTAATTCAATATTTGATTTAGAATTTGATGAAATTAATTAGTATGAATCAATTCGAATTCAAAAATAAGTTAACCTGAAATCCTAATCTGACAAAAAATAATAATGATGTGGGATCCGACCGATTGGCAGGGTTAGTGGCATATCAATTATTTTATTAAATATTTTTGGCCAATTTGCTATAAAGAAATTAAGGTAGAATTGTAATTATAATGTCAAACGGTCTGCCTTTGCAAAGCTGCTTACAACATAGCTCACTGCAAGAGGTTCAACCCCAAATCTTCCACCATGTTCAAGAAGTGTGTGGATTGTTCTAGAATGTTTCTAGAATATTGTAGATATGTGTAGATAACCTGAGATATTTCTTGATTTGAGTAGAATAATCTAGAACATAATATAAACCGTTAGATTAAAATGATCATAGTCGTCCATTGAAGAGGTAGAAGCCTATAAATAGCTTAGTTGAGTTCATTTGTAACAATCCAAACAATCTAAGCAATCCAAGCAATATAAGCAATTCTTAAGCATTTTCCAAGCTCTCTTCTTTTCTTTGTGTTCTTAGCATCTTTACTTACTTGCTAGCTATATCTAGCATTCGTGGGAGAGGCTGACTAGCATCCAATCGAGAGAAGTTTGCTAGTGTCGCGCGGTCATTGGTAGCAAAATACCAAGCCCGTGATAGTTGGTATCAGAGCCTAAGGTTTAAGCAAAGATAGCGGGATCAGGCGATATCATAAAGGTGACAGCTGAAGAGAGCCAACAATCAAGAAAGAGGAGATCAAGGTCAAGGGATGCCTTGGTAGACATCAACGCAAGGCTTGCTAGGGTAGAGCTTGCTATTGTCGAGGGGCAAGAGAAGTTCGAGGAGGCAGACCAACGCACCATGGAGCTCGAAACGGGGAGAGAAAAGCTTCAAGGAGAGATGCAAGGTGTCGTGAACATTGTCGTTACGACATGTCTAAACCAAGTAAAGTCCTTAGAGGAGTCCCTTCATGCTGAGATTGTGGGGCTCAAATAGGAGATTGCAAGAGTTGTAGAGGAGCTAGGCGATGCAAAGGATGAGTTGATCCTTTGCAAGAGAGCCATTACACAAGGGGGAGGTGTTGACAACCCCGTGGTAGTCTCTACTCCTTCAAGGGTGGATGTTCCTAAGCCAAAGGTGTATCATGGTTCAAGGAACGCGAAAGAGATTGATAACTTCTTATGGAGTTTGGAGCAATACTTCAAGGCACTTGGCCTTGATGAAGGAAGAAAGGTCGATCCTACCTCACTCTACCTTGTGGATACCGCGATGGTATGGTGGAGGAAGAGAGTAACGACATCGAGAGAGAAATTTGTACCATCGATACATGGGACGAGTTCAAGAAGGAACTCAAGAGACAGTTCTACCCTGTGAATGTAGAACATGAGGCGAGAGTCAAGCTTAGGCGACTCACTCATGAGGGGAGCATAAAGGACTATGTAAAGGAGTTCTTCGAAGTGTTCTTGGAGATCCCCGATTATCCCGACAAGGAAACACTCTTTGCTTTCATAGATGGTTTGCAACATTGGGCCAAGCTAGAGATCGAGAGACATAGTGCCCAAGATCTTGTCACCGCCATTTCCATTGCTGAATCTCTTATTGAATTTAAAAGGAACGAGAAGCCGAAGTTCCATAGAGACAATGGTGACAATGGAAAGAGTGGGGGAGACAACTACCAAAGCAAAGAGTGCTCCCACAAGTACGACAAGGGGAAGAGCACCAAGGATGACAAAGGCGGAGGTAAGCCAACTATCCAATGTTTCTTTTGTGATGGGCCATATAAGGCAAGGGAATGCCCGAAGAAGGCCAAGCTATTCGCCCTTGTGGAAAAAAGGGGGGAGCATGAGCGACGTAAGAAGACGAGGGTGGGATCCCTACAACTCCTCAATGCCATCAAAGCCAAGGATGAGATGCCAAAGTCCGATAGAAAATGACGATTATTCGTGGAAGCCAAAGTTGGCCAGCAAACCGTGAAAGCATTAGTAGACACGGGAGCCAGCCATAACTTTTTCGAAGTAAAAGAAGCGAATCGGATAGGCATCAAATGTGATGGCAAGAAAGGATGGCTTAAATCCGTGAATTCCAAAGCCAAGGCCATGTTTGGAGTTGCTCGTGGAGTAAAAGTAAGCCTTGATGGATGGCATGACTCTATAGACTTCTCCGTAGTGCCAATGGATGATTATGCAATTGTGTTAGGCATGGGATTCATAAATCAAGTCAAGGTCGTACTCTTTCCGTGTACGAACACAATATGCATATTAGATGGAGACAATACTTGCATGGTGCCTTTAGCAAGGGAAGCTATGTTCAATGTATGCAGAAACAAAAAGGAAGATTGCTAATTCGCATTCCAGCAGCAATGCAACTACAGACAGAAAGTTATAAAGCTTACTAGCTATAGTATGAGTGCATGCTAGTTAAGTCAGTGATGTAATTGAGCTAATGTAGAAATGATGTATAGTCTCACTTCTTTACTCCTTAATTTCTAGAGTGAGTTATTAACAGTTATTGAAAGCTGATGTGTATATAAGCTAATGTAAAACTTAAGTTGAGTGAATCAGAATTCTCTTTTAATCAATTTCAGCTTATGCGATAGGCGTCGTTTTGTTGGCTGATTAATTGGTGCATTGAAGAAACAAAACAATAGAATTTATTGATTGAATAAATTATTGTATTGAATATGTAAAACGATGGCGTTTATGGAAGGGGCAAAAGTGTACTTGCACTGTAGTATTTTTGAATAAATTAACGAGTAGTCGAGTATGTTACCCTAGAACATTATAAATAATTAATAATAAATATGATATTTACTAAATATATGTAGAGTGCAAAGTATTTAATGTAATTTTGCATCATTTAAAGTGATAATTAATACCAAAAAATTGAGGTAAAAGAAATTTAATGTCTTAATTGTTATTTTATAGCCGTCCATTAAAAAATAGCTATTCTTATATGGCAAATTATAAATCCAATATTTATTTTTATTTTTATTTTTATTTTGTTTGAATTTAAACTTCAATCGATCTAGTATATCCGATATTAGAATACGTGTATATATATATATTTAATGCAACACTGTAATAGATATACATTTAATATTAATATATATGAATTTAATATATATGAAAACATTGTCATTTTGTTAAGAGCATTTACTACTTGTGAAAAAAATAGGATCGAAAAAAACATGGTTACAACTAATAATTTGATAAAAAAAAATAAAAAATAGAACACACAAATTTTATGTAAAAAATCTCGAACAAATCAAGATAAAAATTACAATTAATAATAGAAAATTTTCATTATAAAAGAATAAGAAATTATAATCTCTCTCTAAATTTAAGAAGGAAATAATTACCCCTCTATCTTAAAATTTAGGAGAATAATAATATTTTTAAATTCTCTCTCTCATAGGCACAAAATTAGAGAAGATGTGGCCAATAAATTACCACGAAATTTTGTCATATGAAATTAATGGTTCTTATTTTATTACATGAAACAAGTATAGATATGTATTTCTAACTAATAGATATGCATTTAATACTATAAATAGGTACAAAATTGGTGAAGATGTAGCCAATAAATTGCCACAAAAATTTATCTAAACCATATAAAATTAATGGCGCTTATTTTATCACATAAAACAAATGTAGTTATATATTTATGACTAATAGATATACATTTAATGCAACTATATAATAGATATGCATGCGTTTTGAAAAATGATATGAGGGATAGGCCACGCAACACCGTTTTGGCAAACTTGTAGTAATAGAAATGAATGGTATAATGGTAATTTTGTGGGTACTGTTCATTAAACATTATGAGGTGGATGAGTTTTAATGTATAGTAATAAATAAATAAATAAATAGGTATGCAGCATATACATTTCTTTGATTTAGACCAATATAATTAAGATGCGATAGCAATTGAAAACCACCGAACAGGCCATTAGTAAAACAAAGAACATATACAAGCACCAAATCCCAATCAAAGATACCTAGCTAAGGACTTGCAAATCTTCCAGTAGAAAAAGGGAGTGAATCTGAAAGCGAGTGTGTCCACAAGATTTGAGATATAGGAAACTAGAAATGCATGGAAAAAGAGAGAGAACAAATTATTCTGGGAATATACAAATTGATCCTAAAAAGTGGCAAAATTTAGGGCTGAGCAAAAATTAAACCGAACTAACTTAATGTAATTCTGACAATTGATTTGGTTTTTCTTATTTGGTACTTTTGAAATTATTGATTGGAGATTTTTCTTGGGAAAACTTCCATTCTTTTAATACAGTTATTGATGTGAAAAACTAACAAATTGAACCCACCAAATTATATATATAATAGAAATTCATATAAATTGAACTGAGCTAAAATATATGTTGACTCTATTAGATTTTAGTTTAATGGAACTGGTATAATGATTAAGATGTGTAGTTTCAAATTCAAATCTCTCATTGTACCTCTAGTATAAAAATAATAAAATCGAAAAATATTTGATAAGTTAACCATTGCAATTGCAGCTAATTAAACTATAAAATTGTTTATAAGGAATTCTATTACAATGACAAATTTATTTGATACATATATATATATATATATATATATATATATATAAATTAATTTTTTTGTTATTTATTGTTAATAAACTTAATTAATCCTCTCTTTTTTTTTTTTTTAGATTCAAACTTTGCTGCATCACTGGATATCAAGAAAATAAGTTGCAGTGTAAAAATACTAGACAAAGTTGAAATATATAATAATTGATGAATAATACATTGATTATTCAAATTTTCTCTTCCCAACTTCCACATCCCCTATCTGCTGTCCTCTCTAAATTCTTTCTGATTTCTCTCCTAATTTCTTATGAACCAGTTATCACAAATGGCGAAGCACATGAAAATGGAACAATGTTCTGCATATGTTGAGGATATTTAGTCAAGGATAATAGGCTGGATGGCAAATAAACGACTATAGGAGAGGAAAAGGCAGACATTTTCAAGAAACAAAATGCAACACAAGCAACACCCCAGCAAAATCTACAAAGTATGAGATGATACTATCAAGCAGCACAGACAACATCCCAATAGACATGTATTGGCTTCATCAATCTCACATTAAATCAGGCAATTGCCCATATGGTCTTCCTGGCATGTCTTCTCGTAACTTACCAGTAGACTGATCTCAACCAGGGCAATGCAAAACTGCAAGTTGTTTTAGCTGCGAGAGTAATTCACATCAAAAACTCTGTTGTATTTGCTGTATTCTAGTTCGCTTATTTTGTGCTATTTTGATTAAGTTGTTATCAGTGTATATGGCGCCTTTTATCAGCACCATAAAAACTTTGAACAAGTTAATACAGTTAGTATTATGCTTTCCTAACGTGGTATGAGAGCCAAACTAAATATCTCATTATGAGTTCATCACAATTAATTCCTGCTGCAACCCTCGCTTCTTCTTCTTCTACTCATCTCACCTTTTCTGTTAAATTCACACCAAATAATTACGAAAACCTAATTCACTCCCCCTAGTTTCATTGAGAGCAGGTTTTCCTTTGTAAAAAGAATATGGGGCGAATACCTTTCTTGGACAGAATAATCGTTGATAGCAGTGGAAATTCCTGCCTGGAATGTAAAATCATGCAACCTTGAAGAATCTCCAACATCATAAGACTTCCCAAAACAACTCCTGCTGCAGTAATCCCGATAGCTTCATCATCTTGAAAGAGAAATGTTTCACAACTTACAAAGATTAGTGACTCAGTAATTAAGCATGATTTCAAGATTGGAAGTGAATTTAGGTTTGACTTAGATATGTTGATGTAGCCCTGGATTTTTTTTTTCAGAAGTTTCCTCATTGTAATATTGATGTAAGTGTCTAGAGCAATCTATAATTTGGATGGTCGCCTGACAAGAAATCGACCTCTTGATTTTGGTGCCCTAATAGCTTTGTCTCTATTGAAGTCCTATGTTCTTGGACTATAGTTGATGCTTGTGCATGTTCTTGGGCTATAGTGCTTCAAAATTCTGAGGTATTGTTGGTTTCTATCTGATTTCGAAGTGCTAATACAAAACATTAATAGATCAGATAGGTCCCTTGGGAGATTCAAGCTGTAATATATGTATTTTGATGTATAAAAATGTGTTATCAGTTGTAAATTTAGTTTTGCTGGTAGGAAAGCCAATGGTGCTGCTCTACTTTGTCCACCTTAAGGATCCTTGCCTTATTAATTGGTGTATATCTTATCCTGCTATTTGAATTAGTAATGTTAAATATTATTAGTTGTTCAAATGCAATCACTCAATTATGAGAATTTTATAATTCTATACGCACAAATAATCTGATCTGATAATTTTGAAAGTAATTCATCACAGTTAATTCAAGATTCATTGGCAGGAACTGAGCTCCTCTTTGACATCCCAAAGCAAGTATTGAAACTTTATAAAAAAAAAATCATTTGGGAAAACACTCATCATGTAGTGTTTTTACTATTGAAGTGATAATACCCAAGGAAATCCTGAAACCCAAGTTTCATGGTCGTTAACTTGTGTGAGAAAGAGAATGAAAATAAAAAGAAAAACAAGCAATTGAAATCATACGCCATTTTCATACCATCAGATGCATGAAACTCAGATGACTGAAAGCCAGGCCTTATTTCCTGCAGAGAAGGAATTCACCAAAATAAAGTTAGATGTCATGGAAGATACAAATTGAATGGCGGGACGGAATGAAGAATTTTGCTCTGCAAGGTAGGTGACGGTATGCTTTGATTTTAATTTGACTTTTTTTATATAATTTGAAATAATATTTCATTTGCCACTCATTTAATTATTTTATTCTGAATACAATAATTAATAAATAAATCTATATCATTGTGACTGGATTAATTTATAAATAATATAGGAAACTAATTTTACCTAAAAAAAATTCATTTGGCATCCTTTAAAAGGGTAACTATTTGGTAATACTTAGTTTTATATTATTTTTTATTTTTTTTCTTTTTTGGTATTTATACTACAGGTATCCTTATACGTGAAATTAATCTCTTTTTTTTCTCTTTTCTATTATAATGAATCTAAGTAGGGCGTGAATTTAAAATTTTATAATACTCTTACAAAATCAGTAACATTTAAGAGTATGGTTTGAATTCAAAATTCTATAGTACTCAGCTAGAAAATCAGTAACATTTAATTAAAATTTATCATTGTTCGGTTTATAATATTTTAGTATATTGATGAATCTGGTTAATATTTTGATTTTTGCTTTTATGCCAATGTATCTGATAGATTGTTTTTCTTTTTATATTATAAATTGTTTTTTTTTTCAATTTTGTTTGTTGACGGATAGATATTCATTCATAACTAGCCCAGACAGAATGACTAACATATGTAATAGGGTGGATTTCCACTTTCTCTTATGGTGAGCCCACATGTATCTTTGTTTATTTTTTTCTTATAATTTAAAAATACATGCGGTCCAATTTAGCCCAGGAAATTGGCCAATCAGAAGAAATAGTGCTGATTAAATGATTGAAAAATAAAGAAAACAGTACTTCATTGATCGAACAGATAAAAGAAATTAAACTTAAAAAAGTCTGACCCATTGCTATAAAATAAGTAAAAGCAACAAACAAACACTATAGCACAAACCAAACAACAAAAATGCCGAACTTTATTACTCCTCAATCTAAAAAAGGGGAGGAGAGTAAAGGCATTTTCTATGTCGAAAACAAAAGGGGGATCAAATTAATTTCATGATTACTTAAAAATCATTGGTGGGAAGTGGCTCATGGGCACCAGCACCAATGAAAATATTATCATAGACAATGGCTGCAATGGCTGAACCAATCAATGGACCAACCCAATAGACCCAGTGGTTGGTCCAAGTCCAGCTGACCACAGCAGGGCCGAAAGAGACAGCTGGGTTCATGGATGCACCATCAAAAGCACCACCAGCTAAAATATTAGCACCAACTATGAAACCAATTGCAATCGGAGCAACAATTCCTACGTTTCCCTTCTTTGGATCCACTGCTGTGGCGTATACTGTGTATACTAGCCCAAATGTCATCACTATCTCAAACACCACTGCGTTCCATGATGACACTCCTGATGATAAGGCAAATGCTGATGTTTCCTGCAATAGAATTCCAGATCAAAATTCAAGATCATTTGTCCCAAAAAGATGACTTCAAAAATATTGTAAATATTTAAATTCACAGCTATTACATATATTCACTCTTATTGTTGTAAGTTATTGTAACAGTTTAAATAATTTTTTTTTTAATTTTTGGTAGAAGAAGGTGGGAACAACCCACAGAAAGTTTAAATATATTATTTAGGAGTATGAATCGGTATACCCTGAACGGTTCATATTCGATTATAAAGTCAACCCTCATAAGATTTTAATTCAAACCAAATCAAACTAATCAAAATCTTAGTTCGTTTCAAGTCGATTTAAGAACTAACTAAAAAGGATTGTCAACCCAAACCAAACCTAAATGTGATACTAATTCTCTTAAAAATTCTAACTTAATTCGAATTACACTTCTAATTATATTACAACCATTAAAATTTATAATTATTATTAATATATTATTATATAACTAAATTTTATCAAAATAATATGACAATAATTTTATATGAATCTATATAAACCAAACCAATAAAAAAATATTATTTTACTTTATATAGTGTTTTTTTATTAATTTGATCTACATAAATTCAATCTATACTGTAGATTTCCTTAATTCTTTGAGGTCAAATCCACGTTGAGTCTTTGTTTATGTATCAAAATTCAAAGTAATTTGTGGGAAATTTCATACCAATCCGCCGGTGGAGAATTTAAGAAGCAAGCAAGCAACAACAGAGCCTAGCAACTGTGCAATCCAGTACAAAATTCCTCGCAAAAGAGAAATATGGCCACCCAAGAATGCACCAAAAGTGACAGCAGGGTTTACATGACCACCGGAAATGTTTGCACCCACCGAAACCGCCACAAACAGTCCAAATGCATGAGCCACCGCTGCTGCTATCAGACCCGCTGGCGTTGTCGACCCATTGTCTGTTAGCTTGTCTGCCAATACATCAACCAACTAATTATTTTTACTAAACATTAACATAATGCTATCTAATGTATATTTCAATTTTTAGATCAAAGTTTTGAAATTTTATTTATTTCACGCTTGTTGGTTGTTTAAAAAAAGAAATTAGTTTTGTTGACTTTTTTGCAAGATGCCACAGAGTTTTAAATCCGGCACTAATTAACTATATCCATGCATGTAATAAAGGTTAAATTAGTAGACGTCGATAAATAGGAAATGATAATTATCTTTTTTCTCTTTTATTTTTTATATTCTTCTGATGATTATGTATCAATTTTATATATTGTAAAAGATACATGAAAAACAAAGCTCATCAAACAAATATAGAAGGTAAAAGAGTATAAAAAAGTAGAAAGCATTTATCACTCCTCTTCTAATTTAATTAAAATGAAATAATATATTTTTCAAAAAAAGTAAAAATAAAAATAATTAATGGAAAATTTCCATAAATACAAAATGAAATTAGTATATATGAACATGATAAACTTAAATTTAATGATTGTTTATGTGATTTTAAATGAAGACATTAATTTTAAGAAAAATAAAAGATGAACAGTACTGAAAATTTGATGGTATCTTACTGAAAGCCATGCCAGATCCTTCACCGGCGAATACAAAAATAAGGGTAGAGAAAAACTCCGCGAGAGCTGCTCGGAGGGCATCGGGGTGGCTAGCCTCTCCCGGATTCCCTACTGCAATTCTATGGATTGGCATTTTCTTTAAATTTTTGCTTCTCTAAAGAAAAGTTTAGAAGCTTTAATTATTTACTTCTGTTTATTTCCTTTTTGTATTTCTATAGCTCAGTGTGGAGTGAGAGTCCACTACCATTCCCTCCCTATATATATACCTGAAATAACGGCTAAGGAACCGGTATTACCAGTGCCCGGTAATTCTGTCTTTAGGCCAATTAGGAGTGGAGTACTGTAATCAAGAAACACGTCGGTGACTTTACAGCTGGTGGAAAAGGATCCGCTGGCCATTCAGAAGATGACACGAATGTGGTTTAGATTGATTATAGCTTCGGAAAAATCGTCGAGGAGGAGACTGTTCAGATCGCCGACCAAGGGAGGCAACGGGTCCCACATATGATAAGTGCTTGGTCACTAACACATGGTGACGGTATAGAGGGCGAAATGGACGGCGAGTTTTTGGATAATGATGAGGACCGACCGATGCTTCGAGTTTGAATATTGAAAAAAATGTGATTTTTTAGGGTTTTGTGGGGCCATGGTTGGCTATGGTGGGCCCCGTAGGTATGACTACAATGCTATTTAATCACGTGGACGGTCGTACATAAAGTGGAGACTATGATGATCTTGCGGTGGAAAACATGCCCATCATAGAATTGTGTCTTATTTGCGAACCACAATTTTTACATTATTTAAGACATAGCCAAAACAAATAATTACTTTACTCTCATTTCGTTGTTTTCATGGCGAAATTTTGATTGAAAGACACAATTATAGAAAGAAAGAAACAAGAGAAGAGTGTTGAAATTTCAACGAGAGGAACAAATACACAATTTTGTTTTAACTTTTTATCAATAATTGATTTGGCAGATTGATGATTAGATCATGGGAATGGTTTGGATTTTAAAATAAAAATAAATTATATAGAATTGTTGATGAGCTTATATAGCGAATCTACAATATAATCTCAAGAGATCAAATTAGCACATTTGAATAAGTAAAAAATAATCATAATCATAATCATAATCATAAAAATAAAATTGACTGTATTTAAACCATAAAATTTGAATAAGAAAAAAAATATAGAAATAAGCATTTTACTTCATTTTTTGTATCAAAATAATTATATTATTTTTTAACTTTAAATTTATATATTTTAATTTTATATCAAATATAGTCTCAAAAAAATTTTAATTTTATTTGACAGTGACGTAAGATTCTAAATCTAATTTTTTTTATTTAGAATTGCTGACATATATTAATAAATTAAAAAATACTTAGATTTGCATAGAACTAGTTCAAAACTCAAAATAAACTAGATTTTTGTAGATATATCTAGATTTGTGCAAAATTAGTTATCGAATGACTTGACTTTAAAGCCAAAAAATAATATAGATCTATGTAGATGTAAATATATTTGCTCAGAATTAATCGCATATGGACTAGATCTATATAAATATAACTACATCAGTGTAAATGTAGTTTTTAGTATGAGAGTTGTTTACATAACTAAATTAGCCAAATCTATTTTAAAGAAAAAATTAAATGTCATATATATATATTAATATATGTCAACAGTGTCAAATAAAAAAAATTTCGTAATATCATATTACTATCAAATCAAATTAAAAATTTTCAAATGTTAATTAAAAGTATATATATTTAAAAATAAAAAATAGAATAAATTTGATGGAGTTTTTTTTTAAAATTACCCTAATTAGTACACCATTGTGTACCAAAAATTAATGTTGGAGAGAGAAAAAAAAACTTTTTTTTATATTTTGCAGCATATTAGTTATTTTTCAATCATTTGCTGAATTAAAATAAACAAAAACACTATATATAATTAATTAATTTCATCAAATGATGAGGAATGAGTAACTCATGCATATCCCATCAAGGAAAAAAGCATGGAGGAGTTCATCCATTTTAACGTAAAAAGGAATTTACGTCAATAGTCATTGCTTATTAGTAGAATCAATAATTTTTAATATGATATGATTAAATAAGATAAAACAATATCAATTTAATTGTATATAAATTTGAATTAAACGAATATATATCATAACCGTCAATACATTTGTAGTATAAAAAAAACCGTATCATAAACGCATTTTATCTACGTTATCTGATTCATTCAAGTGGGATTGAAAAGATTTCTATAAAAGAATAGTCTGAATGAAATACTTTTAGTGGGATGAAAGTGCGGTCATATTTTCTAATAGCATTATACTAAAAAGTGATTTTTTTTTTCCTTTTGTTGATTTCAAGTAATTGTTAAGAATTAAGAGGAAAATTTAAACTTTTTTAGATGACCTAACCCTGAAGATGAAAAGGGATTGTTTGAATTTCTATAATAAGGCTAAGAGGTTTTTTGCGATAATGGCCTTAGAGAAAATCAAGAATTAAGTTCTTATCTCATTTTATATGCTTAATATTAAAATTGTATTTAGAGAACTATTTATTCTATCTCAGCAATTGAGCATGTGATAATTGTTTTCCTTTGAATTATAGTATATTTGAAAAAAATAAACAGTCCATTAAGACAGTAAAGTGATATTTAATCAAGAGGAATTCAAAATTTTTTTATCTCATACTTTACGAACAATATTTTTTTGAAAATGAAATGATAATGACATTCTGATTTCTTGAATTTTCTACGAGCATAAAGAAAACTTACCATTTTCCTTTTTTTTTCAATCAATAAAACACCTCAGAATTCATCACTTGCATCTGTTTGTAGTATTTTTTTTTATCATCTGTTGGGATGTGTAAAGGAAAAAAATCCTTACAGATCTCCTTGATTTGCTTTATAACTATTATCTGCTCAGTAGACCATGGTAAGACATTATTTTTCAATAAATTGTTTGAGTGAATGAGCTATTTAAAAAAAAAGTGTCTGATATAATTTATTATGTCAAGAAATTATTGTATATGGTTTACCGAGAAATCCTTTTCAGAAAACTTTAATAATTGAATGTAAATGTATAAACACAGTTGATATGTACCATCTTTGAATTTCATTCCCAAAAATTTTATCTTATCATTTACAATGTGCATCTTTTTCTCAAAAAAATATTAATGTCATATTAGAGTGTCAAGTCAGTAAACTTTTTAAGAAGTTCTTTGTGGATATCCTTATCCTTAGAAAATAAAAGGATATCATCAATGTAAATGAGCATTGACAACAAAAATGACTCATAAATTTTTGTCATTACTTTTTAAAAGAGTGAAAGAGTAACTTATAAACTGAATGAGCAAAAAGTAATCTTGTAACTAAGGGTGTACACGGTCCGGTCCAATTCGAAAATTGAAAAATCTCCGGTATTGTCTTGAAAATTCGGATATCAATAAATCTAAGTCTTGTATTGTATTGAAAATAAAAAATCTTCGTATTGTATTGTTTTGAAAATTCGGGACAATTCGGTACGGTTTTTCGGTTATTTCGGTACTAAATAATATAATACAAAACAATCCAGTACTCGGATATTTTAAACTAAATAAAAAGTGCATAAAATCTAAATTTAGTATTTAATAATATTATAAAAAATCCACAATCATCACATAAAAATGCTCATAATAAATGATCAATTAAATAAAAATAGAAAATAAGTAGAATGAGATTTGAGGATGATAGATATGATGCAAAATTAATGTGAATAATTTCTAGGAATTTTTAGGGAATTATTGGAAATTTTCCATAATTATAGCCAAATTTTTGAAAAAAATATTTTGAATGATTTGTGCCTTAAAATGATGATAATGGAGATATATGGAAATTAATTTTTGGAATGGGAGAAAATTTTAATATAAATTTTGGTGAATTTTTGGATTTTTAGCATAATTTTATTGGAAATTATTGAATATAATTTTGATGAAATTGGTGATGGAAAATGGAAGATAATGGATCGTAGTAATTATAGATATTTAGTTGGAATTTTTAGATTATTTATTGAATTAATAGAAAATTTTGAGTTGGAAATAGATTTTTTGAGGAAAAAATGAAAAATAAAATAAATTGAAAAAAAAAATTTGAAGAGAAGAGAAAATTTTAATTAATTTGGAAATTTCACGTTAGTAGTGTATAACGTAAAATAAGACCGGTAGAAAAATATTCGTAAATATGAGAGTTGGAAAAATTGAATAAGTAGTTTAATTTTCATTTAAATTTTATAATTTGTATTTACTCGATAATCAATTAGAAATTTAATGATTATTTAGGTACACCGTCAAAGCAAATACCAAGAGTTGGAAAAAAAAACGAGCCGACAATTTTCGGTAAGTTACCATAAAGATATGTGTATTAACTTATAATATAAGTCTATTGCAATTTAAATTGATTTTTATATATTTTTTTATATGAAATTGATTTATATTTTTAAAAAATATTTATATATAACATTTATGAGAATATTAAATATTTAGAAAGTTCGTAGAAATATATTTTATGATAAAAATAAAATGTTTTGGTAAAGAAAATGTATTCGTATGAAATAAATACGTTAATATGAGATTTTAATTAAATAAATTTATTTTTTTCATGTGGTGAATTTTTATACTATTAAATAATTATATAAGAAATTGATTGCGATTATATCTATAAAAATTTTGGTAATATAAATGTTTGAATATTTTATATATGTCGATAAACTCATAAATTAGCCTAGACAATAAGTTAGAGAATTATTGACATGTCAATAGAGTAGAAACTTCATGACCTGTGGATATATTGGTCATAAGAGGTATTATATAGCTCATGTGATTATTTTGGACCATACATATTATTTAATTACCGATCATATAGTTATTTTGAATTGAAACTGTTCATGTGGTTATCTTAAATCAAATGATATTATTTAGGGTTATGTGATTATTTTTAACCCTAATCTTGTGGTTATTTTAGATCTTTAGATTTCCGTCATTTGATGACATCTTTTATTTTCCTAGAGGTATATCTATTGTCTATTAATATATGAGTTTGATAAAATTTTTATTTTAATGAATGATTAAAATTTTTATTGCATTTATTACATACTTGCGGTATTAATACCAATGACTTTGATTTTGGTAAGTTTTATTTAATAATTTATATATATATATATATATATATATATATATATATATATATATATATATATATATATATATATATACTTTTATATATAAGTAAATAATTTATTAATAGTTTTGATACATAAAATTTTTTCAGAATTTTGTTGATTTAGTGTATATTTTCCTTTAAAATGACTTTTATTATAAATTTTTGCACCACTTAGTTTTATGCTCAGCATATGAGTTTATTTTTTCTTGAGTAAATTTTAATAGAGCTAAACATCAAGAGATGTGTACATAAAATTCGTCGCTAGTATCAATGGATCTCACCTATAGAGCCAAACAGCAGCAGCAGTAGCAGTCACCCCGTGATGATCGATTTTTGCTATATATGTATTTTATATAAACAAATATATCTTGTATAATTTTTTATCTGACCGTGTATGGTAGTGTATACGGTAGATAATATGTGTTATAATATCAATTATATATATTATTTATTAATATAATTTAGATTACTATATAAGTTTAATATAATATAATTGTTTTGATAAAAAAATAATATAATATATATAATAAGCTATGCATATAATAATATTTAAAATTTAAATTATTAGGTATATAAACTCAAAAGTATAAGTATATAATTATAAAGTAAAAGTATGTATGTTTGTGATTATTTAATATATATATATATATTATAGTGTGCACATTAATTATATAAATATATAAGTTTATTAAATATATGATCAGTTATATTTATGACTATTTAATTTTAAACTATATATATAATTATAATATTTTCACTAATTATAAAGGATATAAACTTATAAACTTATTAAGTATATCAATTATATATATTATTTAGTATGTAAGTTTAATATAATACAATTGTTTTGATAAAAAAAATATAATATAATATATATAGTAATATTTAAAATTTAAATTATTAAGTATATAAACTCAGAAGTATAAGTATAAGCATATAATATAAAATATAAATATATATGTTTGTGATTATTTAATTTTAATATATATATAGTGTACACATTAATTATAAAAGTATATAAATATATAAGTTTATTAAGTATATAATCAATTATATATATGTTTTATTTATTAATATAATTTAGATTAGTACAAAAACTTAATATAATACAATTATTTTGATAAAAAAATCATATAACAAGTAACTTAATTTTTCTAAATAATGGAAAAAAGAATCGAAATATGACATTAAAAGACTCTACTGGAACAAAGATGGGTTGTCAATAATGTAAATGAGGTAAAATGAACAGTTGGTCAGATCTAGTATAGATCGTATATTGACGATAATTGAAGTTAGTGACTCTCTTAGAATTCCCTCATCTGTAACAATGAGAAAGAAAATCAATTGACTCTTGCAAACAGCTTAGTATGCATATAATATTATTTTAAATTTTAAATTATTAGATATATAAATTTATAAGTATAAAGATAAATATATAACTATAAGTATATAATTATAAAGTATGTAAGTTTAATGACTATATATATATAATGTTTTCACTAATTATAAAGTATATAAATATATAAATTTATTAAATATATCAATTATATATTTTTATTTAATAATATAATATATATTAGTATTTAAATTTAAAATAATTCAATTATTTTGACAAAAAATCTTATAATATAATTAGAACAAATCATAATTTATATAGCATTCTGAAATTTGACATATTAGCTAATATTTCTGAAATTTGACATATTAACTAATATTCCCTTATATTTTAAAATTATGCTATTGTCCTCTCTATTTTTTCATATTATACTAATATATTTTTTCATTAAAAAAATGTTAAATTTTTAACAAATGACAAAATGACCCTTTTAATGAAAAATGATTATTTATCTATGAGATTTAATATACACTGGTATCTCCTTGAGATTTTAAAATTATACTATTTGTCATTTCTATTTTATTTCCGTCAGACTATATAATTTTTTTATCAATTTTTAATAGTTTTATCGTTAATGTCATAGTTAAATAATTAACAAATGTCAAAATCTTAACTTACTTTCTTTATACTGTTAAAGTAAAAAATAGTAAATGTCTTTTTTTCTCATTTATTTGTATTTTTCTAAAAATTAGAATAAACTTATAAATTAATTGGATATTCTTATACTAATAATTAATGATTTCTAGTAAAATATTATTTAACATAAATAGATCGAAATCAAAAGAAGTTGTAATTTCAAAATAGTAATTTTTTCATAAAAGAGTTATTTTGTCATTTGTTAAAAATTTAACATTTTTTCTAATGGAAAATATAATGAAATGATCTATTAGTATAATATGATAAAATAAAAGAAGTAAATAGTATAATTTTAAAATTTCAAGAAGTATTAGTGTAATGTGTCAAAGCATATGAGATAAATAGTAATTCTCCCTTTAATTAAAAGAGGTTGTAATTAAGATTAATCAACATAGAAGATTATCAAATTTAGTAATCCTATACGAAAAAAAAATGACTAAACGAAGAGGTTAAGAAAATCTGGTCTCCAAAATTAATTAAAAAAATACATAAATACTTATTTTCCTTGAAGAAAAAAAAAGGAATAAGGACGGATATTATTTCTAATAATGTTTAGGCCGTTGTTTAATATGCGTAGGATTGGGAACTTTCAAGTAGGTGGAAGCTCCCATTAAAAATGTATAAATCCAACTAAGACGAAACAGCAAACAGGAAGTTTATATATTCAACTTGCACAAAAATATTAATTTCATTAATACATGTAAGCCAAAAATTAGGTTGCCATATCCACCAGCTTAAACTAATAAACTAATGTTGGATAAGTGATGGGGAAGGCTTTTCATCTCATATTATATTATTCATGCCACCGTCCACTTCCGATTTATATAAT
This sequence comes from Triadica sebifera, assembly GCA_023653625.1. Taxonomy (NCBI): domain Eukaryota; kingdom Viridiplantae; phylum Streptophyta; class Magnoliopsida; order Malpighiales; family Euphorbiaceae; genus Triadica; species Triadica sebifera. The sequence continues at coordinate 16,810,236 of CM042896.1, read as the reverse complement.
AAATGAACTTTATTTTAATTTTTTTGTCCTTGTAAAATTTGACTGAAATTAAAATTAACAAATTCAAACTATTGCGATGAGATAAAATAAGATGATAGATTTTTTTTAGATTTTTTTAAACTTTTAAGCAGAGATTTTAAGTTTGAATCCTGATATAAACTACATTTAAAACTTTTTAAAAAGTGTTTTACTTCTTAATGAATTTATTCCGCATAAATTTAAATTAATTTGCACCCTTTAGATTATAGAACGGTTAAAACCAAAAAAATTAACGAACTCAATAATTCAAAAGAAAATTTATATAACTACCACTCATATATATATATATATATAGCTCATGGGTAACTCTTTTTCAAAATCATGTACAACTGACGAATCACTTAGTGGAAAAATTGAAATTACAAGTAAAGATTTAAATATCCTTTTAATTTTTTGATGTAAAGATTACAAGATTGATTGTAATTATACGAAGTCTTGACTGTATAAACTTGGACTACGAAGTGACAAAATATCATAATAATATGATTAAAATTGGGGGCATGAAATGAAGCAAGCATGCATAGCAATGAGGTCCCAATTAATTTGAAGCGTAATCCAAAAGCAGGAGTGCCGTTTTTGTTGTCATGTCGTTTTCTAGATTAACTTTATAATGTAAAAATTAAATTAAGTCCAACAGGTTGCTAAGGATAACATTGAAAGTTTAGTCATTCATTGAAGATATGAGTGATACAATCAGCCATAAAAAGTACAAGAGAGAACAAAAATGAAACTAAGCTCCTCACAGATAAGGAAATTTGGGATTGGAATAAATGACTATAATAAAGAAGGAATCTGTTTAAAATAAATAAAAAGGAAATGTCAGAAAAATCCTTAATATTAGGTGTAAAGATGGTTTCCAAGTTGAGTGCTGTTGCAGAGATATTTTTCAAGTTTGGGTGCAGTAGTCGTTGCTGAAATTTTTTCCAGGTTGGATGCAATAGTTGTTGCTGCAAATACCATTAAAATTGCATATTCCTTTTCATCCTTTTTCAAGATGGAGGTAGCAAGAGCGTGGACTCCAAGCTTGGTTCGAAAGTTGAAAAATGATAGCTTTGGCAAAGGCTTTATAAATATATCTGCAATCTGATGAGTTAAAGGAATGTAGCGAGTGATTAAGGTGCCAATGGCAACCTTTTCTCGAGCAAAATGATAGTCAATCTCTATATGCTTTGTACGTGTATAAAAGACAAGATTTATGGTCACATAAAGAGCACTTTTGTTGTCACAAAATAGTTGTCGGGTGGCACAGAATTTTACACCAATATCTCTAAGAAGAAATGTGATCTAAACCAATTCCATTGCGGTGGTGACCATAGATCGATATTCAACTTTGAGGTTTGACTGAGAGATTGTGGGTCGTTTCTTCGAAGACCAAGAAATGCAATTAGCACCCAGGTAGAAGCTATAGCCAATGGTGCTTCTTCTGGTAACCGGACAACTTGTCCAATCTACACAGCAAAACTATATAGCTTGAAAGAGCTTTGAGTTAGGAATTTGATTCCATAGTCAATTGTTCCCTTGAGATAGCGAAGAATGCGTTTGAAACTTTCATGTCACCTTTAGTTGGATTTTGGAAACTTTGATATACTTTATTAACAGCTTGAACAATGTCAGGATGAGTGTAGGTTAAGTATTGAAGAGCATCTACTAAGCTTTGATATTCCTTATTGGCTTCACATCTCTAGGAGTTGGTGGAGATTTAAAAGCCATTGGTGTGTTCATATAAGAGCTATTAAGCTTTTTTTTTTCTCATTCAATAAGGTCTCTAGTATATTTTCTTTGTGAAAATGTAATGCCTCTTGAGAAGTGTTGTACCTCTATGCAAAGAAAGTAGTGCAACTCGCTTAGATCTTTTAGAGCAAATTCAGAGCTGGATTGTTGTATGAGACTGTAAATGTAATCTTCATTATTTCTTGTAAGCACAATGTCATCCACGAATATTAGAATTAATATAATATCATTTTTATGCAAAGTAAATAAAGAAAAGGTAACTTTGCTACATATGAAACCAATGTATATTAAGAATTTAGATAACCTATCAAACCATGCACGTGGGGCTTGTTTAAGTCTGTAAATAGATTATTCAGCTTGCACACAAAATTAGGATACTTGTCATTTTGAAAACTCAGTAGTTTCTCCATGTAGATTGTTTCCTTTAGATGTCCATGGAAAAAGACATTTTTGACATCAAGTTATCACATTTTCCATCTTGATGTAGTTGCAATAGCAAGAACAAGACGAATGGTTGTAGCTTGTATAACAGGACTGTAGATTTCTTCATAGTCCAAACCTTCCATTTGAGTGTATCTTTATGCCATTAGACGAGTCTTGTATCTTTTTACATATCCATCTTCTTTAAATTTAATTTTATAATTACACTTGGATTCGGTCACATTATTGTCTATGGGTTTAGGCACAGGAGCCCATGTATGATTGTCATGTAATGCTTGAAGTTTTTATTTCATTGCTTCTTTCCATTAAGGGCATTAAAGAACATATTTAAATGATTTTAGAGCTGTAATTTCATGAGTAGCAATAAAGGTCTTGTTACTTTTTTTTCTCAAATTCTTAGAGTTTCTTTAGCAAGATCAGGGTCTAATTCAAAATGTCATCTAAGTGTTGATCTAGTCATCATTTGTGTTCTCTTTTGTGCATGTAAAATGTCTGCATTAGAAAGATCAGCACATAATTTGTTACTCAAATAAGGTAAATAAGTAAAGGAAACTTTAGAGGTTCTTCTTCATTTTGAATAGATGTTTTCACTTAATAAGGATACATCATTGTTGTCTAAGTTAGTTGTGGAGAGAGGTTCAGTTGGTGCATAATCTGAATCTTCACATCGTAATCGATAAGTTTCCAATGGATCAGAAAATGTTGTCATTTATAAGTTTTCCTGCACAATATTTTCTTTATGAGGCGCACAAAGAAAATTATTTTCATCAATGATAAAAAAAAATATAAACTCTATTAATTATTATACAAAGGCATTTATAACCCTTATGTATAAGGTTGTAGCCAATATAGATACAAGGATTGCTTTCTTGGATAATTTATTCTTTCTATGATCTCGTAAATAAGGAAAATGCATGCATTTAAAAATTCTTCAACTCTCGTAATCGAGTTCATGGTTAAAAGCTTAGAAAAAGGAGTTGTCATATTGAGTGTGAATGATGACATGTGATTTATTATAAAAAAAAACAACAGTGATACAGTCATCGACCCAATATTTAAGAGGAATGGTTGTTTGAAATAATAGTGTGACACTAGTTTCAACAATACAACGGTATTTCCTTTCAACTACATTGTTTCGTTCCAAATTATTTGGATAAAAAAATGATGATGAATGTCACAATTTGCCAAATGAGTTTCAAAAGTAATGGATGTCTATCACTTTGAAAGATTTTGATTTTTCGTTAAAAAAGAAATTCAACTAGTTTTGAAATTTGAGGAAATATTCAAAAAAATCTAATTTTTTTCTTTAAAGAAAAAAACCATGTATAATGAGTGCAATCATCAATACTAAGAATATAGTATTTAAATTGTTGGCATGATAAAATAGGAGCAGGACCCCATAAATCATAATGCAATTTTTCTAAGAAAAAAAAAGTGATTTTATTAGACAAAGAAAATGGTATTTTGTAGCTCTTTCCCATTTAGCAGCAAGCACAAAGAGTTTTGGGTCTTTCTCAACTAGAAACATTGATCAAATTTTTTGAATGCAAAAGTTTTGAAAATTTCGAGTGATGATGTCTCATTCTTTTGTGTCAAATGCTCTCTAATGCATCCTTTTTGAAAACGGCAAAGCTTCTTGATTTAAAGCATCTAAAGCATACAATCATTCATTCTTGCGACCCTTAGCAATTAGTGTTCCCTGCTGAGACTTAACAAGAAAATTATTCTCAGTAAACTCAACAGTACAAAAATTATCTTTTGTCAATGGACTTTTATAAATAAGATTCTTTTTTATATATGGAACAATCAAAACTCTCTCAATTTCCAACAAATATAGTTTCTGACTCCTTTGTATTTGGTTACTTTAGAAAGTTTATCCGGATCATTCAACATGTGTGTTGTGGCTCCAGAATCAGGATACAAGTTTGGATCATCTTCATGCATGTTTTACATTTATTGTAACGAGAGCCTTTTGGAGTTAATCCTCTAGTTGGAAAGAGTGATCAAAATGATTCCAACATGCAAAAGCAGTGTGATTAAAAATGCCATAAATTTGGCATGTCATTGTGTTATCTTTTTTTTTTATTGGTTCTTAGCTTGATTTCCATTGAATTTTGTTCTTATACGATCATCATTTTCAACATTATAATTGAGATTTTGCCGAGGATTGGAGCTATGTCTGATAGTCAGGTTGAATCCTCTACTGCGAGAGTTGAACCTACCTCCATAGCATCCCATTTCTCATTATTTTTGACTAATGAAAGTGTAATCATAATGAATTAAGCTCCTTTGATTATCATTGTAACTATTGAGCATCTGTTTATGAGCTTGCAAGGATAGAACAAACAGATGGTAAGTGGGATAAAGAGGTTTTGATAACATTACGGTACGAAAATTCTAGTATTTGGGACTAAGACTTCTAGCAAGTTGAAATACTTTTCTGGGTATCATCAAGAGGCTTTTTTTATTGTTGCAAGACTATCACAAAGATTTTTAAATTTCTTTAGGTATTTAGCTAGAGAAGAATCTCATTTTTTAAATGACATTAATGCATCATTTAGTATCATTTCTTTTTAAACAATGCTAAGAAGGATTTGTTCTTCAATAGATTTTCATACCTTATGTGTCGAACTTATATTTGCCAAGGATATGAGTAATTGAGTTTCAATGTTGCTCAAAAGCCATGATGTTAGAAGTCCATCATTCCTTGCCCATATGACATATTTTGGATTTGTCTCTAATTGGCTTTCTTCGTTTAGAATTTCTTTTGCTAGCTTGCTGATTTCAACCAAATGATATGCCATGTTGATGCTTTGAATCAAAGGTTCCATTTGCGATCGCCAAAGCAGGTAGTTAGAGTGGTCTAGCTTTAGTGATATGAGAGTAGAACATTGATGAAGAGTTTGGAAAGAGAGTTTTGGTTCAGAATCAATTTTAACAAGAGCAGAAGTGGCCATGAGAATTGAAATTTTGATATCTCTGTAATGGTTTAATACTATGAAAGTTAAGAGAGCAAAAATAATTCTCATTCCTTGAAGATGTATGAGTGATACAATCAGCCATGAAAAGTACAAGAGAGAACAAAAAAAGGAAACTAAGCTCCTAACAGATGCCTAATATTCAAGAGGAAATTTGGGACCGGAATAAAGGACTATAATAAGGAAGGAATCTGTTTAAAATAACTAAAAAGAAAAATATCAGCAAAATCCTTAAAATTAGCTGTAAAGATAGTTTCCAAGTTGAGTGCTGCAGGAGAGATATTTTCCAAGTTTGAGTGCAGTAGCGGTTGCAGAATTTTTTTGCAAATTGGGTGCAATAGTTGTTGCTGCAAATGCCGGTGATATTGCACATTCCTTTTCAAACACCAATTCTCATTAATGGATAGACCTATTCGTGTACTAGAAACAAATTTTGATTCTCATGTATCATTCTAGATTCTCACATCAAACGTTAGTTATTGCTAAAATTTGTTCTTTGTTACTTTGGCATTCTTGGGTAGAAAATTTCTTCCTCTTGGTACTTTAGGTGATAAATGGGTTGGATTTGACGTATTTAGATAAATTTATATGATATATATATATATATTGAAAAATAAAAATAAAAAAGTAAAATTTTCATATTAAATGAGTTAAAAAACTTCTATTGATGACTTAATCCAAAATTAATTTAAAGAATTTGTATCATATTTTAAATTGATTTATTTCAATTTATTTCAAATTTGAGTCACTTTTAGATGTAATAAAAAAAATCATTAGTTATACTCGGTACTCACATATCTCCCATGACTTTTTGAGAACTTTCTTACAGAAAGGAAAGAGGGTGAAGAAGAAAACTATTTTTTTTCTTGTTTGGATAATTTATTGTGAAAGAAAAGAAAATTATAATATTACATATTTACTGTTTTGCTCATTATTTTAAATGACCAAGGATTAAAAAAAAGTAAAGATAAAGAAATAATTTTATTAACAACCATAATATTTTTTTTTCAATTCTTCATGTTTTCTCTCTATTTGGAAGAAAAAGTAAGAAGTAGAAAATAATAGTTATTTTAACTTTACTTTTTATTTTCCGTTTCATTTTCAAATAAAATAAAGTGAGAATTTTTTTTAAAAATTTTATACCCTTATTTTTTCTCTTTCCATATTTTCCTTTTATTCAAACATTGACTAAGTGGTTGATGTCACCATTGGTCAATCCTCATTTTTGATAGATTGTTATATCATATAGCTAAATCTATATTGCATTATACCTCTCATTTCTTCATAAAAAATGTGTTTTTTATTTTGGTAAGCTAATGAATATAAAACATGTTCATAAGTTATAACTTACATGTTTATCGTTTTGAATTTATAAGTTTATCAGTTATAACTTACAGGTTCATTGTTTTAAAATTATAAATTTATTATTTTAGACTTACAGGTTCATTATTTAAATTTTTCAAGTTCATCGTTTATAAGCTACAAGTTCATCGTTTTAAAATTTTAGATTCATCATTTAAAAGCTACAGGTTCATCGTTTACAACTTGTTGCCTCATCACTTACAGATTCATCATTTAAAACTTTCAGATTCATCATTTTGAAATTGCATGTTCATCCTTTTGAAGTTACAGATTCATCATTTACAACTTACTGTACTGTTTCATCGCTCGGAGGTTTATCGTTTTAAACTTGCAGATTCATCATTTTGAAACTGAAGGTTTATCCTTTTGAAACTACAGGTTCATCGTTTTAAATTTATATATTAATCACTTATAGATTAATTACTTGCATGTTTATTATTTTTACCAAATTCATCGTTTTCAACTTCCTACAGTTTGATTTTCTCTTTATATTATTCATTTTTAATTCAAATATTTTTATTTTCAACTTTTTTCTTTCACAAAAAAATCAAAATTAAATATTTTTATCTCAAATAATAATAACAATCATTATAATATTCAAAAATACTAAAAATAAAATCAAATATGCAAATTAAAAAAAATTCTTTTTCTAAAAACAAACTTAAAATATAAGAATTTTTTTTATCTCTGTGAATAAAAAGAAAAAGAAGAATACAATAAACACAATTAATAGCACACGAAACATCATACATCCGGATCTATAATATAATTTGCGATTTTTGATAGAATGGGCTCTCACTAAGCTGTTTTTGGGTGCTTAAGTAGTGAATGCAAATCTCGCACACATCCCAAAACCAAACTGCTATTGAATCCCTAAAATAAGGATTTATTTTATTAATTTTGAGCGGGTTTTATTCAAATCATAAAAGTGTTTTTGTTAATTAAGAAGCAAATAAGCAACTTTTATATACATGGACTGTATTATGTTATATTATTTCTTATTTTAATTAGAATGTTAAATGTTAAGCTGAAATAATCTCAAAAAATTTCTCTGTGTTGTGAAAATGGAGATGTATACTTCGGGAGCCTCAATCCCATTTCAAAATTGTTGTTGGTGTCTTTGGGCTCTTGTGGTGGCGAATATTGTAACTAAGAAACTTCTCGTGGTATATTTATCCAATGGGCCTTTTTCACCTGAACAGCTCATGATTTGCCAAGAATACATATAAATTTGTCCTAAATGTCATTCTATGCACAAGCCTTTCAGATGAATACACACACACTGAGGGCTTCGAAATATGGAATTTCAAGAAAATGGGTTTGTTAACAATTGAATTTTATAATTATCTTTTAGCTGGTTTTGGCCACAGCCATATATTGTTCCAAATCCTTTTTTATGTATTTTATTGGATAGGGAAATGAAAAGTCAGGAATGTTATTCCCTATTTTCTTTTCTTTATCCAGTCGTGTCATATCAATTGACCTTCAAAATTTCATGAAATATGATCCAAATGAGCTCTTCATCACACCCAATCAATACCCACATTACAAAACTAGTAGAAACAATGAAAATAAAAGTAAAAACTAATATAAAACCTAAAATAGTCAATCAAACCTAAGTAAAATTAGTCACAATGCATAAACCATGAGCTTATCATCATATATATGCTATTTAATGTCTCCATCTTGAAATAATATCTTAAAAGTTTATGTGAAATCTTTAAATTTTGTTATTTTCAAATTTCAGGTTTTTGTTATATCTTTGAAGCACATTACTAAATCCTTGCAACAAATAATGAAGGCAATTAATAGCTCAAATAAAATGGTTTTCACGCCTCAAACCCAAAATTATACATATCCACTATCATCACACAAATAGTATTAGCTTGATGATTTCATCTACCTAACAAAGAAACGATATAAAATTATCTATATTTGAAACTATGATATTCATGTAAAATTACGAGGTAATTAAGGATACAAAAGGTATTGTCTTCTGTACAAACATAGATGTTAAAATCAATTTCAGAGAATTTTCAGTCACAAAAGTTTTAAAGCTCGCAAATTCAAACCCTTTAATCTCACATTGACAAAAAAACAAAGTATATATATATATATATATGAATATAACAATTAACATTAATAGATTAATTTACAGATGATAAGACTAAATCTATTTAAAAAATATTTCAGCAGTTATAAAGAAAAAACAATAAATTGAAAAAATAAAAAATAAAAACAATAAATAGTGAATTATAGTCTTATTTGCATCTTCCAATATTTTATGGTTCATAATATACATAACACCATTATGCTAATAGCTGATCGGTTAATGCCTATCTCATGGTGCAATATGTTAGGAATTCAACAATATTCTTTTTTCCCTTTCTACTTAAAAGAAATAAATAAAAAGGATATTTTAATCAAAATTATTATTACTTTTAACAAATTACTTATTTTAAACTAATAATTTAGGCAAAATATTAAGATTTCAAATTGTAATAATTTTTTTGAAACACTTTTTTTTTACTTTTTATTATTTTCAAGGGCCTCAATTTCATGATCTCTAGCACAAAAATTTTGAATGATAAGAAATAAATTATAAATTAAGTGAAACCCAAAATAGAAAAACAAATATATCATGTGATCTTTAAAGGCCAAAATAATGGCAAAAGAATAATAATATCAATTACCATAATTAATGGAAACAACAGAAAAATAAAACCCCACATATTCTTGTATTAATAAAATAAAAAATAGCAGCCAACGAATCTTTGTGTTTTGCCTTGTACTTTACAAACATGACTTTGCTACCATCGATCAAAAGACACCAAAAGAAAAGCTAGCCCAAATCAAAACAACCTAAAGGCATTAAATTAAATTGATTGAGAAAAGAAAAACTCTAAATTGGACAGAAGAAATGCACTGTCAATCTAGCATACACAAAAAGATCACTCAACCTCTCAATGATGTCTGCTGCTTCTATGATAACAATAAAAAATAAAAGAAGAAAGAATATATAACTTATGCTTCTTCATCTCTCTATTTAGTCTCGTAAAACAACTTAATCTATCTATAAGCAAAAACGATTATTTATACACTTCAACTTTTCAAAATATTATAATATAAATTTAAATTTATTGATTTTATTATTTTTACCAAAAAGACAAGAAAGGAAAAAAGATTTTTTTTAAAAAAAACATTATTTTTCTTTATTTGCAAAGCCACACTAAACCCACACACGGCCACCCAAGAGCTAAGAGATCACCATTTTTTCTGTTTTATGCTTTTAGCCAACTCAATACAGCTGTACTGTCTATGCACACAGTCACTTCACATCAATAGAATTCCTTAAATTTTATAAATAAATCATATTTTCTCGTGTATCTTAATTCTAATTTAATATAAGCTTTTCATTTCATCAAAGATATATGTATATAAAAAGTTGAATACTAAAGTTCTCTTTGGGATAAGCTTAATGGTAAGGACTTGTTGCTTTTATGGGAATATCTCATGTTCGATACTCTTTCGAGGCCAAAAATCCCAACTAATAATTCATAATTTTATTATCCGTAATTTAATAAAAAAAAAATTATAGCAGATTTATAGTTTGTAATAAAAGAATTTACAATTAAGATTTATATTGTACTTCATTTCTGATTTTTTAAGCTACATTGTTTTAATAATATATAATTTGAAATTTTAGCATAAGGTCCACATTTCAAGATCAATGGGCGATTGGCAATGGGTGAAACTACAATTTTTTTCCTCAAGGGACCAACTAAGTGGTGATAAATGGTGATAAATTTTAGTGTGATAATATTACAGCATCTCCAATAATACTCTTTATTTTAAAAAATATCTTTTATAAGAATAAAGAGTATATTAGAGTATTTTTAAATATAGATAATAAAATTTTTATTACAAGTCTAATACACTCTTTATATATTTACTCTTTATTTTATTTTATCTTATACAAATTAATATTTATCAAAAGGAAAAAGTAAATGATTTTTATTATAAAAAAAGAGAAAAATATTTTTAAAAAAACACACCAATAAAAAGATAGAACATGCATAAAAAGTAGAAATATATTAATTATGATTATAATATAGAATGAACTTTAATTCTCTAAGTGTAGAGAGTCCTCTACACTTTCTATTTCAATTAAATTTTAAATATAAAGAGTCCATTAAAGATCATTTTTATGAAATGAATTTTTAAAATACTGAGTATAACTTAAATAATGAGTTTTTTTGTATATGCTCTTAACATAAAGGTAATCAAATTTAGACTTATATTCTTATTATTGTGGCATTCATTATTTAACTAAAAGATATGATAAAAAGGAAGACAAGTGAAAATCAATTATTCCTAATATTTTTTATGTTTGGTGAAATTAGATGATAACCAAACCAACAATCTATTAGAAAACTATATTGTTATATGACAATGATACTGCTTATCTGTTTTAAAGAAAATTATAAAATATGTAAGATCTATTTTTTTTACTAAAATTGTCCATTTGACCATGTTGGAAATGTCTGAAAAGTTGTACAATATCATTTAGATTCTGCAGATATTTTTTCATGTTCTTAACATTTTTGTTATGGTTGTTATTACCATTTTATTTCTATTATTGCCCATTAAGCTTCAATTTAGGAATTCAATTTTATAATGGCCATATTTGCCATTTTTTAGCAGATTTTTATGTTCTTTAGTTGCATTTTCTCTTATACTTTAACAAGTTCGTACGTATAGAGGTCTTCCTTGAAGACTTGGATGGTTGGGAAGCTATGGAAGAAGCAGAGTTTCAAGTTCCGATTCTACCTAATAGTCCCACCGTGACTCAATTCAAGAATCACAAAGAAAGAAAAACTAAATAGACAAAGGTCTGTTGGTTTTCTATAGTCTCACCTTCAATTTTCAATAGAATCTTGACTTTAGAATTAGCACATGCTATCTAGAATTACTTTTGAGATGAATATCAAGGTGATCAAATGATCAAAGGAATGAAAGTGTCGAATCTTATAAGGGAATTTGAAGTACTCGAGATCTTGAGTCAAAAAATAACAAAGAGTATTCTGACAAGCTACTCAACATTGCAAATAAGCTTGGTACTAAATTTATATTTTAGAATTGTGAAAAAGATCCTTGTTACTGTACCTAAGAGGTTTGAAGCCTCAATTTCTTCCTTAGAAAATGTTAAGCATTTGTCAAACATTACCTTAAGAAGTGTTTCATGCTTTGTAGGCTTTTGAACAAAAAAGACTCATAAGATAGGAAGGAACAATTGAATGAGCTTTGCAAGAAAAGCATCAATCTAGTGGCAAGGGAAATAAGAAGAAAAAAAGACAATGGTTGCAAATGGTGAAGTTGCTACTAACAACATCAATAGTAGTAAAAATAAAAAGGGAAGATTTCCACCATGTCGACACTATGGGGTAAATCTCATTCTCATCTCTAATGATAGAGGATAGCTAATGCAAAATGCAACAAATGCAACATGAGGCAATCATTTGCAAAGCAAAATTTACCAGTAAACAACAAAAGCACAAAATGTCGATTAAGAAGAAAATGATCAACTTTTTATTACAACATATTTTTCTAGTAAGAATTCAAGTGAATCTTGGTTGATCAATAATGGTTGCACCAACTATATGACATATGACAAAGAATTGTAGAACACTAAAGTCAAAAGGGTCAAAAATGGAAATAGTGAACACATTTCAGTTAAAAAAATGGCACGATAGATATAATAAGCTACTTAGGGACAAAAACTCTAACCGATGTTTTATATAAACCTAAAATTAATCAAAAATTCCTCAGCATTGGATAATTATTAGAGAAAGGATTCAAAGTTATTTTTGAAGATAAAAGTTGCACAATCAATGATCTTAATAGTCAAGAAATGTTCAATGTCAAAATGAAGAGTAAGAGTTTTTCATTTGAGCTAATAGAGGAGGAATCAGTTGCCTTCCTAGTACAACAAGTTTAATTTATCTTTGACACAAAAATTTAAGTCAATTCCATCATTTCATAATGTAATATCCTCAACCTTTTTTTTTCATGTATTTATACATGTATCTCATTCAAATATATTTATCTTGAATATGAATTTACTTAAATATATGCATTTCATATGCAATTTTTGGTTCAAACAAGTCTATGACATACATTTGCTACATCTCCAAGTATTTTAAAATTGTAATGAGTTGCACATGCCTATTTTATTATCTATATGATGATGGCAAAAATTTTAAAATAAAGTGAATAAAGAAACTAAATTGAGTTAATAAAAATTAGGCATAATCAATTTAATTAAATTAGAGTAAATGATTAAGTTATATTATTTTGTATTAGTTAGTAAAATTATATATGATGATGATGATGGTGATGGTGATGATGATGATGATGATAATAATAATAATAATAATAATAATAATAATAATAATAATAATAATAATAATAATAATAATGTTAGGATAAGATTAATAATAATTATAATGATGATGATAATTATACTAAAAAAAGGCAATTGGGTGGAGCCTTATCTTTACCTTATCTTTAAAAAAAAATTACATCTCCTTTGCCTCTTCCCCATTCTCTCTTTTTTCGGTTTCTATCACCACAACGTCTCTCATCTCTTCATTTTCTTATTTCTCTTGAGAATTCCAGCAACATTACTGGCCTTAGTAAAGTTAGATTATTGGTAAGTAATTATACCTCATTGTTAATAATCTTGATTAGGGTTGTTAGAGTCTATAAACGAACAACAAATTGCACCACTCTATTTTCTTGTATTTCAAACAAATATGAAATCATAACATCAACATTTTGGATTTGAATGTTTTCGCATATATAGTTACAATGGTTTGTACTAGTATATGATATATATCAAGTTTATGAGTTAAGTCCTTATGATGATTTACTGAATTATTAAATGATGTTACGAAACATGATGATAAACAAATTACTATCGTTATAAACAATGTCTTTGTTTCATTTATATGTCATACATGATAACTTGATACAAGAATATGTGGTTTCAAAATGTATCTAAAAGTATAAAGTGTGACGTTATATTTTTTATATTAGAGCAGGGATAGATTTCATGGGAACATGTATTTACATAAGAGCATGGTAATATGTGCATCATATGTATGTTAAACATTGTCAAGTAATGTAAATGCATATGTTTAAAGTCATGATGCAATATAATCCACCAAGGAGAGAAAACGGTTGAAATGTATTCTCATATGATATCACATTATTTACATAAAACTCAACCTACATTAAAAGCCAAGGCATCAACATATGTATATGCACATGTAATACAAGCATCACATGTTGAAGAACCATATGAAAACCCATAATAGAAAGTGGATGAGTCATTGGGATTGATATAAATGTTAATACTCCATTGGGAGTAGTAGTAGCTATGAACAATATATGTTATGATTGTTTGATATGCATTGATAAAACTGAATTGAAAATTTATCTTATCTTATTTCCACTAAATGAATTTGATGAGATATGAGAATGGATTGGTTAACTAGATATCATGCAATAGTTAATTGTTTTACTAAGGAAGTAATTCTATAATCTCTAAACCAACCACGGTTTATATTTCTAGATAAAAGAAAACTTGCGCCTACATATTTAGTCTCAGTAGTAAAAATATTATGAATGGTCAAAGAAGGGTGTGAAACATATTTGATATATGTAACTGATACTAGAATCACTAATAATCCATTTGAAAATATACCCGTAATGAGAGAGTTTCCTGAAGTATTCCCATATGATTTACTTGGTTTATCCCCTGATAAATAAATAGAACTCATTATTGAGTTGGTATCAAGAGTAACACCAATATCAATATCACCTTATAAAATTACCCTAATTGAGCTTAAAGAACTAAAAATCCAATTGCAAGAATTACTTGATAATAGTTATATTAGCCCTAGTGTATCATTGTGGGCAGTCGTATTATTTATTAAAAACAAAGATAGAACCATGGTATTGTCCATTGACTACAGATAATTAAACAAAGTGACAGTTAAGAATAAATATTTGTTGCTCAGAATAGATGATTTGTTTAATCAGTTGTAGAAAGTCCAGATATTTTCCAATATTGATTTTAAATTAGGTTATTATCAGCTAAATGTAGTAGAAGCAGATGTTTTGAAGACTGTCTTTTGAACCAGGTATGAATATTATAAATTCTTAGTAATGATATTTGGGTTGATTAATGCTTTAGTTGTATTTATAACATTAATGAATAAAATGTTTCAATCATACTTAGACAAATTTGTGATAGTATTTATTAATGATATATTGGTGTACTCAAAAGATAGGAAAACATGTGAACATCATTTAAGAATTATGTTGTAAATTTTGAGGGAAAGACAATTGTATGTAAAACTGAGCAAATGTGAGTTTTAGTTAGATCATATTTTGTTTCTTAGACATGTGATATTTGGTAAAGGCATAGAGGTAGATCCAAAAAAAAAATAAAAGTCATATTAAATTAGAAAGCTCCTAAAAATATTGCATAAATACATAGTTTTTTTAGTTTGGTTGGATTTTCATTGATTATTAGCTATTTAACTAAATTATTAAGAGAGAATTTGTCTTTTAATTGGATTTTGATGAACTAAAACACAAGTTAACATCATCACTAATGTTAACTATTCCTACAGGCACATGTGGCTTTACAGTATACAGTGATACTTCTCATCAAGACTTAGGGTGTGTATTAATATAGCATGATAAGGTAATAGCTTATGTATCCAAACAATTGAGACCACATGAGATGTCATATTCAGTGCATGACTTAGAATTGGTTGCAGTTGTGTTTGGATTAAAAACTTGGAGGCATTATTTGTATGAAAAGACATTTCAAATCTTCACATACCATAAGAGCTTGAGTTACTTAGGGACACAGAAAAATTTAAACATGAGATAAAGACGATGGTTAAAACTATTAAAAGATTATGATTGCACAATTGAATATCATATAAGAAAAATCAATATGGTAACAAATGCATTGAGTAAGAAATCTAGTAACAATGTAATTTACTTGTAAGTACCCTCTTTTACATATTTGATCCAATTGCGATATATAAATATTGAATTGAATCTGCAGGATAATGGGTCATTGATTACTTCTTTTCAAGTTAGACTTATAACAAAGGATAAGATCCAAGAAACATAGGGCAAAGATCATTAATTATGTGAGAAAATTGAATTAGTGAGATAGATAAACAATAAGTATTTTCATTTGCAGGATGATGAGTGATGTACTGATGTTAAGGTCACATATATGTGTTTCAAACATTAATAACTTATGTTAAAAAAATAATGAAAGAGACATACAATACACCTTATGCAATGCATCCAAGGATGATTAAGATACATAAGATCTTATGAAATTTTTGACATAGTTGATCTATTGGTATACATGTTAGCTTTTACAACAAATATGATTCAGATGCATAATATATTTCAAGTAAGCATGATTAGAAGATATAAATCAAATTCTACACATGTTCTTAAAGATCAAACTATTGAGATTGCAAATAACATTAATTATGTGGAGGAATCCGTATAAATCATTTGATACAAGATAAAATAGTTGAGAAACTCGAAAATACCTTAAGTTGTTATGTAGCAATCATTCATTAAAAAATGCAACATGGGAAACAAAAAAAATGATAAGATAGTATCCACACTTGTTCTCAAATATTGAATTTTGAAGACGAAATTTTTAAAGGAAAAGGAAAATAGTAACATCATCAACCTTCTTCTCATGCATTTTCATATGCATCTCATTTGAACATGTTTATCTTACATATAAATTTATTTGAACACATGCATTTCATATGCAATTTTTAATTCGAACAAATCCATGACATACATTTGTTACGTGTCTAAGTATTTTGCAATTGTATCAAGTTGCACATATCTATTTTATTATTTATATGGTGATATCAAAAATTTAAGAATAAAATGAATAAACAGACTAGATTGAGTTAATAAAAAATTGATATAGTTAATTTAATTAAATTGAAGTAAATGATTAAGTTATATTATTTTGTATTGGTTAGTAAATTTATATAATAATAATAATAATAATAATAATAATAATAATAATAATAATAATAATAATAATAATAATAATAATAATAAAGATGATGATAATATTAGGGATAAGAATAATAATTATGACAATGATGATGATATTATATAAAAAATACAATTAGGTGGAGAGCCTTATCTAAAAAAAATTCTGCATATCTCCTTTACCTCTTCCCCATTTTTTTTTCTTTCGTTTCTATCACCACAACAACCATCATCTCTTTATTTTCTTGTTTCTCTTGAGAGTTCTAGCAACATATTTGGTCGTAGCAAAGCTAGATTATTAGTAAGTAATTATACTTTATTGTTACTAATCTTGATTTGGGTTGTTAGAGTTTGTAAATGAACAACAAATTGCACTACTTTCTCTCCTTGCATTTCAAACAAACATGACATCATAACATCTGCATTTTAGGTTTGAATATTTTTCACATATATAGTTACAACATTTTGTACTAATATGCGATATATATTAAGTTTATGGATTAAACATTTATGATGATTTACTAAATTTATTGAATGGTGTTATGAAATGTGATGATAAAAAATTACTATAGTTATAAATAAGATCTTTGTCTTATTCATATGTCATATTGATAACTTGATACAAGGATATGTGGTTTCAAAATGTATCTAGAGATATAAGGTGTAACGTTATACAGAATGATCCACATATTAAAGAGGCCTACCTTAACAATAAATTTACCTGATTATGAAACCTGTCAGTTTGGGAAGAAGTCAAGGTAAACATTCTTTAAAAGCATACAGAGAGCCACACGAAAGTGTTAGCTATTTCATATTGGTTTTGTTGGATCACAAAAAACTTCATTGCTAAAGGAAAGTCTCTATTATAATGTCTTTATAGATGATCTAACAAGAATGTGTTGGGTCTATTTTCTAGATACAAATATGAGGTTGTATAGGTGTTATGGAAATTCAAAGCTCATGTAGAAAACCAAAACAGTTGTAATATTCAAATTTTGAGGTTTGATAATATGAAGGAATACCTTTCATATTAGTTCAAATTTTTATGCATAGACACTGAAATTTAACATTAACTTACAACTCTTTATACTCCTCAACAAAATAGAATGAGTAAAAGAAAAAAATAGATCAATAATGGGATGGATAAGTGCATGCTTCATAAAAAAAAAACTTGTTGAAAGGTTTTGGGCTAAATCTATAAATACTACAGTATTCATTCAAAACATATTGCCAATAAGAGCTGTACAAAATCAAACACCTTTTAAGGCTTGGTTTTGTTACAAACCTTATTTGGATTTCTTTAAATATTTGGTTATTTATGTTACTCACATGTACCACAAAGTCAAGTATGATAAACTTGACAAAAGAGTAGAACTTTAAATATTTATTGGTTATAACACTATCTCTAAAGCTTACAAGATTTTTCAGCCTCAAATAGAGAAAATTCTAATAAGTAGAGATGTGCACTTCATGAAGGACAAACAATGGAGGTAGAAAAGACTTAAAAAAGACTCAAAATGATGATCTTCCAATTAGAGGAACCATATTGCTTTTTTATATTTATTAAAGATGCAATGTAGCAATTGGTGAACCTGCAAGCTTTGAAGAAGCTAAGAAGAACTATAAATGGATGGATATAATGTGAGAGGAGCTATCGATGATGAAAAAAAATTAGACTTGGAAGTTAGTTCAAAAACCTCATGAAAAAAATGTCATGGTGTCAAATGGGTGTTCATAATAAAGTTAAATCTAGGTGGATCAGTGAACAAGTACAAAGCATGATGATGCACAAATATTTGGTGTTGACTATTTTAGTACTTTTTCCCCTATTGTTAGACTTGATACAATTAGATTGCAATTTAATATTGCTACACAAAAGGGATGACAAATGTTTCAAATGGGTGTCAAGTCAGCCTTTCTTAATAGATTTCTGCAATAAGAGATTTAACAATCAAAAGACTTTATAACTATAAGGCAAAAAGACAGTTTACTTGTTAAAAAAGCCTCTTTATAGTTTGAAGCAACCACTTACGGTCTAATATAACATAATTTATGATCATTTGCTAAATTTAGGTTTCAAGAAAATTCTATCAGAATCTATACTCTATATCACACATTCTGGTGCCAAAACTCTAATAATCTCTTTATATGTTGATGATATATTAATATAAGTAACAGTGTAGGTTTTATTGCTCAATTTAAGAAAGAAATTATTAAAATTTTCAAAATGACAGATTTGGATATTGTGATTTATTTTTTGGGAATGGAAGTCACTTAAAAGAAGTATGAAATATTTTATGTCAGAAGAAGTATGCAAGGGTGATTCTCAAAAATTTTACCTTGATGTTTGCAAGTCAATGAACACTCATATGAATCAAAAGGAGAAGTTTAGCAAGGAAGATGAAGTTGAAAAAGTTGATGAATCTTATTTCAAATGATTAATAGGCTATCTAATGTGTCTCCCGACATTACATTAAGACTAAATATTCTATTTGTTACAATTATTTTATCCAGATTTATGTATTGTGTAAATGAATTTCATTTAAAGGTAAAGTTGTAAGATACATTAAAAGAAGTTAGAATGAAATATTGCAGGGATTATAATTTTTGTTCATTTGGTTATTCAGACAGTGACTGAGTTGGTTCTTTGTATGACATGAATAGTACATCCGGGTATTGTTTCAGCATGGGATCAATTGTTTTCTCTTAGTGCTCTATAAAGTAGGAAGTTATTGCTTAATTAATAGAAGTTGAGTTCATTGTTGCAAATGCAACTGTCAATCAAGCTAGTTGGCTTAGAAAAATCCTATTAGATCTATGTTTGGAACAAGAGCAAGGCACAAAAATTTTGGTGGACAATCAAACAACAATTTCAAACTCATATAATCTGGACAATCATGGGAAAACCAAACATTTCAACATTAAACTATTTTTCGTGGGAGAAGTGTAGAATAATAGAGATATAACTTTGGTTTCTTGCAAAATAAAAGAGCAAGTTCTTGATATATTCACCAAATCTCGTTCACTAAGCAAGTTCGAGTTCCAAAGAAAAAAACTTAGAGATTGTAGCTTTTAATCCAAGGAGGAGTGTTGGAAATGTTTTAAAAGTCGTAGAATATCAAATTTAAATTCAATAGATATTTACAAATGTTTTTGGAAATTTTGTTATGGTTGTTATATTATTGGCCATTAGGCTTCAATTTAGGAATTCAATTTATCAAGGTCATGTTAGCAATCACCATATTTTTTTGTTCTTTAGTTGTATTTTCACTTGTATTTAAACAAGTTCTTATTGAATAAAATTTTCAGGCTTTTGCAGCCAATTTCTTTTTGTTCCATAGAAATTTTAATTTTATTTCCTTGTTAATTTATTCTCAAACAACTCATTTAAACTACAAATCATAAATTATTACTCAACCTAGAGAATAAAATTAACTAAAAAATAGAAAAAAATAAAGGCATGGTATGATAAAATTGTGAACTTATAGTTTTAGCAAATATGGTCTTATTAAGTAAATTTTAAAATCTGAAGGACATTAAAAATACAATAATTTGAGACTCTAATTTTAATTGAAAAAATTACATGATTTGTCAATTTTATTTTTTATAAAAAAGTTCTACTATTTTTAAAAAGTTTCAAAAATGTATTTTTTAAATTTTGATCTTTCAAGAATTTTTTTTAATTGGTATTTCATAAAGTGTAAATAATGAAGTATATTGGTAAATGTAAAATTTTTTTGGACAAAATTCTTTTATTTATTTATTATTTTCAAAATATTTTATTTTCCTTCGTGTCTAACATTATACTACAGTATATTATGAATCCGTTTGGCACTGCATTTGACAAAAGCTCTTTTGGAGAAAAAATTGTTATTTTTAAATTTTTTGAGTTTTAAAAACTGATTTTGGAAAGAAACAGATAAATAGATATTTTTTTCATAATTAAATTTGAGAAAAAAATTTTATAAAAAATTAAAAAAATCAGTTAACTAAATCAAAAAAATTCTAAACTTGTTTTTTGTACACTTAACAGCAATTCCAAATACTCCTGTGACTAAAAATTCAACAAAAAGAAGAAAAGAAGGATACGTGGATCATAAATAACAATGCTTCTGAAACATTTTACGAAATTACAACAAACATGTATCTCAAAAATATGTTAACATTTGGAAGTAGATTTAAAATGTAGGCAGGGAGACCTTGTTAAAATTTGCCCCGCTCCCCCATTCTCTCTTCTTTTTTTTTTTTCCTTCCTTGTCTTAGATTAACATATATTATAATTTAAATTTTAAATTTTACTTCCTCAATTTATTCTAAAATCTATTTTAAATTATATTATTTTACTTAAATAAAATTCTTAAAATAATTTTTTTTACTCAAACAACTTGTAATATGGTGTATAAAATAAAAATTATATTATGAAGAAATTATAATAGAAAATTAGTATATATCTTTTTATAATCTACCTATACATTAAACGGGGTGGTCTCACTATTCATTATTGTAGTATGAACAGTTAGCTCCCTAAAATACTCTCTAAATCACCACTCATAGCCAAAACCACGTCATCCCACACCAAAACACAGCAACAGCTCCACTCCCACACACAACAACAACTTCGCTTCCAAACAAAGCTCACAACTTCACTCCCAGTTTCAGCAAACCCAGAACGACGTTGCATGCACTGAACATGATGGACAACACCAATGAAATGTAACTTTTTTTTTCTATTTTCTCTTGCCATCAATCAATTCCTTCTTCACTTAACTTCTTCTTTGATTTCAATTTCTCCTTCTTCCATCTTCAATTTAATTCATCTCCACCATCATTTTTCTAACAATAGCACTCCTCCCTCTTTTTCTTTCTTTTCCCTCTCCCTTTTTCGATTAATGACACTTCTTGTTCATGCTAGACTTCCTCCCTCTTAGAAATCCCTCTCTTTCTCACCAACATCGCCATGGTCGGCTGCATCCTCCATTTTTTCTTTTTTTTTTAAAAATTTTTCGGTGGAAATAATTGTTTTGTGAAGGGAAAGGTGTAGATGTAACACCCTTTACTCTTCCGTATACTCATCCGTATACCGGACGGATAAGAGGTGTTACAGAAAATAAAACTTTCTAAAAATACTTTTTTAATTTTAAACATATTTTATATAAGAAATTTTAAATATATACTAAAATATTATACATACACATTTTTTTTAAATATAATAAATTTTTATGCATACATACTCTTTTTATTTTATTTATATACATGCTGAAATGAAATTTAAAAATTTTCATATATATATATCAAAATATAACAAAAGACCAACCCGCTCTGGGTGGCTTCCACTGCTAATGTTGTGCTTCATTTAGTGGGTCCCAAGTCAGCATCTCTATCTACAAGTCTAGACGCTCTCTGCTATTTCGGTAATCTACGCGAGAGAAAATAAACTCTCGCGCTGAGTATATAACTCAGTAATGCAAAAACTCTTATAATAAAATCATTAAAATAAAACATACATTTAATATGAAATCAATTTAAAATTTATGTCTCTTTTCGTAAATACAACAATACAATATTTTTATAATTCAAAATATCGCTGAGTTCTTAATAATATATTTTTCATATACTCACATATTATAACATCATAGACTTGCTCTTAGGAAATCAAGAGGTATTATATTACATCTCAACTTAGGATTCACAAAAATGCACATGATCCAAATTTAATATGACTCAGCCCACAAAAATGCACATGACTGACAATTGTATCAGGTGATCCACAGAAATGCACAAGATCACAATATTTCATTGGTCCACAGAAATGCACAGGAACATAATTTCTACCCTATTGGTATGCTAACAATACCCTAGTTCACGTCTAGACTAACATGTGGGAAAAATTCTCATATTCATAGTTCACTTCATTTTTCACAAAATGAAAAAATATTCGTTTCATACCAAAATAATTATCATTAAATAAAATTTTTAACATTTAAATTTTCTGGAATACAAAAATATATTTTCAACTCAATAATTGCAAAAATTTCAATTTTCACATAAAATATATTTATATGAGTAATATTATAAAAGTAGTTGCACTAACCTTTTTACGTTTTACCGGTATCGACTGACTCTTTCCCCTTATCTCGCGGTGACGCCTGTTCCAAAGTCGCACCTAGAGATAGAAAGTTTCGCTTAGTCATTGAACTCCTTACGACATAACATCTAGTAAAAATTTAAATTTTTCGCTCTCACGGATATCCAGATCCTATAATTAAAAATTTTCTTATTATGCACGTTTAATGCATAAATTATGGTTTTGGTCGTCATCACGCTTTCCGGTGTAACCAAAAATCTAAATATTAATTTTCTTTTATAATAATTCTGCCTCCAAAACTATTTTTTTCAATTTATTTCTTTTATTTTTCTAGTGTCCATTTCCAATTCAAGAATTTTCATTAATTCAATAAATACTCTAAAAATTTCAATAAATTTCTATCATCACTCTAACTCATTTTCTTTCATTTTCCATCGTCAATTTCACCAAAATAATATTTCACAACTCCCAATAAATTTTTCCATAATTTAGCTAAAAATCTAAAAATTCCCCAAAAATCCTATTAAATTTTTCTTCCATCACAAAATTTATTTTCCACTTCCATACACTCCAATTAACTCCATTGTCTTCAATTTAAGGCAAAATTCCTCCAAAATATTTTTTCCAAAATTTCACCATAATTATGGAAATTCTCTAAAAATTCCACAAAAATTCCTAAAATTTATTTTTATCAATTCTTCACTCAATCCATCATCCTCAAGCCTTATTCTCTTCATTTCCTATTTTTTTTTCTAATTTTTCAAGACTTTTGCCATTAATCCTAATTTTTCTATCAAACAATTTCAATCAACAACACACTACAACTTCAATTTCTAATTTAAACAACCATCAAATTCAACATAAATCCATATAAATTTGAAGGAAATGTGAATAAAAACTTACCTCCAATTTTTCTTGAAGTTTTGGCCAAAGAAATAATTTTCCTCCAAATTTTCTTTATTTTTTCACCCACTAATTAATTTTTCTTGCTCTAATTACTTGATTATTAGTAATCTTGTGAACTTCAAATGAAATAAGACCTTAATCCAGCTCCCATGGTGGACGGTCACACAAGAAGAAGAAGAAGAAATAAATTTTTGATATTTTGTAGATTTTTGTCCTATTTATACAAAATTAAATTAATTAATCTTAATTAATTTCTTAACTCATCTCCTCATTGGCCAATAACACAATTAATTATGTCATAACATTGACACATGACCCAATCACATTTTAATTAATTTTGACTTAAAAATTTTCCAACCAATCAAAATTTTTCTTCATTTATAATTAATTTTAATTCTCCAAAATTCAACCTCTAAACAACTCAATTTCATCAAATTAAATATTCCAAAAATTATAAAATAATTTTCTCTTCGAAATGTTCTCTTCAATTTTGCAAAATGACCACCGGTGCAAAAATCGAGTTTTTACGTGTTAATTATTTTTCTTAATTTGACCCGTAAAAATTCATCGGTCATCCGATTTCTAATTTATAAATTTTAAAAATCTTAAAATTAAATTTCGATCACATCGGCTCCATTGTGATCGTGATCACATTTCTCTAGCACCTGATCTGAAAGATCAAACTGTATACTTGTACTAAGGATCTTATTTCCACAATTCAAACCCTTAGCCTTAAAATTTCACCTTATAAATCCACATATGACCTTTAAATAATATTTTTCATATTTTAGTATGCTTAAATTATAATTTCACTACCGAGTGAAAAATTCAAGTTTCGGCCCGGATTGTCGTCTCGATTTGCGTGCATAACACGAAATTGCATTGTTTCATTTGAAAAAAATTCCTATTCATTTTATCATATTAATATAATTAAAGTTTTATGTATTTATCCGTATTTAGACTCCGATCAGTATAAACGACCGCAGTACACGTATACGGTTATGGTCTAACTCATGGATATGACAGTAGATTCCTCTAAAAAAATGAATTAAAATATGCAACTTCTTAATATTATATACTTATATATCTAGATTAAAAAAAATATATTCATTTTAACTTTAGGTAGTGGGAAAATCCCACATTCATTGGCGGTGAGAATTGTTAAATTGAACTAATTAATTTTAATTATAACAAATATCCTTTTTAATCCTCTTTCTTTTTCCTTTTTTTAATTTACCTGAAAACTTTTTATTATTTTCAACAAAGTCCATTGATTGTTTTTCTTTTTCTCAGTTCTAGCACCTAACTTCATAATTCTCATAAATTACATCATCAATGAATTTTTCTCTTAACACTCTTCTCGATTACCTTCAATTTAATCCTCAATTAATTTCTATTTTCATTCAAATTTTATTCAAATCTTTTAATTTTTTCTATTTACTTCTAAATTAAAATTCTCTATTTTTTTCCTTTGGTTTGAGTTTGACACTAGTCATTTGACTTTTTCAATCTTGAAATACATGCGATTCAGAATCTAAATTAGTAAATCTTATAATGATCTCTCTTTTAAAGAAATTTTATCTTTAAAATCTACCTAATTAGTAAGTTTTGAATAACTGGGAATATTGGATTTTTACCACCCTTTTCATTTCCTCATATTAGGCCAAAGGACTTTTACTAATGACACTTCCTTAGTTTTTAACTATAATTTTTTGGGCTAAAATTTGTATGCGCTTCATTTGCAAATCAAGTTTAGTTGTATTTCAACTAGGTCAAAACAATCTCTAGTATAAAAAGAGAAGTTGAATTGATTGTATATATACAATCTCAAAGGTTTAAATAATATAAATTATATATATAATTTATTTATGTTATTTAAATAATTCATATACCGATATTTATTATTTAACTACAATATTTCAAGTTTGCTAATATTTGACGGCTTTTCATGTTACTTACTATTCAACTATTCCATTGCACTTCCTTGCAAAATATTGATAATATTTATAAATTATGTAAAATTTCTTTTTAATGATATGTATAACTTTTTTTTATAATGTATAATTATGATTTATAATTACTCTTTCATTTATAAAAAAGAAAAAGCTATTTATAATATTACCTTAATGTTATATTACATTTTTCTAATTGAATTAATACCTTCATCTTTTTTATTAAAAAAAAAACTTTGCCTGTTATGAGGTTAAATTATATATAACATTTTTGATACATTTTTATACTATATATTTAATTTACTATCTAATTTTTTTTATTTAGGTACAATGCAAATGTTACGTACCAGTGATCCATATACAAATATTAAAATCTTTTATATATGAATGCATTAATTCATCTAGTCATATTAATTATTTTAATGATACTATCCTTACTAAAATCTTATAAAAAATGTTATATTTTTATTATTTTCTTGTAATCCACAATTAAAAATTTATTAATATTGATACAACCTCAATTAGAAGAGCAATAATATGAAATAAAGAGTTTGATCAAATAAATTTTGCAGAATATAGTTCCTTTATTTTTTATTTTTAAATTAAATTTGATTTAATCAACTAGACTCTAGAATAAGTATGATTTTCTTTTCAATAATATTTCAAAAGAAAATTATCTCATAAGTTAAAATATGTTAACCAGTAAACTTGAGTGCTCCTACAAGAATTGAGTAATGATTTATTTATATAAAAACTTTACTAAATCGATTACATTTGTCTATTAATAAAAAACTAAACTATTTTATTTTAATTAAATGTATTTACATATTAATTGATTAAATATTTATTAAAATTTATACAATAAATTATAAAATAATATATTTCATCTTGGCCCTGATTTTTGGTATAACATATTAATTTTTTTTTTGAATATTCTACTCATCAAATTTAAATTTTATTTATTTATAATTTTTAACATTTTAAGAAATTCAATAACTTAAAAACCTAAAATAAAGCCTAAATTATTAATTTATTTATAATAATATACATCTCTTTCCATATATATCTATTTGTTTTTTTTTTCTCTTTTTTCTAATAAGCAGAGCTCTTAAATCTATGCGTAAGTTGTTTCCAAGCCAACTACTATATATATATACACTCACTTCCTTTAACCGATAAGCATTAAAAATCACTCTAAGCATTTTCTGAGTCACACTATAAATTAGGAAATCAAATGAAATCATTATAAATTTTAAGTAAATCTCATGAATTAAGAGAGGAAAAAAAAAAACAAAATAAGCTCTAACTAAATCGGACCCATGATTGATTTTCGATTTTTACAGACTTAACGGGCTGAACAGATATGGGTTTTAGAACCTTGATTTAGAGTCAATAAATTATAAAACATATAATATAAAAAATCTATAATTATATATTTAAATTGTATATGATATATTATTCTATGTAGTAAAACAAATATAATTAATAATGAATAAATAAATAATATTTATAAAAGAAATTAAATTTATTTAAAATTAAAAAAAATTTTAGAAATAATATATTTAGAGGGTGTTTGAAATTAATGTTAACTATTCAAAAGCAGATTTATAATTTTTTTGATTTAATTAACTGATTTTTTTAATTTTTTATAAACTGTTTTTCTTAAATATATTTTTGGAAAAAATATCTATTTATATACTTTTCTCCAAAATCAGTTTTTAAAATTTAAAAAATTTAAAAATAATTTTTTTTTCTCTAAAAAAGATTTTAGCAAACGTAATATAAAATAAGCTCTTAAAAGTAAGAAGTCGTTTAAGAATTTTAAAATACTATGTAACCTTTTATCATGTCAAAAAGTATTAGCTAATAATTTTTTTAAATAAAATAATATAAATACGATCAAATATCTTTTTTTTATACAAAATTTATAAAGGCTGAATGTCAAAAAATTTTAATATTTTATCGTCGATGAAACAAACGATTATATTATTGATTATATATTAATTGTCAAAAAAATATTTAGTTAACTTTTAAAAAAATAAAATGCAAACGTGAATGTTGTAATATATGAGGAGTGAAGAGATTTTAATAACTTGCTCAATTTGTAATATCATTTATTTACTACTAAATTAAAATTCCGGCAGTAGATGTTTAGTGCAATGTATTAATACTTACATGCAAAACTGAAAATCTTTTCTAAGATTAAATAGCAGTTTTATTTATTAATTTTTATTTTAAATAACATAAATACTAGGAGTTTACAAATTACTACAATTTATATTAAAAAAATGCTTTATAAATATAATATTATTAACTTAAAAATTTTTAAAATAAATTTAATTTATTATTAAATTAATTTAATTATACTGTAATAAATGAATGTAAATAAAATTATTTAATATATAAACATGTATCGTTATTATTAAAGTAGAAATAACGTGACACGTGTTGCCCAGCTCTAATCTGAAAATGAACAACACAGAAAAGCCCCAACAAGGCATTTGAAAATAAAAAACGTTTCTTTCTCAAACTGGTTTCGTTTCGTACTATCGTGGGCAAAGGATCAAAATATCTCTCCACTTTGTCCTTTGTCTCCCTCTTTTGACTCGGTCACCTCTTTCTTCACTCAGCGCCCTTTTCCTTCTTCTTTTTCCTTTTCGAAATCCAAAAAGAAAAAAAGATTAAAATAAAATTAACGAAGGAACACAGAATTACGTAGTACATACCCATAATAAAGCAAGGACTATACAAAGTAATCTTTTTCTTTTTTTCCTCTAAATTTAGCTGATCTGCTGCTAAATTTAGAGGGAGAGGTGTTAAATTAGGGTTTTTTGATTGAGAGAGGGAGGAGGGGTTGGTGTATAGGTCAGCGAATCCGTCAAGATGATGATCTCCAGGGGATTGTTCGGGTGGTCCCCACCTCATATACAACCGTTGACGCCCGTTTCCGAGGTGTCGGAGCCGCCGGAATCTCCGTCTCCGTACCTCGATACTACTGCAGAGGCGGCTGCGGCAGCTGCTGCCGCCGCGCAGGCGGAGGCCGAAGAGGAGATGGAAGAGTCTGAAGAGATGGAACCGCCACCTGCTGCTGTTCCGTTCTCGCGGTTGTTCGCTTGTGCTGACAGGCTTGACTGGGGACTCATGATCGTTGGTTCGCTTGCTGCTGCTGCTCATGGGACTGCCCTTGTTGTTTACTTGCACTACTTTGCGAAGATTGTTGAGGTTATGAAGATGGGTCCTGATAGACCTGAGGAAAGATTCGAGAGGTTCAAAGATGTAAGTGCTTTGGATGTTTAAATTGTTGAAAGCCATGTTTTTTCGTGCAAATTAAACTTAAAGTAGTGTTTATGTTTGATTTCTTGATGTGACAAGAAAAATGGAAGGAGCTGAGATTTTAAATTATGGATTTCGGTGCTTATGAACTCTGGACCAAGTTTGTTGAGTTCAATTGTTTTTTCATCGCCTTAGGAAGTACATTTGATACTATGCTGAGCTTAGTAAGATGTATTTTTAAAAGTTATGATTTGGTACTTTGAATTCTAAATTGATGAAGTTTGGATTCTGTAGTCTGATTGGCTTCTTCTTCTGCTTCTTGTCTAGGTAAAGGTATCTATATGTAGGTTTTTTGTAGTGGTAACTGCATGAAAAGCGAACTGTACACCTTGAATTGGGTGATGAATTTGTAAGACATGTTGTTTATTGACATGAATCTTAGGATTCTGCTATTTAACTTAGGCTAGCTCTTATTTGTGTTCTTATAATGTGCATATACTAGGTATTTTCTCTGCCCGTGTGTCCATAATGTTTTCTATATGAAGAAACTTTTGGTAACTTTTAGCAGTTGAGTATACTGTACGCTGTTCAATTAGTTTATCAGCAGGGCAGTTCAGAGTTTAATATTAAATCTGATTATAGGCATGTTTTTGACACAGTATTTAGGGACCAAAATGTTTGTTTAGGAATAACAAGAATTTAGAGAAAAAAAACTGTTTGGCTTGTTATGGTGGGTTTAAATTTTTATTTACTTAGTTGGGCTTGTGATACAGTTAAGCGTGAAAAGTGAAAACACTGTTTGCTCATAAATTTTGTATGTGACAAATATTTGAAAGCAATGAGTATCAAATTATTGTTATCTGGTCTTTGTTACTTGTACTTCCATTTCTTCCCTACAATATCTGTATTGAGAGTTTAGCCACCTTGCTTTATCTCTCTGCCTCCATGTTGCTAGATGAAGGCATTGTGAAGAGACAAGGAAAGATGTGCCTATTTGGCCAACTGGTGTTACATGTTCAATTCTTTTTGGCTGGACATTATACAAAAATATCTGTCATAAAGATCATACTGATGTTCAAGGTTGGGCTGGAGCCCTCATATTAGATTTTCAATGACTGTGGCATTTGGGTATATGAACCTGCATTTACATTACCCAAGGGTCTAGGATATGTTTCTTTGATTGTTGCTTCTTTTAGGACCTCAGTAACTATATATATATATACTTGGATAGGATAGAGCGAGGTTGGGGTTGATGGGAGTAGATGTTTGCTTCCCTACCTCAAAAATTTTATTTAGAAGTGTTTTTGCATATGTCAAGTGGATTTAACCAAGGTGTTTGTTTTCTGCAGCTTGCTTTAACCATTGTTTATATAGCAGCTGGTGTTTTTGCGGCTGGTTGGATTGGTATGTTTAAATATTTATCATATATTTTTTTTTGTACTTATGTAATTTTCTCATGCAAATATATTATTGCTGCTAATTTGCTCTCTGTAATAGAGGTATCATGCTGGATTCTAACTGGAGAGCGTCAGACAGCTGTCATCAGGTCAAACTATGTTCAAGTATTACTCAATCAGGACATGAGCTTTTTTGACACGTATGGGAACAATGGGGACATTGTGAGCCAAGTATTGAGTGATGTGCTGCTCATTCAGTCCGCTCTTAGTGAAAAGGTATATTAGAGATAAATTGCTGTTCCCTTTCTAAGTCTGCAAATATCTTATGTAACATGTGGAGATATTTAATGATGTAGGTTGGAAACTATATTCATAACATGGCAACATTTTTTAGCGGTCTCGTCATTGGATTTGTCAACTGCTGGCAGATTGCCCTTATAACATTGGCTACTGGTCCTTTTATTGTTGCTGCTGGAGGTATATCGAATATATTTCTTCACAGGCTTGCCGAGAGCATTCAAGATGCATATGCTGAAGCTGCTAGTGTTGCTGAACAGGTTAATTCATTTTCCTTTCTTGATTTGCTGATGTTGGATTCTGCCTGAAATGTCTTTTCTTGGTACAAAAATTAATTATGGCTGTTCTAGAATCCTGTATTTTATGATGCTCAATAAATTATTTTATTGTATAGGATAAAGTTTCAAATTTCTTAGATTTTTGTTAATAATACAATTTTCAGGGGTAAAAAAGATGATTCTGTTTCTTTGTGTTTATTAGAAATTTGGCTTGGTTGCTTAGCTATGTGCGTTTCACTTATGTGGAATGGTTGTATAATTTCTGTTAGTACTGAAATACTATTTGCTCCCTTAAAACTAGGTGGAAAGCAAACACTTCTTTATAAATTTTGTCAGTGGACATTTTCCACATTTTTACAATGTTTAGAAATGCTTCCTTAGTGAATTAAAAAGCTAAATTATTTTCAAGGAGATGTCTTCCAATTTTGTGAAAATGATAAGTCATCTATTGAACATCTAGAAACTTAGCCAAAAGAGGGGAAAAAATGAATTGAAAGAATCACAAGGAAAATACATAGCTGCTGGCCCACTTTTCTCTGAACTCTGCCTATTGTTGTAAAGTATTGCAATTTACTGTTTTCGAGATTCAAGTGGTTTGGAAATGAAAGAAAAAAATATGGTCCTCGTGGTTTGCTCCAATCATTCTGATGGTCTTCTCTTTCAAAAGATTATCATTTTTATTTCTGGCATAATCCAAATGCTAGAAAATAATTCTTGTTATTTTCTCTCTGCAACCATAGTCATATAATACATTTTCTTTCTGCTTTTTTTTTTTGTCAAAGATTTTCTTTCTTCTTTCAAAAAGTGTTTTTTACATTTTTTTGGTTGCAAAAAAAATTGTCTTTATCCATTCAGGCAATTTAGATCTCTCATGCATATTCCACTTGCTTTATTTGCTAAAAAGAAAGATCTTCAGAATGCATTGGGCTTTGTCCCCATGATGATTCTTAAAGTGGTAGATTTATGTTAATGATGATGATATAGAGCTGGGTATGATTAAGCATAGTTATTAAAGGCACACCATGGGCTTGCTTCAAGCTCAAAGCTTATCAACCTCTAGTCAAGCAACCTGTTCATTAATCTGAACAAGAAAAAGAGTTTATCGTTGTTGAGTTTGTGGCTTGGATTTGGGTGTCAGAATTATGACCCTGCCAGAGAAGCCCACGATGTGACCAAAATTGGATGAAAAATGGAGATCTATGCTGGAGGCGGAGCCCCCCGCAATATGGACTTGTATTAATTTTCTGTATTTATTCAAATTTGAGTAGAAACAGTATATAAGGGAGATACAAGGGCTGCTAGGGTGAAAATTTCAGTAGTGACTACTGTTTCTCTTTTATAGTGGAATTTTCTGTCGTGCATGTGGATGTAGGTTACAAAATCGAACCACATAAAATCTTGTGTTCGAATTTTTCTCTCTCTATTTGTGTGTGCATATCCTATTATATATTTTGAGCGACCTTGTTTCAACAATCGTACTTCCATCCATACAATATCAAACCAAAAAAGAAAAAAAAAGTTGAACTGGTTATATTGTTTTTTTTTTTTTTTTTTGTGACATTGGATGGGATTACTAGAGCTACTGGAGTTGTGAAGGAGGCTTATCATACAAGATCAATTAAAGGTCAACATCCCACCCATATTCATTCCTAGTATTTGGAGAAAGCCAAAGCATCTTCTCATTTGAGGGTGGAATTCCTTTAGCACTTAGAAATGAGTAGTACATTGATTCTCAAGGATGGTAGAGAAGAGGAAGAAGAGGAGGTTTTGGAAGTGATCAATTTGAATATTATTTTATGATCATAAAGAGGGTCATTTGGGTTTGATAATGAGTAAATCTTGTAGTTGATTTATGGATTATTGCTTTTTAATAACACAATTATCATTTCAAGTCTCTTTAATATCTTCACATAATCTCAATTTTGGATTTATAAAACATTAATTCTTTGTTCATTTATATTTTTGTGCTGGTTGTTAGTAGTTCTGTAATATAAACCTAGTTGTCTTAGATTATGAAGTTTGATATTTTTTTTTGTGCCTCACCTCGCTCAAGTCTGCACCTATGCCTTTCACGTGGGCCCCAAGACTCCTTAGTACTTTGATGCACCTTGCTCCTTAAATAACTATGCTATTAAGTATAATATTAATATAATATTAATTAATTATCAACTCTCTCACACACTCACTGTCCATGTTCTAGTCTATTCTCATACACTTTCTCAGTTTTTCAAAGAAAGATTGTTGTGTAGGATAATTCTGGGGGCTTCTCAGTGCCAAATTTGTTACTCATGCACTTGTAAACGTTTATTTGCTGTCCTGGGTGCATAAGATTTGCATTTGTCTTTGCTATGTGTGCGCATTCCTTATTATTTTTCTTATTGACCAACTTTGTGAATTTATCTAATACATTTCTTACTATTTTATTGAAATGACTTGCCTCGGAGATGCTGAATGTTAATAATATTTTAATTGCAGGCAGTCTCATATATTAAGACCTTATATGCATTCACAAATGAAACTTTGGCCAAGTATTCTTATGCAACCTCACTACAAGCAACTTTGAGATATGGTATTCTGATTAGTCTTGTGCAAGGGCTTGGACTTGGATTTACATATGGGCTTGCAATATGTTCTTGTGCCTTACAGCTCTGGGTTGGAAGGTTCCTGGTTACGCACAACAAAGCTCATGGTGGTGAAATAGTAACAGCCCTGTTTGCTGTAATTCTGAGTGGCCTGTAAGCAACTTGTTCTCCTCCCTTGTTGGTGTTTTGTCTTCTGTATGTCTTCTAATCTACCATCTTGTGTGTTTGCTAGTGGGTTGAATCAAGCAGCAACAAACTTCTATTCGTTTGACCAAGGGCGTATTGCTGCCTATAGACTTTATGAGATGATAAGCCGATCATCTTCCACAGTTAATCAAGATGGGAATACCCTAGTGTCTGTGCAAGGAAATATTGAGTTTCGGAATGTATACTTTAGCTATCTGTCTCGTCCTGAAATTCCAATCTTGAGTGGATTTTACCTCACTGTACCAGCTAAAAAAGCTATTGCACTTGTTGGTAGAAATGGCTCTGGAAAGAGCAGTATTATCCCTCTTATGGAGCGGTTTTATGATCCCACTCTAGGTACTGCATTGAGTCTCATGCTATATATTTTAGGGTTTTGATAAATTTTCTTAGCAATTTCATTTTCATGTATCCCAGGTATTTCATTTATCATTTGTTTTTTGTTGCCATGCAGGAGAAGTTCTTTTAGATGGAGAGAACATTAAAAACCTGAAATTAGAATGGCTCAGAGGCCTAATAGGACTAGTCACTCAGGAACCAGCCTTGCTCAGTTTGAGTATAAAAGATAATATTGCTTATGGACGAGATGCTACTTTTGATCAGATTGAAGAGGCTGCCAAAATTGCACACGCACATACATTTATCAGCTCCCTTGAGAGAGGTTATGATACACAGGTGCAACTTACAAGACTAAATATTTGCTTGAACCTGTCTTCTTTTTTGTTCCATCTTTGGTCAATCTTTTGAGAGATTAATTCTTATGCATTTCAGGTGGGTAGAGCTGGTTTAGCATTGACAGAGGAACAAAAAATTAAACTTTCCATTGCTAGAGCGGTGCTTTTGAATCCAACAATTCTTTTACTAGATGAGGTCACTGGCGGACTTGATTTTGAAGCTGAGAGAGCTGTGCAGGAGGCTCTAGATCTCCTCATGTTGGGACGGTCAACCATCATAATAGCTCGACGTCTTAGTCTTATTAGGAATGCTGATTACATAGCCGTAATGGAGGAAGGTCAACTTGTTGAAATGGGTACACATGATGAATTGTTGAACTTAGATGGTCTATATGCAGAACTCCTCAAATGTGAGGAAGCTGCAAAACTTCCAAGGAGGTATAACCTGACAACTGTCTCCATTATGACAACAAATTATGTGTGAATGCAGCTTCTTTTTTCAAATATATATATATATATATATATATATATATATATGTAGTGAAAATGTATTTAATATGCAAAGTAATATGCATATCTTTTTCCAGGATGCCAGCAAGAAACTATATGGAGACTGCTACTTTTCAAATTGAGAAGGATTCTTCTGCCAGTCACAGCTTGCAAGAACCATCCTCCCCCAAAATGATGAAATCGCCCTCTCTTCAGAGAGTCCCTGGTGTATTACGGCCTCCAGATGGCACCTTTAACTCTCAAGAATCACCCAAAGTTCAAAGCCCACCACCAGAGAAAATGATGGAAAATGGTCTTCCCTTGGATGGGGCTGACAAGGAACCATCAATAAGAAGACAGGATAGTTTTGAAATGCGACTACCAGAGTTACCCAAAATTGACGTCCAGTCTGCACATCGACAAACATCAAATGGGTCAGATCCCGAATCACCAATTTCACCCCTTTTGACATCAGATCCTAAAAATGAGCGTTCTCACTCACAGACTTTTAGTCGGCCCCATAGTCACTCTGATGATGTTCTGACTAAATTCAAGAATGCAATAGATGCAAAGCATCGGAAAGCTCCATCCTTTTGGAGATTGGCAGAACTTAGTTTTGCAGAGTGGCTTTATGCTGTCTTAGGAAGCATTGGTGCTGCTATCTTTGGTTCTTTTAATCCACTTCTTGCTTACGTTATTGCTCTGATAGTGACTGCAT
This sequence comes from Triadica sebifera, assembly GCA_023653625.1. NCBI lineage: Eukaryota > Viridiplantae > Streptophyta > Magnoliopsida > Malpighiales > Euphorbiaceae > Triadica > Triadica sebifera. The sequence continues at coordinate 16,774,705 of CM042896.1, read as the reverse complement.
ATTATAGACCTGGACATCATAACTTGCAGGAGGAAGTCAACAAGTGGTGCTTGATAATTGCCTGCATGGGTATAGTGACAGTGGTTGCAAACTTTTTGCAGCACTTCTATTTTGGTATTATGGGTGAAAAAATGACTGAACGAGTCCGGAGAATGATGTTCTCAGGTAAATAATCTCTAATCTTGTTGTGAGGTACTTCAGAAAAGAAAGTAACAAAATACAAGATCCCGTATATGAGTTTTACCTTATTTATGCCCATCTTGTAACAGCAATGCTGCGCAATGAAGTTGGATGGTTTGATGAAGAAGACAATAGTGCTGACACATTATCAATGCGGTTGGCAAATGACGCTACGTTTGTACGAGCAGCATTTAGCAATCGACTTTCAATATTTATACAGGACGGTGCTGCTGTTATTGTGGCTGTTGTCATTGGGATGCTGCTGGAATGGCGATTGGCTCTTGTGGCTTTGGCAACCTTGCCAATTCTCATGGTTTCCGCAACTGCACAGGTTTGCTTATTTTGTTCTTGCTTTTGAACTTGATATCATTTGATTAATTGTTGATTTATTCTAAATATTTTTTCTGAATTTGTAGATGAACCAATATTTTGATCATTATTCTTTTGATGTAATCAGCTACATGTTAATGAAACAGAACATATAGTTTGATTTGAAGAGTTTCTTTAATGTCCTTTTACCAGTTATTAAGTAAATTTCCTCTATAGTTTCTTTTTTGTTGCAATAAGATGTACCAATCCCTCTCTGCATTTATGAGGTTGCAAATTCACTTTTTTGATTGTTCTCTTCAAGGACAACTCAATTTGTTCTCCTTGTTTCAAAGCTTTTTAATTTACTGTCTTGATTCTGCATTTGGGAAAATTTTTTAATTTTCTGGTTGCTTGTTAATTTATGTATGAAATACTCAAGAGAAAAGGTTGAACATGAATTTTCAATACAGTATGCTGGCCTCTGGTGTGAAATGAGGTTTAGTTTTGCTGAGGGAATAAATTTTATCAATATCATTGTAGTTGTCTTAGCATTTCTGAGTAAATGATGTATGTGATTTTTTTTTGTATTAATTAGCGTGCTTTTTGACCAAATCATAGAATGTAGTTGCTAACACTAGAGAATGTGAACCAAGAGAAAAAAAATGTTGAATGCTACAAGTCAGCATGTGGCTTTCTGTCTTCATTTCCTAGTTTTACATTGCATTGTTATTGAGACCTTGCTTGGTTGATTTGCATCACTTGTTTGTATGTACTAGCCTTACTGACGTATGATGTCTGTGAACATATTCAGCTGTCGGTTAATAAGGTCCATCTATCCCACTGACTGAGAGAAAAAGAAAATTCATTTACTTATGTAATAATAATAATAATAATAATAATAAATCTTTCTTGATCCACTAAAAATTAGTGCTGTACCTGCTGAAAATTGGTAATAAGAAATTATGAACCAATTATTTTACTAAAAAGTAGCTACTCTAAAATCCTAGTACCTTTAACCATGTAACTAAGTATTCTTGATTTACTAGAATTTTTCAATCAATTTAATTGCAAGTTAAAGAAGAACATGTGTATTTAGGTGAAGAGCAAAGAAAATTTTTGGGTTTTTTAAGAAAAAAATTAGAATTATGAAAAATGTGCCTATTAATTGTGAGGTTCAGCCCTATGTAAATTAATCAACAAATATATAAATAAAAATGCCCTGATCTTTTGATAAGTTTCTATTATTTTATTACGAGTTTTTTTTATAATTATTATATGTGACTTTTTTTTATTTGACCTAGCTGATTCAAAATCCTAGATTCGCATGATATTAAAACTATTTCCACCCTTGATGAATTATTCAGACACCAAGCTTTGATTCCAATGTTGTTTTTGGTCTATACAATTTTGATAATGAGCATTATGTTAGCTAGTTTTCTGTGCTCATATTCTGAATGGCTGTGAACTAAAATATTGCAGAAGTTGTGGCTTGCTGGATTTTCAAGGGGCATCCAGGAGATGCACAGGAAGGCATCATTGGTCCTTGAGGATGCTGTTAGGAACATTTACACTGTTGTAGCATTCTGTGCTGGTAACAAAGTGATGGAGCTCTATAGACAGCAACTAAGGAAGATATTCAAACAGAGTTTTTTCCATGGCATGGCCATTGGTTTCGCATTTGGCTTTTCACAATTTCTTCTTTTTGCCTGTAATGCCCTTCTTCTCTGGTACACTGCATATGCTGTAAAGAAAAATTATATGGATCTGCCTACAGCTATCAAGGAGTATATGGTTTTCTCGTTTGCAACATTTGCACTAGTTGAGCCTTTTGGATTGGCCCCATACATACTTAAACGTCGGAAATCTCTCATTTCAGTTTTTGAAATTATAGATCGGGTGCCCACGATTGATCCTGATGATAACTCAGCCTTGAAGCCACCTAATGTTTATGGGAGCATAGAGTTGAAGAATGTTGATTTCTGCTATCCTACTCGTCCAGAAGTATTGGTGTTGAGCAATTTCAGTCTCAAAGTTAATGGTGGACAAACTGTAGCTGTGGTAGGAGTTTCAGGGTCTGGAAAGAGCACTATAATCTCTTTAATTGAGAGATTTTATGATCCCGTTGCGGGTCAGGTTCTATTTGATGGGCGAGATTTGAAACTTTATAATTTGAGATGGTTGAGGAGCCATTTAGGTCTTGTTCAGCAGGAGCCAATTATCTTCTCAACAACCATAAGGGAAAATATTATATATGCCAGACACAATGCCAGTGAGTCTGAGATGAAAGAGGCTGCAAGAATAGCAAATGCTCACCACTTCATCAGCAGCCTGCCTCATGGTTACGACACACATGTGGGAATGAGGGGTGTGGACCTGACACCGGGACAGAAGCAGAGAATTGCAATTGCTCGAGTGGTGCTGAAGAATGCTCCCATTTTGTTATTGGATGAAGCTAGTTCATCCATTGAATCTGAGTCAAGTCGAGTGGTGCAAGAGGCACTTGATACACTGATTATGGGAAACAAAACAACCATCTTGATAGCTCATAGAGCTGCAATGATGAGGCATGTTGACAATATTGTGGTTCTAAATGGAGGTCGAATTGTGGAGGACGGAACCCATGATTCTTTGATGGCAAAGAATGGCTTGTATGTGAGATTGATGCAACCCCACTTTGGGAAGGGTTTGCGACAGCATCGACTTGTTTAGGGTGGATTTTGACATTTAGGCCTGGTTCTTTTGTATCGCTCTTATTGATCATTTTTACATTTCTGGAAATGTTGGTACCTGTTGGCAATTATACATATATTTTCCAGAGCGGTGAGTGCAAACAAGAATGAAGAGGCTTGTAGTGATTTTTGAATGGCTGGAGGGAAGGGTTAAGGTGGTGGCAGCGAGAGTTGTAGTGTTCCAATGTAGGGTTTAGAATTAGGTCTGTGGAACATGATTAGCCATGAGGATATGCTCTCATGTTTAGATGCTTATTCTTTTAGGAGGCCGAGTTGTAGGTTGTTGCTTTGTCTCCATGGTATGTTTTCATTTGTTCATTAATCAGAAATTGGGTTGGAGAGGGGATAATTCAAGTCCTACAGAGGTGTGCTTCTTGAGTTTTGTTTTCTGTTTTCCTAGATATTTTTCCTGGCGTTCTTATGGATTAATGTGACTCGGACAAGCTTGGAAGATGAATGTGTTTCATACTGTACATTTTTACATTTGTGAAAACCAAAGAAAGTTTAGAAAGAAGAGGAAGAGGTGGAGGCAAATTGTTGTAATCTATGTAAATAACCACGTGGATAATTTATAGGCTTTTAAATTTTCCCCGGCCTAACTAGTTCATTTTTTTTCTTCTTCAGATTAATGCCTTTTTTTTGCTTTTTTTTTTTTTTTTTTTTTTCTCCTACCCCTGAAATCTTCTGCATAATCTGTTAAGGGATGTGCATATTTTTGTGATTGTTTTTTATGCTTAGAAACATCACTGTGAAACTGGATGGAGAAAATGAATGAATATGCAAATTATAAATTCTGCTCTTTACTAAGACGAATGTTTTCAGATGAGAATTGTCAAATCTGTTTAGTTCTGAAACATTTCATTTGTGGGCTTCCAGTATTTAATCTGAATGAGGTGCACATGTTTGGGCAAATTTAGTTGGAAGTTAGCGGCCAAACCTTGTCTAAATCGGAGAAAATGAAGCTTCTCATATGGTGGGTTCTTGATGAGGTTAGGAGCTTGAGGTCATGTGATAACTAATTCTCTCTCTCTTTCTTTTCTTTGTTTCTAAGTTCTCTGTTTTTATTTAAGCAAATTTTATTATTTTATTTTTTTAGCAAGTGGATAATGTGGGGAAAGTGTCGTACGTGAGTAAATGGATTCTTAAATTTTCCTTTTCCTTTTGTTTTCATGAAATTTGGACTAAGATTTAAATTTGTAAATTCATAGTCATGAAATGCTTTTCTTCAAAATCAATTTCCTAGTGAAATTGATGATAAAGCTAAGCAGTATGCGCTTTCAAGATTTTGAAAATTCAGAATCAATCGTGGAGCTGCAGAAGCTTGTTCATGCTCAAGAGAAGTTGATTGAAAAAGCAAAGAGCCGCTGGTTTACTAATGATAATATTAATTGCAATAATGCTGTTGTTAATATTCATCAATTTCTTGATGATTCTCCTAAATCTGAATTGCTTCCTGCCAAGGATACTTCTGCAACAAGTAAGACGGATAGCAGTGATCCATTGGATTCTTGTTACAATTATGATAACTTATTGGAATTACCTGAATCAGCCTTTTGCTGAAGTAATTATCCCATTGTAATTGTAATTGTTGTGCTATCCCTTGCAATTGCAAAAGGAGATTAATGTATTTATTATATTTATAATAAATTTCAATAAAATATATTTTATTAATTAATATATTTAATATCAATTAATGTGTAATTAATATATTTAATCAATTAAGTTAATATAATTAATATAAATTTAATTTAAATACTATAAATATAAATATAAATAAAGCGACAAGCAGCACGACTATAAATCCGGTCATGATATATATTCGGTGTGAAAAATAAACCAACCATATGTTCGGGGGATTTAGAGAAATATGAATTTCACAACTGCAGTTTTAAACATGACGACTATAATTTCAACCAAGAAAAAACCTAATTTGGATAGAAAAATTAGCCGTGAAAACTACGATCATGAGCTTTTCCCATGTGACACCAAGATATCCATCACAACATGTAAATAGACAATAAGAAGAAGAGGAAAACGATAATTAGTGTAGTATTGTGTTTTCTAATTTTCTAAAATGGATTTTAGTTATTTTTTGCAATTTTCTATGTTAAATTTTTTCTTATAAATGAAATGATGTGTCTTTCCTTTAATTTTCGTTAAGTTTTATAATTAATTTATTTATGCAATTTATTAATTTTAACAATAAGTTTCAATTTATTTGATAATAAACAAAAAAATAACATTTTAAATGTAAGTGTGAATAGAATATACTAAAATATTAAATAAGTCCCATAAATTGAAAATAATGTTTTGAGAATGTAAATGTAAAAGTACTTGCAGGGATGAAAGATGCTCTTATACAACATGATTTACTTTTTTTTTTTTCTCATTTATTGGGGCTACGAATATAATCTGAGATTGAATATTATCTTTTGACAAATTTTGAAAATTTTCTACCTCTTTTCCAAAAGGATATGAGATAGACTCAATTTAAAAAAAAAAAATTAGCTGCTTTTCTTGGTTTAAATACAGTTAATTTAGTAATTCTCTACTATTATTTTTTGATTTTTCAATATATGTCCCTATAATTTCAACTATATATAATAATTAATCGGTGTGAAAAATAGACGGAGGGAGTTATTTCTTTGATGATGCTTACTGCAATTCTTAATATCAATAAGATCAAGTTGTATTTCTTTGGTGCTTGGTTTACTCATGTAATGTAATAGCAGTGAAATAATGAAAGTATATTTGGGATGGACTTCTGCAGAGTTGGAGGAGGAGAGGGGGGTAGTGGCAACAGGCAACATGATTGGAGTTTCACTAATTCTAGTATGTCGAGTGTGGCTATGGAGCTCAGTAGCAATGAGTTTGCTAATGACTACCAAGATCTATGGACAAGTCTTATCTAGATCCAGTTTAGATTTTTTTTTTTTTATGGATAAAAAAAATATTATTCAATAACTGGCATAGTCCATGATTAAATTTTTAGGCAAATATCTTCCATGGACTTGAGATCTATTGGATTTTTATTTCTTCATAAAGATGTTACTTTTTATCAAGCTTTACCAATTTTTTTCTCCTGCTGTTGATGTTCAAATGCCATGTGCAAGATTTTTTTGAGCAGCCATGGGCAAGACATTAGAGGAAAAAAAAAGTTATTGAATACTGAATTCTAATTTTGATTTATTTGTTGTTTTTAATGCAACAAAAATGGTTATTTATGCATTAATTTGCATGATTCTACGGCTGAAACAGCCAAAGGGATTTGCATAGTTGCAAGTGTGATTGCACAAACATCAGCAATAAATTATATCTTTTAATTGATTTTCTTTTTACTGGTGATTAAATAACATCAGAAATACATTAAATAAAGAAGCAACAATATGAGGAAAAGCTGCACCAGCCACATACCAAGCGCAAAGAGATGCTAGAAGGCACCTGATCGTGAAGCACCATTCACATGGCAATAAAAATTTAATATTGCATAAAAGAATGTCAGATTGGAAACTGATTTCCTCAAAAAGGCTTTCATAGAGCTTTAGGAATTATATAAATGTTGCCTTAAGAACAATAAAAGAAGAAAAGAAAAAATGAAGGTGGGATTGAGGCAGGATATTATTTGATATAAACTAAGGCAACTACTGCTCCAGAAAATGCACAATGGTGCTTCATATTAGTAGAGGGTTGTTCCTGATAAGATAAGTGAAGATCGATTCAACCAAATCAAACATTGAAAATTTGGAAGGAATCAATCACCTCGTGCAATTTATCTTTCATCTTGCCCCATCTCCGCTCGTTTGCCCCTGTTGTCAATGTGTAGAATTTACCTGCCATAAAAATTGCCAGAGCCAAAAGAACAGCAGGGTCAATATAATAGTATGATTTGCTAGATATCATAGTTTAGTTGCTATTAAAGAAAAAATTCAAACATTGCTAACATTAAGGAGCAGACATACTATTTATTTCCTTCTGTTAATGACACTGGAGAAATGTTTATCAAAGGATTTAAGGTTTTGTCTTACTCCCAACTCCTCATATCATTGATCTTGACTAACACAAAAATGAAAAGTAATAATTCATGTCACGTTTTCAGTTGCTGATATCTAATGGCCAAATAAAATTGTGCAGATGATCTTCTCAGGCCTTGAAACTCCACATTCGTGGATGAAACTTTCATTTTGCAATTCTAAGAATTTATAGACTTATCCGTAAAATTTGTAGGTAAATGGGCTTTGAACCTAATCCAACACCCCAACCCCCCCCCCCCCCCCCCCTTCTCATGTCCAGCCCCGCTATGGGGGTACAATATAGTGGGAGATCACCTAGAGCGTGAAAATAGCAGACCATACTGCAAATGCTCCAACATTGTTTGACTACATATAAATTTCGGTAGGTAAATAGATCATGAACCTAACTCTTCCCAAAATCTAGTTTCAAAGAAGGAGAATTGTCCGAGTCATTATAAGTACTAGTTTATAGTTATAGCCAACCAATGTGGGATTATCCAACATTATCCTCAATCATAGGCTCATCAACTCTCTCTGCATGAAGTTGTGATGATATGGAACCGAACAAGTAAGAATTTGCTCGGAAATTTAAAATCAGCAACTGGATGTTGGGATAGGGCAGACATAACAAGATGTTACACAATCGATTTTGCAGTGACATATCAGATACAGAGAATTTATTTCATACCGTTGCCAATAGAGACTGTACTAAGAGCATGGCGAGTGTAGTTGGGAGCCTGAGCAACGAACTCAAGTGTGTAATAAGCTTTTCCATCAACATCATGCTGCAACGTTGCACAGAAGACAATCAATTAGTCAATAATACCATCAACACTCAAGTACAAGAGCTGATATGGCGTACAACACTGGAAAGAAAAAATTTCACCAAGTAAAAATTTGTAGCTGTTGAATCACAGAAAAAAAAAGTAAGAGATTTTGTTAAATAACTCATTAAATTGTTATTCAATTCATCCTGAGGTGTTTGGTCTTGACCTCATAAACTTATTTTGGCTACTTCAAGTAGCCATCGATTAACTTACAAAAAGATAATATACTCTTTCATGCATCCAAATTTTCAATAATGACTGGAGATTTGACTTTATGCGAGAGATGCATTTCTGTTGTTAAGCCTTATTGAAGAGGTTGAGAAAAATACAGTTTTTTATAACTATTCTGAGTTAAGGATACATTTTCTATCATTCCAATTGTTGTAGGTAATTCATCATTTGCATCCGCAATACAAATAACAATTTCACATTGCAATGTAGCATGTATCATTCCCTGCAACCTTATTGGCAAAGCTACAAATGTTGCTAGAAGTGAGTACCTTTTTGTACTTGGTAGAAGATGCATCCATACAATTTGGCTATCACAAAAAAAGTATAGGTATAGATTTTTGCCACAACTATTTATAATGGAATATATACTGTTCTGCCACAATGAAACTAAAGCAAAAAATAAATTTAACTGAAAATAAAACTAGAAGGTATAGGTAATCAAACCTCTGATGCCTCAATGAGTTTTGTTTTCAGGGAAGGTGGGACTAAAACTCTTTTAATCAATGATTCAGCAACCTGAGAACATTAGGTAATGAACAATACTGCCTTCTATCAGCTGGAGATATGTACTCAAGTTGTTAACCTCCATAAAAGCATGAAGTGGAAAATAGAGCCTTAATGTATATGGTGTTTGAAAGAGTAATATGGAAAACCTGTTGTGGAGGTCCAAAGTCTCGAATATCTTGCTTGCTCGTTGGTATCATATTTACACTTACGCTTTCTAATGGCTCAATAACATCTTTGAATACCTTGTCTTGACCTTCAATTATCACTTCCTGCCACAATCATGGGACCAATGATGAAATATGGAAATGAAAAGAGTAACAACAAAGGGAAAATTCAGCACCACATACCTGCCACCCAAATGGATAGAGGAACGAATATCCATCCTTCCTGTCTGTGACTAAAAGGAATCCCTTTTTAGTTTCTGCAGCAACTGAACCATATCAAGGATGTCCTGTTAGGATATCAGAATCATTACTTAAGGAACCAACACACTGAAAAACTGGGAAACAGGTTTCTATCTATATTACTGAAGCACAAAATTGGATCTTGAGATTTCATTAGCTAACAAAAAAACGAAGTAAGAAAAAATGAAAAAGGTGAAATTTGCAGCAGGAATAACAATGCTTACATGATGAAGTTTGGTTAACCAGGGAAACCCAAGGGGCAACCACACTAATAGCTAGTAATTGGCGTCTCCTGGATCTTACTGCAAAGGCAGATCAAAATATAAACAGAAATAACAGAATCAATAGTCTATAAACATAAAAATGCAATATTTTGTAGTCTTTTGTCCATTGTAATTGAACTTTATTGCAGCAACATGAGTCAATTTTGGTATTCATCTTTTTATCTGGTAATCTTGTGCAACTGAGCTACACTTTATTGAATCAAACGCCCTTTCATATGTAATTTATCCATAATTAGCGCTCCAAAACATTAAGCATTCATCCAATGTCAACCAACTAACCTTAAATTTCACAATTAATTGTCAATAAAGAAAAATATTCTTCATAATCTACTTGAATGTATAAAATTCCTTCTATTTTATACAGAAAAGTTTCATTCTTTTTCAGTAACCCACATCAATGTTGCTTAAGTATTTCCTAAAAAGAAAAGGTAGCAAAATCTATCAGAATAGCACAATTTACATTATCCATTATGGCATTATTTAATTACAAAAGAATTAGACAATAAATCAAACAAATAACTAACCTTGAGAATGAGGAACTGAATTTGGCAATGATTTCTCAGCTCGAACAACAAAAGAAATGCCTCTTCTACAGGAAGGAAATGAAGCATAATGCTTTTGAATTCCTATCTACAAAAAACTAGAAATTTCCATATTAGTCTAAACTACATAAAGAGGAAAGAAAAAAAAGAAATATAACTTTGAGACATAGAGAGAGAGAGAGGACCTGAGGAAAAGGGCAATGAGACAATGAATGAGAAAGAGAAGGAGAATTATGTAAGGAAGCCATCGTTGAGTGAAGAGGGTAGAAGTTGTAAGGACAAGAAGCAAGAGTATAGTCAATGTCTGGTGGCTGCCATTGTTTTTAATTGTGGCGTACAGAGCTTTTCTTTTCTTGCTTCGGCTTCGCTTATCCTCTACTAAAACTATGACCCCGTCTTTGCGTATCGGCGGGTCCATGTGGGACGCGGCCTTCATGGTTAAAAAATTCTAACTACGCTGGTCATAATAAAAAAGAAAAAGAGAAAGAAAAAATCTATTGGAATTTTTTTTTTAAAAAAAAAGGAAAAATACCTATCTTGCATTATTGATTGTATGAAAAAAGAGAAATCGATTTAAAAATCATTTAATATAATTTTAATTTTATAAAATTGATGATTAGGAAATCCAGAATATGAAAATCTACATTTATTAGGGATACTACAAAAAGATTCTTAACGAATCACTTATTTTGCAATTGTGCTACTAATATTTTCTTCTTCTCAGTTAAACCCAAGATACTTGTAAAATTTATAATTAGGTCTCTTCATTTATTTTTTTCATTAAAAATGAGCTAATTAGCTAAAACTTTACAATGGAATGTGCTCTAATAGACTAAATTTTTTATGATGGATTATGTCCTAATAAATTCATCTATATTTAATTCGTCTATAAATTAAGTTTTATTCTTAACTGAAGTGAAATTTTGAATTAGAAAATGAAACAAAAATAATAGACTTCATAAAAAAACATAGGTTTATAAATTTTCACTATATCATATTATTTATAAGAAAATAAAATATAAAATATAATTTGAATTTATAATTATATATATATACACACTTTTCAAAAAATATATTTTTTCATTATGAATAAATGAAAATTTTGACCAATTTTATAAAATAAAAACCAATTAAAGGATGTTGTAAATATAAAATTTGATGATGACATACAATCTAACAATTTGTAAAAGAAAATTTCAAATTTGAATCATTTATGTTTCTTTCTTTCTTTCTTTGCATTATTAAATTATATATAATTATATAATACATAATATAAACATTATCAGATGTATTATTTCATCCATATTATATAAAATAAAATAAATATAAACAGCAGCAACATCAATCAATCTTGCTCTTTTTTAAATAGTGTATCTAAAACTTGTATCATAAATAACATCGCCAACTGCCAACCAGTTTGTGACTGTGTGTATTTTCCTTTTCATAAATTTCTTACGAAAATAAATTTTAAATCTAACTCACTTTCAGTCGCTAATTCAAAAAAAAAAATTGTCTAAATTATTATAAAAAACACTTAAATTTTATAATTATCCGACAAATGAGAAATATTTTTAGCTTTTTTTTTTGTTTTTCTTTCATGTCTTGTTGCTGGAATAACTGGTATAACCAAATTGTATAATCGAAGGCTAAGGCAAAATCAATGAAATGTTTGAATGTAATTATATTGTTATTAGTCTTTGGTATCGATCAATGCAAAAGGAAAGGCTAAAAAGTAAGCACACAAAAGAAATAATTCTAGACAAGAAAAGTAACCTAAACAAGAAATAGTTTTGCTTTTAATGGTGATAATGATGGCAGCCTACACTGATCGGGGACAGGTAGAATATACATTTAAGTATAAATTGCAATAATCCATATATTATAGATTTAAATCTGTGATACTGCTGAATCACATGCATGATAATACCAAAATGCAATTAAAATCAATAATCAATTTTTTGTACCCAAAAAAATCATTAATCAATTTAAGAGTATTGTGATTAGTAATATCTTGAAAAATAATACATACTCTTATATAGTACGAGCCCCAAAAAATGAATTTTTTTCATTAAAAAATTAGAAAAAATTACGAAATATTTTTTTGTTATAGGTTGTAAATATATTAATTACCATAATTAGTGTAAAATTCTAATTATTATAGTTTCCTAATTAAAGTATAAAATTTGTATAAATATGTATCTCTATTGATCAATTAAAATATGTGAAATATTTCATTATCTTCTGTGTATTTTATGGTATCAAAGCATTAGAGAGTGAGATTTGGTTTTGGAATCGAAATTCTCTAGAATTTGGGTTGTCTGAAATTTGGTAGAATAGGGTTCCATTTTTTCTTGGGTTGGGTCATCCACTTAGAGGCGTCCTTTGTTGTCACAGTCGGCCTTGGGAGGAGCGCGTCCACCAGTTCGGCCTCTACTCAAAAATCAACATTGTCGTAAACTTCTGCCATTAGATTCACGTGCTGATACATGAGAGCGTGTCCGTTGCCGCCATCCTCTCTGGTCACCATCGCTCCACTCGCCTCCATATGTACAATACGTTTTTGTACTTGGTTGAGCTTATTTCTTTTCAGTTTTGGTTGCTCAAGTGAAGACAGGTTCTGCTTATTACCTAAAACCACATTTCTTCATTTGTCATTTATGTTTTTTCTTTATTTGTGTTTTATAGCTTCTGTTTTTAGGATAATTTTCCATATTACACTATTGTTTGTTAAATAATGGCTAAAAAAAATATAGTGACTGTCTCTGATGTAATTCTAGTAATGTCTAAAATTACCGAACACAAGTTCAATGACTCTAATTATATGGTTTAGAGCAAGATAATTCGTCTTTACTTACAAAGTATTCATAAAAACCAACATATGATTGACGACCCACCTAAAGATGAGTCCAAAATGATATGGTTAATGGAGGATGCTCGGTTGTTTTTGCAGATTCGTAAATCCATTGATAATGAAGTTATTGGCTTGATTAATCATTATGAGTATGTCAAGAAATTAATGGATTATTTAAATTTCTTATATTATGAGAAATGAAATATTTTCCGATTTATGAAGTATGCAAAATATTTTATCATGCAAAAAAATAAGACTGTTCTCTTACTACTTATTTTATGGATTTTAAGAAAACTTATGATAAACTTAATATGTTGCTGCCATTTAGCTCTGATGTGAAGGTTCAACTAAGTCAATGGGAGCAGATGACAATTTTGAGCTTTCTAGCCGGTCTTCATCATGAATTTGAGACTGCTAAGTCTCAGATACTCTCAAGTTCTGAGAGTCTTCCTTACAAGATATTTTTAGTAGGATACTTCACACAAAAGGAACTCCACCTATTCAGTACAATAGTACACTTGTCAGTCAAAATCATGAGTTTCGATGTTCTTATCACAAGGGTGGTGGTAAAAGAGGGGGATCCAATAATTTTGAGCCTCAAGCATCAGATTCAGAAGGAATTGTGTATCATTATTGTCATAAGACAAGACATATGGAGCGAGATTGCAGGAAGCTTCAGAATAGAAATCAAAAATCTTACTCTGTTCATGTGGCATCTATTATTAATACATTTGAGAAGTCAGTTATTATCTGTGCAGATGACTTTGCCAAGTTCTCTTAGTACCATGAATCATTGAAGTTTTCATCTACTTTAGTTACTGCTATTGTCGATTCAGGTAAATCTAATGCATATCTTATTTCCACTTCCTCTAAATGGGTCATTGATTTTGATGCCACATATCATATGACAGGTAACTCTAGCCTATTTTCTACTTTCTAATCACATAAATCCATCTCTAATGTCACCTTAGCATATGGGTCATCATCTTCTATTCTTAAGTCTGGCATAGTTAATATGACCCATCTGCTTCCTCTGATATATGTTCTTCATTTACCTCAATTGTCTTTCAATTTGATTTCTATAAGCCAGATTACTTACACTCTTAATTGTTGTATCTCATTTTTTTTTCAATTATTGCTTATTTTAGGATCTTATGACGAAGAAGATTATTGGTAAAGGACATGAGTCAGGAGGCCTCTACATCATTGACACCCATATACATAGATCTATTGTCTACTCTAGAGTTACATCCCCTTTCAGGAACACTGTCGGCTGGGGCATCTCTTTCTTCCTTCCCTTAAGAAGTTGTGTCCACAGTTTATTAGGGTATATTCCTTAGATTATGAGTCATGTCAGTTTGCTAAACACCATTGTCTTAGTTCAAGTCCAAGAGTCAATAAAAGAGTCATTTTTCCTTTTGAGTTAGTTCATTTTGATATTTGGGGTCTTTGTCCAGTTCAGTCTAAATCTAGATTTAAGTATTTTGTAATTTTTATTGATGACTATTCTCATATAACTTGGTTATTGTCAAAGAAGTGTCCTAAAGGCACTCGCTTTAGGCACTTGATGTACTCATTTATTATTAATAAAAGACATTTTCATTATATGATATTCATTACATATGAATTGATATAAATCTTAAACTGTTTAATGAAGTTATTGGTATGTAACATAATATGGAGGAATTCATCATGGGATCATGATGATGAGATTCCTATAATGTGTAATTGTATTTATACCTAAATAATTCCTAGTCATAAGATTAACAAGACAAAATATTGTTAATCCGGATAGACTAACACATATTATACTCATTGACTAGGTCAAGCAGCTGATCTCATAAGCTAATAACATGAGATGTTTAGAGTTAACATATGAATATTTGCTAAAAGTAGCTAGTATATTAGATGACCTACAATGAGACAATTACATAGATATTTATTTCGTGGCTGCTCCATTAAGGAGTTAATTTCATGGCTGCCCCATTAAGAAAAATACGAGTTATTTTTATTTTCTCCCTTTTCTCTTTTATAAGATAATTTTTTATAGTTAGCACTTTGAATCTTTGTTATCCCATCTTCTTGGAGATTTTCTTCTTCTTCCTTTGCATAGATACTCTTAAAGGCAATCCTAGATTTGAATTATTGTGGTTTGCTACAACCCAACAAAGAAGAAAAAACTCACAACTAGGAAAATCAAGAGTTACAAACAAATATAATCAACTTCTTCCATTAGATAGTATATTCCGATTTTAAATTATATAGGGTGTTCCATGAGTTTTGAATTCAATTAATTTTAATTTTCTGCTGTGTCATGTATGTAATGTATGTTAAGAACCCAACAGTGGTATTAGAGTCACCCTATGTAAATTAAATTCGGATTTAATTGAAGTATCAATGAGATTGATTGAAAATGAACAATTTGGATTCCCTCCTTTTGTTAAAAATAAATTTGATTATGTTTAACCTCAAATTTTAATTTTAATTTAATGACATGTTAATATGATGATATTAGATGTTGTTGATGATAATTAAAATATTAAAATTTGATTTAAATATGAAATTCAAAGTTATACATAGTTGTTGAATTTATAAGGTTTATAAAATCTAGTTGTACCAATTGAGTTGTTTGAGGGGTTGTTCGAATTTGGTTTATTAATTTGATTAATCAAATATTTTTATGACATATTTAGAATATATTTTAATTTCTGAACAACATCTATAATAATACAAAAATTATTTTTGATCATAGAACAAACAAAATATATAATTAGGTTAAAAACCTTACTATGTGATGAGACTGTTTTGTGTTGTTAAATTTAATGGCATGTAACTTGATGATTAGAATCTTATTTCGTATTTATGAGATATTTATGATGTTATTTTATTATCAATTTTATGTTGGAGTCAAATTAAATTTGTGGTTAAATTCTTAAAGAATCCTAATTTATGTATGATTCAATTTAAGCAATTTTTGTGTAATTGTTTTGCTAATTAAATAATGAATAAATTAGATTGTCTAATGAATGAATTTAATTAGTTTAAACTGATTATAAATTGCTTATAATGAAGAGAATGAATTCTAAAAATTTTGAAAATTTTAAATGAAATTTGATTTGAATTTGAAAAGGGTTTTCAAAGTCATAGTTTAACTAAGATTCTAATATGCAATTGTAACTACGATTGTTTAATCCTATTTTCCATCAAACTAATAACTAATTAAGATAATTTAATTATGAATTAATTACTGGTCATGTTTAATTTAATATTTAATGTGATTTAATTATTAAATTCAGATTTAATATTGCATGCATTAAATTGGAAGTAACCTAGTTGGAAAAGTAGACAATTTTAGAAAACTTTTTGATATGATCAAATGTATGCCTAATTTGCATAATTTTCTTTTAGAAATTGTTTCTAAATGTGTATATAATTATTTAATAAGATTAAATAATAATTTTATGATGAATTTCATTAAAGCCAAACAATCAAAACAATGTTTCTAGAATTAAAACAAATGAGACCCAAATTGTTACTTCAATAAATTACTTTAATTTATGCATTAGAGAATGCATGCTAAGGGTAAATGCGACATGATGGTATGATTATGGACTTGACCAATATAATTGATCATGTATAAAATTTTATTTTTAGGTAAATAGGGCCTATGAGTCCCTATCTTCTCTATCATCTCTATTGTATTTTTTTTCTTATCTTAGTCCCCTCAAATGAAACTTGAGATTTTTTTATGAATAATTTATGTAGCTAGATTACATAGTATTAAAATAGAATTGAAGTACAAGTGAGCAAGAAGCCGAGGAGATGATGTCAAAAGAAAATAAGCATTAGAATAGGAAATTATTTTATATTTTGGTGTTGTAATTTCTTGCATCTACTTATGTGAGACCTAGTCAATCATTTCATGGCTCGAATGATTGATGTTAGATTATATCCATAATCATAACCATATAATTAGTGTAATTATCTTATATATCTATATGTAATGAATATATATATATTATGCATGTTAAATTTCCATAATGAGACCTAAATAAAGAAATCCCTCTTAAATTATATTAAGGCCAATATCTTCCATTAATATGGTAAGAACTAGAATTCTTTAAGAGTCTGGATTGTTGGGCAAATCTAAGCCCGCTTTACTCGAATATGTTCAAACCATCAAAATATGATTTCATCATTAATAGGCTGACTTTAACTAATTATATTGGCTTGTTGGGAAAACCCAAGGTTAATGTGAATTAGAGACAATATTGGATAAGTGTACATGAGATGTGCATATAGCAAGAATTTATAGCCCAATGATTTAGTAGTTGCATGTTTTGATGCAACTAGTATGAGATACCTACCAATTGACCTAAAATAGCTTGTTGGGCAAACCTAAGATCATTCTTAGTGATGTTGGATACTGGCTCACTAAGAGAGCTTTCAATGGGTTCTCTCGAATACATAGTGAGAGCTATAAGTTTGCAATAAAATAGAGAAAGTTATAATACACATTTATTAAAGATCTAATATTTATGCATTTAGTACATTCTTTAAACATGATCTTTCTTTACATCTAGGTTGATAGAATCATGTCATCAAACGTGAACTTACACTCAATTCTTGAATTCAATAAATTAACTGGCCTGAATTTTCTTGATTGGCTAATAAATTTGAGAATAATTCTCAAAACCGAAAAAATAGCCTATGTCTTGGAAGAACCGCTTCCCTCCCCTCCTGCTAATGATGCATATGTTGACGAACAGTTGGCATATAAGAAGCATGTGGATGATAGTGAGTTGGTGGGTTGCATTATGATTGCCTCTATGTCTCCCAAGCTTCAAAATCAATATGAGACTATAGATGCAAATACCATTGTGTATCATCTAAGGGAGTTTTCTGATGAGCAAGCTTGAACTGAGTGACATGAGATATCTAAATTGCTCTTTAGCTCTAAGATGGTAGATGGGATATCTCCAATGCAATGTACATTGATGATAAGGAAGAAAGACATAGAGACAACATCAAAATGGACTTACTTCCATTATGGAAAGAGTTGCTAATGGAAGATGAACTGCAAGACCTATTTGGAGTCTTTAAAGAAGAAGAAGGATAAGACATTGGATGCATATTCTACTTCAAGTATTTATGTTATTGAGGTTAATACTGGTTCTATTAATAACACATGGGTATTGGATACCAGATGTGGGTCTCACATATGCATAAATATGAAAGACTCAGGAAAGGAGAGTCAGACCCACGTGTTGGCAATAAAGCAAAAGTTGTAGCATTAATTGACAAACTTATGTATTGACACTCTCAAGTGTGCTTATTTTAGAATTAGACAATTGTTATTATGTTCCAGTTTTAATAAAGAATATTATTTTTGTTTCTTGTTTAAATAGAAAAGATTTTCATTTAACTATTAATGACAGTGGTTGCTCTATATAGTTGAATGATATTCGTTATGGAACTGACACATTACATAATGAGATTTATATTCTTGACATGTATAATTCAATCCTTAATATCAATAATAAAAGACAAAATATAGATAACCTAAAACCATCATATTTATGATATTGTCGTTTTGGCCATATAAATGAGAGGCGTATAACTAAGTTACAAAAGAATGATGACTTGGAGTCATTTGATTATAAATCATATGACACATGTGAATCTTGTTTGTTAGGAAAGATGACAAAATCACTTTTTAGTGGAAAGGGAGAATGTGTCAATGGGCCATTTGGCCTTATACAGACATATATATGTGGACCAATATCAGTACACGCTAGAAGTGGTTTTATCTATTTCATTACTTTCATTGATGATTACTCACAATATGAGTATTTATATCTAATGAGATACAAATATGAAGTTTTTGAAAAGTTTAAAGAATTCAGAAATGAAATAGAGAAACAACTTGGTAAAAGTATTAAAACACTTAGATCATATTGATGTGGTGAATACTTAAGTTAATAGTTTTAAGGTTATCTATGAGATAATGAAATTTTATCTCAATGGACTCTACCTTACACACCACTATATAATGGTGAGGCTGAAAGAAGAAACCAAATCTTGTTAGACATGGTGAGGTTAATGATGAGCTTTGTAGAATTGCCTAAGTCCTTTTGGGTCATGCACTATAGACTTCTATTTATATATTAAATAGAGTCCTTTCTAATTAGTTGAGGTTACTCCATATGAGATATGGACTAACAAGAGACATATTCTTTCTCACTTAAAAGTGTGGGGTTGTCCTACTTATGTGAAGCGAATGATGTCAGATAAGCTAAAAGCTAAGTCTGATAAGTGTTTGTTTGTGGGATATCCAAAAAAGTCATTTGGATATCAATTCTACCACACTTTGGAACAAAACGTGTTTGTTTCAAATGTTGTCTTCTTAGAGAAATAATTTTTTTCTAAAAGAAGATAGTGGGAGCAAGATTGAACTTGATAAAGTTCAAGATGCTTAAACAGATGCATATTAATTGATAGAATTTGAATCTTTTACTCATAGAAATAAAGTAACAACTACATCTTCTGAAATACAAGAACTTTGTAGATCGAGTAGGATATGCATTGTTCCTGAGAGATATTAATTTCTCATAAGTGAACAAAATGACGTATTGCTGATAGATGATGATAAAATTACTACTTACAAAAAAGTTCTGAATTGTTCAGAATCTGACAGATGACTAAATGTCATGCAGTCAGAGATGGATTCCATATTTGAAAACCAAGTGTAGACTTTGGTTGACCCATCTAAAGGGATTAAACCCATTGGGTGCAAATGGGTCTTCAAGAAGAAGACCGACTTGGAAGGTAATATAGTTACCTATAAAGCTAGGTTGGTAGCTAAAGGATATCGTCAAAGACAAGGTATTGACTATGATGAAACTTTTTCTCTTGTTGTTATGCTTAAATCCATCAGGATACTCCTAGCCATTATTGCTCATAATGACTATGAGATTTGACTAATGGATGTGAAAACAACTTTCCTTAATAGAAATCTGACTGAGGATGTGTACATGACACAACATAAGGGATTCACATCAAGTTATGGCAAAAAAGTATGCAAACTGCAAATATCCATTTATGGATTAAAGCAAGAATCCAGGAGTTGGAATAACTGATTTGATGAGACAATCAAAGAGTTTGGTTTCTCACAAAATATGGATGAACCTTGTGTTTAAAAGAAGGTTAGTGGGAGTGCAGTCGTATTCCTAGTATTGTATATATATGACATACTTCATATAGAAAATGACATCTCAGTTCTTCAATCAGTTAAAATTTTGCTTTCTAAGTATTTCTCCATAAAAGACCTTGGAGAAGCGAGCCACATATTAAGGATAAAGATCTGTAGAGATAGATCTGAAAGGTTGTTTGGTCTTTCTCAGTCTACATACTTAGATAAAATGCTAAAGAGTTTTAGCAAGGAACAATCCAAAAGAGGATTAATTCCAATGACTCATGGGATTACCCTCTCTAAGTCCATGTGTCCAAAGATATAGGATGAACGAACACGCATGAGTAGGATTCCATATGCTTCCACTATTGGATCAATCATGTATGCTATATTATGTACTAGACCTAATGTATCATATGCCCTGAGTGTTATAAGCAAATATCAGTCAGATCCCGACGAGGGGCATTGGGTGGTTATCAAGAATATCCTTAAGTACTTAAAAAAAAACTAAGGATGTATTCTTGGTTTATGGAGAGCGTGAGCTTAAAGTAAGCAGGTATACGAATGCCAGCTTTCAAATTGACAAGAATAACTCCAAATCCCAGTCAAGTTATATTTTCACGTTAAATGATAGGGTAGTTGGTTAGAAAAGTTCCAATAGGAGATTACTGTAGATTCCACAACCGAAATATAGTACATTGCAGCTTCTAAGGCAACTAAAAAATTCTTCACAGACTGTGGATAAGAAAAATTCTTCATAGAATTGGATGTGGTTCCTAACATTGTTGATCTAATACCCTGGTATTGAGATAACAATGGACTTATTGCATAAGCAAAGGAACCACGACCTCATCAAAGGTCCAAACATATACTCACATATTACCATTTGATTTTGGAAATCATTGGTAGATATGATGTAATGATTGAGAGAGTTCCCATTGATCAAAATATAGCTGATCCTCTTACTAATCCATTTCCCTAAAAGAAACATAATAGTTATGTACTCGCCTATGATATAATGTATAAAGGCGATTGACTTTAGTACAAGTGGGAGATTGTTAGTGAGGTGCCCTAAAGTCAATCACTTTAGACACTTGATATACTCATTTATTATTCATAAAAAACATTTTCATTATATTGGTAATCATTGAATATGAATTGATATAGATCTTAAACTGTTTAATGAAATCTTTGGTATGTAATAGAGTATGAAGAAATTCATGATGAGATTATGATGATGATATTCTTGTTATGTATAATTGTGTTTATACCTAAATAATCCCTAGTCATAGGAGTAATAAGACAGAACATTGTTAATCTGGATATACTATCATATATTATACTTCTTGATTAGGTCAAGTAGTTGATCTTATAAGCTGATAGCAAAAGATGTTTAGAGTTAATATGTGGATGCTTGCTAAGCGTAGCTAGTACATTGGATGACCTGTAATGAGACAATCACATGGATATTTGTTCAATGTCAATGATAGTCTCATCATAGCAATGGTGCAAGTATCCTTAGGTTTGAGATACTCAAGGTTATCTTGGATACTGAATCCTATACTTTGACTCCATTCCTTGTTGCCTCTGAAGAGGTCACTCATAGGGTGGTGATTGAGTATAGCATGAGGTATTTGAAGGTAGTTAAGTAGTCAACAAAGGATTTACCACTCTTGATAGAAGGAGAGTATACATATAACTTCTTGTAGAGATCGTTAGTTGGAAATCCTTGGCCAATGTGGACATGCCTTGAAAAAGATCTTCAAGGACATATTTGATCAGAGCAATGAGTCTCATAGACAAGAACTAATATCATTTGGACTAGATGTGATGTGTCAATCCAGTGGGAGTTGACACACAGTCCATGCTCTGAACTGGTAAAAGGATGAATTGCATGGTAATTATCTATGAAAGGGTTAAAAGTCAAATTATTGACTTTCTGGTTAATTGGATAGTCATGATGTATTCCTGGATATCGCTCATGATCTATTAAGTCAAGAAAAATTGATTAGAAATCAATTATGGGTCAAAGTATTTGATTTGTAGAATCCTAATTGGATTAGGATTCCTCCCGAGACTTGAGTTGTCATTATGACCAAAAAATCTATTAGGTCACACACATAGAGATAATGAAGAAAATGTAAAATGGTTTTTGGATAAGATCCAAATGAGAGAGAAAAAGAATTGGGCCTTTTATAAGAGTTATAAAAATGGTCCAAATCCAAATTAGTTTAGGATTGTTGACTTGATCAACATTGGGCCTCATACCTTAGAAAAATGGGCCTATTAGGGCTTTTCCTTTTCTAACCTTAAAAGGGATTAGAAAGTGTATAAATACTCATTTTAAAGAGCCAATTTTGTGGTTACCCCATTAAGAAAAATAAGAATTATTTTTCTTCTCTTCATTTTCTCTTTCATAAGACAATTTTCCATAGCTTTGGACATTTGTTACCCTATTTCCTTGGAGATTTTCTTCTTCTTCCTTTGCATGAATACTTTTAGAGGCAATCCTAGGTTTGAATTTTTGTGGTTTGCTACAACCCAACAAAGAAGGAAAAACTCACAACTTGAAAGATTAAGAGTTACAAACAAAGGTAATCAACTTCTTCTATTAGATGGTATGTTCCAATTTTAAATTACATAGTGCGTTCTATGGGCTTTGAGTTCAATTAATTTTAATTTTTCAATGTGCATTTATGTGATACATATTAAGAACCCAATAGTTATATCTAATAAAAAGTCATTCATAATTATTTTTTTTTATTTTTGTGCTATTTGTGCTGAGATTAAAACTTAATTTAATGTTTATGTTCATATATTACGAAGTGATAATGCTAAAGAGTATTTATCAGCCTCTTTTCAAACTTATATCATTCAAAATGACATCTTACTAAACCTCTTGTGTTGATACCCTATCCCAAAATAGAATAGTAGACCGAAAGAACATACATCTTCTTGAAACAATAATAGCTCTTTTGTTTCTAATGGAAGTACCTAAAACTATTCGTGAAGCCTTATCTCATCCTGGATGGCATAATGCAATGCTGGAGGAAATGAATGCTTTAGATGACAATGGTACTTAGACTTTGGTTGATTTACCTTCAAGAAAATAGACTAGTGGATGCAAATGGATGTTCATAGTGAAGGTCAATCTTAATGGGTCAGTTGCTTACTTAAAAGTCTGTCTTGTTGCTAAAGGTTATGCTCAAACCCATGGAGTGGATTATTATTATATTTTTTCTCCTGTTACTAAACTGACATCTGTTAGGTTGTTTATTTCTATGAAAGATAATCATAATTGGCCTTTGTATCAGCTTGACATTAAGAATGCATTTCTTTATGATGATCTTTAGGAGAAAGTTTAAATGGAGAAACCTCTGGTGTTTGTTACTTAGAAAGAGTATGGAAAAGTCTGTTGTCTTTACAAATCTCTGTATGATTTGAAATAAAGTCATCGAGCTTGGTTTGACAAGTTTAGTTAGGCAGTTGAACAGTTTGGGATGTTGAAATGTAAGTCTGGTCACTCTATCTTTTACAAACAATCTAAAGCTAGGGTTATTTTGCTAGTTGTATATGTTGATGACATTATTATTACTAGAAGCAATAGTGTGGAAATCTCATATCTAAAGTCTTTTCTTCATACTCAGTTTCACACTAAAGACTTAGGGATGCTAAAGTATTTCTTGGGTGTTGAACTTACACGGAGTAAAAAATGTATTTTTTTTTATCTGAGAGAAAATATGTGTTTGACTTGTTGTCTGAAACAGAAAAATTAGGGGCAAATCCATATAGTATTTCGACGATCCTAATATGCAACTTACAAAGGATGTTGAACTATTTGAAGATCTTGAAAATCATAAAGGATTGGTTGAAAATTTGAACTATCTTGCAGTGACTCATCCAAATATTGCATATTATGTTAGTGTTGTGAGTTAGTTTATATCATCACTAATAGTTCACCACTGGAAAATCTTAGAACAAATTTTGTGTTATTTGAAAGGATTTTCTGGACATGGTATTTTATATTCGAATCATAAACATACTCATATTTAGTGTTTCTCATATGTAGATTGGGAAGATTCAAAGGTAAATAGAAGATCCACACAGACTATTGTGTCTTTGTTGGAGGAAATTTGGTTTCATAGAAGAGTAAAAAACAGAATATTGTATTACATTCGAGTGCAAAATCAGAATATTGGGATATGACACAATCTGTATATAAAATTATATGGACATATCAACTCTTAACTGAGGTAGGTCCCAAGATTATAGTACCGGTAAAATTATGGTATGACAACTAAGTTGCTCTTTATATTGTATCTAATCTTGTTTTTCATGAACGATCAAAATATATTAAGATCGACTGTTACTTCGTTTGTGAGAAACTGCAATAAGATTTGATTTTCACAAGATACATGAAGACATAAGAACAATTGAGAGATCTTTTAACTAAAGATTTACACTCAAGTTGATTATCTTTGTAACAAGCTAAAAATGATTAATATCTATGTTCCAGGTTGAGGAAGAGTGTTATAGGTTGTAAATATGTTAATTAATTATCCTAATTAGTATAGTTTCCTAATTAGAGTATAATACTTATATATAAATATTTATTTTTATTGATCAATTGAAATATGTGAAATATTTCATTTCTTTCTCTGTGTTTCATTTCTTAACATACAAAGATGTATATTTCCAATTCAAACCCTAATTTTTTTTGGTTTTATAAATTTAAATTTGAACATTGTCTAGAGCTTTCAATTCAAATATTCAATCAAACCTCCACCTATTTAGGGTTTTTACAATTTAAAAGATGATATAAACAAACGAAAATTTTCCAATTTAAATCTCATTTTTTTTTCTTATTCCATCAATTCAAATTTTTATGTTTATTGAAGTGAACAATTCCAACCTCTAATAACAATGCTAACTTGAAATTACATCCACAAACTAAATGAAAGACAAACAAAGAGTATAAACAAAAAGTAATAGAAAATGTTAGAATTTAAATAGATAAGAAAAAATACATTAGGATTTGAGATTTTTTCTTTTATAATTTATCCAAAAATAATTATTTAGAGAGAAAAAAAACATATAATTCATATTCATATTTCCTATTTTAAGATTGATAAAAGAAAATATCAAACTGAGAACCAGAAATATATCAGGAAGACAAGGAAAACTACATATTTTTTCTTTCATCCAAATTATTTTTTTTGGAAATTTGCTAAAGAAAGGCATTGTTTCACTAGTAATTAATCACAAAGGCCCTTCAATTGATCGTTGTGATTCGTAGGTTTGTCTCACTCAAGCTTTTTTTCTCTCCAAAGTCTCTCTCAATCTTGTTTTAGCTTAGCTTTCCTTTTGGGTGGTTTAGCTAAACAAAAGAGAGAGATAATAAAATAGAGAAAAAAATATTATAGAGTATTGATTATATATTTAATGATTGTAGGGCTTGGTGAATTGCCATCAGTTCAATCACATACTTGTCTCCAACAATGCGCTACAGATTGTGATAAGACATTATCAGTACCAATTTTATGTAAAGTTGTTTGTCTAAAAAAGTGCCCTGGTAATCGTGGTAAGCTTGAGTTATAAGATTTTTAATATTATAATTACTCTTGCAATAGTTGTTCATATCTTGGAATTTACATTATCAATATTAGCCCCAAAAAAATTGGTTCTCTAATAAATTCAATCAAAATCATTACATTTTGATCAACTACAATAATTTTTAAATTAATAAATAATTTTATAATAATTTTTATTTTTTTAAAGGAGAAAATATTAGGTTTTTAACATGTATCTCATACATATAACAAAAAAATTTTAAAAATTAATTAAATTTAAAAACTATGGAATGTTTTATATACATTAAAATTGGAATAAACACCACATGAAAGAAGTAAAATTATCTTTGTTTGATTGAAACTCCAATCTAGAAAGTTTTGAGTTTTCCTTCTAGTTGAGTTGTAGCAAATTACAATAATTCAAAATTTATATATTGCTCTAGTAGTATCCACAAAAGGGAACGAAAGAAATAACCTCAAAGGAGATGAGTTGTCAAAATACCAATATGCTAGCAATGATGATTGAACTTGAAACAAAAAAAGAAGAGAAAATATTTTTTATTTTCTCAATATGGCAGTACTCTTTCTGAATCGTTTTGAGAGTATTTATATGTCATCTAATCATAATTAGGATTTGATACTTAAAGTTATACGTTTGACTTTCCCATAATGGCATATCATCAAGCGCACAACAATGCCTAATTTTGTCATATGCAGGATAAAATGACGCCTTGCACGTCACGTACAAGTGACATACAACCCTTTTTGCTCTCATACATAAAACTCTTTTGGCAATTTTCTCTCATATTTTTTATCCAATCCAAGATTCATTTCATATTTCCTTTATTCCTTCTTTGTGTGTGACCCTTAGGTTTCCAGTTACGTTGATATTCAGCTCAAATCATCATAAGATTTTGAGTAGATCATCAGCAATATCTAACAACATATCATAACCACCCAAATAATAGAAAAGTCAGTGGTCTAGCTGTAAACCACTGCATAGATAATTTCTATGCAATTTATCTTTTTACCATGCTTTACATCATTCGGTTTAGAATATAAGCAATGTGTCAACTTCTACTGGATTTACTATGTCACATATAGTCCAAGTATTATTAATTTTTATCTATCTTGGCCAAAATTTTCTAAGCAATGATATCTACAAAAGATCATAACTATACTCTCTTTCTATCAGGATTGGTAAATAATTTATTAACTACTCAACTACTTTCGAATATCTCATGTTATACCTAATCACTACCTTATGAACAACATTTAAGAGCCAACAAGAGACAAAGTCAAAGTATAAGATTAAATATTCAAGATAACTTTGAGTATCTCAAGTGTAAAGATACTTACATTATTGCTATGATGAGACTATCATTGACATTGAATAGACATTCTCGCGATAATGTTCAGCTAGATAAGTATAGCTAAATAATATATATTTTGGTCTTTCACTTTTTATGTAAAATGGGTTTTTAGTCCCTCGTTTTAATTAAGTTGCATTTTAGTGTACTTAAAAGGATAAAAAAATACTTTAATTAAACATTAATGGACAAAGTTTTAATAAAAATAAAAAAAATTAGGGACTAAAATATTATACAAAGATTAAATGTACATTTTTTTTAGTCAATATGATTTAATAATTTTTTGTTTTTTTTTCAAGGCCTGAGCCTCCATATTGAGCCATCTACACCTCTAGCATCTGGTTTGAGAAAAACCTTGACAAACTGTAAAACTATTCAATAAAATCCGATCAAATTGCAGTAATAATGATGTTAATTTAATATAACTGTGGGGATCATATTATATCCAGATTAAAACTGGATCGAATTGCATTGATTGAACTGGACAAAAAGGTTATTATTTACATTTTTATTTATCTAATAATTATATGTGTGCGATACCGTGACATTTTTGGCATACAAATTAAAATCCACCATCAATGATAAAGATAGTAGAGCTATCACTAATTTATTAATTTTAGAATACTCAATTAGAAATTTTTTAGGAAAATGTTATTTTTAAAATAAAATTAATTAGATGTGCAAAAAAGTGCTAATTAAGCACCCTAATTATAACATTTGTTTTAAAAATAGTTACCCTTAAAATAAATTATTTTTTTATTTTATTAAAAATACTTTTATTTTTTTAGTGCAATATTTGTTTTCTTTCTAATAAAAAAAAAGAATTTGTTTAGAGATTATTTTATTATAAACATGTTCATGTTTCATTAATAATGTGTTCCATACATTGGTCTCTGACTGAATAAAGCACTGATTTAATTAAATTTTTTTCCCTTTCTATTCAATTAATGAAATATAATTTTACGGGACAAGGTGCAATTTTGCCTCTAGAAATTTCATAAATTTTCAATTTTATCCTTTATATTTTTTGACCGATTTTATTCTTAAACTTCTAAAATGGCACAAAATTGCCTTTTTATTTTTTCTCATAACACTTTTGTTCCACCATTAGTTTCCAAATAGAAATATTTTAAAAATACTCTCAAAGCGTGTGATAAGGTAAGATGACACATATTTATTTTTTATTACAATCAAATATTTTGAATTTAAATTCTGAATATGAAACACATATAAAACTTAAAAGAAAATGTCTAGTTCTCTTTATAGATCTATCCTGTTATGAACTCATATTAGTCTGCAGTTTAATGAAATATAAGATACTAGAACAAGGTGGTTTAGGCCAAAAATAATAAATGTAAAAATATTCATGTGCAACCCACATAAAACTAAAATTCCTACCCCATCTAATATATTCTCCTTGTTGCTGGAACCACCTCTGTCACTATTATGTTCTAGATTCATCCAGGAACACAACTCGGAATATGATCAAGCTCAGAGCTCAATCATGTTAGCTGAAAGAGTTAGAGAAGAGAAGGAGGTGAATTGAAAGAAGATGATGAATAAAATTATGGAACAGGAAGGTGATAAGAGAAAAGAGAATAGAGAAAGGAATTATGGGATTTCCTTATTAAAACTTGATCTGATGTACATTTCAAGATTACAATCCAATTTATAGAATGAATTTTTCATTATTCTAGTTGCTGTTGTACACTAACATTGCTTATGAACAGTGACTGAAATTCCCGCCAACTGTAACTAATTTAATCCATACTAATTCACATGTTAAATTTACAAAGTGAAGCTAAACTGAATTTGTAACTGACTTCCATCTCTCTCTCAGCTACCTCAGTTGTCACGGCACTGTTCCAGCTAATTCATCAGTCATTCTCTCAGCTAATCCAGTTGTTGTATCCTATGTTCTCGCCATCTCAACTTCTTACTCAGCCTCTATTGTAGAGTCTTGAACCTCGACCAACCCATCAACTCCATTTCCCCACTGATCATTACCTAAACCATCTTGTTCCACTTACGATTCATCATTGTTGTACGTAACATTGTCGCCCTCCTTTAAAACACCTTGTCCTTAAGGTGTAAGTAGGGAAAGTGGGAGTTGAGAAAATGAAAATCCTTCTAGGCGGCGGTCATCTGGATTCTGGATGTAAATTCGTCCATCAGACCAAAACTTGTAACACCTGTTGCCCTCGCCTATAGATAGTGCGGTGCTGCAAAAGTGCCAGAGGCACCCCTTCGAAGGTGCTTGAAAAAGTAGCGAGAGGTAAACCAAATAAAGGAGCGTGATTAATTAATTGATAGCGCGTGATTTGGAGAAAGGGGGAGGCAACTGTGTTATTTTTGTTTTGGTCTTTTGTCCACGTGGCTCTGCCACGTAATCATCTAACATGTTCACTCTTGTGAATGTGTTACCCATATGTCAACCTATGTGGCATTTCATGTGTGAGCTGACATAATATAGCAAAAACCAGTGTTGCATCAAACACAGAGTCACATTTACGGTTAGTCGAAAGCAATTTGTGTTAAATAAAAGAATATTTAAATATTTTTTTAGTATAATTTTTTTTTTCTAATTTAGTGGCAATTGATGCTAAATTTAAATACCGCTGTCAAAAAAGTAAAATAAAATTATTTATATGGTATTTTATTAAAGCCTTGATCCATTATATAATACTAAAACAATTGTGTAATTTCTTTTGTTTTTTAATTCTATTAATAGAAAATAAAACTCTTCCTTGCTCATTAGTTTCAATTTTGTCTCTGCTTTTCTCTGCATGTTTTGTAGATATTATTATTATCATTATTTTTTTGGTTTTGTGATATCATTATTATCATTTGTTTTTTTATACACAACAAGACATTAACTAGTTATGACCAAGAAGGCTTCAATATCTAAGCAGTCATTTCACGCAACATTTACAAAGGAAAGATAAACTCATTTATTCCCGTCCGAAAAGAATAATCTCAAAAGGCCATCTGTGGCTTACAACAGAGGTTAAATGCAACATTAAAAGCTTCACAGAACCAAAATTAGACTTTCTAAGTCAGAGATTCTTATATTGAAAAACCATGTAGTGAACTGTTTTAATATGGCAATACCAAACAACTGTGATCAGAAAACGAGTTAAAAAAGAAAAACATAATTCTCAAACTAAATTAATGAAAGCAACATGATAACCGAGTCCTAGAAAAAGTCAATTACATCTAACAAAACTGTAAGAGAATGAGTTGGTATCATTTTGATCAAGACCAGAAGCTGTAGAATCACAGTTTATATGATGCCAATCTTGTTTGCCACATCCAATGCATCATAGTCCGGAGTCAACCTCACATATGCTTTCTTGGTCCCATCAGGCCTGCATTAGTACAAGAATTGTTCAAGACTAAATTTAAATGAAGTGTCAAACATGCTCTGGGTATGATGATTACAAACAGGTGCAATGGCTGGGATTAAGTGCCGCTTCTCATCCATTTGAAGAAACAAACAACTAATCACAAGTTATTTCTCATGGAATAAAGCAATCTCAGCTTGTTATCCTATTAAGCATGGAATCCACCAATGTGATTACAGTTTATCAAAGTAAAGTTACCTGATCAAAGTATTCACTTTCTTGGTCTGAATGTCGTACATTTTCTTGACTGCATCTTTGATTTTCTTCTTGTCAGCCCTTAGGTCAACAATAAACACAAGAGTGTTGTTATCCTCAATCTTCTTCATAGCAGACTCGGTGGTCAGTGGATATTTGAGAATTTGATAATGGTCTAGCTTGTTTCTTGGAGGTGCACTGATGCGTGGATACTTGGGGTTCCTCTCTTTCTTCAATGTCTTAGGTCTGTGAAATGTGACCTTAGTCCGGATCTTCTTAGCTTTCTTAAATGTTGGCCCTGATTTTACAGCCTTTGCAGCCTTCACAGCCTGTGCCTTTGGATCAACCTTTTTGCTCTCTGCGGCAATAGGTGAAGGTTACATCTCAGTTGAGCAAGAGAAAGAGACAAATTCCAAAACCCAAAAGCTAAAATCAAGATAAGTTTAACATATATTAATTCCCAGAAGCAGATTTAAAAAAAAAAAAAAAACAATCGACTGAATATGTTCTTTTATGTTCCAGCTTGTGTTTTACAGCTTCTTTGGAACAAGAATTTTCATGACAAGGTATGTTTTTTTTATAAATAAATAAATAATGAAAATTTGTACGGATGTGCAAAGATTTTTGAAGATATGGTTTTTAAAAGTTTAATTATAACCTTCTGAATTCCCCATTTTCAACCCACCAAATTGGTGGCTTGAGAATATTCACATTACCGAACCATTATTAAACCACCATATACCATGATTTCCTTCCAAAAAAGAGATGGTTCCAAAATAAGTTAGATGATAGGATATCTTACCTTCGAAAAAACTCACCTTTTCTTTTCCCAAAATAGAATGTCAAAATCTATATGATAAGTTTAGTCAACAACTTGCTCCTTGTTAAGTAGGGCAATATGAAAAAACGGTTATGCAGACCCATTTTTCCCCCTAAAGTTCCATTAATTTTCAAATTATCATTTTCCCTCATTAAGGAGCTACAAATTATCAACAACAAAGGGCAAGTACTAAGGATTAGAAATCCTACCATATCAAATACTAGGGTTTTAAAACTAAAAAAATTACAGATTCATATAGAATAAACCCAGAAGCAAATATAAAATTAATCTAAACAACCAAATTTCACACTTCGCAGAAACCTACTTAGGCTAGTGCCCTCTCATTTTAATATTTTGAAAAAATTGAATAGCAAATTCGTCTGCATAGAAACAAATAGAAATTTATTCTCTATATAATGATCATTACATTAGAAGGATGAGGCACCCATATTAGAATTGACGGATTTCAATACAAAATAGCTAGAACTAATCGAAACGCACCACTACAGCTAGCGACATACAGCTGAAATTAGCCATAAAATATTCAATCATCACATGATATAAAGATAAAATACCATAATGCCACATATCAGTTTTCTGAAGAAATGAACAAAAAGAAAAAAGGTAGAATCCAAACAACAAAAAATCCCCATATCAGGAAGAAAAATGCTGGTAAAATATTTCATTGGTACCAAAACTTTGAAGTTGAATTTCATATCATGGTACTCAAAAATTTTTTGGCATCCACGTCAATAAATCTGGCTACCAGATCAGAAAATCTGGCGTACAGGATTTTGTGTCCGCATCGGCATGAATCAGCAGGAAAAAATTGTGATATCATGATCTGAAACTAACTTCAAATGATTGATATCAATTTAATTAAAAAAATGGTACCAATTTGATACACATGCAAAAATTTTAGTAACATTGAATCATTTTACCCAGAAAAACGCTTTTATGCAGGTACGGAAACTATATTACCTTTAGGTGCCATTGATGAAAATCCTCCTAAATGAAGAACTAAACCTGGAAAAACCCAAAACCAAAAAGCAGCGAAAACAAGGTTAGCAAAGGAAAACAAAAAGCTCCTCAAATTAACATTAATCGCGACCAAAATGTGCAAAAAAATAAAAATAATAATAAAGAAAAAAGAAACTAAATCATTTTCTAATGAATTAAACTGCAAGAATAGGAAAATTATATGGTAACTCGATTTCATTCTATGCTAGCAGAAGAACTATTAAAAATACATTTTTTTAGCAAAAAAAAATAAATTTATGATGAAATCATAGCAAAGTAACAGAAATTAATTTCTTTAGGTGCCCAAAAGTAAGAAAAATATGAGATCTTGGACAGACCGAAGCAGCTGCGGCTGGGCAATGGAATTTTCAGAAGCGGAAAAAAGGAAATGATTTAAGTTTATAAAGGACTCATGAAAATGCCAATTTAACCTAGCTGGGCTGTGGCTCGGCCTTGTATCTCAATTTAAAGGCTTCGTCATTTTTGAAATTTGGGCCTGCCTTTAAATAAAATTTTTGAAATGCCGGCCCAATTCTAAATAATTAAAAATTGATTTTTTAGATAATTTTTATTCTAAGTATATGAATCATAACCATTCAATATCTTTAGTATAATTAGTAATAAAAAATTATTTTTTTTTAATTTTAGGATACAAAACTCCCTTTTCTATCACTCTTAATTAAATTATCTATTGAAATGCCGTAAAATTTCTACTTGTATAATATCTTTAAAAAAAATGACATACAAATAATAATTCTACCATAAAATCTTGAACTGACTTTCCATTTACTGTTTCCCCCCCTTTTACCATTCTCTTTTTCTGCATTAGATTCATCCTTTCCATTTTTAGGGATTTCATTGCCAAGTTCATCTCAGTTAACTAACTCCCCAGCATTCATCCAAATCACATATTCGGAAAATAACTCTTTCTCATAGTTTGCAGGATTACCTAAATTATTTGTAGAAAGAGTCAGAACTAAATTAAAATTTGATCCTCATAATTTAATATCATATGATATATTGACTTATGGATATATAATTAATTATATTAATAATAAAAAATTAGCAATATGTTCTGATTTAAAATTAAAAGTAAAATTAAAAAGAGATTCAATCTCTAATAGAAAAGAATTAGAAATTTTTTGTCAACAATATGATTATAAAACTATTATGGTCTTATCTATTAGATCTAAAAAATATAGAAAACAGAAACAGAAACGATATCAATATAAGCCTAATAAAAGAAGATATTATTACTCTCTTTTCTATCACTCTTAATTAAATTATCTATTGAAATGCCGTAAATTTTCCACTTGTACAATATCTCTAAAAAAAATGACATGACAAATAACGAGTTCTACCATAAAATCCATTTACTGTTTCCCCCCTCCCCCCCTTCCCTTTTTACCATTCTCTTTTTCTGCATTAGATTCATCCTCTCCATTTTTAGGGATTTCATTGCCAAGCTCCAGTATTCATCCAAATCACATATTCGGAAAATAACCCTTTCTCATAGCTTTCATTTTTCTAGTTATGTGGACTTTGAATTAGAGATGGATCAGGATGGAGATTCCCTCTTTTCGAATTTTCTTCCTGGATTCCAAATATTGTTTACTTTGTGCCTTAAAATAATTATGGTTGAAATTGCGATTTTCTTTGGATTGATTGAAGAAATGGCACCCAGATAAGTGGGCGAAGAGGCGAAATGACGAGTTCAGCAAACTTACTCCGCTAACTTCATTATTATTATTTTTACTATAACCACTTCCTCCCAAAAAGAAATCAGTTGTTAGGTCCTTAAGCTATTTTTGAAGCATACTTTGTTGAAATTATGGATACCTCATCAGTCCCAAACTCAGCCTCTTTTTCCTTCAGGTGAACCCAAACAACCCTTCGCACCAAACTCGTTGATAAATCAACGGTAACCATATATGTTAGCAGCCCTAGGGAAAATTTAAACTGATTAAAGAAAACATGAATCTTAATAGCCAAACAAAGAGGAACTTGAAAAGGGAAAATAAACTTGCATAAGCATAATTCTAATGTATGTATTTTGCCTGAAAAGGCCTTCAGGAATTTGTATCTAACAATAATGAATATACAACATTAACTTTGAGGAACAACAAAATGATTCAGTTATCAAGGTGTTACAGCACTGTACAACCAGACGAATAGCCACAAGAACAAGCTTAGACAGTAGCCACCTGCAAACATCACATGAAAAAAAAAAAATCCCAATGAGAATACAGGAGGACATGAAATGGGATCATGATAGAATATGCACATCTTTAACAATAATATTTGCTTGAAACTATCAATTTGCATGGTAAAGCAGCTAATCTTACCTAAAGCAAATTATCTAAAGAATGGCTTCCGCAAATATAAATATATATTCCCACAATGTCTCTAACCCTGAATTGATGCTGCAGGGAAATATATGCACTACTGCAGCATAAACATGGAACCCTTATATCTCTGATGAAAATAGATCTTTCAAATGGAACTGGGCTTGCTTTATTTAGCTAACCAACATTAATCGAGGCATAGATCTTAACTAACCAAAACAATCTCCTTAAAGCTTATGTACTTGATATGCGACAATTATTCATGAATACTGGGCTTGCGTTATTTAGCATAAAATCAGTAAAAGAGGCACCTAACTGGTTTTGCCACAGAAGTCCATTTTAATGCCTGAAAACTTGGATGTAAATTGGGCCAGCTGAAGTAAGAGAAAGAAGATTTAAGCTACTGAATACAGAATCATCATCGATCATAACAACCCTACAATGCACTCAGCAATGCAAGAAAATCCGCTGGTTCTTCATCTTCCTTGATAATCTGTTAACAATCAGCGTTCAAAATGTACAATTTATCAGAAAAATACTGCTTTAAATTTAAAATTATTAATTGCACAAGCAACTTGAACCCACATATTCCTGCATGTTATAGTAATGCAAGGAATAGCAGCAAACAGGGGAAACAAAGACTTTTTGGGACCAGTGAGGCACAAACTAAATATGCCAGCACTTTAAGACCATCAATAAGGAAACAAATGAACATTAAAGGGTAACATCAAGGATATACAAAAGAAACTGCAACAAAATCATGAGCAAAAAAAAAAATTAAATCAAAATTCAAAAAGAAATAAACAGATTTCTTAGAGCATTTCTTCCACTCTTAAACATTTCAAGGCATTCTCGACAAATTTCCTCATATCTACTGTCTAAGTTTCCTCGATACATAAGATTGCTCGGCTTGTTAATCAAAATAATTTTTGAAGATCTCTTTCCTTTAGGAGTAATCATCTTAAAACTGGCATGTGTTCTTTTCTAACAGAATTAAAGACCGTGAGAGGATCCCAACAAAGCAAGCTAGCATTTAATTTTTCAACAACAGCACCAATAATTCCGAGTACATTTCCTGCATTAAATGCAGCCATTTGTGAACCCATTGAACTTTATTTCTCTTAACTTACATTAAAGATTCAAGATTGATTCCTTCTTTGCCACAAATAGAATCATATTCCAAGACACATTCACATTGGAGAATTTAGTAACAAGAGCCCAACAAGCTTTCTAATCTCCTCTACATGAAGTGTTCTCCACCCATGGAAATGATTCATGCAAATAGGGAAACATCCAGGGAGACCAAAGATAACTTATCAGGTACAGCACATATCAACAACTTCTCATTTGTATTATCCTTACTTGAAAACATGTTCTCATTATCATAAGATGGGGTTAAACATTTTACTATCACAGCACAAAAGGATTGTGCATCTACAAGTCAACATCCTTCCTAATCTCAATTGCATCTAAAACATTCTGCTAGAACAAGAATTCAAATGTCATTTCCCCTAGCACAAGGAATAAGCAACTTCATAGCTTCACATATTTAACCAAGATTTTATCTTTTTGTTTTAAACTTCACTAAGTTGATTGCTAAGTCTCATGTTTAGGTGACTGAAGTTTGAACAACCATTGAAAAAAAAAATCAAAAGCACAAGACACCGTGAATAGCAATTCACTATTCTTAAGAATTGTGCAACACACAAATATCAAAGAAGACATTCGTAGAGATCTACAAAGAAAGAATGCAAATCACAGAGAAAGAGAATTATCACAATACAAAAAATGCAGAAGTGTTAAAAAGGAAGCACATACCTTAACAGGGATATCCTTTGGAAGGCCTATTTGAGTTAGAACATGACAACCAGCATGATTCCAGTCAACATACTTTGCATTCATTAAATCATTGCCGTAAACCAAGGTCTCATCAAAAGACCTTCCTACCCATATATATAGAATTCTATTCTCATCCCTGCCAAAACTTGTAGTTGGTGCTAAAATTACAAAAGCAGCTTTAGAATCCAAGTCACGAATACCGAAAGTTGCAACTTTTTCCAAACTGGGCCAATGGCATACCAATGGTTGCTCTATGTCAAGACAAGAGGAAACACCTTCATCCTTTCCATTTGAGGTGGGACACTCCAAGCCTTTTCCCATAAGACAATTTCTTCCAGGTTCATCACAATTATTTACAAAGGCTTCTTTATAACATGAATCAGTACTAACTACTCTATCAGGAGAGATATTCAACTTGAATTGTTGAGTTGAATCATTATCTCCTTTAACATCAATCTTGGACTCTAAAACAATTTCTATACTGTCTGAATTACACCAAGAAAAAGCATCCTTGTTTATCTTATCAACATCTTCCTGGAAGGCAAGTGAAATTGGAGCAGTGTTTGTCACCCTCGTGTTATCAGTCATGACTGGCAGCTTCAAGGACTTTGACAAGCTACCTCTGCGTTCTGCAAGTGAAGGAGAAGATTTTTTAGATGTTGAGGAAGTTACCTTTGATGTGCCATTGCCAACACAAAATCCAGGACTATTAGATGGTGGTTGAGAAGGAGCCTTGGGTAAAAGAAGAGACAAGTTAGAGAAGTTAGACAGTGTTGAAGATACAAGAACAGAATTCGAAGCTGCTGCTGATGGAGAATCCAGAGAGGATTCTGAGAAGCATTTTGAGCTAGTACTAGAATCAGAAGAGATCGAATCTGGAGAGAGATAAGGAGGGGAAGAAGAAGATGACGACGACGACGACGAAGATGATGGTGATGAGGAGTGCACAATCATCATTGAATCTGAATAGACCCGGGAGAGGAATATTTTTGGTGCTGAGACAAACTCCTTCATGTCACCAGGAGCAAACTTCCTCCTCAGCACACTCCAACTGCTCTCTCTAGCAGGAAGGTGGGTTTCATGTTCATTCTCTGATGATGCAAATGGAGGCACGAAACCTCCTTTGATAGCTTTCTGGAAAATCTCAAAATCAACATTGTAATCGTCCACTTTTCTCTCCCCAGCACAAATCTTAACTACTGCTCCTCCATTGCCCATTCCATTTCCAGATTTATCCATCGAAGGTAGATAATTCGAAAAGGCATCCCAGAAATAAGCCGGTTCTTCCCCTTCATTAATTACAACTATCGGCCCTTGAGCTCTCTCATACCGAACAATCTGACATACAGCTCCTCTAGCATCCCTTTCCATAATGGCCTCACAACTTTTACCAATCCAGATATATATTGCAGAAGGTATATGAATAATAAAGGCACCTCTAGAATCCAAAACAGATGGTGATGGATCATTCAACATTCTTGGGACAAGATGCAAAGGATCATATGGTGAGTGTGGGGCTACCCTATACATCCTTAACAATGAACTAGGACTAAGAGGAAATGCATGGACCCTCTTTTGGCACTGTAATAACTGGCAAGCAAAACCCATATTAGGGTCAGCAATCCCTCTAGCTGCCTTAACATATTGAAAGGCATCATCAAAACTCTGACCCTCTCTCCACATAAGATATGCTATCACTAATGAAGTGGACCGAGAAACCCCTTGGCAACAATGAACAAAAACCCTCCCACCCTGTTCTCTGGCATCCTCAAAATAATCAAAAACATCATATAGAATACTTGTAATATCCTCTGAAGGACTATCCTGCAACCACAAGGTCCTGTAAACAAAATCTGCCTTAAAATATTCGGGACAAACAAAACCCACACAATTCAGCACATGTGTAATTCTGTTCTGTTTCAAGATTTCCCTATCCCTAGCAACTGCATCCCCGCCAAGATACACGTGTTCTGCCACTTTAGAACATTCTTTATCAAAGAAAGCAATCCTGTCTCTCTTCACTAATCCAGTATTCCTGTCTGGGTTTCTTTGGATCGAAGATAAATCAAGTTTCAATCTCTCACCACTCTTGTTCCCACTTGGAGTGGTGGGCTGAGGCCACTCACCTACATCATCAGAACCCGCTTTCGGCCACTCATCTAAACTTCTTCGAGCAATTGCCAAAGGCTGCAAAGGCGGCAAGCATGACCTTGCTTTAAAGTTTTGTTGTGAACGTGGGGTTAATGGAGCAGGGTATCTACGGTTTTGCGCATTATTACCGTTACCAATATCATTAACATTTGGATCTATAGCACAGTCTTTCTCTTCGGTTTCAGGATTTTGAAGGGCAGTCCTGGAAGAAGACCAGGAAGCAGAGCGCCAAAACATTTTGCGGGACCCAGCAGCTGTTGGAAGCTGGCGTGGAGCCAGAGGATTCCCATCCTCCTTGCCCACCATGCCCACTCCACTTTAGAAAGTAAAAAAAAAAACCTCAGATTTGATCCAAACCCATAAATCTTTAAAGCCTTACTGTTGTTTTTCCCGTTATGTACACTTGAATTTGTGAGCAAAAGTGTACGGCTTTAACTAGTAATTGAGAAACGAAGGCTCATACCAGATCAAATTGTTTCCTACCGAACGGAGCATTTCTGCAAGCAGCAGTTAGCAGCACATCAAGCAATTACGCATCAATTTAATACGAGACAAAACTAAACAGCACAATTAAATCAACAACAAATCAACAATTCACACCATGAGATTTTTCAAACCCACAAATTGAAGAGTCCATTAACAAAAAGAACCCAGTTAAAATTTCCAAGTGAGTATTCAAAAAGATGTGTCTTAGGGTTTCTGTTTCGCTATTTTTTTCTGCTGTGATGCAAAATTTAAAGAAACAAAGAGAGGTTAGATTTGACACTTACAGAATAAGATAAGAAGATGAATCCACGAACAGGAGGAGTAGATTTAGAGGAAGAAGGAGAAGATATAAGGGAAGCGAGGAAGAAGAGGAAGAGCAGAGAGATTGAGAGAGAGGGAGAAGGAAAAGGAAAGGGGCCGTAGCAGTCTTTTTCAGCTGTGACTTTCTTTTTTTAATTGACTCAGAGAGAGAAAGAGAGTGAGTGATAAGCCATTAATTTTGGTTTGGCCCAATATTTAAACATCTCTTACAACTCAAGGCCATATTGAGTTAATTGAATGGAATAGGTATGAAATAAAATAATAATTAGAATATCATATGTAGGAATATATTAGTTATTCTTAAGATAATTTTTATTTTATATTTTAGAGTATGAGTTTAAATTAACTATTTTTATTTAAAATTATAGTTAAATATAATATCATATTAATATGTATGTTGTAGTAACGATTAAGATAGTAATAAATAGGTGGTGATAATGACGGTAGTGATGACGACGGTGGTGGAATTAGTGGTTGTAGGGAAAGAAATGAGGTATAATATATTATTCGAAGAATTGTAGAATAAATATTATTTAATTTATATTCCATTAACACACTGTTAACTAGCATACCAATCACCATGACCTTAATATACAATGGCTAGGGCTATAAATAAAATCAGCTACTCATGAACTATTCAGATATCGATTTGGAAAAAAATTCATTCGAGATGGTTTATTACTGTTAAGCTTGAGCTCAAATCCGAGATTGAAAATCTTTTTGAGCTTTAGCTTGAACTTAATACTGTTTGGTTAGTTAGTTTATGAATATATTTGTTTATGAGTTTGCGAATACGTTCATGAACATATTTGTTTAAAAGTTTATGAACATGTTCGTTTAAAAACTTACAAACATATTAGTTTATGGCTCGTTTATGTTATTTTTTGTTATCAAGCTCAAGCTCAAGCTCAAACTTGAACTTTTATCATTATTAATTAACAAATCAAACTCAAACTTATCAATATTCGGCTTAACTCAGCTCGTTTACAATCCTAATAATGATCAAATGTGCTCTGTCATAACCTTTATGGGCTTTTCTAAAGTCACGTTCACAATACCATCTTTTTTGTCTTAATAACATCCTCATCTAGAATAGGTCATTGCTTTCTTTGAGCCATAAGGTGTTATGATAATGTGATAAAGGATACTTCTTACTTCTTGGATAGCCATACCCTCAACATTTTCTTTTCAGAGTCAATCATTACCTCAATATCATTATTTTCCTTGGTCGGTCTTACTTATGAGATAGCCTGACTTTCCACAACTTTTTTCAACTATCGCTACCTCTGTAATAGACTCTTTTGGATCTCAATCGAGAGTTTTTCGATCACTTTCATTATGGCTTGGGGCATATGCCTAGTCTAGCAAACACACATTTTTTGAGACTATGTCTTTCTTGTTTCTCTAGTTTTAAGGTTAAGGTACAAAATTTTTGACTCGATGTCAACTTGGTTGCTATTTAATCTCTTTTTTAGCTTTTCGCAACCCTTTATTGCTGGTCACTTGACTTTATCACACTTTTCCATTGATAATCCATCTCTCTGTAAGTTTTTTTCCTTTTATAGCTTATTCCTGGTCACTGTCACCCTTCTTCGCTCTGATCACTCTCCATTATCATTAGCATTAATCTAAACTTTAAATTTGATTCAATATTTTTTTCTCTCGATTGTTCTCATCGAAATGGTCTTAGTCTATCACGACCTTGATCTCTACGACTAATTCCATTTTTTGTCGGTTTAAGAAACTTAATTTTTGTTCCTTGGTCTCCTAAGATCATATACGTATACATAACTTCTTGATCCTAATATTTTTGGAAACTCAATCGCACCATGGCAATGTTGATTTTTGGGCCTGACCTTTCTACAACTTTCCCTTTCCTAGGCATAATCAAAAAACCATCATTAGTCACCTTCTAAATATTGTTTTTAAAGGTTACACAATTTTTGGTGTAATACTTCCATGAGTTATGCCATTTATAATACTCTTTGTCATGTCTCTCTTCTAGAGGGGGAATCATATGGTCATCCAGTAGGTTGATTTGTTTGTCTTTTAATAACCAATCAAAAAAATTATTAGCTTGACAATAACAAACAAGTGATCTTTCATGGCTTGCACTTGTTTAGAAAATACATCGATCATCTTTGCCTTAATAAGAGGATTGGTAAAGGCTAGGCACCCACAGGTCTTGGCTACCATAAAGTTAGCCAAGCAAACCTCATTATTAAAACTTTCTTCTGCCTTCATGATCACAACTTGGTCGTGTTGGTAATGAATTTTCTCTTTAAGAGCTTTGAAAAATAGTCATTTTTGCTCATTTTCTTTAAGAATAATCTCATAATTTGCCACCCTAATCTTGAGTCGTTCATGTCACTGAACTGGTGGCCTTGAAAATATTCTCAAATATTGAAACATTAATGTAAC
This sequence comes from Triadica sebifera, assembly GCA_023653625.1. Taxonomy (NCBI): domain Eukaryota; kingdom Viridiplantae; phylum Streptophyta; class Magnoliopsida; order Malpighiales; family Euphorbiaceae; genus Triadica; species Triadica sebifera. The sequence continues at coordinate 16,732,697 of CM042896.1, read as the reverse complement.
ATAATCTTTTTTAGACAAAGGCATATAATATTGAGTTCCTATTCATCTGAACCTTAAAATGAATTGCTCCATTGACACACATGGCTTTTATACCATATTTGCTAAATCTACAATGGTAACGGTTGGTGATGCTTAAAGAACTCAGAATGAAACTTCTCTTTCATTTTCTCCTAGGTGGAAATTAAGTTTGCCGATAAGTTTTTATACCAAGAAAAGATTGTTTTGGTTAAAGAATTTCCAAAAATCCTTAGTCTTTTGTAATCGTGCTCGATCAATTATCCACATTGCACTATAAACCTTGATGCGTGTTCAATCATATATATTCTCATCTCTTAAAAACAAAGTAAACTTTGGAATTTTATAATTCCTAAGGAATGGAAACTTGTTGTCAATCCATTTGAAGTATGGCTTCCTATACATGGTTTTGTTCTTTCATACTTCAACACCTATCCCTTCCAAAACCGCTAGCAAGTGGTTTCTTTCATGATCTCCATATCCATATCCACCTTTAGCTTATTGGTAAGGTGCCTCTATTGATGAATGTGGTTGCTGATAATAACCTTGATTATAACCATATTAGGGCCATGCTTATTGTCCCATCCATAGAAGGTAGGCTGAGGCTACTCATTATGGCCCTAGGGGATAAGGTTGTTGATATAGTCATTAAAAAGTTGGGTAGTATGGTTGGGGTGGTTATTTCATGTTGGTAAGATGATGGATATGGTTGTTAGGCTATAAGTGTGAGTAACAGTGGTGTTTGTGGAGTTACTAGATGAGATGGTTGATAAGGTGGTAGTTGACTCCCACCATTCGGCTCTTGTCATCATAAGAGTTGGAATTAGCTGTAGATTGGCTATTAAGAAATTGGGTGAACCATTCTTGCATCGATCATGGTTTCCACGAAATAAACCAAATGATCCATATTGTGTGTGATATGCTCTTGACCCCTACCTAAATCTTATTGGGGTTGATTCACAAATGTTTCAATCAAGAATTGCAATTGAGCAACAACATTACAGTAGTCTTCTAGCATCGGTCTCATCATTGTCTCTACCCAAGTCACCATGTTCAACATTATTTCATGATTTGCCTTACTTACTTGTTAAACGATCAACTGGTAGTCCATATTACTTAAGGTTGGTGGCCAGAGATGGATTATTACATTGTTGTAAATTTGTTTGGTTTTTACCCCTGAAGTATTACCCTCATTCAGTTGGTTTGCTATGCTAGATTCACTCATTGGAGCAGTCCCTACCACAGTCTATTCTTTTTCCATTTCCTTATCCTTTATCTTATGTAACCTCGTACATATAAGCATACAATTTGTCTCCCACTGTGGTTGCCAAATTTATTCACCATTGGATGATGAAACCCAATTAAAAATGAGTTTTGGAAAAATGGGTTCTTAGTTTGCTTGAATGAGGTCTTGTCCAAATAAGCGACCGACTCGAGTTGATTCCAATAAACGAGGCAATCACAATCCCATGTCTAGGTACATAAACAACGGGATATTTACTTGGACGATAGGGGTTGCAATTGCAACAAACTGCAATCACGTGATAGAAATAAATGCTTAAATGACAAAAGCAACAAATAATAGAATGTAAATAATATAAAATAAATTATGTAGGGAAATAAAAAAACTTGATATATATATATATATATATATATATATATATATATATATATATATATATATATATATATATAATAATAATAATAATAATAATAATAATTGATAACTAGGAGGTGGAAAAATTAGTTATACTTATTTACCCACCCATATCCATTTAAATAAAAATATGAGTGATAAATGAGTAGTTTAAAATATAAAATGGTAATAAATGGGTTCAACCCATTTTAGTCCATTAATACATGGTATTGAATGGTTGAATATGTGTACCCATTCCAACCCAACATTTGATCATTCTTATAGTATATTTTGTATTGTTCATTTATCATTTCAAAATACTAAAAAAGTGGTTAATTTCTCTAAAAACTCAAAATTATCTTCAAAATTTAGATTATCATGTCATACATAACGAAGATAGAAAGACAAATAACTAAACCAGAAAACAATCCAAAATAATTAAAACAAATTGAACATAAAAGAAAAGAAAATATATACCTTACAAAAGATATGAGCTTGTCGTCGTTCTCAACCATGGAGACGAGGCTCACCGTCGTCGGAAAGAGGGAGCTTTGGCTCATCAGCGCAGTGACTGTAGGGTTTTGAAGAATGAATCATATTCATAAACGCAACAAAAAATAAAATTTTTCAAAACCCAAAATAAAATATCATATTTGTACCATTAAAACTAATTTATATAAATGTAAATGTTAAAAATTATACATTGTAATTTTTATTTGTTCTTCAAATCTTCAGTTTGTTGGATTGTAGCAAACCACAACAATCCATATTAGGATGTCTCTAATGATAATTCACACGAAAAATGAAGAAGAAACTATCAAGAGAAATTGTTTGAACAAATTCAAAGTGCTAGTTTTGAAAGTGTTCTTGAGAGAATTTTTGTTGTATCTTAAAAATATTTTTTCACAAAAAAAATATTTTTATGTCTATTTTCTGTCATTTGATGTCTTTTCTATTTGAATCAAATTCAAAAATAAGATGAAAAATCAAAAATGAAAACAAATGAATAGTAATTGGCCATAATTGGCCTAATTAAGGCCAAAAACTGCCATTGGCCAACAGATGGGAGGCAGCAGGCGCACTGGGCCTACTGCGGGCTGCTGCTAGGCAGCCCAGCTGGCCCGCTAGGTAGCCCAGCAGCCTGCCTAGCCCGCGCGGGCCTGTGACACTCCCGAACGATTTTTCCATGCAATCTCATCACGATCCATCCTAAAATAATTCTCTCATATTTTGGATCCTATGCAAGACCATTTTACTCATTCTCCATATCTTAAATGCGTGTGATTCATTAGGTTCCCGGTTATGTTGGCCACTTAAATTAACAATTGATTTAAGCAGGTCATTAGCGGTATCTAGCAACACATTATGACCCCCAATTGACCGAAAAGTCAGTGTTTTGACTACAAACCTTTTCATAGAAAATTTCTGTGTAATTATTCTTTTCACCATTCTATACCCCACTTGGTTTAGAGTATGGATATGTGTCAACTCCCACTAGACTGATTACGTCACGTCTAGTCCAAGTAATGTTAGTTCTTGTCCTTGAGGCTCATTACTCTATTAGATATGTCATTGAAGACTATCTTTATGACATTTCCACTCCGGTCAGAGATTCCTGAGTAATGACTACGACAAGAGGCCATGGGTATACACTCATTCTATCAGGAGTGGTGAATCCTTTGTTGGTTATCCAATTACCTTCGAATACCTCAAGTTGTATCAAATCACCACCCTATGAGCTACCTCTCTGAGGCAATAAGGAATAGTGTCAAAATACAGAATCAATATTCAAGATATCCTTGAGTACCTAAAATCTAAGGATACTTGCACATTGTTATGATGAGACTATCATTGACATTTGAATAGATTATTCATATGATTGTCTCATAGTTGGTCATCCAATATACTTAGCTACACTTAACAAGCATCCAAATGTTAACTATAAACATCTCATGTTTATAGATTATGAGATCTACTACTCGATCCAATCAAGGAGTGTAACATGTGCTAGTCTATCTGGATTAATAATGTCTCATCTCATTAATCCTATGACTAGGGATAATTTTGATACTAACATAATTACACATGATAAGAATCTCAATATCATGATTTCATCATGATTTCCTTCATGCTATGTTATGTATCAAGGACTTCATTAATTGATTTAAGATCACTTATCAATTCATATATCAAATGAACATCAAATTAATGAAAAAATCTTTTATTAATCAAATAAATTTGTACAATAAGTGCTAAAGGTGATTGCTTTTATAGCAATCCTCTAACAGTGACAAATGATCAATTGGACATATCTTAATTAGGGTTGGAATTTAGGAAATTGGAAAAAGTAAGGACGCAAATTAGGAGAATTGGACAAAGGAAGAAGGTTGGGCTATAGGATTATAAATGAATCAAGTCGCTCGCGAGCTATTTAGGTATCAGTTTGGAAAAAAATCTCATTCGAAATCGTTTATTACTGTTAACGAGCCAAGTTTGAATTTAATACTATTTCGTTAGCTCATGAACATGTTCATTTATGAGCTCGCGAACATGTTTATTTAAAAGATTGCAAATGTGTTCATTTACAAGCTCACGAACATGTTCATAAATATGTTCTTTTAAAAGCTTACAAACGTATTTGTTTAAAAGATTGCAAACGTATTTATTTAAAAGATTGCGAACGTGTTTATTTAAAAACTCACGAACATATTTATTTAGAACTCGTTTATGTTATATTTTATTATCAAGATCGAACACTTATCATTATTAGTTAATGTGTCGAACTCAAATTTTTTTTATTATTAGTTAACGAGCCGAACTCGAGTTAAATTTGTTAAACAAAATAAACGAAATTTTTATGAGCTGAGCTCGAGCCGCTCGTGAACTTGATAATTTTCAAATAAACTGAGCTCAAGCTAAAGTATAAAAACTTGAATCGAACTTGAGCTTGTGATAAACTTAAATGAGCCGAGTTATAGCTCACTAATATTCGGTTCGACTCGGTTTGTTTACAATCGTACTAAACTACCTGACAAATAATTAAGTTGTTAAATCTATTATATTAGAATAAGGAAATTTAGGTAATTTTGTTTTCCGTTATTTTTTTTTGTGGAATTTTGAATTTGTTTTAATTAATAAAAGATATTTTAATTTTGAATAATTTTTATATGCTCATACACATTCCAACCTATAGCTAAATTCAAAATTTTATTTTGAAATATATTATTTGAGATATATTATTTTTTTATAATGGGTGGATTAGGATTAATTATGGTTAAATATGAATACCTATATAATAATTAAATGAATCATAAATGAATAAATGAGTGATATGTAATCCAACCATTTAGACCAAACTTATACCATTCAAATTCACTCATTTGCTACCCCCAATAGACAAAAAGAACACTAATAAATAGTTAACCAGAAAAGTAGTATGAGAATTAGTTATCAATAAATGATGTCCTATTTATAGGGTTATTTACAATATACGACTCTCTTAACCAATTAAAATAATTATCTAATATATTATTTACACAAATATGACTATTTACCAAAATGTCATCATATTTTTCTGAAATAGTGGGTTTGTCACTTTGCTACAAATAGATCCAATTAAAAGTTATTTCTTCTTTATTTACAAAAAAAAGGTAATTTCTTCTTTGGACTACAGTAATGGGTCCTTGTAGGGCGGGTGTAAACGTAATGATATAATATTTTCCATATTATAGGAAAATATAATCTTTCAATTATCAAGTTCAATTAGTATGTAGATTTTTTTTTTATAATTGAGTTTAACTATGAAGACAAATCTCAAAATTTTTTTCCTCTTATATATATTTTTATTGTCACATTCGTCTTATAAACTCCAATAGATATTTTATTCCATTGCGATTTACCCTCCACCATTTGTCCCTCTATTTTTCTTGTTATTAGATGTTTTTATACACATTTCTTTACAAAATAACAATAATAATTTAGAGAAAAATATGCATAAGCATAGATTCAAGTTTTTACTCTATAATTTATACCCACATTATTTACTTTAAAATTCTACGTAATCAATTTTTCGAAACAAAAAATATAGCTAATTTAGAAATATATTTTGTGTGATTACTTTGTGAATTAATTGTGATTAATGATGATGCAGTATTAAGGGTTTGGTTTGGTGCACCCATCCTATTCAACCCCCTCTAGTTTTGTCATGATTGATGAAATGGATTCTTGTCATATTACCCGACTTTCTTTCCCATGAATGAACAGTGGTCTTGAAATTTCTTAGTTTGACCTTTTGATTTTGTTTATTGATAGTTAGAGTTTAGGAAAATGAAGAAATATTAGTAAAGAATTAGAAAGTCATTTACCAATTGGTAACGTAAGTATCCTAATTAGGTTGCCCTTTGACCTATAAATACTGAAATAATACTCACAATATTCACGAGAAGATGTGGTGATTACTTCAGTTATTACATTTAATTTATACAAATTAAGCATAAACCTACTTACATTTTCCCACCATAGGTTTTAATAATATTATGCAACAATAACGTTAGTGGTTAAATAAAACAAGTTGATGTGTTTTTTTTTTGTCCCCATCATTTCTTTATTCTACGGAAATGACCTCATAAATGCTAGTAAAATTATAGTCAAGTTGTTACTAATTCCTATTATGAATAAAATGCAAATTAATGTCATTAGAAAAAGTAAACATCGATAGGTGAGATAAGATAATAAAAAAAAATTATCCTTTAACCAGATATCGATTTCAAAATCTGAATATAAAATACTTTTAAAATTTAATAAGGAGTGTTTTACCCTATTAATAAGTGTATTCAACATGAATTCAGACTGAATAATAAAAAAAATCTCTATCTTGAAAATCTCTATCTTGTAATCTCAATGTAATAAGGAAAAAAAAAACTAAATTAAACTAATTGGTTGAACATATATAGCTCAAATTTTGTTGTAAATTATTTGTAAAATTCTTTTAATTATATAATTAAATTTTATTGAAAATATTTTAAAATTCTTCTCAAACCATTTCTAATTTCGACTCACCAATGGTTATACAATTAAGAAAATTTCAAGCATTTCAACATTTTTAGTAAGTCTATTTGGAATGCTGAGGAAATAATCCTAATTAGCTTATCAAGAAGGAATTAATGCCCATTTTGTAAGTCATCTAAAAGTAAATTTAATGTTCACGAACAAGCAAAAGCAAGAAGTAAAATCTTCTTTTAGAATATCTGTTTTATTAAAATAAAATATATATAAACCTAATTATTCTCCATATCGCAGACAAATTAGTAGCAAAATAATTAATTTCCAAGCGTTTCAATTATATAAAAATGAAATGATCTTAAAGAAATTTAGGTTTTGTTTGACAAAACTACATGATAATATAGTTTTATATTTCTAAAACTAACTGATAATATAGTTGCAATCTGATAATCCGAAAAACTGATAAATATTTCAATTATGTAGATTATAATATAGTTTTACTTTTCAAACACATCCTTGAAGTGATCAATGGTATATCAAAATATGCATAATAAGAATAAATAGTTGGGCTATGTGGGAAATTGAGAATAAATAGGAATATTTATGAATAACATAATCCTAACCCATTGCCTAATCATATTTTCCATTTTTATATAAAAACTCCTCTTGTATAATGTATGTTTTACATATCAAACGAAAATTTCTCATGAAGTTTCTCCCAAAATCATCATGACATATTATATGGTAGGACTCAAAACTCTTGTTTCATTATCATGCGAAGTAACTTTGACAGGACTTTAGAGGAAAAAAAATTATTATTAATTTTTTAATTAATTTTTCAAACTAACATATTTATTCAATCGATTCTCCCAGTCAATTTTTTAAAATAATTTACTTCCTATTTACAAAATACCTAACATCTAATTAATAATAATTAATCAAATAATTTTACGTTCAAAGATTCAATTAATTTGAAATTGATAATTAAGAGATTCAATTGAACAAAATTTTAATTAATACGTTTAATTATATATATTTGTAAAATTCATGAACCAAAATATATCTTTTTTTTTTCTTTTTCCTAGTTTTAATTACCCTTTGCAGCAAGTACTACATTGCTTGAGAGAGTGGCAAACTCTACCATTTTTTTGTGGGGAAAAAAATATAACCAAGAAGTCAATGTCAATGTGTGGAATTCAATACAAGAATTAATAAGCAACATATTGAACAATTAATAGAGTTTAGTCAAGTTTGAAATCATTTATTTTAGTGTTTTCATGGAATGCATGACAAGTTATCCCAGAATTTAATTGACCATTTGGGTCTATGCTGTCATCATATTTGATAAAATTTCCATGTTTTCTTTAGTACTTTTGACAATTAGAAGAAACTTCTACATTTGGATTGCTGAAATTCTAGTTTGCAACACTGTCCTTGAGCACCAAAAGTCAGGTGTTTTCCTTTTCATGTGGAAAATTTCACAATTTATGAAATATAATACAAATACTTTAAGTTAAAATTCATATTTTAAAACTTCATAATTTCCAAGGTCTAACTTGCATCTCGGATTTGAGTATTCACCATTGCTGAGTACTCTCTTTCTTCATTTTTGTTCCAATTGCAATCCATTTTGATTTGAAAACTTGGTTTAATGGTTTTATTACATACAAAAAATAAAAATGATATATATGTAAATATGTAATAAACTAGTCATGTTAATTCTTAAGCTTTGCGCACGAATAAGAAAAATAAACTTAGACTTAATTAAATACTAATATCAAGAGAATTGCATAAAAATAAAATAAAAACTTATGCAAAGAAGAAACCAAAAATTAAAAAAAAAAGGATGATAAGAAAAATACTTATCGAATTACACTATTCTATTAGGAATGTCTTTATTAAATATTATATTATTCATAGTCGCCTTAAAAAGTCTAGACATCTCATAGATAGAGAAGTAACCAAAGCAATGTCATTTGTGTATATGAGGGAAAATAAATTTTGCAAGTTAGGTAAATTCTTAAGAGATTGAGTTTTAATTTTCATATTTTCAAAGTAGAATAGACACCATATGAAATAGAAAATGAAAAAAGAAGAAAAATAAATAAAATAAACAAATACTTTCCAATGAAATGATAACAAATAATTTTTCCATGATTAATTAATTCAAAATAATTTGATTAGGATTTTTTTTTTGAAATTAATTTGAATAGTATTTAACACTTATGAAATTGATTATATTATTTTTTTTAGTATCCAATGGCTGATGTTTGAATATAAACTTTAAATTTTAAGTTTTAGATAATCTCACATTTTATTCAAAAATAAAATTATCGTATATTATTTTATAAGGTAAAAACTAATAATTTTATTTGCATTAAACTTTTTATTGATATATAACATTTATTCTTGAAAATAATAATATATAATTTTTTTATTAGAATTCAATTACTAATTTAATTACTACAAATTATATAAAAAATCAAAATTTTATTAAAAAAAAAGATAAATAGAAAATACATTGTTTTTTCATAGACAACACCACATCAGCATCTCATTGACTATGAATATGATTCAATACTACCTAACAATCTTAGAGAGGTTTCAATCATGATTCCCATATAATTATTATTATTATATGTTCAAACATGACCTACTCCGTAGAGTTTTACTCATTAGAAAATTGTTTGGTTAGCAGTTTTGGCATATTTTGTGTTCAATAATAATTCAAAATTGATTTGGTAAAATCTATAAATCACTCTCGATAATTTATTATAGTTCTTCATGAATTAGCTGCTATTTGTTGATTCTAATTCTGATCAGAGTCTCATCAGCAAATAGCTTATTTATTTTTCTTTATATTTAGACTATATTATTATTTTAGAACTTATTAACTACATAATATTGTGTCTTCAAATTAGTTTTTCTATATCAATAAAATATTTACAGTTATAAAAAAATAATAGATATATATATAAATATTATATATAATAATTAAAACGGCCATAACTTTCCTTCCTGTATTATAAAAGATATGCACATACATATAAAGAATATTTTTTAATTCTACTATTTGTTATATATTAAAGAATATATATATATAATAAATTATGAGTGTTTATAAACCGTCAAATCCTTCTAAACTGCACTAACCCATAATCAAACCGTAGTTTTATATTCATTTATATATTTTTTTAAAACCATTTTTTAAATTGAATTGAATTTTTTATATTTCAATCCACAAATCAACCAACAATCCAAATATATATATAATTTAACATATATCACCAGCATTTTAAATATATATTTATTTGTACTAATTTTTTTTATATTCGATTATGCAAAATTGAAATCATAAATTTTTCAAATATTTTTTTAATATTTTCTAATATTAGCATATGAGTCATCAAGTGAGATTAAAACGGAGCTAAATAGGTATTTGATGGAGTTTTATGAATAATTAATTAAAAGACACAATATATTAAATTAGTAGAAGTTTAATACTTCAAAATTTCTTTTACTTTCAAAAATTGCGAGAGATGTCTTACTAATTCCAAATTCTTTTAGCATAAGTGAAAGAATTATTAATCCATTATGAAGTTTATTAACTTTAAAACGGTGAAGGTTCTTGTATGTGCACAAAATTGGTTGTAGTTTGATATTATCCCTTTTGACTTTGAAGAAATATTGGATGATATGAAAAAATTTGAAAAAATCACACAAAGTAATGAGTTTCATTTTTTTTTTCAAAAAAATAAAATTTTCTCTTTGATGCACAAGTTATAACATTGATACCTTTTTTTAATAGAAATTTTCGGGCTTAATATAATTAAGCCAACTAATGATAAAGTTGAAGAAGAAGATGATGAAAAATGGTAAAATACGTAAACAAAATTTTCAAATGAAATTAAATTAAATTTGTGCATGAATGGTAAAAGTCATTTATATTATTTTTATATTTAATTTAACTTTAAAAACCTGCATTTCTAGTTCTTAATTTTATTGTAGGTTCTATTGTAATTTCACTTGCAGTATTAAATTTTTTGTGCTTTAGATTCTTAATCTTAAATAAAGTATTTTGATAATTTATTGCTATATTTTTTGAAAATTTTTTTAAGGAATTTATATAGTAAACTAATGGTTTTTGAGATATTATGAATGTTTGTAATATATTATTATTACGATTAAATAAAAAGTAAAAAATATATAAAATTAAACTGGAAACCAATCCAATCCAAGGATTAGATTGATTTGTTTTTTAATTCATGTGTTGGATTGAATTGATAAATTTTCAATTCGTAAATTGTGGATTAGATTGAATATTATGTTTAATTCGCACTAAACCGACTCACGAACACCCCGATAATAAATTATATCCTTAATTCGTCAACTCTTTAAAAAATTTCACCAAATACTTCCAATTTCTGTGCCATATATCCGACATACTTATTAGCTATCAGTAACTGTTATAAACTATCTCAAATTGCTAAAACCAAACGGCATTAAACCATCACAATATTGTAAAGATTTACAAACCTAATTTATGGTTGACATTATATCATTTTAAATTATGGATATCAATTTCTGTTTGACCACCACATGCTCAGTGTAAATTATCCTTACAGTAAGATAGACTGCGCAAACAGATGATAAAAGATAACAGAATAGCAGTGGTAAGCATAGAGATGATAAAAGATAGCGAATACAGTGGTGAGCAGATCATGACATTCATCTCATCTTACAAATTATTGTATTAATTGATATAGTACACCACATTCATATCAATCAATTACAAATACAGGATTGAACACAGGAAAAGTAAAGAAACTTTCTGCAGTTGTTGCATTTCTATCATATGCAATATACAGAGATGAAGCTATGGATGCACATTACTTATTTTCAGATGAGGAGAATTATTGCTCATAGCATGATCCTGGACCGAATGGAGGTTGTCGGGCATAAAAATTTGTGACAGGAGCAGCTTGAACTCCTCTCCTATTCAATAGGCATCTGAAGTAGAGCAAGCGTGGTAGAGCTGTTAATTTAATATCTCCAGACGATATTGCCTCTCTTCTGCTCCACAAGCGCTCTGTGACGGACAACAAAGTGCAAAGAAAAACCATTCTTAAGGGCCAAGAAAAAAATGAATGAACATGCATTCTAACAAAAACATTTTCAGAAGACAACTCTTCCTTATAAGTGCATGAAAAAATAACACTATAACTGCAAATGAATAGACCAATAGCTATAAAGGATTAGTTGCCGCCAGTTTCTAATTGTATCTCAAATTTTTTCACCCACCCTCCCCCCACATGTTGTTATCTAGAATGGAAAGAGAAAGAAAATGGAAAAAAAAAATGTCGACCCATCAAGAAAAAATCAATCAATAATTCGATATCTATGAACAACTCTACCAAAGGTAACCCTGTTACAGGAATAGCTTCCAGCATGCTATTTACGATTCATTATTTCCATGTCATAAGCCCTTCTTTTTTTTTTTTTTTTTTCAGTTTACACCTAACTATTATTCATATTTTCTTTTTCTAATAGATGAATTGTGTGGATTTTCCCAATCTGGTAACTGTTATAGGTATAAATAATTTGGAAAAACAGAGAACTGCTTTACAAAGTTTTTTGACCGTACCAACCAAGACATTGTTTCACTCCTTCCACAGAGAAAATTTGAACTGGCAGGAAGGCAGTTTTGGAGCAGGCACTTTTAAGCACCTGTTTGTACATGTTCACTACCACAGTGAAGTTTTAAGGTTTATCCAGTCAGATTTTTTGGATGAGATTTTTATATCCAAGAATCAGAGAGCACTTTTATCCGTGTAAATTATTTTAACTTGGAGGATGTCTCCTCTTCCAAGAAAAATGTTTTGCTTTTGTAGAATTTTCAGCAGAAGTTAAAATGATTCTCAAGAGATCATTAATTTATTGGAACTTTCTGCAAATTGTCCATTTCTTGAATTCTGGCATGAAAGCGAAAATAAAGGTTTTTTCAGTTCGACAATGTTTTTTTTTTTTAAGAGATTGTTGGACAAAAGCAAACCTGCAGCTGCCGCTGCTCGAGGCCATATTGTTTGCTGAACATTTGAGGTATCAGCTTTCTCACCCCACATGCAAACTTCTCCTCCTAGCACAAGCTCTTGCTGAGAAGTATTATATATTCCTTCCAGTGGCTCAGCTTCGTAGACATCTTCCCAAGGGACGTCTAGATGATCGAGATACCAAAAACCTTGATTACTGAAGATGCATCTGAAACCTTTTGCAACAGCCTTTGGACAAACCCCACCACCCAACCTGTGGAGTTACATAGAACAGTTCATACTTGGGTGACTGACAGAGTCACACATTTGGCTTAATAGTTAATACTACACTTAGGGATAGAACTCACCAGTTGTGCACTATAGTCCTTGGATTAAGATTTGATGAAAAAGCATTGAATGTTTCCTCCCTGAGACGAAAATAAAAAATCACATCTCTATAGAGATTGTTACAGTATATAATGATCCTAGCTTGAATCTTGTGCTTATGTTGGCTGTAAATATTGTAAATCAGACTGTGATTAGGGTTAGAATCAGGCTGTAATCAACCCTAATTTTTCCTATTTTGTATATTTCATTCTGTATAAATTGCCAGTAGCTTGAGGGAATAATTAACCTGATACATTTTCAGTCTTCCCATTCTTCCTCTCTTCTTCAAATTTCTGAGAGATAAAATAATTCAAATTGGAAGAAGAGATGATACTAGAAGCACTGTTAAATGGTGACGTTCTCAGACACAAAACAGGTTATTGAACCAGTGGACTGAGAGGATTGATGATTAGAAGTCTGACTATTAGGAATACTGCTAATGATAGACCACTTGCTAATATTGACTATGCTGCTGGCCGTTGCTGGTCCCACATTTATAATCAGTGAAGTGAAGAAAAATTATTTATTTATTTTTTGAAATACTTAAAATAATTTTATTGATATACCAGTTGACAGGGGTCCAACCCTTTGAAATTGCTATTTTCTGAGCTCTGAGCACAAAATATTGATATGCATCCTCAGTAGTGAAGTTATGATCTTGAAGCCTACAATTAGATCAATGCATCTATGATCATCCATATGAAAACACACAATATAGGTACTTGAACTTTAAAAAATGAAACCTCACTAAGAGATTAAGTTGAAAGAATGATCAATTGACCAAAGCTGGCCAGTGCGGAGATTCAAAAATCTCCAAGACAATCAAATTTCAAAGATTTTAAAAACAGGATCCCTGGGACTAAATTAGAAGATATAAATCTCCATTTCATATAGTCCTGAAAAACAATACGGACCGGAAACTCAATATTTTAGGAACAAACCAATATGATATAAAAGGATCTAAAATGACAAGAATTTAACTACCAATAGCATGCTCATAAACTCCAAAATTAATAGGCCAACTAAAATAAGCCCACAAACAAAGCAAGCGTATTGATTTTAAAGTGCAGGGGATGCCTTTTACAGAGAACATAGGAGAAAGTAGACACTCCTAGGAGCATATTTAAGCTATTTAAAATAAATTACTGCATCTATTTGCTTCTTTGTCCTCTCTCTCCTTTTCTTTTTCTACGAGATGTAGGGCAGATACTCGATCTTTATCGCAGAACATTTATTGCATATGAAATCACTCAAGGGCCAGCAAATGACCCTAAGGAAGTGTACTACTTTCCAAATAAGTAGGGCTGAGCATAATATTCAAAACCAAATTGAAAAACCAAAGAAGAAATCCCAATATGGGATGTGAGACAAAGACTCAAAACAACATTTCAAGAGAAAAGGGAAGAACAAAGAAGCAAGAAGATGTGGGAACTTTTCCCATATAACTTGATGCTTCTACCGGTGCTTACCTTCTGTATGAATGAGAAGGCTCTCATCCTTTTTACAATCAATGGGTTTCCTTTATTTGTCTTTTCAATTTGCGAGATTATTATAGCAGGCTAGTTAATTTATAAGCCTGGTTTTAGTAGTTAAAAAATCAATTTTAGAGCCTTCTATTTTTTTAAAAAGGCATGAATATCCATATTGTCTTGTATTGAATTGGCTTGTCTTGAAAGGACCAAATCCCAATCTATATTGTTGTGAAATTTCAAGACAATATAGAACAATATCTTCCAACTCAGTTCCAAAGATCAATTATTAAATCCCTGAAATTCAGTTTAGTTATGAAGATCTTTAAATATCCAAACGGGCTTGAACTGTACTCAACCCTAATCCAAGCTTTGACCAAATACTTAACATTCATCCAAGCACACAAAGAGCAAGAACAGTTAGATAATGTAAACAGATTTTGAGCTTCAAATTTCAAAGAAAAGCCAGTCATATTGTCAATCATTTTCATCATCCATATACGCCAGCATCACACTGACCCTTGTTATTTTCAAGTTTCTGCAATGGTAAGAAACCGAAATACACCAGATTTTGTTCTTCTTGGAGACAAAGCATGTTAAACAGAACAGAAGTACCACTACAAACCAGCTGTCTAGAACCCATAAAATTCTTGTAAACATGGGACCCAAAAAGTACAAAAAAAGTGCATGCCATGAGAGCATGCGAGATTCATTCTTCACAGCTGATTATTGTTTAGTTTGAAAGAATTTGGTTTTATCATAAATTAAAGAAAATGTAATACTAGAGAGTCATTAATGGTTAGAAAATTATTTCATTTTTCTCATTGTTACTTATTGTACCACATAAGAAAAGAATCTCATAAAAAAAAAAATGAAAGAAAATGCCCTGTACCATTTTTTTTGTCTAATGACTAAACCTTCTTGGTACTAGTTCATATTCAAAATAGAATTTTAAGCATAATAACTCCCCCCATGCCAAATTTCAATATGACTAATATGAGATGAATACTATGGATCATTTTTTCTGCAATATACCTCAAAAGCTGGACTAGATAAGTCTCATGAGTTCATCTGGATTATAGCTACCTTGGAATTGAAAATCATCATATAACAAATGAAATATGAAAGATTAAATCAGTTCAGGTACATACCATTGCTTCACATGTGGAGTAGACTTCCAGCATTCTGTCAAGTATTTAACTAATTGTATTACCAAGAGCGCAAAAGGTGCCCAAGCATAAATATTTTGGCAAGACACACACACATACACATGCAGATGGAGTGAGAGAGAGTAGCAGCAAGATGCAGATTTTTAACAATGTAGTAAAATAAAGTTAACTAAGAGCTCAAAGATGTTGGCAGCTTTAGGTTTTTGCACAACTCTCTCCACGCTTTCTTCATTCAATTCAAGAGCTTATTCCTCCTTAAAGAAGAAAGTGTTGAATACCAAGATATGAGATTTTCGACAAAAGTGAGAAAAGAGAGAAAAAAAAAAGATTTCCAAGACTTTCAGGAAACTACCTTTAGATGACAAATGGACTTTCTATCCTTTTAGAAATTCCAGTGCTAGCATGGACATTTCAATGGCAGTAAAGAAAATGGCAAACATCATAGAGCCATAAAACGCAAAAGAATCTGTATGCTGCTAATGCAAGAGCTAAACATCTTGAAAATGGCAGTGTTATAGGTCTAAATAGAGCACATAATTCTTTTAATCTGAATTGTATGCCTACTTAGTTGTACAGTAGAATCTATCAAACAAGATATTTGCCTCTCTGTTAACACATTACAAACCAATATTTCTGCAGCTTTATTCTTTTGTCATTTGAGACATAATAAGATTTTAGCTTTCACAAGAATTTTTCATACTAACCTGTGTTAACCTCATCACCGCCCAGGTGGAAGAGCCCAAAAGGGAAGATTTTTCTCATATCTGTACAAAAGAAAAATAAAAAATTACAAATAAAGGCTTGGAAAGGAACAGCAAACAAATCTCAAAATGAAGAAGGAATCTTATTTTGGGTAAGTTCAAAAAATTTAACAGACCACGTTGAAAGTCTAATAGCTCCACCAAGCATTACAACATCCACAAGTTGGGTTAGTAAAATGAAATAACCAATTCCCACATACTTATTATGAACCAAGACAAAGTCTAGCCAATTAGCTTCATGCAAAATCTTCAGACATTACAACATCCACAAGTTGGGTTAGTAAAATGAAATAACCAATTCCCACATACTTATTATGAACCAAGACAAAGTCTAGCCAATTAGCTTCATGCAAAATCTTCAGACATATGTATTACAAAGTATTGTCATCTTAAACAGTAATTTAAAAAATAAAAAAAAAGCAAAGGATAACATAAAAAATATGAATTGCACAGATGCATAAAATAATCTTGACAAACTAGTAGTCAATAGGAATAAAAGAAGCTTAACCTGACAGAATTCCTGATATCACATCAAAAGTAAAATTTTTAGAAACATCGAGTGGCTCTCTACATGAAGTGGAAGGCCAAAGATCAGGATAGCCAGTGCCCCTGCACAGAAAGATCACAAATTCCAAAAAATTTTATGTGATGAAGAATTGTCCACTCCACCAACAAATGTACTATGTTGTGCATACAATTTTCTATTACAGTAAGAAAAGCCTGTCTTTGAAAGAAGGCACTATTGACTCCTATATTTCCAGTGTGTCCTTATATTTTAGGGCCACAGTAATCCCAGAGAATTAAATGAAATAAAGTAAACACTTTAAGTTCCCATTCTGTACAATAAGTCTGCTTTAAAGAAAAAACATCATAAAAAATTTTGAAAATTAATTACACCCTTCATTACAGCAAAGATTGTATTGAAAAATAAAGGTAGAAACTTACATGCCTTCCAATTGTTACAACCTACATGATTAAGAAATATATGCCAAACCTAGCCTAGCAAGAAGATTCCACAATGGAAAATGTCGAAATATAGTTCCCATGCTCTGAAGATGCCTGTAGCTAGCATAGGACATAATAAAAATAGAATGCTAGTAATGCCTCACCATGATTCTGCATGACCAGGAACATCTATTTCTGCCATGACATTAATGCCTGTCACAAACCCCCAAGAGACATTAAGATCAGTACACAATTTTGTCTAAAACCAGATGTGTTGACCCCCACACCCAAGTTCAATTATTTTTTAGTGCAAAGAATTTTTTCATTGAATTATAAAGTTTGACATTTCTAATAATCTTATTCAAACAAAATGAGTAGAAAAATATTTTAGTCCAGAGATATGTCAAAAATTGTTTTCCTAAAGTTTCAACAAACCATAAAATGACTCACCTCTTTTTTTGGCAAAGCTTCATGTTGATACATGGAAACATCAAAAGTGAGGTCAATGTTAGCCAAAAGAGTGAAACGAAGTATGGCATGCAACAAAGATCAGCAAAATAAGAAGCCATAGAATGGAGAAACGGGAAAAAGAGAACTGGGGGTGGATAAGAAGAAGAGATATATAATCCAAATATTAATTTTTGAATCTTACATGTCTTATTATTTAGAGCTTTCTCTTTGGAGCACATCACCACTAAGATTTCTTTTCTTTTCTTTTTTTTTTCCCTTGAGAATCAATTGGATGTTTGCTTGATGATACAAAAATTAATATGAACCTTACTTCACAATTTCACAGGCATCCTCCACAGTGTACCGCTCCCACTTTGTATATGAACCTTTCCACAATTTTGGATAAGTTGGTACTTCAAAAGGAAATGACTGCTCATCTATAATGTGCCAATGAAGGACATTCTACTGAATGTAATTTCCAATATCAGCATTGCAAACAGAATATAAAAGAATATAAAAGGAAAGTGTAATGTATTAGAGTGTGCGTGACTTACAAATTTAGCATATGACATGGACTCAATTATTTGCTTAATGACATCAATTGGGAGATAATGCCTTGATGTATCTGCAAAAGTATGTTTGAAGAAGAGAAATGAATAACATTCTAGGAAATAAAATTTTGCAATTTTACTTTCTTCCTATGTGGAAGAAATGAGGCTCACCAAGCATAAGCCCACGGTATGCAAATCTTGGTTTGTCTCGAATGTACCATGGTGCCTTGTAGATTCGCACAGATTTGGTTCCATAATCAAATGTGCACAATTGACTAAAAGTCTGGAAGATCACATAAAAGAAGTTAAACTGATGAAATGCAACGTACACATCTCAAACCATTCAAAGGCTCATCAACATCTTTAGCAATTATCTTCATAATTTAGAAGGTAAAATATCCCCCAAATTCTAGCACATAGAGTCATCAGTCATGGACTGATAAGAGAAGGAACATGAGAAACGAATTTAACAGTTCTCACAATTTAACTCCCAAATGATAGATGTTTTTTACTATTTAGATGCCAATTACATGGTACAGTGAAGAAAGCTTTAGCAACATTACACTAGCTAAACATAGCTTATTCAGGCTATTCATGGACTAGAAAGTATGACAAATCATAATAATGATATTCACAGGAATCTATACTATCATAAAATTTGAGAGTTGATGGAGTCCGCTTCAAAATAAGCAAAGATAGGAGGTACCAATGAAATGAAAAAATTGCAATAACAAAATCGTACTGTCATAAATTTGAGGGTTGAATGTATCAGCTTTAAGATAAGCCAGACAGGAGTCACCAATGAAATGAAGAAATTGCAATAGAAATAAAAATCAATATGAAAAGGATAACAATTTGTAGGCATTGATCATTGATACTCTGTTTATGTCCAAAGACACCAATAATTATGACTGCTTAATTAGATGGTGTTCACCAGAATTATGCTTCCTATTTCTTCCAACAATTTATAATTCATTCTCCACACATTTGGTTATTAATAAGTAAAATGTCATTCTAGCAAAAATTATAATTCATTCTCCATACATTTGGTTATTAATAAATCAAAAATCAAAAATTTAGTTCTGTTGCCACTTTGTGGCTACCATTGTTGGCTCAAAGGCTATAATTTTGATGACTATAAAACCATGTATTATATTTTAGAATTTGTTGGTTTGTTGTTTCTATTTTCAGAATCAAGTGCAAAATGGTAAATATGTGATACATTCAAGAAGTGAAGTGCATATACAAACAAAGAAGAACCTTAGGATATAATTTGTAAAGTCAGCATTAGCTATGTCAAAAGTGAAGTTCAAAGTATAAATTTTTTTAAGATGAAGTATTTTTCTTTAGTCAGAAAATTTGTTTTATAACAAAGTATTCTAATCGAATATTCTAATTGTATTCTAATGTTGTAACTGACAATTTTTCACTAAAAAATAAAATAACAACTACTTTCTCTAAAACGAAATTTTGTCTCTACTGATAAGTTTTCCATCTCAAAACTATAAATATTTGTTGAAACAATCGTAGAAAGAAAATTAATGAATCGTCAAAAGAAAATTACTCTTCATTCATTAGTAAAGTTTTCCTTCTATTTGAGCTTCACTCTTTACATAATCTTCGTCTTAGCTTTAGCTGCCTCTATAATTCTCTTCTTTTGAGCTTGAAAGAAGTCTAGTTGTATTTCAGGTTGTATGTTCACCTTTAAACTTATTGTGAGTTATTTAGCACCTAGGTTTTAAGCTATTCAAGTTTTACTTTGTAAAAACTTAAGTTTGTAAGTATGAACTTAGGGCTAATCTGTCTAGGGCTATATTTGGCTCGATTCTTGCCCTTGAAAAAAATAACTAGTGGAGAGAAAATCTCAAGATTGTATCTTAAGGAGTGCAAGTAGGTGAAAAGGGCCGAACTGCGATAAATTCAAGTGTTTATATCTTCTTCCCCTTCTCATCTTTAAATTTCTATATTTTGGTTGGTTGAAATATATCAAGTCTGTTTTTAAAG
Organism: Triadica sebifera; assembly: GCA_023653625.1. Classification (NCBI taxonomy): domain Eukaryota; kingdom Viridiplantae; phylum Streptophyta; class Magnoliopsida; order Malpighiales; family Euphorbiaceae; genus Triadica; species Triadica sebifera. Next base: position 16,712,280 of record CM042896.1, on the reverse strand, counting down.
TGTTAAAATAATTTTTGCATCACCTCATTCATGTATAAAGCAAATTTGTAGTTTTTGTTTCAAGTGAAATTGGTGATTTATTTAACAAAAACGATTTTGAAGAAGGTTTAGTTTTTCTGATCTTAATCTTATGTTTTGAGAAAATGAAAATTAATTTTTTCTTTTAAAAACATTAACTGTTCAAATTAAATTACTGTCAACATATCCAAAAGTGTCTGTTTTAAAACCCAAAAAATTATGATAGCTCAATTGAACCCCCCTTCTTGAGTCATTTTGGGATCAACATTTGGTATCAGAGTCAATCTCCTTTTACTTAAGGCTTAACATCCTTGAAGAGATCCTTAAAGCATGGCTTCTACTTCAAATAATACAGTTCATCCTCCTATCACAACTTCATTTCAAGAAGGACAGTCAATCTCACGTCCTCCTCTGTTCTTTGAAAGTAACTATCCTTATTAGAAGGCTAGGATGTGTCATTTCCTACAATCTATTGATTTAGAGTGTTGAGAATCAGTTTTGGAAGATTATCTCCTCCAACAAATGAAAATGGAACAAAGATCAAAGACATGAAAAATGAAGAAAAGCTAGCAATTAAAGCCAACTCCAAGACCATGAACTATCTATTATGTAGATTGGATATGAATGAATTTAATCGAGTTTCTGGATGTGACACAACAAAGCAAATAAATGATAAATTGGAGACTACTTATGAGGGAACTGAAGAAGTGAGAGATTCAAGGCTCCATGTGGTGATGAATGATTATGAAACCTTTCGGATGAAGCCTGAAGAAAACATCTCAGAAGCAAGTGATAGACTTGTGAACCTCACAAATGCACTTAAAGCTCTTGGTAAACCTCTTAGTGAAGTTCATCAAATCAAGAAGTTCTTAAGATCCTTAACATCAAGATGGGAATCTAAAGTAGCACTTTTGCTGGACAAGAATGTTCAAAATCTGTCATATGATGAGGTAATAGGTTCTTTACTATCACATGAAATGCTAATTAAAAGTTAAGTTGTCGATGCAGATATAAAGAAGAAAGAGAAAGATAAAGGAATAACACTTAAAGCTTCATCAAATGACAACAACTCACTTTCAAATAATAAGGAGCTGATTATGATGGCAAAGAAATTCAGGAGAATGCTAAAGAAAGGAAGAAGGAAGTCATATAGATATGACAAACAAAAGAGCAAATCTAGAAAATTAGAAACCAATCAGAAAACTCAAAGCAACAACGATATTGTATGCTATGAATGCAACCAGCCTGGACACATAAAATCAAAATGTCCAAATCTGAAACATAAAAAGAAAAAACACAAGAGAAGAGTCATGATTGCAACTTGGAGTCAAGTTCCAACTCAACCGAATCAAAAGAAAACGAAACCGCAAATATGGCTTTTATGGCTGACATTGAAGAAACTAAGACAACAGAGACATTAGATCTCAGCTTCAATCAAAACTCTAAGGTAAGTTATTCTGACTCTTCTAGTGATGATAACCTTTCAAGTTGTTTTGAAGAGTTATGCTATAAGTATGAGAAGTTGAAGAAAAAGTATGTTGTTTTAGAAAATTAATATGTTGATTTGAAAAACATACATGATGATTTTGTGAAAGAGGCTGAAAAATCTATTGAAAATTAGTTAAAAATGGTTTATCTTTATAATGATGTTGCAAGAAAAAATGATTTGCTACATGAGGAGATTGAACACAAAAAAAAAATTGAAAACTTTTGTACAAAAATTGTGTTTTAAATGAAAAAATTAGATATCATAGAGTTCCAAACAGATTTGAAAACGATAAAAGAGTTGTTGTTGATGGTTCTATAAAATATATTAAAGATGATGCATATTTTGACAAAATTGTTTCACATCTTTTTCCTCACATCGCATGTTTTTACTGCAACAAAAAAGGTCATACATCTAAATATTGTTATTTGAGAAAGGAGCCAATGTGAAAAAGATATGGGTTGTAAAAAGAACTTATCATTTACAAACCAGTCATAAAAAGATGGAAAATTCATCATTTTCTACTAACAATCAAGGACCCATAACAAAGTGGGTACCTAAATCAATTGATTTCCTTGTAGGTATGTTTGAAGAGCAAGTTAAGTTTGAACAATGGTACTTAGATAGTGGTTGCTCACGGCATATGACGGAACAAAAAAAAATTAGCAAGATAAATAAGGTACAATGTGGTCGTGTCGTCTTTGGAGTTAAAAGTAAATGAAAGATAATTGGAAAGGGTACAATTGGTGGAAATCCTTCTATAGAAGATGCATGTTTGGTTGAAGGATTGAAGTATAACTTGTTGAGTATAAGTCAATTTTGTGACAAGGGAAGAAAAGTAATATTTGAAGCTGAAATGTGTAGAAGTGGAAGATGCAGCTACTGGTCAAGCAATTATGGTAAGAAAAAAGAGAAGGAAATTGTTACTTGGTTGATCTCAAGGAAGTGAAGAGTAATGAAACAACTTGTCCACTTTCAAAGGATGATGAAAGCAAACTTTAGCATAGAAAATTGGGACATGCCAGCATGCATCAAATTAAAAAGCCGTCCAAAAAGGATCTAATAATTGGGTTACCGAAGTTGAAATATGAGAAAGAGTATATATACAAGGCATGCCAACATGGAAAGAAAACAAGAAGCTCTTTCAAGTCTAAAAAGGAAATATCTACAAAAAGACCTTTAGAACTACTCCATTTCGATCTCTTTGGTACAATAACTCCATTGAGCTTAGGTGAAAAAACTTTTACATTTGTTATTGTGGATAATTATTCAAGATACTTTTGGATGCTGTTCTTGACACACAAAAATGAAGCTTTTAAAAACTTTGAGAAGTTATGTAAGAAACTTCAAAATGAGAAAAGATACTTGATTACTAGTATAAGGAGTGATCATGGTGGTGAGTTTGAAAACAAGTATTTTGAGAATTTTTGTAGCAACTATGGCATTACACACAATTTTTCATCTCCAATAACTCTACAGAAAAATGGAATTGTAAAAAGGAAAAATAGGACATTACAAGAGATGGCAAGAACCATATTGCACGAAAATGATTTGCCAAAATACTTCTTGGAAGAGGCTATAAATATTGTGTATCACACATTAAATCGAGCATTGATAAGGTCCAAACTCAACAAGACACCATATGAGCTTTGGAAAGGAAGGAAACCAAATATAAGTTACTTACATGTCTTTGGGTGCACATGCTACATGTTAAATGATAAGGTAAATCAGGTAAATTCGACTCAAAAACTAATGATGACATTCTTGGATATTCAATGCTTATAGTCTTTAACAAAAAAGTTTGTGTGTTGAAGAGTCCATTAATGTTATTTTTGATGAAACTGATAACTACACTAGAGAAAGGTATTTTTCTGATGGTGAGTCAGGAAATGAAGATGAAAAACAGGATAAAAATGTTGCTGAAGTCAGAATTGAAGGAGACAGCCTTCTAATGATATGCTAGCAGAATTAGAATACCAGCAAAATACACAGACTCCAGCAGACCTGCAATCAGAAAGTCAGCAGATGCAATAGCATAATAATTTTCCCAAAGAATGGAGATAACATAGATATCATTTTCAAGAAGACATAATTGATAGTCCATCAAATGAGAGACTCACAAAGCAAATTGAAGGAGTATTTTGGTAACTATACTTTTGTTTCTCAAGTTGAACCTAAAAATTTTGATGAAGCTCAAATTGATGATAATTGGATTCTTGCTATGCAAGATAAATTAAATTAGTTTGAAAGAAACAAAGTTTGGAAGCTTGTACCTAGACCTAAAGATCATTCAATAATGGGTACAAAATGAGGGTTTAAACATAAATTGGATGAACTTGGACATGCCATTAGAAACAAGACTAGGCTTGTGGCTCAAGGCTACAATCAAGAAGAAGGAATTGATTTTGATGAAACATTTGCACCGGTAGCTAGATTAGAAGTTATTAGAATATTGTGTACATTTGCATGTTTTAAAGATTTCATGCTTTATCAAATGGATGTCAAAAGTGCATTTTTGAATGGATTTTTAAATAAAGAGGTTTATGTAGCTCAACCTCCCGATTTTGAATATCATAATTTTTCAAACTATGTTTACAAACGTTCAAAAACTCTTTATGGTTTGAAACAAGCTCCTAGAGCTTTGTATAAAAGATTGAGCAAGTTTTTAATTGAGTAGGGTTTCACTAGAGGCAAAGTTGACACAACCTTGTTTATAAAACACAAATCACATGACATACTTATTATGCAAATATATGTTGACGACACTGTCTTTGGATTAACTAACTCCTCTCTTTGTAAGGAATTTGTTGATTGCATGAGGCAGAAATTCAAAATGAGCTTAATGGGTGAACTAACATTCTTCTTGGGCTGCAAATTAAGCAATACAAGGATGACATCTTTATTAATCCAGTCAAGTATACAAGAGAGCTGCTGAAAAAATTCAAAGTCAGCAAAGACTTGCATGAGCACAAGTTTAAAGTTAGAAGCTTATAAGAATGGGAAAGAAGTTGATGAAAGGTTATATAGGAATGATTGGATCATTACTATATTTAACAGCTAACAGACCAAACATTCAATTTGCTATTTGTCTTTGTGCAAGGTTTCAATCCGCTCCCAAGAAATCTCATCTTATTGTAGTCAAAAGAATATTGAGATACCTAATTGGAACACAAGATTTGGATATCTAGTATCCAAAAGGAACAGAAATGGAGCTATTGGGATATACTGATTCACACTTTGAAGGTTATAGGATTGATCAAAAAAGCACTTCAAGTGCATGTCATTTTCTAAGCCAATCTTTAGTGACTTGATTTAGTAGAAAGCAATCATCAATTGCTCTATCTACTGCTGAAGCGGAGTATATAGCAGTTAGTAACTGTGTTGCACAAATTTTATGGATCAAACAACAGATGGAAGATTATAATATCAAATATGATGTTCCAATATTTTTTGACAACACAAGTGTCATTAATATCACCAAAAATCCAGTGCAGCATTCAAGAACAAAACATATTGAAGTCAGACACAATTTTATTCATGATCATGTACAAAAAGGAAACATAAGTCTGGAATTCATGCCAATAGAAGATCAACTAGTTGATATATTTACAAAACCACTTAATTAAGAGATATTTTACAAAATTAGAAGAAATCTTGTCATGGACAATGATCCAAAGTAATTGACATCTTCTGAGGTATCTCTAAAACTCATATTTGAGTTAAATGAATGAATATTGATTGATATTTGAAATTTTTATTTAATATATCAAATTTTGTGATGTCTGCATAAATATTATAGTCTGTACATTTAGAATATTGTTGTATTAGAATACATATTTTGTTGGAATTCTAATTGATCGGGTTTAATTGAATCTTTGTTGTGCTTATTTGAAATAAAATTCAATGTTTGTAGTTTTACATTTTTATCCCTGTATCTAAAAGACTAAAATTTAAAATTAAGGGTAAAATGGTCTTTTGGCTAGTTAAGGGTGTTGTCTTAATTTCTCTCTCCTCCACAACATATTATGAACAACACTTTGGTATTTGTCAGATGGTAAAAATCTTGATTTCTGAGAACTCTTTAATCTCTAGAATCCTAAAATGGCAGTAGTCTTTACCTTAAGTATTCACATTTCAAATAAAATTCTTAGGAAAATGGACCCTTAAATAAGTCACGTCTCTTCAGTCGTCCCTTCAATCGTTGTTGGCATTAACGTCTCTTATTCCTTTCCTTTGAACGACTATTTTGAATCCCAGTCGCACCATTCTTTTCTCCCAATCAGTTTCACCATTTTCCTCAACCAAAACCTAATTCCTTTTGCCATAACCACTATTCATCATCTTCCTCCTCTTGAAACCATCTTCTTTTACCTTGTCATCAAAACCCAATCCTTTTTAGCCCTGAAACCCTAACTCCATGGCACGAACAAAATCTCAAGCCTAGAAACCCACCATTCCAGTAGGATTAACGGAGCCGATATCTGCACATCCATCTTCAATTAGCGACGAGAAGTTTACTAGCGATAATGAGAAAATTGATTCACACAAACTCACTCCAGCAGTGACTTCTCCTTGAATAGTCATGATTCGATTCACACTCAGGGGTCGACTACTGATAATGAGCAAAATCAAGAGTTTGCCGAAGTGGGTTTTCAAAAAATTGGTGAGAAGATAGTGAAAACAGTCTCTGAAAAGAAGATTGCTTGCAAAAACTTGGTAATCTCTTTACCTTCAGACTTTATCATTACTAAGGTAATTGACTGTAAGTTTCTTGCATATGAATTTCCCTTTATTTGGAAATGTATTAAAACACAAGGATGGGAAAAATTTATGACATTGAAAGAGAGGGTATATCTAGACTTAGTAAGGGAGTTCTTTAAGCATAGAGACACCATTTCTGATTCCAAAATAACAATTGAGATAAATGGGCAACCATATGACTTGACTTTGGTTGTGTTAGCTGATGTTTTTAAAATTCATAATAAGGGATTAAAATTTCCAAAAGGGGTGTGCATTATGTTAGAGGGATTTGATAAACAGAAATTTATTAAGAAAACACTAAGTAATCCTGAGGTGATAGCTGAAAAATCAAATCTGACTTCTATTATGATGAGTCCTAATTTCAGAGGTCTTCATAAACTCATCTCTCATTTTTTGCTACCTAAGTCAGGAAGTATGCATTATGTCAATGAACTTGAATTAGCTCTGATGTGGTACTTAAGTAAAAGGAAACAAATTAATTTGTGCTATTTACTGCTTCGGTTCATTTCTGAAAGTCATACAAATTTTCCATATGGCATGGTGTTAACCCCAATCTTTAAATATTGGAATTTACTTGATAAAACTCTTCAATATGTGCCTACTGAAAAAAATATCCATCATTGGGAGGAATTTTTTTGTTATCTCTCAAGAAAGACTTGAGAAATCAGGGAAAAGGAAGGCAGTTGAGAAAAGCATTGTTGAGAGAGGTAAAAAATTGCTCATTGACAAGAACTTGACAGAGCAAATTACCCTACTACAGAGACATTTAACACTCATGCAAGATCAAGTAACAATAAAAGAGAAGCATAAACAAGTGGCTGCAGAGAAACTTGTCAAGCAAAAAGGCAAGCAACCAATGGTGGAATCTAAATTAGAAACTGACAATGATTCAGATTCAGATCACAAGGTAGCAAAAGTTCTTCAGTACATGGATAGCATTCCTCATCCACATGGTGGTCCAATCATCAAAGAAAAATCATTAGAAAAACCAGTGCTTCAAGACACTAGTAGTGAGGACACTCATTCTAGTCTTAGTAGGTTTGGAAAAGCAGATGGGGGCAACCTCAAAAGAAGATGAAAGAAACACATAGCATTCGCACTCACAATGTGCGCAATACATAAAAAATTGCTGCTTTGAAAGTAGAGACAGCTCAAAAGAAGCTTGCAGAAGAAGAAGTCATTATCAACTTCTAGATGATATCACTGATGACGACTAATGAAAGTGGTGAAGCAACAATGGTGTCAATTCCAGTAACTCAGTTGTACAAGATATGCAGTCATTTTCAGGCTGCTCAATCTCTGTTGCAAGCCTACATTTTTTAGTGAGCTCCTTCTTCCTATCAGCTTTCACAGTCAATTCCTCCTTCTGCATCACAACAACCTCCCAAAGGCAAGGTCCAGAACAACACTTTAGCTCCTATCCACAAATCCACTAGGCTACAACAAGTGCCCAAAGTATCTGAACCCTCTTCCAAAGCCACTAAACAATCCAAAGAACCAGTTGATCTCACTTAATTTCTTTAGACATAGCATTCTTTATCTTGTGTTTTTCGTGACTTGTGTATTTTGCCAATTATTGTGTCTAAATAGTTATTTGGACTTATTATGCATGCTTGGCATTGAACATATGTCTTTTTGTTATTTGAACTTATTCTACATGCTTGGCATTGAACATATGACTTTTTGGTATTTGAACTTATTCTACATGCTGCCAGCTTTTTTGAATCTCAATACAATATACATTATCCTGCATTTGATGTTTGAATTGTGTGATGAGTAACCCCTTTATGATTGATGACAAAAAGGGGAGAAAAACTCACTTTACTTTACTTACTTAGATTTAATTTTACTTTGATCTGATTTGTTGAAACAATTTGTTTGAGATTTTGAGATCTGATTTGTTGAAATTTGTTCATGTGTTGAAATTTGTTTGATAGATTTTTTAATTAATATTGAACAGGTTATTACTTAATGTGGCTAATAACTTGTTTTTGTTGAGAATATTGATGGATTGATGAGTTTAATCAGGTTGAGTTTTTAAATGAATAAATTGATTGAATATAATGTGACTAATACAACTTGTTTTTGTTGAGAATATTGATGGTTTGATGCATTTAATTAGGTTGAGTTTAAATGAATGATATTCAGGTTGTGACAATTGATGGTTATATTTTTTATAGAGCTTAATTCTACCAAAATGCTCTTAATTTATAAGTAGTATTGTGATAGAATTTAGAGTCTAATAACTAAATGAAAATGCACATGCACGAAAGGTTTCATTTTCTTGAACGTATATTCTACAAAATTTTAGTTGAATCTCATAGGCATGAATTGAGGGGGAGATATTTGTGTGCTTACATAAACCAAATTCTAGGACTTTAATCAAGGTTTTGTCATCATAAAAAAGGGGGAGAATGTTGGCTCAAAGGTTACATTACTTGTATACCAAAATTTTGATGACTACAAAACCACGTATTATATTTTAGAATTTGTTTGTTTGTTGTTTCTATTTTCAGAATCAAATGCAAAATGATAAATATGCGACACATTCAAGAAGTGAAATACATATACAAACAAAGAAGAACTTTAGGATATAATTTGTTAAGTCAACATTAGTTATGTCAAAAGTGAAGTTCAAAGTATAAAAGTTTTTAAGATGAAATTTTTTTTTCTAGTCAAAAAAGTAGTTTTATAACAGAGTATTCTAGCAAAATATTCTAATTGAATATTCTAATCGAGTATTCTAATTCAGTATGCTAATGTTGCAACTGACAATTTTTCACTAAAAAACAAAATAATGGTTATTTTCTCTAAAAAGAAATTTTATCTCTACTAGCTAGTTTTCCACCTTAAAATTATAAATACTTGTTGAAAGAACATTTCAAATGTTGAAAAATCAAAAAGTCATCAAAAAAAAATTACTCTTTATTCATTAGTAAAGTTTTCCTTCCATTTGAGCTTCACTTTTTACATAATTTTCATCTTGGCTCGAGCTACCTCTATAATTATCTTCTTTTAAGCTTGTAAGAAGTTTGGTTGTATCTCAATTTGTAAGTTCACCTAAACTTATTGTGGGTTGTTTAGCACCTAGGTTTTAAGCTATTCAAGTGTTTTTTCAAGTTTTACTTCGTAAAAACTTGAGTTTGTGAGTGTGAGGTTAGGACTAATCTATCTATGGCTATATTTGGCTTAATTCTTGCCCTTGAAAAGAATCACTAATGGAGAGAAGATCTCAAAATTGTATCTTGAGAAGTGCAAGTGGGTGAAAAGGGCCAAACCACGATAAATTCAAGTGTCTATATCTTCTTCTCCTTCTCATCTTTAAATTTTAGTATTTTGGTTGGTTGAAATATATCAAGTCTGTTTTTAAAGTGTTAAAATAATTTTTGCATCACCTCATTCATGTATAAAACAAATTTATAGTTTTTGTTTTAAGTGAAATTGGTAATTTATTTAACAAAAACGATTTTGAATGAGGTTTAGCTTTTCTAATCTTAATCTTAAAAGAAAATTAATTTTATCTTTTAAGAACATCAACTGTTCATATTAGATTACTGTTAACATACTCAAAAGTGTGTCTGTTTTAAAATTCTGATAGCCCAATTCAACCCCCCTTCTTAAGCCATTTCGGAACCAACAACCATGTCTTTTAATCCATGCTTCACTAATAGCAATATGTCACTCAACTAGATGGTATTCACAAGAATTCTGCTCCCCTATTTCTTCCCACAATTACTAATGCATTTTCCATGTATTTGGTTATTAGAAAGCAGAAAGCCAAAAATTTATTTCAGTTGCCATTGTGTGGCTACATATCTATTGCTCTGATCCATGCTTCACTAGTCGCAATATTTACATTTAAAAGAATATCAACTGTTCATTCATTACAAGGAAACAAGTTCATGCCACTCTAGGAAAGAAGATATATATTGTAAAAAGTTTTTTCAAATATGTCATGATTTAAACAGAACTTTCCAACCTTGTAATCATGAATAAAACATTTAGTGGTGCCACTACCCAAGTTTTAGACCCAAAAGAAAGCAGACCTAGAGGAGCCCAAGGGAGTTCAATGAGAGAGAGAGAGTATTTGGCACTGTCCTTTATGTTGATGCTCACAAAAACATCACAAATATCATGTAATCTGTTAAAGAAAACTTGCAGTGAAAGACGAAATAGCTACTCTCCACCTCCATTTTCTCTCACTCACTCTCATCACTCAGCAACCACAATTTTCAGAAAAGAGACATGCTCATACAAGTCATACATGTAGAAGTAATTATGCATGTCACTAATATATTTTGACATTCATTGGTAATCAGTAATACCTCCAACCCTCGCAATGCTCCATAGACGGTATTTGCCTGTGAAAAGAAAAAGTAATATTATTTGCCTGCAAAGAAGGGAACATCAAGATCCCCTAAATGAAAGCATGACCAGCTAGAATAAAATGCATAAATCACATTTGATATACATAGATTAACAATCAAACCTTAATGGCGTCTTAGCCTTTGTTATTGAGGAAGATTTTCTTTACAATAATCAGGACAAGATAAAACCCAAACCCAAGAAATAATTGAGTGAAACCAAATGACAAATCCCATGGGCAAATGGAATAGTAGAAAATGGAGCATTAGAAAAAGAAAACATGGCATCCATCAAATAACCAAATCAACAACAAGACTGACTTTCTGCATTTAATCAAGGAAACAATCCATAGAAGCCGAAAGTCCAAAACTTTTACCTCAATTACCGCTTGCCCAACAATCGACTGCCCATAATTTTTATCCACAAATAACGTATAACTCTCATCCACCCCAAGTCGAAGCTGCATATATAAGGGTAAAAATTCACACTAAGAAAACATAAACCAAAAACCCCAGTTCAATCATGCAAATCTCTAAATGCTACAATCACTTACTTCCTCATTACCAGAGAAAACCACAATTTTCAATTTTCTGACATCATAATCCAATCTGGTATATCTAAACCTCTCTAAAACAGAAAAATTTTGACAGTGCTTGAAGATAATCCGTTTGTATCGCTCAAACGCGTCTTTAATTATGGAGGAACGGACTCCGCCGCCGCAGAGATCAAGCGAGAGAGCGGGATCAACTGAGAGGGTGCGACTGCCGGAAGTGAACTCTGACGGCAGCGGCCAGACATAAGCAAGTGTGTCATCGAGTGGAAAGGAGAAATTGAACCGCAGGATCGTGAAAATTGTCAAAATTGAAAGAAATTTCAGAAGCGACATAATGGAGAGATAACACACACGAAGAGTCAGAGACAGAGAGTGAGGAAGCAGCTGTGATGACGATGAATTAGCGGTGGAATAAGCGAGTTCAGCGATTAATTGTTAGAAATTTATTTGTTTATTTATTTATTTAGCTGTCTTTACCGTTAAGACTTACAGTTCGGATGTTTCTTCTTCGCTGTTAAGGCAAGAGATCTTCTTGGCTCTGGCTGACTGTTTAGTCTGTTATTTATCTTTGAATCAAAGTCAAAACTAGGAAACAAACGGTAGCTTTAATATTTAACTAAGATTATCAAATATTTATGTCATATTATCAATAAATTTTATTATTTATTTCAATAAAATCATTAGCTAAATTTCATCAAATTTCATATATTATTATATAGAAAATAAAAATACAATACTAATCGGCATTTGAAGGTTCAAAAAGGTTCAAATATAAAATTATTCGTATTTTGCACTTTCCGCATGGAAAGGAAATATAAATTTATTTTTTTAAATCAAATTTTTAATTTTAGTTAAAGTATTAAAGATTTAAAATAAATAAATTAAAATAGTTTCATGATAAAAATAAAATGAAATAACAAACTATTGATAATTATTAATAAATAAAGTTTTAGTATATTACTAAAAAAATCTAATTTACTAAATAAATTTCTATAATTAACGTAATATTACATTTTTAATAAAATATTAATAGAAGAAAATATCAATTATCAATTATTATCACTAATATAAGAGATTTTAAATTAAAAAAATCACAAAATCACAAAATTCTATAAAAAGATAAATAAATAAAATATTATTTTATATTCATAAAGAGTGTCATATCAATATTGTGAAAAAAATCTCCATGTGATAAGAATATTTTTAGTTTCTAATTTTTTTCAAATTTTATATTTTTATTTTATTTTATAATATTTTTTTAGAATATTTATTTATTTTTTCTAATTTTATTACATACTCTTCTCATGCTGGTGAGAAGATAAAATTATTTATTTTTTTAATTAAGTCCTATTTAGATTTTGTAGATATTATTTTCATTAGTAGTCGGCCTTTATTTTCATTTTTTATATCCACATTAGATATCAAAACTTTTATTCACTTAATGACGAAAAAATAAAATAAAATAAAATAAACTCCTCTCGTAAGAACAAATAAATTGTGCTTAGAATTAGTTATAACATCTTACTTTCCTTGGTGTCTAAGCCATTGTTATTCAAATCTCAGTCATTGACAACTACTGTGATTGTTGTGACAAAAAAAAAACATTAATTTGAAAAATAGACCAATGCAAAATTTGATTTAATTGATCTAATTCATAAACTCTGTATGTAATATGATTAGATCATCAAAATATTTATACTCTGAGTTCATAAAATTTAAAAAAGAAAAATGATGAAGGAGAGAGATCAATATAACAATTTTTTTTTTGTGCAAATTATTTTCACCAAGAATTTTGGAGCATTGAAGGTAAGTTGGGTAATTGGGATATATACTAAATACTACTTTTAATTGGACCTAGATAATCATGTATGCTAAAATTGAGTTTTGATTTCCATATTGGTATATATTAGTGATGTAAAGAGAGGATTTGTATACCAAAATTGCACATCAAAATAAGATAGATATTTTATAAAAGAGAGAAAAAAAAGTAATGAAATGAATATTATTAGAATATTGTATTTATCTTTGATTGATTATAGAAATTTATATTTTCATTTTATTTTGTTAATATTTAATGAGAAAAATATGATTATTTATTTTTAGAATAATATTTTTATTGTGAATAATTTTTTAGAGTTTACTAAATGATTGTCTTTGATCATAAAACTTATATATTTATTTGATTTTATTAATATTGATATAATATGAAATGAAACATAAAAACATATGGTCCTTTGTAATAATTAAAAAATTAGTATTATAATGAATTTGAAATTATATAAATTTAAATGAAGTTATTTTAGCAAAGGCTTAAGCTATATAGCAAATGACAAAGGATAGTTATAAAAATAAATGTTAGCATCTTCCTCTAACACATGCCACATATGTATTTTTACCTATATTGGCATGAAAAATATCAAATCTACTAATAAAACAGTAGATTTAAATATCAATTTAAATACATATGTGATAATTGGGATTTATATTGGACTTCGCGGACATATTGGCATGAAAAATATCAAATTTAAATTCTCATTTATTAATGCAATGAAATTTAATTATTAATTTTATAATGATATTTGTAGAAATTAGTCCAATTATATAATTTATATTATACAACTATTAAATCTACTAATAAAACAATAACAAAATATAGGTACAATTACTCATAAAATGTTTTAACCTATAAATAATTAGAAGTATTAGAAACCCTTTAGTGAAGCAACCCCGTGTATTAGATTCCCATTGCAGATTTTAACGTGCAGGCATTTAGTCAAATTGCAGGTTCAGCAAAATCAGTTGGCAATAGAAGAAGAAACCCATAAAGCTTTTAAAGTTGGTACTTCCTATTTGCAGTGAGGGTGTGCAATTGGGCGTCGGGGGAGGGAGAAATGATTAAGTTAGGGTTTATTTTTGTTTTATTGCAGTGAGGATGGAGCTGTGCAAAACTCCTTCGTTCTGGGTGAGCGATTAGCGACATACAAAAAATTCGTTGTTCTTTTATTCACTCGCCTTGTGGGCGCCGATCCATCTCTAACTAGCAACGGATTTAGTCCATCACTAAATTCCCTACCAATTCTGTATTTTTTCTTGCAGTGTTCATTTATGAATAAAATCTATGCCATTATCTCTATTAATAATGTAATTTGGAAGTGAACTGCCAAATATGGAAAGCCAAGACTAACTGAAAAAGGAATCTCCGTTGAATAAATCAAAATTAGTGTCTTTGAAATTGCAGGTTCAACAAAGTCAATTGGCAAATGATGAAAAAATCAAAAAACCCATAAAAGGTTTTGAAGTTGGTATATCCCATTTGTACATCCCCATAAGCAAAACCTATGTTGTCCTTTTTATAATATCTCTATCAACAATGTAATATGGAGGACAACTTCCAGATATGGAATGCAAAGACTAACTGAAGATGTTGTCTCCATCATATATGTAGAATAAATTATTTTGCTCTAAAATTTATATATGGTCAATAAGACAGAAGAAGGTGCATATTGCAAGTGACTGCAGCACCATATATTGCCTATTACTTCCTGATTCAACCTGCTGTTGTTGCTGCCCATTGCCACCTCTAACTTCAAGAGTTCTTGCATTCTAGAGTTCTAAGAATAGCATGGAAGAAATAGACAAAGTAGGAAAATTTAACATGTAATTAATGACTATGAAATGATTTCTTGTTGAAAATCCATGAATAATTAAGAAAAAAACATAAACCTATAAAAGGAATCATCCTGAAGTAATGAAATTAGGAAGCAGAAAATTGGTGAAAGATAAGTATATATAAAGGAGGAAAAGGAAAGTAAACCTAAGAGGAGTACCTGAAAGTTATTGGGAGAAGTTTGAAATTAGGGAACAAAGAGAGCTATATAGCAGAAGAAATAAAAATTTAAACCCGAAGAAGAAACACAAATTCAAATTATATGAGATAATGTTCACAAAAATAAGAG
The DNA here is from genome assembly GCA_023653625.1 of Triadica sebifera. Lineage (NCBI taxonomy): Eukaryota > Viridiplantae > Streptophyta > Magnoliopsida > Malpighiales > Euphorbiaceae > Triadica > Triadica sebifera. The sequence continues at coordinate 16,697,141 of CM042896.1, read as the reverse complement.
AGCGTAACATATGAAACACTTAGTAGGCAACTACACATGGCAAACACGAAAACTGCAACTCAATAGCAACTGTTCCAGAAGTACATAACGCAACACTACTGTCTGAAGGAATTGAATGATGAATCCCTTCAGGAATGCAAAAGATCACAGTAGTCCAAACACCAGATTTAAACCTTTTGCTGATTCAACAACACATGCTCTTATGAATCCCCCCTCATACATAAAAATAGCTTTTGAAATAGCACAGCCTATTTATTTATATTAATTCACAAATACAAACTCACCCAAAAACTAATCCAACCCAAGAAAATAATTTAGATTTAGGAAGACAAATGGCTAAACTTTCTTGCCTGAGATATCTTGTAGTCGCCAATCATAGTGACCAGAGTCTCATGATAAGATTTTGACGGCGAATTAATGAAGTGCATCAGAAGGTTCGCACCGTGGAGAACAATTCGCTACTGAATTTCACGCACTCATCAGAGGCGCAAATATGGACTTTATCAGGGCTAAACAAATCAGGTCTTCCTTGGGGCCAATCAAACAAGAGGGGGCGGTTGATAGCGAATGGAGTGCATCAGAAGGTTCGCACTGCGGCGAGCAATCTGCTGGTGAATTTCATGCACTCATCAGAGTCTCAAATAGACTGAATCAGGGCTATACAAATATGGTCTTCCTTTGGGCCAATCAAGCAAGAGGGGAAAGATTGATTCGGCGTTAGTATGAGATTTGAAGAGAGTAGTGTCGTGAATTCGAAAGGATAGCTAGTTATATATATATATATACACACACACGTATGATTAGGTTAATAAATGTATTAATTGATTTATTATTTAAATTTTTCAAAAATCTGTAAAAAAAAAAAAAAAAGATGCCATGTCAGTATTACTTAGACTCAACTTTATATTATGTATTTGATATTAAACATGTTATGGTATGATGTTGATTTAATTTTTTTACATAGTTAATGTTATCTTTAACATACTAAAATCGAGTCAATGTTGATTTTTAAACAACAATCCACACTAAATATAATGAAATTAAAATTATTATTATTAAAATAAAACTCATGTTAACTTACACATGCATACATTAATTTGTGACTCTTAAATATTAAAATAATGGAAAATGAAAACGAAAATGAGGTTATATTTGGTTTGTCCTCTTATTTTTTTTTCATTATTAATAACTAAATTGAACTAATTACATGGAAAAATTTTCAAGTCGAACCAAATTAAAAATAATTAAAAAAAACTACAAATTGCATTCAGTTGAATAGAATCTTTTATTTCAGATTCATTTTGCACAGCCCTAATGTCCGTATGTTTGAAGGTTTAATTGTTATATTTTAAAGTTGAGTAATTAAAATGCAATTAACTTAAGTTTAGGCATAGACTGATATATCGTGTATCATTTATTTAAATAATAAAAAATTTTATTTTTTAAAATATATAAAAATAAAAAATAAAAAAACGCTTATACTTATAAATGAAGTTTGATCAATAATATAATATGCCCATAATATAAGAATTGTCACGTATCTAAGCCATGTAATTCTTCCAAAAAAAACTCAACTCTATTTGTGAAATGGGCCTGATGGCTAAGGCCAACTTTGTCGTCAACAAATTTCTGAGGGAAAGGTGCGTTCCGTTGCCCACATCATTCTTAATTTAAAATGGACCTCAGGCCCATCATTGCACTGTTCATTTCTTTATAAAGGCTTTAGAGATTTTTTGGTACTTCTCAGTTCTCAACTGAGGTTATGTACAAGGCAAAAAATTTGTGATATTATATTATGTATTTTGTTATTTTTTTTTACTAGACATCAATAATTTGGACACCATCAGAAAATCACTTTAAACTCAAATATTTGACTAATTTGGACACCATCATGATGTTTTTTTGAACAGCCCTAATTGTAATTATATTATATATATTTGTTGAAATCCTTGTTTATTAAAGAATTAACGAGTTTTTGCAATTGTTGCAGAGGATGAAGTTTTGATTGCTGGATTTGGAATAAAGGGGCAAGCATAGAAGATATTCCTGGAGTCAGGTTCAAGATTGTGAAGGTGTCTGGAGTCTCCCTTCTAGGTCTGTTTAAAGACAAAAAGGAAAAGCATATGTCTTAGGTTTTGACCAAACTCTCTAGTTTCAATCTCTTACTTATCTGGGCTCTAGAGCCTTCCTTGTTTGTATTGGGCACTTAAAATTTTGGAATAGCAAGGTGTTAATGTTGTTTGATTACATGTTTTTGTGCTTATGTTGTTCATCTTCATATATTGGATATTGTAAATGATCGGCTGAGAAAAATTGAAGCAGATATATAATCTTCAACAACAATCAAATGGAGGGTTTGGATGAATCCAATGTTTATGTAAATTTTGTTAGTGATGTAAATGTCATCCTTTTTAGGTCTCCCCAAGTAGAAGTTTAGTGGAATGATTAACTAAAAAGAAAGAAAAAACTCTTCCTCTTTGGTGTAAGGACTTCATTGTACAAAAATTGTAGACACAAGATACAAATAATTTAAAGTTGTTGAATAAGAGTTGTGAATTATGTTGACTCAAAAACTACAATCCTTGTATCCTTAATTTTTGATGTTCTTAAAACTATGATATAGTTATTAGAATTTGTTATATATATTTTTGAATTTCACATTATATTATGCAACAATTAGAAGTAAAAGACATATGCAATAAAAATGAACACGTGATGGAAGAGATACATTGTAATATAAATGTAAAGTCAATATGACTTATATCTAAAAGTGAAGCTTAAAGTAAAAAAAAAATAATTAAGACAAAATATTTCATTAGTTAGAAAAAGTAGTATTCTAATAGTGCTTTAAGAGTTTTCAAACTGAATATTCTAACTGAATATTTTACCAAATGATAAAATAATAACTAATTTTTAAAAAACAAAAATATATCTCTATTCAATAGTTTTTGACACCAGAATCATAAATACTTGTTAGAATGATGTTTTAAATTTCGGACAATCAAAAATTTCTCAAGAAAAAATTGTTCTACACTACTAAAATTATTTTCTTTCTATATTTTTGTTTTTGAGTCTGTAAATAATATGTTTTTGTGTAAGTTTGCAAGTTTAGCTTAAAAATTTATTGTATATTATTTAACACATAACACATTTAGGATAAAAAAACTATTTAAGTATTTTTAAGTTTTACTTTCGTAGAAAGTTGGGTTCACCTAGATTGTAAAACTATTCTAAGTGTTTTCAAATTTTAATTTATAAAAACTTATGTTTGGGTTTGAGAGTTATAGGCTAGAAAAGTCTAGGGTTATATTTCGTTTGATTTTTATTCTTAAAAATAATTATTAATAGAAAAAACTCTTAAAATTGAGTATTGTGGAGTGAATATAGGCAAGAAGAAGCAAAAAGGTTTAATATTTTTAAGTATTAAATATATTAATTATACTGCATAAAAAATTTATGAATATCTATTTTTTTAGTATTTTTATAATTTTTGTCTTTATTTATTAATATTTTACATAAATTTTATCATTTTCAAAATAGTATCAAAAATTGATTTCATATAGCATCAACCATTAATCATTACCTTAATATCCTTTCATTTCATAATTCAGTATCATTTCCTCATTCACATATATTAAAACACCTTAAATTTGCTACTCGAGATACATAAAGCACTATCAAATGACAAAAATCACATGGTAAAAAATAATCATATGATTCAAAATAATATTATCTGATATAAAATAACTATATGACCATACTTAATCCAAGATAATCATAGAACTAATATAAAAATAATATATATGGTCCAAGATAATCACATGATTCATATTATACCTCTCATGACTAAGATAAGTATTTGCTATGAAATTCCTATTATATTGACATGTCAACAAATATCTAGTTCGTTGTCTAGGAAATCATCAATTCTCAACTTTTATTTTTCCAAGTAAATTATATATATATATATATATATATATATATATATATATATTATTTGACATCATGGCATAATATCTATTTTATTTTATTTTTAAAAATATTTTTGCAACAAATATTCATTTTCCATTTCTTATACAACTCAAAATGTATTAATAATCTCATTTTACAAAAAGCATATAAAATATTATTTCCAAATTATTTCATTTAACATATGTCATAACATCAAATTCATATCACAAGTAAATAATATCATAATATAAATATATTAAATTTATCAAATATTTATGTTCAACATTTTCATGTCAAAATTAATATGTAATCATTTAATAACAAAATAAAATAAATTCTTGCACCAATAATAAATTTTTTTCCATGAGCTTTACTTGACTTAAAAATATAGTTATTTTCTAGTAATAGAAATTTATTTAATATCATATTTAATCACATATAAATCCTTTTTATATTATTTTCCTAAAACTCAATTCACCAATAAATTTTATCTTACTTATATCTATTATTTTTCTATTAATAAAATGATTATTGCTCATTTCATGTTTTAGGAAGTTTTTAAAAATTCTCAAATTTAACATTATAATTTATAATATATTTTCAATATTTAGCAAAATTACTAAAAGAATTTATTATAATTATTTCCATCAAATATATTAATTATGAAAATTCATTAATTACTTTTCTAGCTTTTACTATAAGGGTTTTGCACAAATATTTTTCCTCTCGCCACTATATACTGGTATCTGTCGGTTATTTCTCTTTACCTCATGTCAATGTCTATCCCGACATCATGTCTAATAATAAGTAAATTTTCAATTAATTATCGAGTCGTACAAAATATAAAATCTAGTAAAATTAAAATTTTTAGACTATTTCCATTCTCACGTATATCGAAATTCTATAACAAATTTTTCTTATTATGCGCATTTAATTCATTTTTTAAAGTGAGACTGTTTGTCCTCAAATGACTTTTCTCCATTTTTTATAATATTTAGATTAGTTCAACTAATTTAGAGCGTGTCAAGTATGACCCCGAATAACTTTTCTTCATTATCTTTGTTAACGATTCTAGCTGCAAGTTTATTTCTTAATGAAATGATCTTTTATGTTAGAAAAGTTCTTATTTTTATTTTTACAAACATATTAAAAATATTTAATTAAAACGATTATAATGATAAACTTTATTTATAATTTTTTAACGTACTTCTAATATTAATAATTAGAAGTATATTAAGAAATTAGAAGATAATAGTTCATATTTGTTACTTTTCTTGTCCTATAAAAATAGAGTCACTTTTATTTTTATATGAAATCAATAAAATTTAATTAATATAATTAGAATTTTAAAATTTATGCATATGTTATTTAATAAACTTTTACACGGATATAGTAGGAAATTAAAGGAATGTAGTAATTTATTTTTATTGCAAATTGAAAAATTAACCAATTAACTACAATATTAAAAAAAAAAAACATACATGGAAAAAAAAGTGAGCATAATTTTATGAGATGAAGAGAATATTAAGTAAATTTGAGTACCCATCTGACCTACCTAGGAGAAAAAGATAAATAACTAAAAGAAAGAGTGTCAATAGTGAGGGTTGTTTAGTTTCGGTCAAAGAGTGTTCATTTTCATACTGATTTCCCTCTTTTGGTTAAGGTCAAAACTTAACCTCTTCGGTTTAAAGGCTTCGTTGTACTAAAGTTGTGGATAGAGGATCCAAGTAATTTAAGGCTGCTTTATGGAGAGAGGCCAAAATAGGAAAAGCGTTGTGAATTTTGGACATCAAAGGTCAGTTCTCCAGCTTGCTTTTCCATCTGATTGTGATGAACTTGAGATCGGCTGCCAAATTTCAGTTGCTTTTACCGGCAATTTTCTCCATATTCTAAAAGGAGCAAACTTTGAGCATAAACAACGCAGATGGGTCATGGGCGAAGACCAAAGAGATGAGCGTCGTTTTTGTGAAGGAACAATGCATGAAATCATCAGAAGATTATGCTGCAAGTGGTCATGGTTCGCTTACAAACAAACAAATAAATAAAAAGCAAAAGCTTTTTAGTTTGTTAGCGACCAAAGTTATTATTCACCATATCCCCTCTTAAATGAAAAATCTTATATTACTTTATTTTTATTTTTACTCTCAGGGGTAAACAGTATTTCTCTGTAATATTTTATTATATATATAAATAAAATATAATTAAATAATTTACAAATATAAATCCATGTTTGGGCCTTGTACCCTTAACTTTGTTTCATACGAACTATCTACCTGCGAAAAGGCAAAGATGGCAAAGAAACATTAAACAAAACAAAAACAAACTCCTTATTTATATTATTGTTTTCATTTCTATTTGGAGAATCATAAAAAAAAATGCTACCCTTAATTGATAGTTTGATACGGGTAGAATTAATCTCAATATTAATTACAAAATTTTATTAAACATTTTCAACTATCTAATTACCAAATTGTATTTGTATCGTTAAATATGGATTAGATTATTTGTCCAATTTGGATTGGTGAAAAATTAAAAAGGAATGAAAATAAGAGAGAAAAATAATTTTATCTTGTTTGGAAATAGAAGAAAAATAAGGAAGTATGAAAAATAAATATTATTTTTCCTCCATTATTTTCTCCCAAAATGAGAGAAAAATATGTGATGAGGGAAGAAAATGATACTATGCAATTACAATTGTTTTAATATCATTATTTTTTACTATTTCGTAAACTACAAATGTTAAAATAGTAAATGTGTAATACTACAATTTTCTTTCCTTCCTCGATAAGCTTTCCAAACAAAAGAAAATAGCTTTTTTTTTTCCTTTTTTTTTTCAATTCAAATATGAGAAAGGAAAATAATGAAAGAGATAATAAAATTTATTTTTCTTCTTTATTTTCATTCCTTCTAGAGAAAATTTCAAACATATAGTAAGAGTTCAATAACTAATTAAAATATAAAAAAATTAGTGATTCTAACATGAATGTTGACATAAAACAAAAAAATGAGACCAATGGTAAAATTATAAAATCTAAGAGTTTAATATCATCAAATAAAAGTTAAAGAGTTACATAACTAATTAAAAATATAAAAAATTCAGAGATTCAAACACGAAACTATTTGTTATGAGAAAGTCACTCTTAAAAATTAAGATCAAGAAAGTCTATCCTATATATTTTTTGTAGTTGGGACCCACCAGTTTAACTTGACAGCGGGTGAGCAAGACATTCCTGCCTATTAATTCCATCCATTTTCATCTTCTTCATCAAAGATTTCCCTATTAACTTTTTGCAGAGATGGTCGAGCTTTCACGTGGCGGAAAAATCGTCAGTGCTTTATGGGCAGTGTTACTTTTCACGGGTACAGCAGCAGAGGCCACAACTTTTCATTTTATATGGGAAGTGAAGTACATGTCTCTTGAGAAGTTGAATATAATACACTACTAGAAACTGTAGATTTTGCACGCAAATCAGCAATGCCGCACACAAAGTCGCTATTTTCTGACGTCATAGCAACGTCTGGCAACCATTTGACAAATTTTTGATATAGCGATACATTTGGAGATGTCTTGGCTATGCCAAGTGATTGAATATGTTAGCGACGCCACAATGGTGTCGCTAATGTTCGCTTAGCATATGGTAGTAAATTTAGCGACAATTTGGCATTGCAATGTGCGTTACCATATAACGATACAGATTCCAGGAGTTGCTAAATTGTCAACTCAATTTTAAATGTCGTCGTCCACTCTTGCGATGCCTATTTGGTGTCGCTAATAAAACATAGTCAAATGAAGTGTTTCATCAGTTCAGTGACACCAGTTATTGTGTCGCTATATAGTCTTTTAGTGAAATGTCGCGTTTCACTTAAATACTATGTAGCGACGCCATGTTGGCATCGCTAATTCCAATATATATGTTCACCCCAATTGTGTTTTCTAAATCCAAATCCCTAACTAATCAAACCTCGTCCTCCCCCATTCTCTTAAAATTCCTAATTCTAGCTATCTAACCATCACTAAAGCTAAAGCCATAACTAAACAACATCAACAAATCTCTAATTCTCTTTTTTATCTTCTCTTTCTCTCTATTTTTTTTGTCTTCTCTCGGTATTTGCTTTCTTCTCTTGTTTAGAGGTATTTTCTCCATTCTAACTCCTCTAGGACCATAAGGTTGCATTTCAAATTCTCTTGAGGTAACACTTGTTTTTTCTTGTGCAGTTGATTCTTTGTTCATATTTGGAGATATTGCCTTTTGGTTTCATGTGTTTTATTTTCTTTTATAATGATTGATGAATGCATGACTATTTATGTGAATTTCAGCATATTTATGGTTGTGGGTTTCATTTTGTTGGATTGATTTGTGCGTTTTTGCTCGTTAATATCTTATGCTTTTTATTTATATTATCTGGTTATAGGATTGATTAGTGGGTTTGTTATCTCTTATATAAGAAAAAAAAAAGAAATAGCTTTATTCTTAGGATACTCTGATTATGGGATTGATCAGCGAGTTTCTTTTTTCCGAGTTAAATGAAAAAAGAAATGCAAGTAGTTAATTTGAATGCTGCTACTATGGTGAAATTTATTCTAATAGACATTTGGGTGAACTTTGTTTAGGACAGTAGCATGAATTTGACCCAGTTGTTTCAACAATTAAAACTTATCTTGGTGGACGACAACATCAAGAATCCTCATCTCATTCTACTGTTAATTCAACTTTAAATTCAAAAACTATTCGCATTCAGCGCGAGAAGATGAAGAGGACGATCAATGAGCAAATAGAAGAGCAATTTCAGGAGCGCCTTCGACAGCGAGATTAGGAGGTTGAGCAGCTTCATCAACTCATTCGGGATCGTGATCAACAGCTAGAGGAGTGCTTGCGAGAGAGAGATATGCAGACTGAGCAACGACTAAAGTCAATCATGGAGGAGCGTATGCATGATTTCATACGTGATTGGACATAAAGCACGCAATCTCAATCCGGAGGTTCAGCCAATCACTCTTCCTCACCCAAAGATCCTCCATCTATATTTTGATGTATTTTTTCTATTTATTATAAGATTTTATTATTGTAACGACTTTTTTAGATAAAAATAATTAATTTATATTACAATGAATGTTTAATAGTTTGAATTTGATGAATTGCATGATATTCAGAAATTTTATAAGCAAGTTATTTATGTGTTATAAACAGGTTTTGTTATAAACAATTTTTTTTAAAAAATGAATAACATAATTTTATTTAAAAAATTATATAAAATTAGCAACGCAAAATGTTGTCGCTATAAATTAAATAATTAAATTATTTTAATATATTAGCAACGAAAAAATAGCATCGCTAATTTAGCAACTCCAATTCCCCGTTACTAATATTGTCGCCAGCGTTGGTTTTGTCGCCAAGTTTAGCGACACCATTTTATTTTTTAGCGACGTATATTTAGCATCACTATTTAGCAACGTGTGATCAACGTCACTATTTAGCAACACTTTTATTTCAGCGTCCCCAAAACTTGGTTGCGACAGCGTTTTTTGAGACGTCATATTTGAGTCGCTAAGGCGTCACTAAATAACTATAGCGACGCCATTGATACAATTAGCAATATGTATATAGCATCGCTAATATACTTTTTTCTTATTGTGATAGTTAATGGGGAATTTCTAGCTCTACCATTCTTTGTTCAGAAAAAAGATATTATAATTCTAAAAATTATAAACAGTTTGCCCGCTGAAAATCTTTTTGTCAACTTGGATGATGTCATAGAGGTAATTTTATTCATTATCTTTTAGAATGTTATATCATCATAGTCCCCTCATTTGAATTTAAATTAGATTTTTTCCTTAAATAGGTGAAAAAAATAAAAATATTTTCCAATTATGCATCTTTTTGCCAAGTGGAAAAGTGCTGAAATCATATTTCATATGATCGTCGGTATAAATAGCGATTATGCTGTTTATAATATACAAAAAACAAAAAGAATATAGAGTTTTAATTGTTCACAAATTGCTAACGATATGTGAATAGTTAAAAATTGGAGTGCAAAAATTATTGATTGTCATTCTTTCTAAAATAAAAATAATAATAACATAGTATGGTCGCCACTATAAGTGACGATCATATTATTTACCATTTAACACCAGTTACACTGACAATCATCCAGCTTTGAATGTCAACTTAAGTTTATATAGCAAAAAATGATATAGATAGGGAAATATATTTTTATTCAGGATATATTGGTAAATTTTTCACCTATTAAAGGAAAAAAATCCAACTTAAATCTATTCAATTTTTTATTTCTGGGTTTTTATTTGATTTAGTATAATAAAATAAAACATGTGCAAGTGGAGGGTGGATTATATATATAACGCTTCAGTTGGAGAGGATATAGCAGCAGCAGCATGAAGGGAGGTGGAAGCAGGTGGATTAGCAGTGTCGTTGGAAGGGATCGAGGTGAAAACTCACGCATCATCCAATCAGGTTTTGCGCCTTTGCCTACGGATTAGTCTTCATGAGCCAATGCGATCACCACGGGATGAGTAGACAGGCTTGTCGATGCGTGCTGCTTTCCAAAATCCAGACCCTCACCCTGTTTGGTCTTTTGCTATATTTTCCTATACCTTTTCCCTCTTTTGCAAAAGAGTTAACCTTCTTTCCCTCCTCCACTACTGCTTCCTTTACTAGGCGGGTCCAAGCCTCAGCAGCAGTTTCAACGCCAACAATTTGTTGAAGCACTGTTTCAGTACAGAGGCAACAATCCAGCTAAACACCAATTGATCTTGTTGTTCCCACTTAAGATAGGCTAAATCCACTTAAGGATTTGTTATATAGCTTTCATTGTTGTATTTTTCCAGTATAATTTGGGTTCTTGTGCAGAACTTCCTATTCACTGCATTAAAAGGGTTATTGATTATTGAATTTGACGGTTAGAATAGATTTTAATCAACAGATTGATTCAATAGATATTAATGATTTTTGTTGGTCAAGTTTGTAAGTTCCTAGGTACTTGTTTAACTGATTTCCTTCCCTTTTTTTTTCCCCTTTTACTATATATATATTTAATGACATTTTAAATGTAGCCTGGAAAATATATCTACGATTACTATGGAATATTGAAAAGAGAAGCAGCTCTGTATATTTCAGTCCATGTATATATGACAGAGAACCTGAACCAAGTATTTTTTTTTTCATTTTTAGGGTTGTTTGACAAACAAATTCCAATTTTAAGATAAAAATCTATAAATTTCAGTTTTAGGGTATTTTGAGAAGTTATTCTCATTTTAGGATGAATTTTGCCAATATAACAACGAGGAAAGTTGTCCTTTTTTTCAAAAAGTGGACATAATTTTTATAAATCTATAATTTTTTTTTATAAAAAAAATATTGTCCATTTTTTCAAAAAAAACGGACAAATTGTCATGTCATTATTTTTTGTCCTAAAATAGAAAATAATTTTTAAATACCCTAAAATTGGAAATTTTCGATTTTTTATCCTAAATTGAAAAAAAAATTTACCCTTCGGAAAAAACCCACCTGAACCTTCCTTCAATGATTATAAGCAAAGCATTTCTGAGAAATTCAAACCCATGGTACATTCAAATCGAATCATGCAGAAGCGTACAATAGCTGTGAGGTTCCAAGCTGAGAATACTGGTAAATAGGCCTTTCATTGTTGCAATAGTATAAGCCTCGTCCCTTTGTATTGCTGCTTGTTTTGTTCTAGATATGTGGAATGGAGCTCCAATTCAAGTCCAATTATCTTAACCCGTCAACCAAACCGACTGGGTTAGGACTTTTGATTGCATTAAACTAATTTTTGACTTTATTGAGGGGGTGAATTACCAAGGAGACATGCTACCAAGCCCACCACCTTTCCCAACTAGTAATGAATCTTCTCTTAGTGGCTCATTATTTGGAAGAAATTTGATTAAGAAAAAAAAAAAAAATTCCTAATGCCTATTGGTGGCCCCATACAATTGATCTCAGCCTATTTATTGCCTAGTCTTTTTATGTAAATCATTTTCACTGTATTTTCATTACTTCTTAACTTTATTGAAGGGATGAATTACGAAGGATACATGCCACCAAGCCCACCACCTCCTTTCCCAACTGGTAATGGATTTTCTCTTAGTCGTTATTTTGAAGAAATTTGATTAAGGAACAAAAAAACATTTTTAATGCCTATTAGTGGGCCTGCCCAATTGAGCTCAGTCTATCTATTGCCTAGTCTTTTTAAGTTATCATTTTCACCGTATTTTAATAAACTTTTAACTTTATTGAAGGAATTAATTACAAAGGGTACATACCATCAAATCTGCCACCTTCTATTCCAACTGGTAATGGATATTCTCCTAGTTATTATTTGGAAAATTTTCTGATTAAGAAGAAGAAAAAAAAACCTTATTTGAGTAGTTTCTAAACTAATTAGAGGGATAAATTACAATTATGAAGGAATTAGATTTATGCCCCCCAGTAGCAGCGCACCTCCTTCGCCAGTCGGTACTAGATTTTCTCTTAAAGTTATTATGTTGATAGGGTGATTGACCATATCTCTGGTTGTGACTTTCAAAATACAGAACATCATCTGTGTTTGGTGTTCGCGTGATGGCTCAGCTGGTGAAAGAAGATAAAAAAATATCGAGATGAGTTGAAGATGCTGCATACTGTGATGGTTTTGTTTGGGGAAAATAAATTTTAAAAGTCTTCAATTTCATTTGCCATAAGTGAATTTTTAGTCTGTATATATATATATATATATATATATATATATATATATATATATATATATATATATATATTTGTGTAAGATAAAATAATATTTTGTTCACAATATTAAAATATCGAATATTTAAAAAAATTGTGCATCTTTCAAAAAGAAAAGAAAATACAAATTTGCGCAAAGGAAAATATTAAGGAAAGTTAGCATATGGTTATTATAGTTTACAGATATTTTCAAATATTAACATTGTTAAACCACTCGTAGTAGAAAATGACATTCAAATCTCAGGAAAAAGATTATGCTATTTGGAAGCAGAGAGTTATGCATGACTAGAATTTAGAATCCAAACTGTTTGGAAACAAAATCTTCTTCACTACTAAAACAAACCCGTATCATACACTACATAATCCAAATAAAAAAGAACAAAAAATGATTTCAACTGCAAAGTATTGCAAAGTTTTCAACAAAATCTGCATATTTCTCGAGGATTTCATTCACTAATCACTAGTATAGAAAAGAGTTATATATGTCTATTATTTTGTATTTGTTAAATAGTAGATACATATATAGAATATGCATATGATATGAGTTTTATGTGTCTGTTGTTAAGACAGACGCATATAATTTAATTATACGTATCTATCGTTTAGTAATAGCAGACGCATATAATCAAGTTATACATGTCTACTATTTTTAACGATATACACATATAATCAAATTATACATGTATATCACAACAAATTGATAGACATATTGTTTTTTTAAATTAAAACTCATATTATGCTGCTGCTATTCATATATAATCTGTTTTAAAATTCATAATAAATTTACTTCAATATTGCACGTCACAATAGACATCCAATATTCAAGTCATAAATACTCAATAATTAAGAATTCACAAAATATTCACAAGACAGCACAAATTACAAAAAATCAATAAATCAAAACAACACAATATGGCTAAAACAATTTACATGAAAATAATTAATCCACAAGTTCTTCAAAATTCATTAATTTAAAATTGCATTTCTCATTAATATGAAATATTTTACAAAAGTAAATAAAAAGGTTACATATACTCTCTTATAAAATAATTTGACCACATATGTCGAATTTCATCTATTTGATCTTAATTATATAATTCATTTTCAAAAATCTACAAGACAAATCAAATAAAGAATAGAAAATATTAACAGATGATTAATAAATTAATAACTAGTTATGTATCATACTTGTAATATAAATTGACTAGTATTTAAAAGAAGATACCTTAAGCAATGTTGTATCACTGTTATGATATATGACAATTTTGTACATATACCTCATGACGTAATATCCGCATTCAACACCTTCTTGTTGTTGAGGGCACTTAAAATAAAAAAAAATGACAAAGAAAAAATCCAATAAATGATTATAAAATGATAAAAATTTCAATCTAACTTATAATTAGGAATATAAAATTCTCACCGAAATATCATTCTATTTTAACCTTACACCTTTATTTTTTCCACCTTCTATAGCATAATATGATATTTCAGACTTATATCGTGGCTGCCACGGGCTAGAGAATCCATGAAAAATGTCTCACTCCGTTCACAGCAAAATACAAACAACATCCAATGATTACTAGAGATATACAAATATATTGAAGTTAGTAAAAATATTGAGAATAGAAATTATACAAATATGAATGTAAATGTTTCTTACTTTTGGAAGTATGATAGTAGAATGACATATTTGTCTCTTTGTTCCTTCAAAACTTCTATAATATATCTTTTTGCTACGTTGGTTTCTGTGAACATCAAACGAAGCATTGCTGGACAAAGAAAACCGATCGACGATATAAAAAATGTATTGCATAAGTTATGAAAGTACCTGCATGCATGAATCACAAAACATACATAAGTAATTATTTTCATATATTTTAAATCGATCTTATAATATTAGTAATAAATAGTATAATCTTACATCATAAATATACGAATGATCGAGACATCAAGCCATTCCATAGAGAAGAGTTGAGCGATGTCTTCCATACCGACATGAATCATTAGATTATTTACTGGATACTTAAACAATGTAATATCTGCAGGAACTTCAAAAATGTATCCATTAGGCAATTTAGCAACCATCTCATACATCAACCTCATGTCACCACTCAAAATTGCCAAAATTTTATCATTAACTAAAGGCTCATGTTGCTTTGTAGCCGATTCTTTAGATAAACCGCTACCTTTTTTATTCTTTAGAGCCTTCTTTAATGGATTGGATTTAAGTTTCCATCAATTAATAATAAATTATGGCATATTATGATATATGAAATGCGATAATATAAATTTTATTGTTTTATAAGTTTATGAATTATTACCTCTCTAAGAACCATGAGATGTTATGGCCATTGAACAAAGCTACCTTCTGCTTTCCCAACTGTAGTTAAGTATTCAGTAGGCACAGAAAGTTAGGCTTCATGACAACCAGATAATACTTCATCTACATATATCTTGATGTGATTAGACATGATAGGTCGATTGTGCACTATACCATCAATAAGGGATGGATAAACCATCTCCCTTGCCACAATCACTTGCTTACCTTCATTAATAGTAGCAAGTCTGCATGATATAGATGTCTACAAAAACACGAAAAATCAATATTAGCTAGATTAAAGTGGAAGTGGAAGTAATGAAATTCAAAATTTTTACATGTAATTCTGATATTGGAAATGGTGGGTCCACAGAGTAACAACTACTAGGAGTTGGGTGAGCATATGAAGGACCCATCTCCACCTCCATATCAGGGCCAAATTGAGATGACTTCCTAGTCCTCTACTTTATCATACTCTCAAAATGTGCAATATGTGTCGAGAATTTCGCAAATAATTTGGCATTTATTTTAGTCTCAAGCTCTTTTATAACTTCAGGTGAGACAGATGTTAATAGTTTTCTTTTTTCAGGATTACCATAAAATTTTTTGATGATCACAACACTTCCAACACCTTTCACAAAGCCAGAATGTTCAGATTTTTCAAGTGTACATGACAATATGTCATACCTAGGGCGACTTCTTCTCGTAATATCTCCTATTCACCAGATAAACAATATGTTATAAGCAATCACGGATAAAAAAAATAATTGCAATTAAAGTTTGTTTAGCAAGTTATGCTTACTATTTTTGTTGCCACCTCTTTTGTCTTTTCTACTGGGATTATATAATTTCCTTCTTTTGTCTTTTTTGTTCTAGCTCTTACCCAATCGAGACTTCAATCATATGATGATGTAACATCATAGCTCATAAATGGTGATGATGAAAAAGAAGAGATGTTATCTTCAATAATTCATTTAGCCCTTTTTCTGGCATAGCTTACACAATCCAAGAAATATACTTACGCTTCATAGTCAGCCAAAAAGGTATATTGTAAACCGCAAGAAGAATTGACCACGTGCTATGTTTACTACTGAGTGTGTCAAGGGGGTTGATTCCATCTGTACAAAGTTTAAGCCTTAGATTCCTAACTTCACCACCACATTTAGGAAACGTTCTATCAATTGTTCTCCACTGAGGAGAATATATAGGATGTCTTAGTTTTCCATCATGTTTTTTGCCTTTTGCATGCCACCTTAAGTTTTTTTTGCATATTTTCCATTTATAAACAGACATTTGAATCTTGGTATTATAGGTAAATACCATAATACTTTATCTAAAGACTTTTTTATCATCAGAAGAAACTTTTCCACGTTTGTAGTGTGACGGTCCACACCTTGGATACTCATGCAAGTCCTTATATTTGTTTTGGTATAATACACAATCATTTGGACATGCATGTATCTTCTTATATTCCATACTCTTGGGACACAACATTTTCTTAGTCTCATATGTAGATGTGGGAGGCTCGTTTTCCTCTAAAAGCATGTCTTGCAATAGTTATAATAGTGTTGTGAAATTTTTATCACTTTATCCATTTTTTGCTTTCATGTTACAGAGTTTAAAAACAACAAACAATTTTGTGAAATTAGTGCAATCAGGATACAAAGGTTTATTAGCATCGTTTAACAATCTCTGAAGGTATTCCGGTCTTTCCACAAAATGTTCTGTATCATCTATCATCTCGTCTACATAATCATTCTCTTCATTATCAATGTTATTTTCCCATTGGCTTTCAAATTCATTATTATTAGAACGTATTCCAATTAAAATACTCTCAATATGTCATATCCATCCTGTGTAACTTTTCTTAAAACTACGTCTTATTATATGAGATTTCACTATCTGAACATCACAAAATTTTTTCATCTTCTTATAATCAACACAAGGACATACAATCATTTCTTATATTTCCCTTATTTGTTTTTCCTCCGCAATTCTAACAAATTCCGCAACTTCATTCAAATATTCAAATGTAGTGCGTCTACCATACATCCAACTTCGATCCATATTTAATCACACAAAAAAGGTTCAATATATATAAGTTTCATTGTTTTTAATCAGGAGAAACATTATATATAATATTCTTATCGCTCCAACTTAACCTATCCTTAAACATCTAATGAGTAAATCTTGAATGAGTATCTAGACTAATTAAAATTTTCATATTTTTTTTATATTCTTAATGCTAAGGGTTCAATTCAATTTAAGTTGAAAGCAAATACTATATAAAAAAACCAATGATTTCTAATTATTGATTTTATAATTTAATTAATATGATATAATGCTATAATATGACATAAATTGAATGAACATAATCAATAAGGCCACATGTGATATAATGCTAATATTAATATATAAATAATAATAATAATTAAAAATTTTAAATAAATTTTTTTTAGCCATTTCTGCACCACTTTTGTTCTTGAAATACACTTTTCATACCTATTAAATAATTATAAAAATGGCAACAATGAGAAAAATAAATAAAGTCATATCATTAACACAAGGCAGCATTCAGTAAGAAAAAAATCATACCCATAAAAAAAATAAAAACAATAATAATAAATCAAAAATCTTGAAATGGGAGATTTATGGCTGATAGTGACCATAGTCTGTCGGTGAGCAGATCTCTGGCGTGGGAGAAATGGTGGTCAAGCTCAGCTTTATTATCAACCAATAACGAAGACGAAATATATATATATATATATATTCTAACTGTTAGAGACGACTGAAAATATTCATGTTTTGCTTTTAAAAAATTTATAAGTGTTTATCTTAAAGAATAACAGATGTCTATTATATAATATATGCGTCTGTCATTAAATAAATACAGATGCCTAAAATTGTTTTATGCGTCTGACATTAGAAAAAGTCAGACGTCTATTATATCTCTATTTAATATATATATATATATATATATATATATATATGAAATATGAGACCAATTTCATGATACAAATTATCATCAATATTCTAAATTAATTTTCATGTGCACATGTATATTAAGTAAATTAGCTATATATATTAATTTTGATATATAATAATAATAATAATAATAATAATAATAATAATAATAATAATAATAATAATAATAAATTATTATTATTATTATTATTATTATTATTATTATTATTATTACAAATACAAACCTATAATTATAAGCAGCTTTCAATATTTGTTATATATATATATATATATATATATATATATATTATTAGCTATCCAAGACATATATTTAATTAATTTAAATATTATTTGGTTAAATAACAATTTATCTTATTTTAATTAAAATTTTTAGTTAACACTATACTCTCCAAATTAATTTGAACAAAAATGAATAATTTTCAAAATTATTAATGATATTTACATTTAAACAATAGATGTCTGCTATTTATTTTTACGAGACATCTATTCTTCATAATATGTGTTTGTTATTTCTAAAGACAGATATCTAAAGTTCAACTTGCATTTTATATGTCTGTCATTTATATTAACAAACGCATATAACTAACATATAGCTTGACAGATTTACAAAAATATCACCGCATATATTTTAAGCGTTTGTCATTTCCACAACAAACATACATAACATTTAAGTTAAAGTTGTTATTGTACTAGTGAATGATAAAGATAACTATCCAACAAACTGGACTATAGTCTGAATTGCAAAATATGAATGATCCTTGTTTGACTAGTGTAGTAATGTCATTCCTGAAATTCATGGCTCCCATATGTTGACTCAGGTAATCAACATGATTTTCTGAGCTACTTTCATTTTCTTGTCATGTTCTCCAAGTTGATGTGCCTTCACATATCCATGCTCTTTCAAAGGTTGCTTCTTCTCCCTTGAGCACATCTTCCAATTCAGTTCCAAAGATCAATTATTAAATCCTTGAAATTCAGTTTAGTTATGAAGATTATTAAATATCCAAACAGGCTTGAACCGTTCTCAACCCTAATCCAAGCTTGACCAAATACTTAACAATTAACATTCATCCAAGCTAGCAAGAACAATAGATATGTAAACAAATTTTGAGCTTCAAATTACAAGAAAAACCAATCATATTGTTAGTCATTTTCATCATCCATATACATTAGTATGACACTAACCCTTGCTATTTTTAACTTTCTGCAAAGGTAAGAAACCAAAATACACTAGATTTTGTTCTTCTTGGAGACTATGCGTGTTAAACATAATAGAAGTACCACTACAAACTAGCTGTGTAGAACCTATAAAATTCTTGTAAACATGGGACCCAAAAAGTACAAAAAAATGCATGCCATGCAACTTGGAGATTCATTCTTCAGTAGATTCGACTCAAGAATTTGTGTGGCTCTAGGTAATAGTTAATTAGAGGTCCTTTAATATTATGAACAAAATTTATAAAATTATTCAAATTTTACTTTCTTGTTTTTTAAGATGCAAAATCACTAATTAAAGTTTTATATTTAAGTTTAGAAAGCAATTTTTTTAGAAAATAAATAAAGAAATTAACATTAAGCAAATGAGTTATACGAGAATAAAAGGATAAAGTATGGAAAGTAAAAATAAAAAAAATTAATTTCTCTATGCAAGTTGAGAGATATATAAATTGTTCAAAAAGAAAAAGAGATGTAGAAATTGACACAAAATGATATAAAAAGTATTTATGTGTCAGTTTATTATATAAAGCAAAAAACTAATTTTATTTAAGTTAATTTATTAGTTAGCCTTTTAACCAATAAAGCTAAATTTACTCATAAAATTAAGTCAATTTCCAATATAGCTATTGAAATTAACTGATCACAAATAATTAGTTATTTAAATTTAATATCAAATGTTTAAAATCCAATAAAGTAGTATATTTATTTATTTTATATAATTAATAAAAAAATTGAGAGTCAAAATATTTATATAATTAATAAAAAAGAACTTCTCAAAAATTAGGGGCTCTAAGCATAGGTCTTAGTGGGCCTACACCTTAAGTCGCCCTGCTTCACAACTAATTATTATTTAGTTTGAAATGACTTGGTTTTATCATAAATGAAAGAAAACTTAACACTCGAGAGTCATAAATGGTTAGAAAATTGGTTCATTTTTTTCACTATTACTTATTGTACCATATAAGAAAAGGATCATAAAAAATGAAAGAAAATGCCCTATACAATTTTTCTTTGGTCTAATGACTAAACCTTCTAGGTATTAGTTCATCTTCAAAATAGAATTTTAAGCTTAATAACTCCCCCATGCCAAGTTTCAATATGATCAAGCACTCTCAAGTTTGATGAAAGTCTCTTTTCCTCTAAAAACACTTTTTTTTTAACTTTCTATTACTCAGGTTTAACATAAAAATGTTATCTTTAAGGAAAAAAACGTCTCATATTCAAGATTCCTCTAATTTTATGTCTTATGCTTTCATAAAGTTATACTTTTATCAACCATAAGGCTTTATAGATAGGTTTTCTCTACTCAAAACTCTAAATTTGAACCAAACTTCAACTCCACTAAAATGGGTCTTACGCAAAAACGAAAATAACGGAAAAAAAAGGAGGAAAAATAGAACAAAATGGAGAAAAAACCTAGCTTACTGACATACCTAAAGTTAGGAGTGTCAAAATGAGTTGGTAGGTCATGTTCATGTCGTGTCAACTTACTCTAGTAACATTATTAGAATCAACACAAACATGATCAATTTATTAATCGTGTTAACCCTAATATGACATGAAAATTAAATGAATTATATGAACATGACATTTATAATATATTTAATTTTTGTGTCATATTAGGATCATAAAACTATATACAAATATATTATCTCCTTCTGTTTTATTAGGGTCACACAACCTGACCCGACTTACATATCAATATATCAATATACCAAACACATATATATTTAAATATTTATTTTTTGTGAAATGATACTATTACCCTTGATATTACTACAAATTTATATATATTTTAAATGGGTTGCACGACCAAATACGACATGTAAATATTAAAATGGATGTAATGGGTTTCCATATTTTACTATTACACAATCTACTTTGAGTCGTGTCATGAATGGGTTGACCCATTTCTAATATGAATATGATCAATACTAATATGCAAATTTTATATGTTTTGTGAATCAAATTCATATATCATGACCTATTTTGACACCCCTACTTAAAGCTATAGGCATAGATCTTCCTTCTACAACTCTTTTTTCCTTCTTTTTTCTTCATAAAAATTGTCCCTCAAGCTAAATCTTCTTTATTTCTTAATTTTCTTTCAATTTTACGTCATGGGAGTGAGATGTCTTTTGGACACAACTAGATTTTGGCTCTTAGATGAAGAAGAAAATGTAGAAGGAGAAAAAAATGGAGTGTGCAAAAGAGGAAGAACACGTGAAAAATGAGGAGAAGAAGAACAAAAATCTGCCTTATTTCTTCTATTTCCATCTTTTCTTTTCTTTATATGTGGGGATGAAGGATTTAGATTGAACCACATCACCTATTAATTATCCACCATTAAGGTTTTAGTTCAAGTTAAATAATGAATATAAAATTCATGCGCTTGTATATTCACCATTATACCCTTACTCATGTGTTTATTCCAAATCACCCTTAATTAAATTCTCCTTTTTTAATTACTCATATCCAATAATTTAATTATTTTTTTAATTATCTAAATTATCTTTTTAGTCTGAATTTAAATATTGAAAAACACAGTTAAGTCTTTTTTTGGGATCTAAATTAGTGAATATTATATTATTAATATGTATAAAAAGAATCATATTTTTTCTTTCATGTAAAACCATTTATGGCTTGAAATAGACATCCATGATGTGGAATAAATGTCTTATGGATGTTAACACGAAGGTTAAGATTTTCTGGCTCAAAAACCGACACCTCCCTTTTTCATTATATTTCAGTTTTGGACATTATGATACATGTGGATGGTATCTTGGTCTTTGGTAATAATCTAAAGCTCATTTAGTCTTTAGTACAATAATTCTAGCATCAATTAATAGTAAATGGTCTTAGCTAACTTTCAAATTTCCTTAGGATTGAGGCGACATGCCAACCAAATGTTCTTCTCTTATAACAACAAAAATATATTCAAGATATTTTGTTGCTAACTTTCATACTTTTTTTATAAGTATTGTTGACAATCTTCAGTATCTTACTTTCACTAGACACGACATTGCATATTTTACAAATAAGGTGTCATATTTTTTGCATTGTCTGATTGAGGTGCATGGGAGTGCATTTAAACGAATTTTGAGGTATGTCAAAACCACACAGTTGCATGGTTTGTTCTTGAGCTACCAATCTAATTATTCGCTTCATAGATATTGTGATGCTAATTGGGGAGAGTAGGTTAATGATCACAAATCTATTACTAACTTTGCCATTTATTAGGGTAATAGTTTGATTTTTTGGGTATTTAGAAAGCAACGTTCAATGTCCTGCTCATCTACAGAAGCGAGTATAGAGCAATCGCAGTTACTACTTCAAAAATCACAAGGCTGCAACATCTATTTTGTGAAATTGGAATGTCTATGCAAGTAGCTCCAACCCTGTCAATCTTGTGTTTTATTCAAGGACCAAGTATTTGAAAATTGATTTCCATTTTGTTCAAAAAATGGTGAAAGATAAACAATTGCAAGTTAAGTACATTAGCTCTCATGATCAATTAGTAGACATTTTTTCTGGGTCACCCGAGAAGACTCGATTTCAGTGGTTACAAGACAAGTTGATTGTATTCTCCATCCCCGTTCAACTTGCGAGAGGGTGATAAGGAATACAATTTTGTATAGGAAGTTTATTGCATTTAGGAATATATATTTTATGGTTTAATCCTATTTTACTGGTAATATCCATGCATGTATAAATACCTCTTTGCACATAGTGAAAATTCATTGAACCTATAATTTTTATAAAATAGAGGTAGTTATTTTCAATAGGCCACAAAGGGGACTCATGAAAAACCCAGTTACAATCTTCGCTACCAAACAGCACAATAAGCAGAGCCTATACAATGTTGTTGGACACGAATCTCTTTCAATGTAGACATTATAAAGGATGAATCTTAAGCATCTTAATATTTGGTTGGACTAAGGTAAAGGTGGTTGTTTTCGGTGCACCACAAAGTAGATTTGTGAAGAATCTCTAGTCACAACTCCAATTATTCCACCAACAACACCACAATAAGCACAATCGAATCATGGATTACAACTTCAATTATTCCATCAATAACATCACGATAAGCACAATCGAATCGATATGTGATTTTTGGGATCAAAGCTCTTTTAATATAAATATTTTAAAGGATGAATCTCAATGTTTTATGCTATATTTAGACGGGTGATTGACTTCAATAATAATATGTTATTATTATCATTTTAATTAAATACAAACGAATTTGAAAACCCTGGTGACAGGTAATTAGATATATTCAGGACAAGCAAACTAACATTAATAAAATTACTAGAAAAATAAGATTAATGTGAGTTTCTGCCATTCTTACTTGTACGGGGCTTTGAACCGGAATCTTTCAAACATAATAGCAGTGATCCCCACATACTTTATAACGAACATGGTAATTGTAATTATATAAATGAAATATCCTAATTTACATTTTTATATTTATTTACATTTTTATATAAATGAAATATCCTAATTCACATTTTTATATAAATGAAATACCTCCCCATGTGATAAAAATGTTCTCTTTGCATTTATTATCTATTTAAATAATGATTAACATTCTTATATAAATTGGCATTAATTTCCTATATAGTTTATGAGTTATTCTATTTAAATTATAAGTTTATAAAAAAAACCTATTTAAATTACATTTTATTTCTCTAATTCAAAATTGATGTATATCGCCTATATAAAACATTAGAATTTGAATCATTACCCACTGATCAATGAACTATTTCTTTTTTAATTCCCTTTATCCTAAATTGATATGACATTGTTATATTATTATTATTTTATCCTGCACTTGAATGGGTTGGGAAGGTTTAGATACTTTATGCGATTTCCATTTCATTGTCATGTATTTTGGAATTTTATAATTAAGAGAGTGTTTAAGATTATGTTGGGTGTTAAAAAAAAAGTTTTGAATTTTTTTATTTAATTTATTAATTTTTTTATATTTTTTTAAATATATTTTAAAAAAATATTTATTTATCAGTATTTTTTCAAAAACAATTTTTAAAATTTAAAAAAATTAAAAAAATTAAAAAATATTTTATTTCTGAAAAGTATACTTCACAAACACAATGACAAATGCGGTCTAAGTGAAGAATGAGAAAAAGAAATAATATTTAATATATATGTTCATTAATTAATGCAATTCTAATACTATCATGTATTTCTTTTTTTTTTTCTTTTTCTTTTTGGGTCATAATAATACTATCATCATCTATTAAATAATGCGATCCCACTAGAATTTGGCATTTATCTTGAAAGCGAACCTTGCAAGTTGGAAGCCAGTCAAAATTGGCTCCTAAGTACAAATGTATTAATGTCAATTGATAATATCCGAATTAATAAGATAAGGCCCAACATGGGCCCACAAAATCCAACTTTTAGAAATTAAAATCAAATAAAACGTAACCAAATGCATTTTCTGAATAATGTTTTTATTTTAACAATGCAATTATTAAACCAATTTCTAATGCACAATTCATTCTATACATATATATGGAAAGCTTTTAAATTAAAATTTCACTTGCCTTTCTTCTATGTTTTTTTCTTTTCTTTTTAAAGATATGGAAAATCGTAAAAGTAACAATTTTGACAATAATTAAAAAAAAAATTGAATTTCAATCTTCCCTTCTATATTCTTTAAATGATAAAATTCTAATCTTCCCATCATATATATATATATGAGAATACCAATTAACTTAGCAACCTCTTTTATTTGATTTACTTTACATTTATTTTTTTTTTATATTTAGCATTTACATGTTAGTTAATTTCTAATACTTGAGAAATTTTTAGATAGAATTAGTCCATTAGACTAATTCAATCATACAGTAATATATATATCGTTATATTTATATTAATTAATATAAATAAAATAATTAAATATATATCACTTTCTCCGTATAAGAATTCCTCTTAATACCAACTAAAATAGTGATGTCTATTTGGCTCCAATACTAATTATGAATGATCAATTAATCACTTATAACCAATTGCGAATAATTAATATTTTTTAATGCAATTAAGGACACTCATGTGATGACCAAATGTTAAATCTTTGACAAATAGTAAACTTGAAATTCAACGCCATTGAATGATTACCATATATACAATCAAACATATTAATTATTTTAACTGACATTTTTAGCAATATTCTATCCATCTTAAAAATATAATTCTTTTTTTATACATATTAAAAAAATAAATATTATAGTTATATGATAAATTTTTTTAAATGGTTTTTTTAATTATATCTTTTAATTACTGTCGTAAGAATAAAAAAACCATGACTAATACTAATAGATGATAAAAAAATCCAAATTGTCGCCAATAAGTTTGATAAATGACATATCATATAGGATAAAATAATTTTTATTAAAAAATATAAAAATTAAATAAAAATATTAATTATAAAGTAATTAAATATGAATATAAAAGATAATTTATAAATTAATTATATAACAAAAATAGTAAGTATCTTATTCATTTTGGGACATACCTTTCTTGATTTATTAAAAAAAAAGATTTTTAAAAAATAACTGTGATACCAAACAACAAGGTCCCACCAATCAATACATGACCTCAATGGCAAACTCACGGAACCGGCAAATTTCCTATGATTATCAGTCCATGGAATGTAACTCACCTGTCATGCGTTTGATGCAAGTACACGTGTAAACCTTCATACGAACGTGCTAGCCATCTAACCAATCAAAAATCACCACGTGGAAAACAAAATTCTGTCTTTTTGCTACACGGATTTAATTATTTATTTGTGTTCGGTTTCCCAGTTTCTCTTCTCTGGTTCAAAAAATCGGTTTCTTATTGCAGCCGCAACGTGCCTGCTCTTGCGCCTCCGTCTTTAATATCTCCAAATTGTCGTGCTATTGAATTTTCAACATCTGCCTCTTGGTACTGAGTATCATATTATATATTTAAATCAATAAAAAAGAAAACTTGCGCTGAGGAGTTCCTCGAATCTGGGGTCGACTCGTTCAGTGAGCTAGAGAATGGGGAAGCCCGTGACTCGGGATAACGACGAGGAGCTTTCACTGTTGCCTCTCAACAACAATGGTGATCAGTCATGGCGGTTAAACTTCGATGGGTATCAGTTATCAGCGGAGCATACAGATAAAAATCCGACTCGTGGCCTCCATGATTGCCTCGGAGTTTTGAGTAATTTAACCAACTTTTCCTTTTATTAACTTCGCGAATATTATATAAATATATGGTCTTATGGGTTTGATTGGGTAGAGAATGGAAATATTCTTTCTTTAGCTTTTCTTTTACCAGATTTTATTTTATTTTTTTCCTTTTTGTATTTAGTTTTGCTTGTTTGGGTATTCATATATATTTTTTGTTTGATTATTTACTGTTTAGATGTTTTATCATTTATGCGTATCAGAGTGTTCTTTAGGATCACAAATAGTGTTGGCAGAAGTACGCGAATTGGGTATAGATTGTTTCTTATTGTGTAAAGGTAACAAGTGGCGATTATGGGTTTTGGTTGCTTTGGCCATATATGGGTAAAGGGTAGTTGGCCTGGCTATGCCATAGAAATGTTAATTAAAAAAGCTAGTTCTTTGTCCTTTTTCCTCCACCCGTTTGGTTGGGTTGATCAAGTGGCTTAAATATATTGGATTTTAAATTTGCTTACATAAGAGGTTTAATTTAGAGATTATAACAAACTTGTAATTTTTATTGTTTTTTTTTTGAGGGAGATGTGATTTCTTTTTGTTGTTTCTGGGTTCTGTCTCATTTTATCTTGGCTAAAGGCTAAGCTTGTTATTTTTCATCACCTCTGTAAGTATGTGAATATTCCTGCGTATGACAGGACCTTATGCACAGCTTAGATATGGTAAAATCCACATATTAGATGGAGAAGTTTACTTATTTTATCCATATCTGCATTTGGTATATTGAAATTGTTTTACGCTGGCTACATTTGATGCTATCATGAAGTAGACCCTAGTTTGAAATGCTGTGGAGAAAACTTATGGTTAAGTTTTAATGACTCTATGTAGTTGGTCCATATTTAAGAACAGTGCTCGCAATTAAAGTCTAAGCAAGGTTATTGCTCAAGTTGTGTCTCATTTATATTGTTTGATGGCTCTAGGACCAGAAGATGATGTAGCTGAATACTATCAGCAGCAAGTGGAAATGCTTGAAGGCTTCAATGAAATGGATACCTTAGCAGAGCGTGGTTTTATTCCTGGAATGTCAAAGGTTTGCCTTCTTCCCTTTGTTTCCTCTGAAATGCAGTTGATGCACATTGTGATTCCCTGAACTGAAACTTCTGTTGTTTCATTTTCAGGAAGAGCAGGAACATTTGGCTAGAAGCGAGACTTTTGCTATTAGAATATCAAATGTTGCCAATATGATTCTTTTTGCAGCTAAGGTTTATGCATCCATTAGAAGTGGCTCATTAGCCATTGTTGCATCTACATTGGACTCTCTTCTTGATCTTCTTTCCGGTTTTATCTTGTGGTTTACTGCATTCACTATGCAAACACCAAACCCATATCAGTACCCGATTGGAAAGAAGCGCATGCAGCCATTGGTCAGTCATCTATCAACTATTACTCAATTATTAGTCACGTTATTTGTTTGGCATATTTTTCCTATACACCAGGAGACAGTTTGTCTAACTTGGCAATGAGCAGCTCACAATTTTTGACAAATTTTATCAACCTACCTTATCAGAAAGTTTACAAGATACACAAACTGTTAACTTATTAATATCAAACATTGGATTTTATCAATCAAGTCTCAGCCAGCAAAGCAACAATGCAAAAAATATAAAGCATGCTTCAGTATATTGCTTAATAACTGTTAAAGGGCAAGAATATGCAGATTTGTGACTTGATGAGAATTTTTTTAATCAAAAGATGTCATAGACCCAAAAGAAATTAATGGAGCATATGATTTCAGGCAAGAAACACAATCTTCTAAGATTGACAGGTGCAACATTAGGTGTTATTTCTTTTTTCCTTTTTCCTTCTCTTTTCCAGTTCTCTCTGCTTCCCCTGCTGTATTTCTTTCCTACTTCTTGCTCTCGCCTTTAGTTTCTCTTTTGATTTTCTTTTTCTTTTTCCTTTTTCCTTTTTTTTTTTGCTTTTCAATTTAATCTTGCAGTCATAACATATGGAATTGTTCCCCCCTGATTTTATTTGGTTCAGATAATTTTTCTCTCCTTTTGACATTATGATATGGGATGAGATCTCATGATGTTGTTTGTTTGCAATAGACCAAGTATAGATTTTAAAATTTAGGTCTCTGGCAGATCATGAATGTGCTCATACCTGCATGTGTAATTGATATGTGCATGAATAATTGTAAGCAGTAAGCACAGATGATGTCTGTTCCAGATGTAATAGTTTTGCATGTTGAAATTATAGATTTGCTTGTTCAAAAAAAAAAAAGAGAAAAAAAAATAGAAATGTGTATTTGATGCTTCATAGAACTATAAATTCCTGAAATGTGAACTGATTTTCTCATCTGCAACCTTTGAATCATGCTCAGGGAATTCTTGTTTTTGCCTCTGTTATGGCAACTCTGGGACTGCAGATAATCTTGGAATCAGTACGCTCATTGTTATCTGATGTAAGTGGACCCTGATCAAATTCCTAGTCTGTGAAAGTCCCTTATCTTTAATGAATGTGACATTTTATTGATGAGAAAAAATTCCAAGTACTTGAAAGAAAGGATATCCATCTCATTTCTTGTAATGCTTTTCCCAGGATATTGAATTCTCTTTGACCAAAGAGCAAGAGCGATGGGTTGTGGGCATTATGCTTTCGGTCACTTTGGTAAAACTTCTTTTGATGCTGTATTGCCGCTCATTTACTAATGAGATTGTTAAAGCTTATGCCCAGGACCATTTTTTTGATGTTATCACAAACATAATTGGCCTTATTGCTGCACTTCTTGCTAATTACATGGAAGATTGGATGGACCCTGTTGGGGCTATAATTGTAAGTAAAACCTGCCTTTCTCTTTCTCCTTTTCTCTGTTATCATTTCCTCCCTTGATGGGATGCACATGCATTGGTAGATAAAGGAAATATATGATTGCTGGTAGCATAGCTCTCTTTTACCATCTGAAATTGCCATCTGGCAATTTTAAATGGTGATAAAAGTCTGCTGCAGTCTTCCATTAAGTTGAAGAGAGTCTATATTCATCTACTGTTTATTGACATAGGGAGATCCAGTTGTTCCTCTGGAAATTGAGTACTTCTTTAGATGTGCATTGCTTCTTCAATTTACCTGCATGGTTTTCGGAGATGTTATGACTCCTATAAGAAATAACATATGAATTAGTGGTTGCATTTGGTTGCTGCTCGTTTAGGATCTTTTAAGAATGAGCACTGCTGCACGACATGATTCGTGCAGTGCATGGATCATGTCTTTCCCATGTTAGACCCATCTGATCCAATGGCAGAGCACGATTCATGTGCTATATGAATCATGTTATATATCTTTTCCCTTTAAGAATAGGGTTTTTTTTTGTGTGACAACTGTGTGGCACCAAATCAAATTTGAAATTACATCGCCTGTTTTAATGAATTGAAGAAGCATTAGGAGTTTTTTGTTTTAATTCACAAACATAGCTCATACTGTGATAGTTCTGCAGCTGGCCTTGTATACCATTCGCACATGGTCAATGACAGTGCTGGAAAATGTGAATTCACTTGTTGGAAAATCAGCTACTCCAGATTATCTGAAGAAACTCACATATCTTTGTTGGAACCATCACAAGGCTGTTAGACACATCGATACAGTTCGGGCTTACACCTTTGGATCTCACTACTTTGTTGAGGTGGACATTGTTCTGCCTGCTAGCATGCCCTTGCAAGAGGCTCATGACATTGGGGAATCCTTACAGGAGAAGCTCGAGCTGCTGCCCGAGATTGAGCGTGCCTTTGTTCATCTTGACTATGAGTACACACACAAGCCTGAGCATGCACAGACACACCCAAAGTAACTAGTAAGTCTGATCCTCTTCTTATGTTCTTATGAATTTGTCTGAACAATTTCTTCCATATATCGATATATATTAAGTGCATGTTGATAATTTTTAATTGTTTGCAAAGATAAAGGATGATATAAAGATGATTACTAATTGTTATCTATAAATTCTACTAATGTGAGTCTTATATTTGGAATTGAAGTTGGAATTGTTGGATATTCAGAGTAGACTAAGGGAATATGAAGGCCGGGAGTATTTATTTTGGAGTTAATGGTGACTATAGTATAGCTGTTGGCTGCTTTTTTCTGATGCAGATATGTAAAATCATATATGTTTTGGTTTGGAATTGAATAAGTAAAAGAAAACTGATATTTTCTGTTCAAGATTCTTATTCCAAAAACGTTTTGTTTATTTCTCCTTTTCTCTTTCCCTTTTCTAATTCTTATTCAAAGTTACATGTTCTTTCAAAAATATGAGAAACTTCTGGTGAGAACGTAGAATCTATGAAGTAATAAAAATCGAAGAATTCATGAAACATAAATTTAATGAAAGCTATTTATTCAAAATAAAAAGGAAACTGTTTTTTTTTTTTTTGGGTCCTCTAGCCCTCTGATCTTATCAAAATTGTTGCATTCAGTCCCTCAGTTGGAAATTTTTGTTTTACTAAGTTTGAACATTAATGTCGAGTCTATTAAGCCTTACAATTTTCAATTTTGATGCTATTGAGGGCTTATTTAATGAGAAAACAAATTAACATTTTTTTAACAAACAAAATTTTTTTTTTTAAAGAAAAGAAGACATTTTTAGAAATTGAATTTTTTGAGTTTATTGTATTAAGCCCTTCAACTTTTAATTTTTGTGTTGTTGAAGCTTTGAAAATGGATAAAGATTTAGGTTTTACATACTTAAAATACATGGTAATGGTAATGTTTTTTTTTCCTTAAATAACTAATTTAAATTATATGGAAATCATCTTTGGCTTTGGATGGTAAAAGATTTTAGGAGTTCTTTAAACAACTAAGGTTTGAATTCTATCATTCTCTCCCCTTATATTTAAACGAAAATTCATTTATCTTTTATGGTTACTATCTTTTCATCATTAATTAAAAATAAAATATCATGTGTGCATGTACTAACATTTTAGTGATAATTTGAAAATAAAAATGTTTTTATTAATATATATATATATATAAAGTAAGAAAGGAAATCTTTTTTTCCTAACCCAATTTCCTATTGAGAATAGCAAGTCTCATCTGTATTTTGATTCATTATGAATTTTAATCATGTTTAAAATTATATAGAATAAAAAAAAATCAAAGAGAGAATCTCCAAATTATTTCACTTCGTCTTTCAAGAAATAAAAAAGGGTAGCAAAATATCTGATATCTTAAGTAGAAACTATAAAAGAAAAAGGTTATAAACAAGTAAATCCGTCATCCATTCATTGGATCGTAAATTGAATTTTATCAGATTTGAAAATTTTCAAATTAATTAATTTATATTTATTTGTATTTGATTTGAATTTGGATTATTTTTTTTAGGAGAGATTAAAAATTATCCGCTTTAATTTTAATGATTACAGATATTTGTATTTGTTTTTTTTTTATCCAAATATATTTGTAGCTCAGTGAGGAAATCAGGTTAAGAGTATCCAAAGCTATGGCTAGAGGTAAATTGGAATTTGCTGAATCCGTATCTATGATGTATTGTGTATCTTTTATTTATACAACAATATTTTTCACTAAGGTATTAATATTTTCCACGCATTCTATTTATTTATACAGTAATGTTTTTTTAATATCAGTGTATTTTATGTTCATCGTGTTCTTCTTTTTCTTCGTTTCTTTTTCTTCTTCTTCAAATTGAGAAAAAAAAATCTCTGTATATTCTAGGTTTGTTTTAGAGAAAAACTTTTTTCTTTTTAATTTTGTCATATTTGATTTTTTGTAATATTTCTGAATGTTTTAATTATAGTTATTATTATTTGAGATAAAAAAAAATTCATTAGTTTTGATATTTTTATGAATAAAAATGGTTGAAAATAAATATATTTTATTTAAAAATGAGTCATATGGAGAGAGAAAATTGAATTATCGGATGTCTCATTTATCTTAAAATTTAAGTGGATGGTGCAAATAAATAATTATTATATTATGAATTCATTTTCATATTGCATTATGGATCTAACTTTCTTTACAAGTGTAAAAGTATTTTTATTATATATATATATATATATATATATATATATATATATATATATATATATATATATTATATTTTAAAAAATAAATTTTTTCATCATTTAAATAAATGACATGTGATATAATTTGCAGCAAATAAACTTTCGGGTTGAAAATATATTAGTTTTTTATTTGTTTAATTGGTTTCATATGCTAAAAATGACTCTTATATTAAAATTTCATATTGACTCAAAATTGAAGAGCTAGTAAGAGATTAATATAACTAAATTTCTTAGGATTAGATGTAAAATGACTCTAAATTTTAGTATGGAGAGCCAATTGAATCAATTTTTATCATAAGAGCAAATGTGGTCTTTGATGCATGTTTTAAGGTTCTATTTGCACTTTTTCTTTAAATTTTAGTCATTTATTTTTCAAATTTTTTTATGGAAAAAAAAAGAATTTTTTAACTAAATTCTGGTTCGATATCATTCTCTAATAATAACCAGTTGCATTAGAATAATAATAATTCATCTTTTTAGCGAAGCATATGAACATAATATGCTATCCGAAAAAATCATGACAATTATATTTTATTTTTAGTTTTCGTTTCTGCAACGGATAGAAAATATTAAAGAGTTAGTTAGTTGGATTTGTCTTTAGATTTTGATAACTTACTTTGTTTTTTGTTTTTGAAATTTTTTTCCTCCATGCATATATTATATCATCAATCTTAATGGTGATGGGTAGGGCTCAAATTTTCAACCTTGGATGCATGTTTCTGAACCACTTGCTACTGATTTCTGAACCATTTGTTCTTTTTTTTTTTTGGTAATTAAAAAAAATCCTCAATATTTGATCTATTTTCAATTTAATTTCCAACTTTTTTTTTCATATCAATTAGACTTATGACTCGTTTTCCTAAAATTTTAATTAGGCCTCTCCATTAGATTTTCCATCCAAATTAATGGTTTTCTAAAAAATCCATTGCTATTTGTTTTTAATTTAATATATATATATATATATATATATTACTTTCTACTTAATTTTTTAATATGAAAATTTATTTCTTGATATTTATTTTATTAATATTGTAACTTTAACGTAAAAAAAATAGAGAGTACGTATCACTTAAAAGATAGAAAAATAACAAAGAAAGTAATATGAAAAAAAAAAGTAGAAGAGAAAAGAAAAGTTTTATTAGACTTTGGGTTACCCTTAATTAAAATGTGAAAAATATCATAATGTGATTCACAAAATAATACTTACTGTGAGATTATTTTAATAAGCTTCCATTCTCCTTTAGTTAACTTCTCATTCAACTTGTTTCTCAGCCATAATGTTTGAGTTTGATGGGTTAATTTATATTTGAATAATAATGGCATCACTCTTATTTTTATTCTTTCATTAATTGGTAAAGTTATTGAATTCCTTTTATAAACAACCTTTTATTGGTAATTTAGATCATGTTTAGCTGGAAAAAAGAAAATTAGGAGTGATATATATATATATATATATGCTAATTATAATTAATAATCAAAGCTGGATTATATTATACAGAAAAGATATATTACTCATAATTTTAGGGGTGCACAAAACTGAATAATCAGATTGAAGTGATTATAGCTAAATTAATTTGGTTTGAGTTTTAATTTCTGAAATTAATAACATAATTTTGGTTTAATTTCATTGGTAAATTGAATTTTTTTTATTTTATTAAATCAAATTGAATCTATAAATTAAATTTTTTTTTGATAAAATATCAAACTTCATTAATGCAATGACAAATCATTACATAACTGTCCCTGAAAACGGCCCTCCCAATTCATTCCATTAGAAAACTGAATAGAATTTCTTGCTAAAATATGTGCTTCCCTATATTGCCCTGTCTCCTAATAAAATTATCTGACCAAAGATGATGACATGACAGCATGTGGATATAATATTAAATAAGTGAGTTCAACTCGTCTGCATCATATAAGTCATTTTGAATAGCTTGAAAAACCTGAACTGATGCATGTTGGAGCTCTTCTAGTAGAGTTGTTGGTAAGAGAAAAGTACTCTTGAAGTATGTTGGAATAGATTGAGTTGCACTTTTGATCAACACTTCCCTTCCAACCCGAGAAAGGCATTTATTTCGCCACCCTTGCAATCTTCTCCAACTACGTTCTTTTAAGTGATTAAAACCCTGTTTTTTTGTTTTTAGCAAGTATCCTTAGATTTGAGATGTTTAACGTTATCTTAGATCCTGAATTCTATAATTTAATTTTGTTTCTTATTATCTCTCAGAGATCGTTCATAGGGTGGTGATTGGATATAACATGAAATATTTGAAAGTAGTTGAGTAGTCAATAAATGATTCACCGCTTTTGATAGAAAGAGAGTATATATATGGCCTCTTATAGAAATCATTACTTAGAAGTCTTTGGCCGAAGTGGACAAGTCTTGAAGAAAGTATTCAAGGATATGTCTAATAGAGTAATAAGTCTCATAGACAAGAATTAATATCATTTGGACTAAATGTAACGTAATTAATCTAGTAAGAGCTGATACACAGTTCATGCTTTGAGCTAGATGATGTATAATTTAGTGAAAGAATGAATTGTACAGTAATTGTCTATAAAATAGTTTACAATTAGAGCACTGACGTTCTAGTTAATTAGGGGTCAAAATGTATTGCTAGATATCGTTCACGATCTGCTCAAAATCATATAATGATTTGAGCTGCCAATATAATTGAAAATTTAATGAGTCACAAGCATTGAAGGAATGAATGAAATTTAAAATGAGCTTTGTATTGGATATAAAAAGAGGAAAGAGAAAATTTGGGCCAAACACATTTATGAGTATGAATGATGTGATGCACATTGCGCGCGCCAACCACAGTATGCATGCAATAGTAGCTATGGCATCATGTATCACAACCGTGACAAAGGTTGTCATGGGCACGACCACATGAGAGTCAAGACTATGACAAAGGTTATCACAGACATGGTAGTCGCAATAGCAACTTCTGTGATTTTAGGTTTTCTATTATGATTAAAACTTTTATGCATGGATTATGTAATTCCAATTCTAATTATGATTAAAGGATATATAAATAATTTTTTAAGGGTCAAATTCGTGGCTGCCAACTTAGAGAAATAAAAATTATTCTCTCTTCTTCTTCTCTTTTCAAGTTGAAATATCACTGCTAGTACCTTGGTACTTTGACATCCCATCACCTTTATACTTATTTCATTCGTTTCTTTGTATGAATTACTGTTAGAGATAATTCATTCTTTGGATTGTTGTGCTTTGCAACAACTAAACTTGAAGGAAAGACTCATAAACTTGGAAGACAATAATTGAAAATAATATAATCAATTTCTCTCATTGAATATTCAATCCGATTTTAAATTATATAAGACGTTCCATAGTTTTTAGGTTTAATTCGATTTTAAATTTTCACTGTGTCATATATGATACATGTTTAAAATCGAACAATAGTATTAGAGTATCCTATATAAATTAATTTTGAATTTAATTGAAGTATTAATAAGATTGATTGAAAAGGAACAACTTGAATTTTCTCTTTTTGTTAAAAATGAATTTGATTATATTTGGCCTCAATTTTTTTTTTCATTCTATGATGATATTATATGTTGTTCATGATAATGGAATGATTTAAATTAGATTCAAACATGAAATCCAAATTGTGCATATTACTGAAATTTTAGAGTTTATAAAACCTAGTATTGCCAATTGAGTTTTTTTTGGACTGTTCGAATTTGGTTTATTAATTTGATTATTTAAACATGTTTAAAAAATATTTAGAATGTATTTTAAGGTATTGATAGCCACTTAATTGATACAAAAATTGTTTTTATCAATGCATGAACAAAACTAGTAATTAGGTTAAAAATTCTAACATGTGAGGGGAATGTTTTTGTTTATGTAATTTAATGTGATGTAATTTCATTATTAGAACTTTAATTTCATATTTATACGATATTCATGATGTTATTTTGATGTCGATTGCATGCTAAAGTAAAATTAAATTCGTGTTTAGATTCTTAAAGAATCATAATTCATGTATGATTCAATTTAGATAATTTTTTAGCAATTAGCTTGCTAGTTAAATTTTTTAATAATTTAAATTATCTAATGAATGAATTTTAATTAGTTTAAATTGATTATAAGTTTTTTATAATAATAAGAATGAATTCTGAAAATTTTAAATAAATTTTGATTTGAATTAGAAAAAAAGTTTTCTAAATCCTAGTTTGACTAGAATTATAGTATGCAATTGTAACTAGGATTGTTTAATCCTATGTGGCATCAAACTAACAACTAATAAAGATAATTTAATTATAAAATAACTATTGGTCATATTTGAATTTGAATTTTAATGTGATTTAATTATTAAATTCAAATTTATAAGTTGCATACATTAAATTGATAGTAACCTAGTTGGCAAAGTAGACAATTTTAGAATTTTTTTTGAAATGATTAAATATATGCCTAAATTGCATAATTTCCTTTTAGAAAGTATTTTTAAATATTCATATAATCATTTATTGAAATTAAATGTTAATATATGATGAATTTCATTAAGGTCAAACAATCAAAACAATATTTTAAGGGTTGAAACAAATGAAACTTAAATTGTTACTTTAATATATTACTTTTATTTATGCATTAGAATATGCATTGTAATACCTAACACCTTATACTTCTATATACCACATATGTTATTTATATATTAAGTTATCACGTAAGAAACAATAATAAAATAAAATTCATGTTTACAGCGAGAGTAAATTTTTTTTTTAACTCATCTCATGTTATCATCAACAATTCCACAATCAATACGAATGCTTTAATCATAGCCTATAACATCACATATATTAATAACTTAAACATTATGTTTGAAAGTTAGTAAATTTACAAGTTAAATTCGTTTATATATCCTAATACATATTCAGTATAATTTTACATATGCAAGTATTCAACCTCCAAATATAAATGATATGCTCTTATACTTGTGTGAAATACAAACAGAGATAGTGAAGAGACTTGGCCGGTGACCTTTGATTCATGACTTTTATATGCATTTCAATATGAATTACTACTTTTCTTTACTTGAAAAATGATGTATTTTGGTGAGTTGCGACTCAATGAAAATAACTATCAAATGAGTTCTAAAGTATCATGTATTTCATAATACCAAATAAAAAGTATACTTAATATACGTTTTATATTATATTTCATCAGTCAATAACATATAAATGTAGATAAAATCAAATATTAAATAATTGCTCTTTACTTATGCTTATGCTTATTTAATTTTATTTTGTTGTGACCATGTTAAACAGACATTCCCCCGAATTTCCATGTGAACATTTATTTTTGCTAGCTAGCTTGATCATTTATTTTATTTGCTCATTTGTCGGATCATAAACATCTTCTTTTGTTTTACAATGTCGATTAACTAATCACAACGCCTTTTAAGTCATTATGCATATGCATTTGAAACTACGCATTCATCAACCATTATGTCCCTATTACATATACCACATATATACTATATATATACCATGTATATATTGTATATGTCAAACATATACCTCAAATAATACATATACTATTTATATATATCATATATGTCACAAATATCTATAATCTCATCATCAAAGTCAAATTAGAGCAATCATATGAATCAAATAATCATAATTTACTTCACATATCACATAGTAAGCAATGGTTATGCGTACTAAAGAAATTACTTGATAATTAGACTTACCTTTTTCCTTTGATTCCGACTTTTAACTTATTTTCTACCCCCTTCTTGTATATCTCCAATTTGTCTTGAGCCTAATATTAAAATATAATTGCTTAATTTATAACTAGAGAGATTTAATATGGCTTAAACGAATTAATATGCATTGTTCATATTAATAGTTAAGATTTTTCCTATAAGGCAGTATGACCTTATAGGACTGTTTAGCCTATAAATTTTTCTATACTTGACCAATTAATATGATTCTTATTCCGAATTAAAATTAACATATAATTATATAACATATTAAAATTTCAGATCAATTGGATCATTGTACAATTTTTGGTGGAATTTATAAATGTGTTTTGTTTTCTGCCATGTTTTCTACCCTTAGATAGTTTTAGGGTACCAATTGTGGTTCATCATAACTTATAATATATAAGTCATATTTCAATGAAACTTTACAAACACTTATATGGGTTCAAATGAAATATGTTTCATGTTTACAACTTTTATCAGTTATATATATAAGCTCCTCAAATTATAAGAAATATTTTACTGGTCTGGAACAGAGTTGGCTTCCGAACCAGTATGACTTGTAAAAGCTATAACTTACTCTATACATAACATATTAAGCTGAAATTAGTACCAAAATTTAGATAAGACATATACATATAATTTTATGTTTTGATAATTTATATATGACATCTTTAAGGAGCTCAAAATGACTACAAAATTTGCTGGAACTGGTCATAGCACTAAGCAGTCCGCTCAAACTATAGAACAGTCTTAGTTCTATTCATAATAACTCAAAATACACAAGACATATAAATCTTAAATTTCATATACAGATATATAACACATATATAGACAATTTTCATGTTTTGAGATACTTAAAATAATGGATTTATCATATTCAAAAGCGACAAACACAGTAGCTAACTCAGTTAGGAACCACACCTAACCAATTTTATTAGAGAGAGGATTTCTCTTCCTATACACTAAATCTTGCAAAACTATTTACATATCCATAAAGGAACAACGTTCATGTTTTAAATTTTTCCAGAATCAATTTCTATATGTATCAAAATTGGGGTGCAAATCAGTGTCTATTAATGAACTTTAGCAACTTAAATCAACCCTATAATAATAAGAATTGATTACTTATCAAGAACGAACTTGCAAGGGATCAATTTGCTGCAAAAATTAAGTGAAACAAAGAAGAATTGAAGGCTAGTATGGGCGAAGATGAAGAAGAAAATGAGGCTGGAGTAAGGAGGCAGAAATGGGAGGAATAAGATAAAGCCAACTTTTTTTTGGTCCTTTTATCTTTTTATTTCTTTTTCTCGTCTCTCCTCTTTTCTCTTCTCTTTTCTTTTATTTTTCTTTTGTTTCATTTTCATTTTATTTTATCTATATTATTATTATTATTATTATTATTATTATTTACATATATATATATATAATTTCACTAATCCACACAATAATACAACTTAATCATTTGATCCAATTTAACTAAATTAATAAAGTAAAATATTTACGAATTTTAATCTAGTCATTTTTCTTACTTTAATTTAGTCACATTATTCAATCTATTTCTAATACTTTGTTATTTTCATTTAAGTTATAAGTACACACGTGCGACTTAATACAATTGCCTAACAAGGACACGTAGCTAGTGCGTATTATAAACTTGTTCATACGAAAACACGTATGAAATGCACGTGTTCAATTGAATTATATGCAAGATGCATATGTTCAAATGAAATGCATATGGATATGCATGTGGGGAAGGTCAAGAATGTTACATGCCTACTAGGGGTGTATGAAATGGTATAATGGTATGATTATGAACTTGACCAATGTGATTGATTATGCATAAAAATTTTATTTTTGGCAAATAGGGTCTACAAGTCTCTATCTTTTTTATTTTCTCTATTGTATTTCTCTTCTTATATCATTCCGCTCAAATGTAACTTAAGATTTTCTTACGAAAAAATTTATGTAATTAGATTATATAGCATTATAATATAATTAAAGTGCAAATGAGCAAGAAGCCAAGAAGTTGGCACCAAAAATAAAAGAGCAAGAAGCTAATAAGATGACACCAAAAACAAAAAAGCAAGAAGCTAATAAGATGACACCAAAAATAAAGAAGTATTAGAATAGGAAATTATTTTCTATTTTGGTATTATAATTTCATGCATCTATTTAGGTGAAACCTAGTCAATTATTTTTTGGCTCAAATGATTGATGTTAGATATATCCATAATCATGGCCATATAATTAGTATAATTATCTTATATATCTAGATGTAATGAATGGATATATTATGCATGCCAAATAACTATAATGAGACTTAATTAAAGAAAATTCCTCATAAAATTATATTAAGGCCAATTTCTTCCATTAATAAGATAAGATCCAAGGTTCTTTTAGAGTTTGGTTATTGGGTATATCAAAGTCCGTTTTTTGAGAATATGTTCAAATCATCAAAATATGATTTCATAATTAATGGGTTGACTTTAACTAATTACATTGGCTTATTAGGTACACCCTAGTCAATGTGAATTAGAGGCAATATTAGACTAGTGTATATGAGATATGCACACATCAATAGTCGATAGTCCAATGATTCAGTAGTTTCATAAATGAATACAATTGGTATGAGATACCTACCAATTGACCTAAGGTCACTTGTTGGGTACACCTAATGTCATTCTTAGTGATGTTAGATACTAACCCACTAGAATAGTTTTCCATGGGTTCTCTTGGATTCATTATAAGGGTTATGGATTCGTAATAAAATAATGGAAGTAATAATGCGGGTTTATTAAAGACTTAATATTCATGCATGTAGTACATACTCTAATATGATATTTCTTTACATTTAGGTTGCTAGAATCATATCATCAAATGTAAACTTATGCTCAATTCTCAAATCTAGAAAATTAACTAGCCCCAACTTTCTTGATTGGCTAAGAAATTTGAGAATAGCTCTCAAAGCTAAAAAGGTGAAAAGGTAACTTATATCTTGAAAAAGTTGTTTCCCTCCCCTCCTGTTGATAATATATTTATTGATGAATAGTTGGCATATAAGAAGCAAGTGGATGATAGTGAATTGACAGATTGCATTATGCTCGTCTCTATGTCTTATGTTCGCTTTTATATCTTCAAGCTTCAAAAGCAGCATGAGAACATGTATGCTAATACTATCGTATATCATTTAAGGGAGCTTTTTGATGAATAAGTTCGATCTGAGTGATTTGAGTTATTTAAGTTGTTCTTCCACTCCAAGATAGTATAAAAGACTTCTCCAGTGCAACATGCATTAAAGATGAATAGATACATTGAAAGGTTGGACACTTTAGGTTTTGTTATGGATCATGAGTTAAGTATAGACTTAATTCTCTAAAGTTTACTTGATAGTTATGTATGCTTCATGCTAAACTATTAGATGAACAAGATATTCACTTCGATCCCTAAATTGATCAACATGTTGATGACAATTGAGTCTTCTATCAAGAAAGAGTAAAAAAAAGGATAAGAAAAAGAAAAAGAAGTATACAAACGAAAGGGGATGTAAAGAAGAAAGGAAAAAAGATTATTTCAAAAGTGACTTACTTCCATTGGGACAAGAATGACCATTGAAAAAGGAACTGCAAGGCATATCTAGAGTTTTTGAAGAAAAAGAAGGATAAGATATTGAATGCACCTTCTACTTCATGTATTTACATTGTTAAGGTTAATACTATTTCTAGTAATAATGCATGAGTATTGGATAACTCAATAAAAAAAAGTCAGACCTACATATTGACAATAGAGCAAGAGTTGTTGCATTAGCTGTAGGAACATTAACACTACCTAGTAGACTTGTTTTAGAATTAGACAATTGTTATTATATTACAGTTTTAACTAAAAATATTATTTCTGTTTTTTGTTTAAATAGAAAATGTTTTTACTTAACTATTAATGACAATAGTTACTCTATATGGTTGAATGACATTTTTTATAGAACTGGTGCATTATGTAATGAAATTTATATTCTTGATATGTCTAATTCAATCCTTAATATCAATAATAAAAGACAAAAGTTGGATAACCTAAAACTATCATATTTATAGTATTGTTACCTTAGTCATATAAATGAGAAGTATATGACTAAGTTACACAAAAATGGTGACTTAGGCTCATTTGATTATAAATCATATGACACATGTGAATCTTAGACTTGAGATGCTCAAAATTAACTTGGATATTGAATCCTATACTTTGACTCCATTCTTTGTTGCCTCTCAGAGGTCGTTTATAGGGTGGTGATTGAGTATAACATGAGGTATTCAAAGGTAGTTAAGGAGTTAATAAAATATTCACTACTCCTGATAGAAGGAGAGTATACTTATGGCCTTTTGTAAAGATCATTACTCAGAAATCCTTGGTTGAGGTGGAAAAATCTTGAAAAAGGTTTTCAATGACATGTCTAATAGAGTAATGAGTCTCATATATAAGAACTAATTTCATTTAGATTAGATGTGACATAGTTAATCTAATGGGAGCTGATAAACAGTCCATGCTCTGAACTAGATGAGGTATAGTTTGGTGAAAGGATGAATAATACAGTAATTGTCTATGGAAGGATTTACGGTCAGACTACTGACTTTTCAATCAATTGAGATTCATGGAATGTTAGTAGATACCACTTATGATCTGCTCAAAATTATATTATGGTTTGAGTTACCAATATAATTAGAAACCTAATGGATCACATGCATAGAAGGAATGAAAGAGATTTGAAATGGGTTTTGGATTAGATCCAAAAAAAGGAAAGGGAAAACTTGGGCCAAACACATTTATAGGTGTGAATGATGTGTTGCACATCACACTCGTGCTAGCTACGGTGTGGACACGATAATAGTTGTGGCATCATGTGTCATGGCTGTGACAAGGGTTATGACGACCATGACAATAGGTTTTCACAAGTGTGACAAGCACGACAACAACTTGTGCGATTTTAGGTTTTCTATTTTGAATATAACTCTTATGTATGTGTTACATATGTTCAACCCCTAATTATGATTAGAAGATATATAAATAATATTTTTAAGAGCCAAATTTGTGGCTGCCAATTTATAGAAATAAAAGTTATTCTATCTTCTTTTTCTCTTTCAAGTTGAAATATCATTACTAACACTTTAGTGCTTTGACATCCCATTACCCTTGTGGTTGTTTCGTTTGTTCTTTTGTGTGGAATACTGTTATATTATTGTAGTTTATAACAACCCAACTTGAAGGAAAACACACAAACTTGGAAGAACAATAATTGAAAATAAGGTAATCAACTTCTTCTATTGAATAGTTTAATCTGATTTGAAATTACATAGAGCGTTTCATGGTTTTTAGGTTTAATTAAATTTTAAATTTTCATTGTGCTATGTATATGATTCATGTTCAAAATCCAATAGTTGAACTTTATGAAATATTCAACATATAAAATGAATAAATATGGGGATAACAGGTTTTCTTGTCGAATGTCCCATTTGGGAGTAATATGTCCCACCGTTGTATCATTGATCAACAATTTATAAGACACAGTGGTAACACAAAGCATAATAACCTTAACCCATCCCTAATCAAATCCTAACACTAATATAATACCCTCTAAAAAACCCCAATCCATTCTATCATAAGCCTTGCTTATGTCAATTTTGAGAGCAACTTCCCTTTTTTTTTATTAACTTTCCTCTTTATGTAATGAATTAGTTCAAAAGCCACAAGAACATTATTGTTAATAGCTTGACCTGTAACAAAAAATGACTGAATGGAATAAATCAATTTTGGCAAAATTAATTCAAGCCTATTTGTTAGTACTTTAGCCAAAATTTTGTAAACTACATTGCACAAAGAAATAGGTCTCAAATCTTTCATGTGTTTTGGGTTATCTAATTTTGGAATCATGTAATATCCGCTAATTTAAACATCGAGTCGCACGTGTCGCGAAATTGATGCGTTTGATTGATCGGAGTTTAAATTTGGATTTTGACCGAAATTAATAAAGTAATGATTAAATTATGTTGATATATGCCTAATTAAGTGATTATAAAGTTTAAAAAAGTTGATTTACGGTAAATGACTAAATTGCAAATTTTGATAAGTTTTAGGGTCAAATTGCATATTACCAAAAATTTGAGGATTTATGAGATTAATTACTGATCAACATATTAATAGGTTGGCCGGCTACTCAATGAGGAGGAGTAAGATTAGTGTTGATTAAGTAAAATGGGAAGAAGATGGTCAAGATGGTGGGTCCCATATGAAGACTTTTGGATGCCCTATTTAATTCTTTTTCTTCTTCTTCTTCTTCTTCTCTTCATTTTCTGCTTTCTTTTCTTTCTGTTCTACTAGTCATGCCAGCCCCATTCCCTCTATAGCCAAACCATAA
Source organism: Triadica sebifera (assembly GCA_023653625.1). Classification (NCBI taxonomy): domain Eukaryota; kingdom Viridiplantae; phylum Streptophyta; class Magnoliopsida; order Malpighiales; family Euphorbiaceae; genus Triadica; species Triadica sebifera. The sequence goes on along the minus strand of CM042896.1, from coordinate 16,652,527 downwards.
ATTTAGAGAGAGAAAGGAAGAGAAGAGAGGGGAAAGAGCAAGCAAAAGTGAACTTCATGGTCCATAACTCCTAAGGAAGCTAGAAAGAGCAAGAAAGAGGAAGAAAAATTAAGTTTGGTGGAGAGAGAAAATCTCCAAAGTTGTGATTTAGTGAAGAAAAGATTAAGGTAAGAAGTGATTCTTCTTCTTCTTCATATTTTCTAAAAAAAGTTTTAATTTTGAGCTCATTCAAGACTCATGTGGAAAGAGAGGGAAACTAGGGTTTTGAGAGAGAATAAGAGAGTTTAGGATCTTGAGAAAATTAGATGATAATCATGATTTTGTAGGAGTTCCAAGTGACAAAGAACAAACACTAAGGAGCAAAGGAAAATAGAAAGGTACCTAGAAGAGTGAAGGAGAAAGGTTAAGGTTTGTGCATAACTTAAGGCAATAGCCTATTTTTGTTTGAAATAATGCATGCTTAGTATGGTAATAAATGATTGAAATGCATTAAGGATGACTATGACATGAAACTATATGTTAGAGATAAAGAATGAGTTTTCTTGTGATTTGTTGAATTAAGTGATGCATGTTAGAGAATTTAATTTTGATTAAAGCATTTATATGTATTAGTCATGATATGTTGAATAAAGGACTCCAGAAATGCATGAATTGTGTTTTGATATGATTTGGCGTAATTAGAATGAATAAAATGTGAATATGTAGATTTCCTACCGAAAGTCACGGGCGTGGTTATCGGGTCACGGGCGTGAACCTGATGGTTCACAGTTGTGACTGATTTGTATCACGGTTGTGATTTTGGTGTGGAAATGATACTATTCATTCCAGAAGCGTTCACGGTTGGGAATCACGGGCGTGAACTCATTCACGGGCATGAATGAGTAATCACGACCATGAATGCTTTTGGCATGATTCATTCCAGTAGCGTTCACGGCTTTGGATCACGGGCGTGAACTAATTCACGGGCCATGAATTAGTAGTCACGGCCGTGAACTAATTCACGGGCCATGAATTAATAGTCACGGCCGTGAATACTCTGTTTCAAATAAATTATGAATATGATTATCTATTGATGTATCTAGTTAAACAAATGAAAATATGTTATCCAGTATGTATGAGCATGATAAGAGGTTTGCAAAACAAGAAAATTGAGATGTTGATACATGAGAATATTGATGTGTTAAAATTTGAGAATTATGATGATGTTATGTATAATATGAGGATGATGAAATGGATGTAAAATAAAAATTAAATAAAGATATATGATTGATGTGAAAATACAAAGATGTCCATTACTCTACCTACGGACTAGAAACAGGATAAATGACATGTCATTAAGGGGGTGAACGGTACCGTACTATATGAGATATTCCTCGATCAATGTGGCTTAAACTCGGAGAGCGCCATTGATCTGAGATGCTCGGTTAATGTGGCTTAAGCTTGGAGAACGTCATTGACTTGAGAAGCTCTGATGAGCACATATAAATTGAGGACAAGGTGGCTTAAGCTCGGAGAGTGCCCTTGGTCCGGTTATTCATCTATGATGAAATTATACTCAATCAATGTGGCTTAAGCTCGGAGAGCGCCATTGATTTGAGAAGCTCTGTTGAGCCAGATAGTGGACATGGTGGCTAAAGCTCTGGGAGTGCTCCTGATCCATAACCCGTATCCAGTCAGTCCAAATTTAGAGTGATGTGGGCAAGATAATGAAGATATATTGGAAAATAAGAAAAGAAAATAAAAATGATGATAATATGAGATTGAGATATAATAATAAAGAGATTAACAGAGTAACTTACCATCAAAGATAAATGAAAATAACGTTGCATATGTGGGCATGATATTTATACTTGTATGAAATAGGAACATATGGATAGAAAATAGCATGCAAACATTTTAATGCATAAAATGATACATGTTAATGCTTGTTGCATGATATAGTATATTGCCTTATTTATATGTACCACTAAGCATAGAACTTAGCGTGAGAGTTTCCTTCCGTGCAGATATAGAAAAATAGCTGAAGGTGGTAGATAAAGCAAGCGGTGATTCTATTCAAATTAAAGCAACCGATCTCGAAATAGTGGGTCACAAACTTTTGAACTCTTGTAATTTATTTTCCGCATTATATATACTTATAAATTGTAAAGTAGTTTCAATGTTTGTTAAATAGTAAATTGGTTTTTATAAATGCCATGTTATGTAAATAAAATGTAAATTACTTATTATATATGTATATATATATATATATATATATATATAGCGATTTAAAGAAGTAAAGAAGACATACAGTAGTGCCCCCGCATCCGGGCACGTGCAGTTTGGGTGAGGGGGTGTTACAAATCAAACATATATTTGAACAGTTATGAGGTTTTAGGAAAACTAACCTTTCAAGATGGGTAACACTTTCAAGGAAGATATCAGTGGCAATCATATTCCAAAACTTTTGAAAGAACATCAGATTAAACCTATCTAGGCTGGGGACTTTTTTTGGGTGCATTTACATGATTACTTTTTTTAATTCCTCTTGAGTAAATGGTGTCAAAAGTAGATCATTATCTATTGTAGAGTTTCCTTTCAACACAATTAAACACCTCCTCATATTGACTGTCACTTTCAACCAACAAATTAGGAAAATAATCTCTTCCAATATCACACATACATATTGTATATGTTTTTAGGATCCTATCATCTCCAAATAGACCCTAAAAATAGTTCAATTTTCTTCTGGAAAAGGCATTTGAATGAAAGGGTGTTTTGATCACCCTTTTTAAGCCAAAAAAATCTTTGATCGTTGTTTCCAATACACATCTTCCTGTTCCAACCAATATGAGAACTGAGCCTTTAGAGCTTTACATCTCTGAAATAAAATCACCATCAGTAACCATTTGTACCTTTTTCCAAGTCCTTCTTGCATTTTGAGATCCCATTTCTAAACCAACGAAAGAAAATGCTTCCTTAATCAATTAACACAAAGAAGCAAACATCAAATTTATCCAAAATTGACCCCTTATTCATTTCCCATCAATTTTCAACAATCAGACCCAAACCATCCTCCGATAACCAAGTGTTCTCAAATTGAAAATGTCTTACCTTTCTTTCATTTTCCACAATATGCTTAGAGCAAGGAAAGATAAAAGTATGGTCAGACACATGTGTTGTAAGATTTATGAGGCACGTATTAGGGAAGAGGCCAAGCCAATTAGAAAACATCATAACTTGATCTAGTCATTCCTTAACTACATTTGTAGTTCCTTTCCTTCTTTTCTCATATGAACGGTAATCCTCTAAGGCTAGATATGAAAGTCTACACTTTAGAATGGTTTCATGAAACCCTTTAAACAACCATTGAGGATGTTCCACTCTTCCTTTTTTATCAGATTCTTGGATCATGTCATTGAAATCACCTATTAAGCACTAAGGTATGTCTAAAACCTCTTTAAAAGATTTGATAAAAGCCCAAACTCATTTTTTTTCTTGAACATTCTAGGTAGCCGTAATACCGCGCCAACCTCTAGGTACCCTTAATTTCTTCCTTGATAACTAGATTGATAATAAGAAGAAACATCCTTTTCAATATCTTGATTCCATAAGACTGCAATACCTTCACCTTTACCTTATCGGTCCACTAATAGTAATTTGGTAAAACCCGATTTAACCTTATATCTTCCATTTTGTTGCCATGAACTAATGTTTCAAATAAAAAGAGAACATGAGGCCTATGAGTTTTGATTAACTCACACATGGCTTGAACTGCTCCAGGTTGGCCCAAACCCCAACAGTTCCAGCTTAGACAAATCATAGGCTTCTGTAGGCCTAGAACTCAGGTCTTGTTGATAAAAATGCTTAATTGGGCTATTGTTTATGTTGTCTTGCTCAGAAGGCACATCCCTAACTTCATGGGCCTCATAACTTGAGTGGGCCTTACTTTTACCTCAGCCCATCTCCTTTTCCTATTTTCAGATAGCTCTATTCCTTCCTCCTTGATATTCAACATTTGTTTTTCCACCAACATTAACATTAGTCTCCTTACACATTCCAGATAACAGTTGTTCCCCATACTTTTCCACTACTTTTGAAAAACTAGAAACGTGATTAGTTACCTTTTGTGAGATAGTTTGACCTGATAGCCCTGAGATTCGTTTTACTTCCCAACTCGATAATAGAGATATATCTTTTTCCCCAACATAGTTATGCCAAAACTTCAAGCCAACTGCCCCAGCCTTAGATAATCTTTTTTTTTGGGCATTGTAAATAGTTTCTCACAAAATCTATCTGAATGGCCAAGGCAACCACAAATGTAACAAAAAGTGCTTAACCTTTCATTCTTAAATGTTGCGAAGAACCAGTCTGGTTTCGGTTTTTGAATTCCTAACATCCAATGCAACCTTTACCTGCATATATTCCCTCCAAATGCCTGTGTTGTTGTTCATATCATATTCCAAAAATTTACCTATAAAGTCCCTAATTTGTTTACTAACTATTTCTGACATGTAGCCATTAGGGAAATCATAGATTTGCACCTAAAAATCCGTATATATAAGTGGAACACATAAGGTGATTCTCTTGGTTGTAAACGATGCATGATAAGAAGATGTTGTCATAAGTCCATGAGCCACCTTTCAAAACTCTTTTAAAATCAACTTTGTGAAAAAACTTGAACGAAAACCATTACTCATCCAATTTTGAAATGCAAAACCCTTTTCTTGGTCTCCAAAGCGTTGCCATTCGATCCATCATTATTTGAAAATTGATGCTATGATTTGTGAGGAAACACCCAACTAGACAGAGTTCAGTAGTATCGGTTTGTTCAGATTCAAAGTTTTCTTCAAGAGGTAGATCCTCACACTCTTCAGTAGATAGTAATGAAAAATATTATATCGGAATATCGATAATTGCAAATCAATAATAAAACACACATGACATCAATTAAACTCTCACAAAGGATATGACATCTCAAAAACTCTTAGAGAGGATAGGAATAATTGTTTCTATGATTTTTTTAGTTACTTCAAACTTAAGACAATCATGAACTATTTTTTTTAGAAAATAGAAAAATAAATAATTCTATCAAATTAGGATGAAAAGAGTAATAATTCAACCCCTTAATGATAACCTCTAAATCTAAGTTCTTGTTTTTGTATGTTATTAATTCTCTATTTTAATTATAAATTATGAAATGAATCTTAAAAAATTTATAAATTCAGTCTACCATGTTATCTATAAACTAATATAATTACATAGTAATATATATACATATTTATTAATTGTTATATTCATATTAATTAATATAAATAAAATAATTAAATATATATTATTATATAATTATATTAATTTATATATAATATAGCAGGGTGAATCTGCTTAACAATTTCTAATTTCTCCCATACGGGATATACTATACGAGATACTCCTGCCTCCAACTGCCCACTTGCCCGCCAAAATTTACCATTATAAAAATTATAATAATAACTAAATTGACCCAAAGTGAACGACCACTGACCCAACCAAATTTTATTTGATGTGTAGATGATCACTTTTTGGCCTTTTTGGTTTTTATTCTACAAAATCTTTTTCATTCTATGCGCCGCAGATCTTGTTAACCTCTCCTAATGAACCCCGGGTGCGCATGGAGATAACCTACGCCTCTTCCAGCTCTCGCGACATCTCCACCATCTCTCCTTCTTCCTCCGGCACCTCCATGACCACATCCGCCGCCCGTCCAGTTAAGAGTATTCCTCTTCAGCATCCTAATGCGACATCATCTTCTTCCTCTCCCTCTTCTCTCTTCTCTCGTTGGTTAATGCAAAAGAAACGCATGTCTTGCGTTGAATGGATCGATACTTTGTTGCCTTGTTGCCGTTGGATTAGAACTTATAAATGGCGCGAGTACTTCCAAGTCGATCTCATGGCCGGCATTACCATCGGGATTATGCTCGTGCCGCAGGTGATACTAATTTTTTGTCTTTCTTTTAGCTAGTTTGACTACTTTTAAGTTTTAACACTTCTGCTGTTTGGCTCCAAGGAAAATGAGTTAATTTTTATTTTCTTTTTCTCTTTTTGGTTATTGAAAGATGAACAAGTCGGGAAAACATGCATGCGTTCACATACTCACATGTGTAGCTCAGAAAACGTCGTGACTCAGAATTTCTTCTTGTTCATATTTTGCTTAGCTTTATTTTCTGTTTGAAAATCGAGTGAATGAAGTTTATCTAAGTAACGCTTATAGATTCTCGTGACGGAAATAATGCGAAGTCAGCCGTCTGAATTTGTTCTCTTTTCTCTTCATTTCTCGTAATTAGTCGGCAATATAACGGAATTATACGGTGAGGACTGTGGATTGCACTTTGTAAATGCACATATTGGACGTCTCTTTTTTCTGTTCTTTGACTTTTTCATTGTTGTATCAAGCACTCAATCGCAATTGATTGGACATATGTCTTCTAAATTCTGGAAAGATAGTGAACAAATAAATTGTGCTTTTTAATTAACTGTGATAGTTGGATAAATTTGTTTTCCAAATAAGTATTGTTTCCCTGTTTGACAAACTGGCCTGTCACTGGTGGCTGGGTTTGAAAGGATTTTTAGCCTATCAAAGAGCAAAGACCAGATTTAACCTTTTCATGGCTTGTTTGTTTCACTCAATTAATCGACGATAAAATTTCTTACTTTTTTATGTTAGGTCGTGTTTTTTATTGCTTAGAAATTTGGGCGTCCGAAAGCAGAATTTTAAAATTTAAATTCGAATCAACCAGATACAGTAGGTAGTGTGTTTTTTCTGCTTTTACTTTTCTATGATACAAGTATGGCTGTTTATTCAGTGTTGAAACATTTTACAGTCTAATATGATCACGTTATTTTGGTTACTGTTGATATCAGTCAATGTTTAATGGGCTTTTGTGTCGATATAATTCTAGATGAGTTGACTGGTTGTTGTAATTGAACAGGCAATGTCTTATGCAAAATTAGCTGGGCTTCAACCGATGTATGGACTTTGTAAGTTTATCATAAGATACTGGTTTAAATTTACATTTTGTTGCAGGAGCAAAATGGAACTTCTTTTTATAGTTTGTGAAATATGAAGCTTATCTTATGCTACAGAACTATGATAAACTTCAACATCTGAAACCTTTTATTGCAAAGTCTGACTACATTCATGTCTTTGTTCATTATTGATGTTTGGTGGTAATATTAGCTACTTATTGATATATATTAATCAAACCAATTACATCACTGCTGCATTAGTTCTTTATTGATTTCCCACTCTATGCCTCCTCTGTCAGATGTTATTTTAATTCTTAATATAATTTATTGCTTTTCCAAGGCAGACTGTGGTTTTGTGCCAGTATTTGTTTATGCCATATTTGGGTCATCTAGGCAATTGGCAACTGGTTCTGTGGCATTAGTTTCTCTCCTAGTCTCTAATGTTTTAGGTGGAATTGTTGATTCATCTGACAAGTTATATACGGAGCTTGCAATACTATTGGCATTTATGGTTGAAGTTCTGGACTGCATCATGGGGCTTTTGAGGTACTTATGCACAAAATTACCATCTTATTAATAGTCAAAACATAGGTTCCCACTTTCTGAATGCTTATTTTTGCATCTGTGTGCATGTGCTATTTTTGGGCACCCTCTGCTCTGAAAATTCTAATCCAGATTTCGGTTTTGATGTCTTTGTAGAAGTGGTTTCGGCATCTAGTCAAGCTTAGATATCCATAATATGTTTGTCATGTGCATACATCCACTTGTTATTTGGTTTTATTTTCATGTAAAATCTGAAATATGAGACCCTTGAATTTGTTCTTTTCCTTTGTAGGCTTGGATGGCTTATATGCTTTGTCAGCCACTCTGTGATTTCTGGCTTTATGACTGCATCTGCCATTGTGATTGCATTATCTCAAGCAAAGTATTTCTTGGGATATGATGTTGTACGAAGTAGCAAGATTGTGCCATTGATTAAGAGCATAATATCTGGATTGAACAAGTTATGGCTATTCAAGTGGTAGATTCTTCTATGGATACATTATAGTCACCTGGATGAATGTTTTCATGAATTTGAATAGAACTGTTTCTTACATGGTCCTGACTAGGAGTCTTTTTATTGGAGGCTTGATATAAAATGATATGTTGACTAATGTTTCTTTTTAGGTTGTTGGTGTTTGTATGTTCTGTTGAGTGTAATCTTGTTTATCATCTTCTTATCTGCTTGTTAGTTTCATCATGTTTAGTTTGTAGAATTCTCATGGGTCAATCTTTTTCTTATGTGCTCAATTATTTTACATGCAGTTTTCATCAGCTGGATGAGCAGTGTAAATAGCTTGAAACTATTATAACTTCTTGAAAGATTACAAACTGTGATAAAATACTCTGCACATACAACCCAGATTTTCTTAAGCTGTGAGTTGTGATAGGTCTATACTTTGTTTGCGATTGAGTCCATTACTCCATTAGACAAACAATAACCGAAAGTGGGAAACTTGTTACAATTGATAAATGTGGCTTGTTACATTATCAAAACGTATTTGGGGTTGTAATGAACTTACCAATAGTAGAAGAGAACTTTGTAAATCTAAGCTTCGTTCAATCCTGTTTAGAATTTTTAAAGAATTATAGCTTTTGGTTACAATAGGAAAGCATGAACGACAGTATTGAAAATCATGGCAGGTTTGGGAATGTGGTAAGGAGTCTGGCCCACATTGAATCTCATAATGTGGATGATAGTGGTTTTTGAATGAAATGCTGGCATTCATGTGATTTTGTCTGGTACTTTACTTTTGTGGCAGCTGCCTTTCTTTGATGTCACCTGATACAAAGTAGTTGATATCTACAATTTTACATATGCACTATGATTGCCATAATTTTGAGTTTATGTGCTTAAATTTCCATTTTTTTTTCCATACTGTCATATTCTTTTTGTGATTTTTGAAACGTGAGTTCCCTACATGTCCTTAGCTACTAATCATCTCTTCCAATGTGTCAAGCTTGATTCTTTCACTCAGTAATTCCCTTTTTAACCACAGGTGATATTTTCCTTTTGTAGTTCTCATGGCCCTCTTTTGTGATGGGATCTAGCATTCTGGCCATACTTCTTGTCATGAAGCATTTGGTATGAAATCACTTTTTTGGATGTAAATATGTGCTTTGTTTTCCTTTATCTGTAATTATGATTTTGATATACTATTTGAAGGGAAAATCGAGGAAGCAATTCAGATTCCTTCAAGCAGCAGGACCCCCTACAGCAGTCATTTTGGGGACCACTTCTGTGAAAATATTTCATCCGTCCTCTATTTCTTTGGTGAGATTACATGACTGTTAAAAACTCCTTGTAAGCTATTTCTTTCTTATTGGAGATTTTATTCTGAAAATGCATCTTATTTTTACGAAAAAGATAGATCTTGTTTAAACTTAAATGTTCATAAGGTAATCTGCAGTAGAAGGGGCATTTGACTCATCTATCTTTTCAAATAAGGCAATCGCATGTGTAAACTTTGAATTGATTTAACTATTAATTTTTATTATTAGCAGGATGGAACACTTTCTGTTCCTCAAACTATATGATTCACTTATGTGCTTTTGCTATCAATATGGTCCTTTTGGCTTTTGCTTTTGCTGCATACTTCTCCACAATCTAACCATGTGATATTAGTCCAATACTCCATATCAAAGAGGTAACTCTTCCTGTTTGAATGATGGCTTGATTTTTGTTTGTTTTCTCCAATCTGCGCTTGCCTTCCTAGTTTTTTGGAATTTCCACTTTTTGTAGAATTTATTAAAAGTAAAAAAAGTAAAGGAAACCTGATATTGCCTAATATTTTCTTACAAATGTCAGAATTAAAGCTCTTTCAATTATCTGCATGATTTCCTTTTCATAGTTTAAATTAATTATAACTGCAGCCAATTCGGAAATTTGATGTTATTTTAGGTAGGAGAGATACCCCAGGGTCTCCCAAGCTTCTCTATTCCCAAAGAATTTGGGTATGCAAAGTCTTTAATACCAACAACATTTCTTATTACTGGTGTAGCCATACAGGTAAGAAAATTATGATTGTTGGTCTGTTTGTAATGTTTTACTTCCTAATTTTGAGTTTTACTTTTTGAATCCAATCACATTAAATTTTGTAACTGTAGGAATCTGTGGGGATTGCTAAAGCTTTGGCAGCAAAGAACGGGTATGAGCTGGACTCTCGTCAGGAGGTATGTATGATAAATGGAAGATTCACTGCCAAATGATAAATGTAGCTTGTTAGCTGCTAACATCAGCACTAAAGTATGATAATTTTTCCTGTTATCAACAGATGATTATATTATCTGCTTTCCTTTTTGCCTGCATAATCAATAAGAGCTGATGAATATGAAAAGTTTTGCTATGTGAATGGTGCAAAAGTGGTTAGGCTGCATGGATGACTGGCAGTATGATTTTAATTTGGATGAAAACAAAGTTCATATATGCTATAAAACTTCAGAGCAATGCTGGCACCATTTTTGTGTGTACATTACTGCATGTACTTTCATTAAATATCGTCATAATCATACAAAATTGACTTCTAACTTTTTAATTTCCTTTTAACAGTTGTTTGGTCTTGGTTTAGCGAACATCCTTGTCTCATTCTTTTCAGCATACCCTGCAACAGGTGAGGTTTCTGATGGGGTCAAATGAGCTGAAAAATTAACTGTAGATGTTAGCATGCAATAATTGAAAGAACCAGTACTGCAATGTCATGCAATTAAAGGAAGGGTTTATTTCCCAATCTAGTCATGCAGGTCCTTTTGAAAGGTCAGCTGTAAATAATGAAAGCGGGGCAAGGACTGGCTTATCTGGAATTGTAGCCGGAAACAAATTTTATGTTATGATATCGATCGTTGGATCAATGTTTTATTTATGTTGGTTTTATATATTAATTGCATTATAATATTTAAACAGATTTTAAATGTGAAAGTTTTAATTTAATAAGTTTTCCCCAAAACAACGCCATCACATTTATCGGGTGAGAGTTTTCCGGCTCTATGAGTGGGTGTTACAATCATCAGCTGTGCTCTTTTATTCTTGACTCCATTATTTGAATACATTCCCCTGGTTTGTTTCCAAAGGTGCAATTGTTTTGGATTAGAAATTCTTTGAAATAAACAAATATGAAGTGTTTGTTTTTGTACTGAATCATATCGTGCTCATAATGGAATCAATTTCTTCCAGAACTAGATGTTTTGTAAAATATCATGGAATTATTGTCCTAGGAAGATGAAATATTAGAAATCTGTGATGGTGTAAAGCTATTTATGCTATTCTTTTACAGAAGATGGAAACATTGAGTAGCAAATTATCATTGTTTACTATTTGCTATCTAATTTTCCCTTTCTTTTTACTTAATAAATTCTTACCTTGCTCTTTTTGGTGGTTTTTATTCTTTACAGTGTTATCTAGCTGCAATAGTAACCTCTGCTGTAATGAGTCCGGTGAGTATAATAAAATTTCATAAATTTTTAATTGTTTTCTTAATTTACTTTTAAAGATGTAAAAGTATTTTTCTTAAGGTTTCTAGCACCATGTATGCATGCATTATGCTATTATCTTACAACTTTGCTATCGTGTTTTTCAATTGATCCTTCACCATGATTATCAATTTATTTACATTCCTGCTAGAGTCTATCCATCAGTGATATTTTAATGTGGTTTCTTTGTTTCTTAAATTAGTAAGGTTTTGCGACAAATGTGAATTGAAAATTTTGGAACTTTTGTTTCAGTTTAAACTAGGTAGTTTCTGGACATTGTTTTCCAAAAGAATTGTGGCAAGATCTTTTACTATAACTAACTCTTGGTTTAGAGCATTGCACGAGTATTGCATTTTATTTATTTATTCGTGGTCGCACATTTTTAAGTACTTGTAAGAACTTTTGATTTCTTTGTTTTTGTGATTAAAGTGCATCTTTTTAATTGTTTTCTTAAAATTTTTAATCATTAGAGTGAATAATTATGTTGATTTCTTTATGCTGTTATTTAAAAATTAACTCTTATTGTCGTTATTAATTAGTCAATGTATTATTATAAGATGTTCCAGCTCACAAGCCTAAAGTTAATTAGAGTGATTAACATATAAAGATATGGTTTGAGTTTAGTGTTATTATGGCTATGTACAAATATAAAATTATTTAGGAAAACAATATTACTTGGGAAAAATATATGATCTATGGTTAGTTAACTTTTTTAAATTGAAACAAGAGATTTAACTTGACATGATATAGTATTAATAATATAAATGTTATAAAATATTTCCCATTCACCCTTGACAATTATATTTAGGAACAAATTATAAAACTCCCCCTGAGATTTAACAAATTACAATAAAAAATAATTTTTTAAAAACTAACAATTTATTCTCCTATTCTTTGATAAAAATATTGTTTGAAATAAAAATTAGCAAAACTGCGATTTGAATGTACTGGTTGCTCTGCAGTTACAGTCGTTGGTAACAAAAAAAAATGCTAAACCCTTATAAAAGGTTATTAGACTATATATGAAATCTTAAAAAATTCACACAAAAACATTCAAATATAGAAAAATCATGTGGTATATTGTACTGCAATGTTTGAAATTCATATAGTATCAAATGAATGACATTATTTCAAACGATAGAGAGGTAAATTGTTAGTTTTTTGTTGTAATTTGTTAAAATTTAGAGGGTTTTCTGTAATTTGTTCTATATTTAGAGTACAAATACAATTAAAGAAATTATTTAATTGAATATATGCATTTTTTTTTATCGTAATAGAATATATGTTGAATATTTTTGACTCTTTGGCCTTACTATTATATTGGGATAGAGATGATTAAGAGGTAATTTATTCTACTTCAGTTTTACTCCAACTTTAAAAGTATGCTTTTGGATTATTATATTTGATTTTTATAAATTGAGAAAATTATTTCTCTTTTAATATATACATTTGTAATTGATTATTTTTATATTGAAATTTATATATGTGTACATGTTTCTCTCTTTTTATGATAATCTATGAAAATTGAGATTTTTAAAGTTACTAAATTATGACAATAAAAGGGAATACATGCTTCCATGTGAAAATCACAAAGTTTACTATTATATTTCTTTCAAAATGTTATTCTATGGTTCTAAATATATTTTTAGTTCTCAATCAATTTAATATTTTTCTCTTAATTGGTACCCTAATTTGAGAAAACTAACATTTCCTTCGTTGGGTAGACCTTTTTTTCTTGATAAAATTTTTCATAATATCAACAACAAAAATTAGTCTAACATATAGAAATCCAATTAAGCATTATAAGAAAACACTCATTTTCATGGGTCAACATATTATTAATATTATTATTTTTGAAGGCATTATTGTTATTATTATTAAAACATAAATTAATAATATCATAATAATTTTTAATATAAGTACAATCTCTCATATTGGTTGAATAAGATATTATTATACAATTAGGATACCCGCAAAAATTGTCCTACCCGAACCCGATTATATATATATATCCGAATTCATCCTGAATCCGTTTCAAATTATAATGTTAATATATGTATTTGTTCCAAACCCAATTAATATCCAAAATCTTATTAATTATCCATTTATCAGTAAAAAATTTAAAATAAAATAAAATTCAAACTAATTAAATAATTAAAAATTTAAAAATATACAAACAATCTACCATAAATCACTAGAAAATCAAATAAAATAAAACATAAAATCTAATTCAACATATTCAAATTAAAATAAATCATAAAATTATTCAAAAATAACATGAAACAATAAAATTAAATATTGTTCATTATGATAGAAAAATTATATTTCAAATTTCAAACTCCCATTACATTTGTAATTTGATATCTATAAAAACACATAAAAAAATAATTAATTATATCATTACATTTAATAAATTAAAATAAAATAAATTGCGTAATATATATATATATATATATATATATTAAATATAATCGAGTTCATCGAGTAATAGGTATCCGAAAGCCTCTACCCGTACCTTATCCAAACCCGTGGCAAATTTAAATATTGCTACTCAAAGTTGTCCCAAAACCCTAATAGGATTACCCATGAGGATTTAAACAGGTCCGAATAGACACAAATACTTGCGAAATCCGTACCCGCTGCTACCCCTAGTCTCTAAGTATAAATAAAATTAAAAAATTAGTATTAGAATTAGGTTAGGATTGTAATTTCAATTTAATTATGGTAGCTAGTAGGATTTATTATAGATTAAAATTATTAAATGGTTAAAATGGATGTGTTAATTTTTTAAATACATATGATATTGATTGATTGCCTGATTTTATAAGTGTTTGGTTCTGTAACTCTTTGAAGACAGATAATTTTGTTTGGTTAAGCCAATTTGTTATGATACAATGCATTGAAGGAATTGCTCAAAAGCATCAAAGAAAGGAATCTATTAGAAGCATCAATAATTTGTTCACAAGACTAAGTTATGTTTTGGATAATCAGTTTATAATTGTTGGTATCATCATATATGGTTATTAAGTTTGCTGTATTAAAAAATCAATTATGGAAGAACAAGATTCTTTTCTTTTGTGTTTGTTTGTCTGTCCTTGCCTTTGTATGTGTGCATTGGTATCCATAACTGCATAGTATTGATTTCAAATTTCAAATTTATATTTATTTCTATCAGCTGGATGTTTGTCATGTCAGGTGGATTATGATGAGGCTATCTTCTTATGGCGTGTAGATAAAAAGGATTTTCTTCTTTGGACTATTACTGGCACTACAATATTGTTCTTAGGCATTGAGATTGGTGTGCTTGTTGGGGTGAGTAATCTTAAGAATTCTGATATGATGGGATTCACGTAATTGCATATGCAATAATTTAGAAGTTTGTGGTTTTGTTGAGTAAAATGGGAGAGATTGAAGTGGTTGAATCAATATAATTATTTTATTAATACAATTAGTTTCTATCCACTAAAATATACTAATACCTCTTTACTTAATGTATAACTCTCAGATATATTGCTTATGTACTATAACACACATATTTCTCACTCGTACAACACCCAGTGACCGCCACTTACTCCCACTCACTCACACTACACATCCTTACATTTCACTTGCTCTCTGCCCAAATCAATGGCCAAAGGCCATATTTATTGCCTTTTCATGTCAGTTGTAAAACTTGCAAGAAGATTTAAGAATGTCGGTGATGAAGAGCTATAAAATTAAGAGTTTTTTTTTTGTTCTAACAATCCAAGCCTCTAGATAGTTCTTGAATGCAGGTGAAGGAAAGGACTAACATAAAGAATTATAGTGTTTCTAAGCAGTGATCATCTAGCTTTTCAATCGTGCGCATAAACTGAAAATTTGCCATCATGACTTCACAAATTCCTCCAATTATCAAGAAAACCTGGTCCAGGAGCAGATAACTTCAGTCTCAGATCATGGACAAATTATGATTTTCTCCTAGTGGAATCAATAGAAAAATTATTTAATTAATACAATTGTTTTATACACACTAAAATACACCAACACCTCTTCGCTTGATCTATCATTCACACATATTGCCTATACACTACTATGCACAAATATTCCTCACTTGTACAACATTGGCTCACTACCACTCACTCACACCGCACAACTCCACTTCACTTGCTTTCACTTGTCTTCTCTTAGATTCGAGAATGTTTGTGATGAAGAGCTAGAATTTTTTTTTAATTTTTTTATCTTTTTCCTCCTAAATAATAATAAAAATCCAAGCCTCCAGATAGCTCTTGAATGGCAGTGAAGGAATGACTAACATAAAGAATTTTAGCTTTCTCTACAAAGTCGGTGATGGACTTTCAATAGTTTCTTTGTTTGGGACCCCTTCAAATCATGAGAAAAGTTTTCTATTAGCTTTTATTTAATATTATTTATAAGATGCTGAATCTTCAACATTTTGTTAGTGCCTAAAATTTCATGTTTGCTATTTTAATATATAACTGCATATGATGGATGTGATCAGCTTTGAGAGAGCTTGAAACACACTTAATTGGGTACATGATAAACGTCCTCAAATACTGGTTGGAGCTGTGTTTTTTAACTTGAAAGTTATTTTGGAATTGCAGGTTGGTGCATCACTTGCTTTTGTTATCCATGAATCAGAAAATCCACACATTGGTAAGTGGAATTTGTTTTATCATGGTATTTATGCAAGTTAATAGGGATATATCACGTTCCGCTTCCTGGAAGATTTCTGTTCATTATTTTCTTCAATTTCTATTGTTTTCTTTGCCATTGTTGTCATCAGCTTGATCATGCTACAAATGAATACTTCTTCTATTTTCTTATAATTTATTTAATTAATAAATTAATTACTTTTTTATTTGTTTCTTTATGTGCTGCAGCCAACTTGGGGCAACATCCTGGTACCACTGTTTATAGAAACACCCAACAATATTCTGAAGCATATACTTATAATGGAATTGTGATTGTTTGTATTGATGCACCTATCTATTTTGCCGATATAAGTTACATAAAAGACAGGTGAAATTATAGACTTCCTGAAGCTAATTGCATCAGGAACAAGTTCTACTGACACATCTTTAAATCTTTCCTTCCTATTATTCTGTTCAATTATTCGAATTTTAAGTTATTAATGTTTTTCTTTTTCAGACAAAGGGAATATGAAATTGCTGTTGACAAATCAACCAGAAGTTGAAAGAATTTATTTTTGTGATTTTAGAGATGGCACGTACGTCTTAATTAGTCTATTGATTACCAGCTCAAAGCAAAAACTGAGAGGTATTTCCATTGTAACCTAGGTTGTATGACTTCGGGCAGCATGTTCACATTGGGAACAAAATTTTCTCTCATTTCTTATCATCTCAGTTTCTGTTTTCCAGCAAACAATCAGTGTCTCAAATTGGACAACTATGACTCTTTTACTTGCAAATACTCATATGCATTTTATTCAATGTTAAACCTTCACTTGAAAACAAGCTGAATTTAATTTAAATATTTTTCTGTTCTTTGAGTCATTTTGGAAGAGGTTGGAATTGTGGGACATAATTTTTATCTTATCATCAATAAGGTTGACAAGTACATCTGTTGCAGTTGACTGCAGTTGAGAACAGTTGTGTAGCACAAATACATTGGTGGTTACTGTAGCAGCTCTATCTTCTCTGTTACTTGTATCTATAGAATATTATTTGGCAGAAGCCAAAAATCGGCTGGCCTACTGTTAATCTTCTTTAAAATTTCTCCTAGTCCTCTCAAGTCAATGAAAAGCTCCATCTTATCCACCTGAAATTAGTTTATTATATTTCATATTTATCTCACCGTTGATGTCTATTTCAACTGTTCTTCATTGGCAATATTTTGAAATTTCTCCAAATTCTCTTAATAGTTATTGAACTCAGATGGATCCTGCTCTAGAACCAGATGAACTTTGAAAAGATCTTAATAACTTGACTTTATATCTTCCATTAATATTTAGCATGTTATCATATTATATTGTGTTGTTATTTCACAAGTGCAATCATATATTTAGCTGTGTCACAACCCCTTTTCATGAAACTTTTCATTTCTGCTGTATAGAATTGGCGCTAATACACTTTGCATTCTTATCTTATTAACGTTAGTCGGACAGTCTTCATCTCTTAAGGATCTTTGTGCTCAATGCATTTCCATTGATGTCTAGTTACAAGTTATGACATTGTTATATAATCTCTTCAGTAGTCCTTTTGTTCAATGATTGCGGTTTGAAATATTTTTTAAATTCTAAAATCTATTTTTGTATTATATTTTCTTAGTTTACTTTTGAAGTTGATAAAACCGAGGTTTGATAATGACCAAGTAGTTAAGGTCCTGACTGTTTTCAATTTTGCAGCTGTTACGTTTATAGATACCAGTGCTGTTCAAGCTTTGAAAAACTTGCATCACGGGATATCCAGGTGTAGTGTTTAATCTAGAAAGTCTTGAAATTTGCTCGATTTCTTGGGCAAATATCCTATGCCCTCTTTTTGTTGAGGCAATGCAAGCATGTATATATATATATATATA